>BSBM01001138.1:20227500-21427500 GCA_027924585.1 Larix kaempferi | reverse complement strand
TGTTGTATCGCTATGTGCCTTTGACCCATCGGTCAACTCTTTGTTCCTTTTCCTCATCGAGCCACTTCTTCATTTGGAGTCCTACTGGAAACAAATTGATAACCGTAAAAAATCATTAACTAAAGCACCATACCGTGTGAAGGGAATCGACCCTTAATGCGCAAAAGTTAGTTTCTGGAGTCATGGAATTATTATCAAACAACAGCAACTACTTTTTCACAACTTCATATACTTTCTCGGTGTCTCTGGGTTGGCCTATTTAGAAAAATGAAGACAATGATTCCCACTTGATATACTGAAACATATGCTATATTTACCTCATCTTAGTGACCTTGTCTCCCATCGCCTAATACTTTGCAACATTTATGTCATCTTGTTGCATAATTTTTTATAACTCTGCATGGTCATACTGGTAATTTCTCTTTGTTCCAAATGATGATTGAATCTTAACGCATTTGTGCATCAATTTTCTTATTAGCAAAGTACACCAAGGCTTTAATTGTTGCATGTCCTCTTATAAGTTACGCATGGAGTAGTAAGGCTAGATCAATCATATGCCACAACTTCCTTCTTTTTTATAGCAACGCATGCAACCAAAAGATTCCATTTCAGGCGTGGGATCTTCCTTCATCACCTAAATATCGGAATATCACTTGAATATCATGTAGCGTACCCCAATCCCATCCCTAGGATTTGGTACCAATCTGTCACATGTACTTCGAACATCTACGGGTCCTTTAGGGGTGATGGAAGACTCTGATACCTTTTTTTTTTCTCAAAATGCTTCCATTCACGCCTTTCTGCAATTGCATCGCCGGATCCGCAATCCGCAACTCTCTTGGATCCGCAATCCTCAAGTTGCCTCAGATCCGCAATTCACAAGGTGCCTTGGATCCACAATCCGCAAGTTACCTCGGATCCGCAATCCGGAAGGTTCCTTGGATCCGCAAGTTGCCTTGGATCCGCAATCCGCAATGTTCCTTGGATCAACAATCCGTCCTTCCGCAATTCGCAAACCGCATTGCGAGATTCGGAAGACAGATCACCAAAATTTTCTCTCCAACACCCTTCCGCAATCCACAATCCGCATTTCGGAACTCGGGAAAGCAGAAGTCTAATTATTATGTCAACTGCCTTTCCGCAATTCGCAATCCGCAATTATGGAAATCGGAGTTGTGGAGGTCCAACTTCAATTTACCGGAAGACTAATCTTTCCACAATCTGCAATCCGCATTGCGGAAGTCCAAACATGACTTTCCGAAAAAACTTTCCTTTCCACAATCCGCAATCCGCATTGTGGATGTGAAACCTCCTTCTCTACATCTGCAAACTTCCCAGACTTGTTTCTCCCTCGTCCTTGAGCCAAATGAGGCAAGTTCGGTACCATTGGAAAACTCTTGGAGAGATCTTTCCACTGGTATAACTCTCTCATCCATCTTAGGATTATAACTTTGTCATTATATCAGCTAAATATTCCATCATAACTTCACTTTTCTATGCCTTAGAACTTCATAAAACTCTATCTGTCTTCTCCCATGAATTTTCCACATCTGTCTCTCTCACAGAGGAATTCTAGCAGTCATGAAGAGGTTATCACTCTCCTCTCAAGTCCAGATGAGGCTAAATCCCATCCTCTTAAAGATGAACTCAATACATAACAACGTGGGTAATAAATTGAACTAGTTAACATATCACAACCTACAAGGTTAGTCATGCATCACATTCATGTAACAATGGAGTATTCAACAGGAAATCAATTATGTATACAAGCTCACACATAGCTATCTATTGATTCCATTCATACAACCCTTCAATCAACATCACATATCAAACGAATATAATACATGCATCAACAACATTAACACCATAAACACTTATCTTGAGACTGAAGCTGCCCAGGAAACTGGATATGTGAGGACAACGTTCCACCCAACCATAGGTCTTTGTCCATCCTATACTCTTTCAGCTAAGAGACCACCCCTGAGCTGGGTCGTGTATCCACTAAGGAGTTTGCTGGTTGTCTGTTATAGTAAAATTCTCATCCTAATGCTAAGCAAATACTCTATTGGGTTTATCGAGCAATCTAGGGAACATTCACGATACTTTCACAGTCAAGGACACATCCCACTGCTAAGCCACTACACAATTGGGTTTATCAAGCAATCAGGGAATAATGGGACACTGCTAAGCTAGTGAGTTCACTACAGAACTGCAGGCATCTCAGACTAATCAGCTAGCATGGCACCTGCAATACCTACCTCACCCAACACAAGGAAGGTCCTCTTCTATGTTGCTCAATCCCTCAAGACCCATTCCCTCCAGTGCTATTCAGAGTGGGCATAGAAAGGTCCAGCCACTGTTCTCATGAGTTTACAGCCTTCACTAGGTTTATCAAGCATTCAAGCAATAGGGAGGATGGTGCTAAGCTAGTGAGCTCATTGACAGAGCTAGAGACATCTCAGCACTCGACAGCATGGAACCCACATTACCTACCGCACCCAACACAAGGAAAGTCTTCTTCTCTGTTGCTCAGTCCCTTGAGACCCCCTCCCTCTAGTGCTATTTAGGGTGGGCATAGAAAGGTCCATCTGCCAGTTCTATGAGACTACAGTCTTAACTGGGTTTATCAAGCAGATCCAACCCCAAAACCTGCCCTTCCACTTCTACTAAAACCAACAGGTTACTAACCCGGTTGCGGACTAAGCTCTGTCCCACAACATACCATTCTATATTTCCCCTCTTACATAGGGAATCACGTTCCTCTTCTTCTCAGCTTCACAACTGGCTCCGCAAACATTGGTGGATGATAGTGGATGAGTAAATCGTGGTTGCATGAATACTGAATAATGAATAATCCATCCCCTCTTCCCTAACCATGGGATAACAAACAGGTTGCATGGATTCCCCATGCATGGAGTGGTTTACGGGGCACGCAAGCATAGGTCATCCTCTGCCATACGGGTCCACAAGTCTGTTCCATACTCCATCGACTTCCTGAGCCGATTTCCTCAACCACTCTCTTACAGTTGCATTAATGGCGGTATGGGAGGTCAGATGGGTTCATGAATGGACAAGTGGCAACATGGGTTCTCATCCCACAACCCCCTCACCACTCCCTACTGGATACACACAGCCCCTTCTCTTACGTTGCCTCCATAGCGAGTCCCTTAGGTATTTTATTGCAATAATAATAATTACATCATTTACAATGCTCCATGGCTTAACATCCCATGGTTGATTAACTATCAAATACTTGCATGTCATGCAATAAAACCAGAACATCCACTAGTGGGGCCTTGGCCTTGAGCTCCACACTAGGGAAAACACATACATAACATGTATACAATATTCACATCAAGCCAATAATCACAGGGGTCGAAATAGGGTTATTACATATCACAAGAAACAACTCAAAAGTGAGTGCATCGGAGTTCATTCCTTGAGGCTGTTGAACTGGTAGCTTAGCTCATTAGAGAACCTAAGCATTGGATAGAGCATAAAACACTATAAAATCAAGAGCCTTTATTTTATAGGATGATGCATTATATATGTAATCATGCTTTGATATATTTTTTAGCCTCCCCTACTTTAATTCAAGGTCGGTGAGAGCGAGAGTACACATAGGAGATTGAAAGGGAAAGGCTCTTTGGCTGGCTTGATAGAAAGAACTAACTTGTTTCATCATCTCCATCAAACATTCCATGAAGCACACCCCACAAAAGATTTGTGGACTGCTCTAGTTCCTCAACTTCCTCTTCCACTTGCTCCTCCTCAACTTATTCCCGAGATATGATAGTCCTCTCCATGGATGCCCTGATGTCAATACAACATTTCAATAAAATAAAAAGAGCAAGGAAGACCGATGAAGATGACCTCTACAAAAATCATGGCACGTGCAGAGGAACCAAAGGCCTAGAAAAACAGGTACCTCGCCTTATCAAGTGACTATCTCTAGCATGCATGTAGGGATGTTGAAAAACTATTGGTAAGACATATGTTACCAAACCATCTCGAACGGTATGAACAATACCAAAGGAAAACCAATGAACAAAGAACTCAATATGATTCCCTATTGAAACTACTCCTCCCGATGATCGACATTAAAGAGGGAGCTTGGTACACGTAGAGTTGATGAGGTGTGCAATTGTTATGTGGCTAATCTTTAATACTGTGCCACAACGTGGAAGGGCATTGAACATGCACTCTTAACTAGTTTAGGTAAGTCAAGGCCTCCTTTTGGTAAGACAACATTGTTCAACATCTTTTATGTTTAATATTTTATAAATATATTGATTAATTACACCGATAGGTGTTATTCTTTCCACTTTTCTCCTGATGGAAGTCGATCTGCAAAAAATCAAGATTAAGGGAGAAGTTGACACTTGTACAGAAGTTGGTAGTTTTTGTAGTCGTATAACTGCTTGTGCCCGTTCAAGGGTTTTTAAATAATCATAATATCATTATCATGCAGGGTTGCAATCTTACTTTCTCGAAAATCAAAGAATTGGTTGCAAGCTTGCAAAAGATCTCACATCTTCAACAAACATCAACTGGAATAAAATGGTGTTTTGTTATAGAAAATGAGCGGGGAGGGATTTGAACCGATGTTGCATAAGCAAGAGAGTTTAAAGAAAATATTTTAAGAGCCTCATTGAATGATATTAATGGAGAAAAAGAGCGAGAGGATTCTAGTCACGGGGACGACAAAGAATTTGTCCCCGGTCCTCATGCTATGGTCACACATTAATATACATTAGGTACGAAAGTAAACCCACAATGAAATAATAATCCTAGCATTTCAGATTTCATATCAAACCATGTATATACTATGAACCATTGCATGCCTTCACCATTTTACCAAACATATTTCATTCCAAATAATAATCCTCTTTTCATGAGAGTAAGTCATAATTCTCTTTTACTTTCTTTATCTTGGTGAACCGTACAGTACGGTATTGTAGATACAATCCAGAATGGAGACATAGAAAGTGTGTCAAATATTTAATTTCTCATTTTAATATACTATATATAAGACATGAGAAAGAAATTCGTAGAATTAACGTGTATATATGAATTTATCCATCTATGAAGTATTTAGGATTTTATATAATTTAATCTAGAAAACATAATAGATAAAATGTAAGAATAAATTGAAAATAAGTTTGGATGCAATTGTTTTAATTTTGAAAAATATTATGTTGAATCTTCAATAATTCTTTTTAGTTTAAAATGGTTAATTTCAAAGCCAATTGGTGTGAACTTCATTGTTTTATTAAGCATTCTATGAATAGATTGTAGATGAATTTGCTTTTAAGATTATGATCAAATCTGTTATTATCTCTCATTGACGTTCACGACCAGAAGTTAAGTGGTTGTGCTAGTTAACAATTATGCTATAAATATTGTTACGATGCTTTGTACCTCATAATCTTGTGTCTATGTGGGTTTATTGATCCGCTTGAAGGAAGGGGGAGACTTATTTATATGCTTTTTTTTATAACATAAACAGTTATAATTTGTATTAAAAATCAACAAGATAGTCGTTGGAGCAATTACATTAGAATAAAAGAATCTTGTTCGGACTTTCAAAGGAATCTAAGCGAAAGAAAAAAATAATAATAAAAAAATCAGACTAGAATCAATTTGATCCTGCTCCAAACGCCACAAAGGATGTCCCAAGGCAGCGATCGAATCTCCCAACTAAGATATCAGACTAAATTCCATTAATCTTCGTCAACACCATTCCTTCTAACTGAGTGAGATTCGTGGGATGCCTGCTTGATGTTCAATCAATGTGAAGGTCTGATCAACAAGGGATAGCGCTGCAGTGCACTAGATAATTCGTTGATTAAGAATTGTCCACGACTTAGACAGTTTTTCCACTCGCGATTTAAGATTTCTCCACCTGTCCATAAAAAGCAGCTTGTCCACCTGCGAATTGTCCACGCCTTAGATAGTTTGTCCACCTGCGATTTAAGATTTCTCCACCTGTCCATAAAAAGCAGCTTGTCCACCTGCAATTTCTCCACACCATCATCCATATTATTACAAGATCCTACCTGATGGTTCCTATTCAAAGTGTTGAAGTTCTTAAGGGATGGTGAAGGTGTTGATATTCCCATTGATTTTCAGAGTCCCTTTGCTCAGAGGGTCTGCTTCATTAGCAACACGATCCACATCTCCATTGAGAATTTGCAAAATGTGGAAAAACTCAATTCTTTGAAAGAGTTTCACAAGAGTCTTTATTTTCTTAAGGATATGCTTGAGTCTCATATTATTGGGTTGGTTGTGTTAATGAGTGCTTGTATCACCATCCTTGAATCGCCAAAGGCATTAATTTCTTCGATTTTCCTTGTCTCAACTTGATACAGGCCTTGCCATAGAGCTAAGGCTTCTGCAATATTATTGGTGTCTTCACCAAGTCCCCATGAATAATGAAGTTCAAGAGCATCCTTGGGACCTAGTAGCATCCCTCCTCCAACCTCCCCTGGGTTCCCTTTGGAAGCCCCATCAAAGAAAAGAAAGTGCCCCTTCAATGACTTCTGCCACAGTTTAAAGCTTAAAGCATCCATCCTTATTTTCCACTTTTCCAGATTGATAGTAGCAGGAACAGAAGCGTGAGGGAAGGGAAGGATTTTATTCATCCAAGCTTCTTCATCCCCATTCAACATACTTTTATTCTCCTGGATTGGAAGAGAGTTTAAGCAGTCTCCCATCAAGGCACGATCTTTCGTAGCCACATGGGCTGCATGAGAAGATTTATTTCTGAAGATACGGGCATTTATTTCCAACCAAAGTTCCCAGAGAATAAATTTAGGGAGAACTAACCAGCAGGCTTTGATCCTTTCTTTTTTGTTTAGTGAATAGGGATACAGTGAGGCCCACTCACTTAGAAGTGAAGGAATGTTATATAAAAATATATATATAAACACATTAATATTAAAGTTAAGATATATTATTAATATGTTTATATATATTTTTATATAACATTTTATATATATTATTAATTCAGAAGCTTAAAGATGGTAAGAAAGCGCAAGAAGAAATGACCCGAAATATTACAAAAGAAAAAGACTCGTTAGACAATAAGTTGGAGCAAATTCAAAAGAGGAAATCAAAGCCCTTGGACTCAAAAATATACGTTGAGAAAAAAGAAGCAAATACAAATTCAGTCCCCGTCATAGTTCAGAAAGAAGACAATCTGGTAAAAAAACAAACAACAATAAATCCCTATCGACACCCCAACCATATAAACCAGTATCCTAAAAAGTGGGAATTGTCGAAAGATAATGGTACTAATGTGCTCAAAGCTCCTGACGACAGATCAATAGAGAATCCCAACAGTCAACAACAAATCAATTTTGGCTGGATTGATCCTTCAACATATCGGAAGTTATGTTCTACACTTAGAAGTTCGTATCGGCATGTTTCGTCAGCTACGACGTCACAAGGAACAATGCGACAACATTATAAGGCTTTGAGGACAAAGCCTTTCTAAGAGAGAGGCAATGTTATATAAAAAATATATATAAACATATTAATAATATATCTTAACATTAATATTAATATTAATATTAATAGATAATTAACAATTAATAATTAATAATTATCAAAGAGTCACGACTTTACGTTGGACAGTCACGAAGGGACTTATATAAGTCCGACCATTGTAAATGTAAATCATCATCTATTATTCATCAATTATCAAATATGTAGCTTTTCAAGAATTCATGGGAGTTATAGAATTATTTGTGGGTTTAAGAAGTTTATATCACTTCAAGGAACCCTCTTTGGAAGAGCTAGCTAAGTCGACCAAGAGCCCATGGCATGTGTCCATACCCCTGCTGAAAAGGGACAATTGAGCAATAAGTGATTCGTACATTGTTTCTTCTGACAGCAGACAAAATGGACATCTTGTCGGACCATCCCAACCTCTTTATTTGAGGTTTTCTCCAGTTAGTATACTATTGTGGGCCAATGTCCATATGAAGAAATCAACTTTTGGGAGGCTTTTGAATCTCCAAATTTCTTTCCAGAGAGTTGGGTTGATGGGGGCATTCGAAATAACTTTGATATGCTTGTAACCTTTAGCAGCTGTATAAAATCTAGATTTTGGTCCCCATCCACGCGTGTCCTTCAACTTAGCTGCTACAGGGGTCTTCCCATGAAGGTAGGAAATCAGAGTATGTTCTTCATTGATCAGATGGTTTGGGAAATCTGGAAGTTTCCATTCCTTCCATAAATTGGATTTGTCCTCATTCCAGACAGAGATGTCCCAAAGGGTGGTGATATTGAGTGCTTTGTAATGGATTTTTCAGGTTGGAATTATTTAATAATGAGTCCAACGTAGTCACTCCAAGAATTGAGTCATCCCATATACGAATTGTTTTTCCATTCCTCGGAATCCAGGTTAAGAGAGGATGGAAGAACGGAGAGGCTTTTTGACAGATGTTAAAAATCGGGGAACCTTTCCTTACCTTTGGTGGATTATCGAGGCAAGTTGTGCGTGGTCCAGTATAGTATTTCTTCCATAGTCCATGCTTGCTCCAGGTTAACTTCCCTGTAACCAAATTCTAGAGATGCTTCGCCCCAAGAGCTAGATTTTGAGCTCTGATATCTCTGATATGGAGGCCCCCTTATAAAATCGGCTTGGTGACTTTTCCCCAATTGGCCAAAGCCAGCTTATTTTCACTATTTTTACCCCCTTTCCATAAGAATCTTCTTAGGATTGCTTCCATTTTTTTGATGAATCCGATTGGGGCCAATAGGATTGAGCTTTGAAATATTAGAATGCTGAATAGAACTGATTTTATTAGGACCAACTTCCTCGCTTTGTTGAGCCACTTTGCTCCCCAAGTGTTGATTTTGTTCTTTAGCTTGTAGAGAAGAGGAGTCTAGTGCTCAGATCTTATGTTTACCTTGGAGATGGGAATTCCTAGATATTTAAAAGAGTTCCATTGAGTCTTCCCCTCCATTTCTAGAATTTTGGTGATGTCCATCATTTCTATATTGGTGCAATTCCACCCATATATTTGGATTTTTTTGTAGTTTATCTAACTACATGTTGTTGCTGCAACATCCCCCCCCAAAATTTTACAAAATTTGGGGCCCCTCCTCCTATTTTTGAAGAAGTCCTTGGTTTTTTGAAGCTTGTTTGTTCATCTTTGCAGGTTTTGATCTCTCTTCTTCTGAATTTTTTTGGTTTTTTGGCTAAGGCAATTTTTTTTTTAATCTTTTAGCTTTGGGCACAGTTTTTAACGATAAACTTTGTGACAGTTGCGAAAGTTTTCACCTTATCTTTGGCCGACTATGGCACACGATTTAGCCTTAAAATTGTCGACCTAAGATCTTTTGTTTCTACCTTTTCTCTCGAGTCATCGCATTTTTTAAACTTTAATTTTTTTCGGCTTTGCGCAGCTTTTGAGGCTAAAATTGTCGCTCCTTTGTGCCTTCTTTTTCAAGCCTTTGACTTCGTGCCTATTGGCGCAAATTTTAGAGTTAAAAAGCCCACCTGTTGCGCAATATCTGGCCTTAAAATTGCCGCCTTTTGGATGCGCCTCGCTCTCTTAATCATAGCTTTTGGTTGCAGGAATTATGGCTAAAGTCGCCGCCAGTTGCGCTGCTTCTAACCTTAAAGTTGCCGACGAAGCTTCAATCCATGGGCGCGACTTTTGATTGTAGAAACTAACTCTAAAATCGCCATCCGTTGCGCATAAGTCACCATCTCGATCGCCGCCACAACGTAGCCCATATTTTGGGTAAGCATAAATGTAAAGTTGGTGAAGTGTTTTATTGCCACCCCGTGTAGAGTTAATTACCCATTGCATTGAGCCCTGTGCTCATTAAAACTCCAACTTGCCACCCCATGCGGCTTTATTGCTCACCCTATATATATACATAGAATGGGGTTTTTCGGTCATTTCACTATTGCCGAGGAAGAGGAAGAGTTCGCCATTCGCTATTGGCAGCGTTCAAACTGTTACTCACCTGGGTACACGCGTCAACCACTGAAAGCCATTATGAGACTGACAGGTAGGTGGTTATTACTTCCTTTGTCTTTCGCTGAAGAGAAACTCCGTTTGAAGGTCGTATTCCTCCTTTGAAATGTTTTAGTTTGCCCATTGTTTTCGAGAACTCGTTTGCCGAGTGGCCAAACCTCCCTTAGAGCTGATAGAGCACAAAGTTGTCCGTCCATTTCCATGGAATCATGACCCAGAAAAGCCTTCTCCTACGCACATGCCATACAGCCGGTCGACCGTTATCTGTTTTTTTTTCATTTTTTTTATAGGAAAGTTTCCGTCCCGATGTTTGTTTTATTAATAAAAGCCAAGCCTGTAAAGTTTCCTTATCACAGTTTGTTTTAAAACTAGAGATTATGCTACTAGTTGTGTGGCACATATCCTCCTCTGTAGCACACGTAGGAAGTTTTCCATTGCCAAGGAATACCATATTGCACCCATCGTTGTGGGTAATAAGTCGTGCTCCCGATGCTAGAGTCCCTGCATTCAAGCCATAAAGCCACAGAAGTTTCGGGAATTCTCCTTGTCCCATACTGTTAGCACTTTGCATAACTGTGTATTTTCTTTCGAAAAGCTGATGACAGTGAAATAATTGTTTTATCATAAAATATTCAATTACTGGCTAAGCAGCTTACGGTTTTGTGAAAATTGCATTTTAAGTCATTTTATGTATGTGTTGTTAAATGCTCTACCTCGTCGCCATTTTTGTTGAAAGATTATTTTAAATGAAAGCCAACACTTTTACATGCTCATTTTTTGCTTAAATATTATAAGTCTTGAGATGTTATTTGTCCCCTAGCAATGGTTGCTCAAGAATTCGTCAAACTCCTTATTTGTGCTACCCCCACCGTCGCAGGTTTAACATGCATAGGAAGTCTGCCAGGTAGAAAGCTAAGCTTGTGGAATCGAATTCGGACGTGGAGATTTTGTTAGACACATCGCTTGAAACCATGTTTAGCGATACACAAGCTATCACTGGAGTGGCCCCAGGAAGCTCTGCCCCGGAATTTCAATGGGGTTGTTGGCTTACCATATGCTAACCCAAAGGATTTTCAATAAAGACCTAGGTTCTTCGTGGTTTCCCCTTGACCAACAAAACCCCTTCGCACTGGCCCTTTCGGCAACAACCTGTGAGCAGGTTGAGGTCTCACCCGAGGTGTATCTATGGGGTACTGTGGAATCAGGTTTCCACAGTAGGTGATGAGTTGTTTAGTTTGACGTACTGCGTAGCACAACACGGGATGTGTGCTGCGAGACAAGACTGCGCGGTGATAGACAACACCGTGGTCCGCAACTATGAATTCTACTTCCACAGAATTTCCTTGTAACTGCGACCGATGAAGCTCACACTAAGACTTGAAATATTTGCTGTTAACTAGGGTACTGAAATTATTAACATTCAATCATTCATCCATTCGCTCTGGGTGTTCACTGCTCAACCATGTGCTGCGGAGACAGTCCAACTACCATGCATTCTTCCTACTATGTAATCTAAAAGTGCTTAAACAATATCTAACACTTAGCCGAATAACTGATTCATTACTGCTTCATAAGTAGAGGCCAAACATTCACCATTCATCTATTCATGCAGAACTTAACATATTATTTCCATATTCTCCTGATGGTAAATACATATAAAAGTCCTACCATAATAGTATGCAAGGGAAAATTCAGACATTCATTCACAGGAAACAGATAAATGCACAATACACTACACAATCACACTGCCCAGTATTTAACATGGTTCACTACCCCGGGTGGGAAGCTACGTCCACAAGAACTGTTGTTATATATATCTTTTGGGAAGGGCACAACAGTTCTTAGTTTGCACGCTCAGCTGCAGACTCTCTTCTCTCTCAGATAGGTCTCTACACACTCGGCTGCAGAGCCTTTACAATATCTTTTCTCAGAAAGATTTTACAAGGCTCAGTACTAAACTTCTAACAACAACCCTTTCCCATACAAAAATGCCTCTTTAAATAGATCATGCTCGTAGGTCATGTCTTTGCAATGCTAAAGGCTTAAACCCTTAGGGTTTCCAAAACTGCTACGGTTTCTCTAAATTGAACTGCTGGCCTCTAGTGGCAAGTGCTCCATCGTGGCGGTCCTCCATGCCTTCATCCTGTCGCTATCGACCTTTTTGTTGTGCGCACGCCAACATATCACTTTCCTCGAGCCGCTCTTCCTCTAACGGCCTTGTACAGCTGGCTCAGCTCCCAGTCACTTTCATCAAACCGTTCTTCCTCTAATGGCCTTGTACACCTGGCCGTCGCTCAGCCTCCCTGAATCATCTTTGCCAAAACTAGATCGCCAACGGTCTAATCGGTACCCGTGCCCGTCCTCCATCCAGCACTCTGCTTTGTCGGCTCCACGTGGAATGGTCACTTTGCAGCACTGCTTCCTCGCAGCACTGATCTTCGCAACACCCTTCTAAGTACTGCCAAAATTTGGTTGCTGCATGCAACTTCGCAGCATCCCCAACACTTGCACAAAATTGTATTTTTATTGAGCTACACTCAGCTCCGCAGCTAAAAATCCTTCTGTTACCAAAATTTGCCCCAACTTGGGCCAGGCCCAACATGCCCCTAACACTTACATGTGGCTCGTCTTCGAGCCACCTTCAGCTTCGGCCTTTTTGATCTTCTCCACGACCTGCAGAGCTAGCTTTTCCGTGAATTCATTGAATGTGTCGACCAACTGCTCCATTGTTTCCTTTGTACCATGCTCGACTTGCCTGACTGTGTTGAGCATCTTTGCAGTTATTTCTTGTCCAATCTGTCCTTCCACATTCTCTTGGTTCTCGCGTAGGTCCTTGAGTTTGTCTACAATCTGCTGCGATATTGCAATGGCATCCTGCAGTAGTGATTGGGACTGATCATCCATTGCAGTCTCTTTCTCCCTTAATGCTTGTACCTCCTTTTTCAGATTGGTTATTTCCCTGTATTTCGGAAGCCCATCTCTGGCTGGCAGGGCCTTAACTTCCGTATCTAGCTTCTCCAGTGCAGCCTGCTTTTCTTTGACCGCAGTCTTTACTTGCAGTAGTTCTGGATCCTCTTCGAGGGCAGTGAATGCCTTTGAAGTTGCAGTCAATAAATCTTGGCAGTTAGCCACGTCCATTGCAATACTCCACGCTACGTCTTTTACTGCTTTCTCCTTTAACTGCTGCTCAGTTAATGGTATCTCCATATTGATTTTTGCCTTCAGGGCGGTAATATCAGCCTCATAAAGAATCTCTTTGTCCAGTATTTCTGTCTTCAGATATTTCACCATATCTCCCATTCTCAGAATGGTGTCCACAGGATTGCTCTAGGGCTCGAAATCTTCAATGTCATCTGCGACAGAAGTAATAGTGGCCTCCAATTGCAGTTGACGGTCCTGTTCATCGTGCAGTTGTATATCTGTGCGTGAGATAGACTCCTCGAGCTGCCTACTTGAGGTTTGCAGCTCAGTTTGGGACTTCATCAAATCAACGGTCCTTTCATGCATTTCATCTACAACTTGCAAGTGCAAAAAGTGCAAGCCCGGTAACGGAATCTTGGCTAGGTCGATCTCTACCAGCTCGACACCCTTTGTATCCAGAGTCACCCATTCTGACATTGGCAGCGTTATGCTCATCGGGTCCAGATGAACGAGCTGAGTCTTCGTTGGCAGCGTTATGGCTAGCTACGGTGGTGTCTGCTGCGAGGTTTCTCCTGACCTCCCTTCTGATTCTGTGTCGCGCGACAAAGGTAGCCTTTTATGGACATCGTCCATCTTCTGCATGAGCCCTTGCAGTGCGAGCCAATTCTTTTGTAGGTCATCCTATATGGCCTTGTCCTTTTTCTCTTTGCCTTTCATCCGCTCTTCCATCTGTTCTGTGACTTTTTCGGCAATTATGTCGAAATATTCCTCATTAAGCACTGTTTCTGACTGACTCTTGGTTGCTTTCATCTTCTTCCACACCTTTGGCTTTGTCAGGATTTCAGGTTCCTTCCTTTTTCCTTTTTCCTCAATGATTGGGCATGGCCACGGAATTGGTTCATCTTCCTTTGAATCGGTTGGAACATCCATGACCTCAACATGGAACTCTGCTAGCCAGTCGCTCATGAGGATGTCAATGTCTTCCTCGTACATATGGTAATTACCCGCATACCATTCCAGCTTCTTCGTCTTTGCTTTGGGTGAGATAAAAATACAATGCATGTCCGCCTGAAAATTGATAACGCGAATGTATTTTGACGTTACCTGCTTTGTAATGCGCAATGTACGGGTGATCGCCTCATGCAGCTGGGTGTAATACTGGTAGAAGACTTTAGCTATCACGTGTTGTCGCTCTGCATTCAAATTTTCCCAAAGGTTAGCATATCGAACTCCTCTGGGATCATTGGTGTTTGCAATTACATCGACATAGTCCTTCGGCTCCTTCCATCCGACAAAGGCGATCAGGATGATCAACCATGTGAAGTGGAATTGACCTCCATTCTCTTGGGTGTCATTGAGTTCATCCAGGAACTCATTAAGAAGGTACTGACACCAATTGAACTCAGTTCCTTCAGTCACCGCGGCACCGAGTAGTACTGCGCCCGCAGGCACCTCCAGAGGCCTGGTTGTTCTTAGGATTTTTCCGGCCAACAACTGTGTAACAAACTTTGTCGCTCTATCTTCGATTTCTTCTATCACAAAACCTATTTTTCCTTTCACCAATGCCTGGATTTTCTTCATCTTTGCGACAGCTTCTTTTTCCTTACTCTTCCCTTGGAAGAAATGCTTGGGGTCCTTACCGCGCTTGCGTAGTCCTGTGATATGGTGGATTAAGTCAATGTTCAAATCAACATTTCTGTCTAGCCACAGGTATCCCTGATGGATTCGCGCCATCAAAGTGCGAACCACCACATTGACTTCTGCTAAATGATCAAAATGGGGTAATCTCAGCAGGTTCAGTAATCCTGACTGGACTACTGGTGTCAGCCAGCTTTTGGCGAGCAAGTTAAGTATGCCTTCAGCATCTTTCTTCCAGCACATGTACTGGTTAGGCTGGAAGTGTGGGAACTTGGGATCATGGGGTTCTTCCTTCTGCACTCCCAGGAGGTCATATTCTTCCCACTTACACTCTAGGATCTTTCCTAGCAAGTTCTGGGCAACGTCTATGTGCTTAGAGATTGGCGACAAGGGGATTTCATAGCGGGCATTCTTGACTAGTTTATAGACTGGGGCATCCTGCGCCCGTGGTGATATGTACTCTGGTGTAAGCTTTAAAGGTATCTCCTTCTGAAGCATCGGTGACCGTGATATCGCTGTAATTGGCCTGGTGCTCTTTGTTCGTGGCCCGACTGTATGTTTCCCCCTATCCTGCATGTCTGGGTTGTGTCTAGGTGACCTTCGAGATGCTTGACCTCGTTCCAATGTAACCTTCTTGGCAGGGGTTTTCATTAACTCTTCAATCCCTCTGTGCTGAAAGACTCTGACCGTTTCTTGGATTGTAAGCTCTTCTTCTCTGTACGATCACTCGGACATTCAAGGGCGAGAGTAGGCAATTGTCTAAGATATGTTACTAACGATTGCTAACACAGGAGTGAGCGCATAAAAATTCTAAGTGTTTGGTAACGCCCGCGAGTCCTTATGCGGCATTACTTATAGGCGTAGGTGAGTCCTCCCATGCTTTCCAACGGCTAGATGAGCATTAAATGTGGTGTCCGTTGGCCAAATTGAACATATCCTTCAGTCCCTTTCTTCGTTAGCGTGTTCAGAACGGCTATCTTTGTGTTAAATGCTCAAGCGGTTGTTGGCAACGATCATATAACGACTATTTTTCTCATGGCCACTATAATGGCTATTTTTTGTGAGAGCTGTGCCAAGCTGTATGACAGGCCATCCTTGATCCTGCGCAGTTACTTCGCAGTGTCGATGTTTCAGCTACACGGCTCCCTTTTTTTTTCTTTTTTTTTTGTGCAGCTTCAACAGTGTTGCATGGGACATGCATTGTCCTACTTATCGTACATGTACAGACTCCTTTTCATTTCCAGTGTCCAATTCCAACTGTACTTGACACTTAGAAATTTCTCCCTCTGTTTATCATTCAGGATTCTGTGAAGCAGGACTATCGTGGTACAACTTTAGTATGCTCCCATTTATCAAACTTGGTAAAGTGTCGCCAGCTAAGGTGGCTAACTGGGCTGTGCCAGTGTTAGTAACATGTATCACAGTATATGGACCAAGCCAATGCATCTTAAATTTACCAGGAAACTTCATGAATTTGCTATCATACAAGAGGACTAGGTCACCTACCTGAAAGGACTTGTTCTTTATATGGCGATCATGCCATGCTTTCTCGCGGTCTTTTTGCACTTGTTGGTGAAAGCCTGTGATGAAGCGATCTTCCTCCAATCCAACCAATTGTAGCAATATTTCTTCTAGTGCTGCGCAATCTGCCATCCCTGTAAATGCAGCGATTCTCAAGCTAGGGACAATATACTCCATTGGCATTATAGCCTCCTATCCATAAGCCAACCGAAAAGGTGTGTGTCCTGTCAATTTCTTGCAAGTGGTCCTGTATGCCCATAACACAGATGAGATGTGCAGATCCCAGTCATCTCTATTCACATTGCAAATCTTAGTGAGCACATTCTCGAGTATTTTATTGAAAGCCTCAACAGTGCCATTCACCTGTGGATGATATGGGGTACTACGCTGATGATGGATGTAGAATTCCTCTATGAGAGCTTCAATAGTTCTGTTCAAAAAGTGAGTGCCTTGATCGCTCATCAAAATCTTCGGACATCCAAATCGTGAAATTATATCTTCAAAAACGAATTGTGCAGCAATACCGGCGCTGCAATCCTTTACTAGTTTTGCTTCCGCCCAACTGGTGAGGTAATCAGTAGGAGTAATGATATACCTCGCACCAGTTCTTTTCCCTGGTGGGTTTATGGGACCCATGAAGTCAATAGCCCACTTTTCAAATGCCTGTAAGGTCAACTATGGATTCAACAGCATTTCATCTCTGCGCGAAGGTTTTCCTGTCCTCTGACAGACATCACAGTTCCGACAGTATTCGTTGGATTCTTTATGGATCATAGGCCACCATAGCCCTCCGCGGTAGCCCTTCTTGCATAGTGGCCTCCTGCAATCCCTGAATGCGCATCTACTAAGATGAATGGCTTCTCATGGTTTAGTACACATCTACGTAGGACTTCATCTAGTCCGAGTTTATATAGCTGACATGCAATAATAGTGAAGTCTGTGGCGTGCACTACCAGTTGCTTCTTCTGCTGGATGGAAAAGTCCTGAGGTGCTAATCCTGTTGTTAAGAAATCAATAATATCCTGATAATAATCATCAGTAACCTGTATAGCAAATAATTGCGCATCAGGAAGACTATCTTCAATGTTTGTCGGCTCTTCTCCTGACTCAATCCTAGAGAGGTGATTAGGTCCCAAGTTCAGCCTGCCTGGCTTAACAACAATCTCAAAATCATATTCCTGGAATAGCAACAACCATCTGCATATGCGCCCCCCTAACACTTGCTTATTGACCAAGTATTTCAAAGCAGAATGGTCAGTAAACATGAGGAAGTGCGCACCAAGCAAGTAGTGTCTAAATTTCTGCAGCGCATATACCATCGAAAGACCTTCCCTCTCAGTAGTAGTGTAATTTTTTTCCGCTGTGGAGAGCTTCCTGCTTGAAAATGTGATGGGATGGTCAATACCTCCTTCTCCTGGCTGAGCTAATACAACTCCCAGGGCAATGCATGATGCATCAATATGTACATGGAATGGCTTCGCCCAGTCTGGGAAGACTAGGATTGGCGCAGTAACCATCTTCTCCTTTAGTGTATCAAAACCTTGTTCGCACTCTGCGTTCCAAATGAACGGCACATCTTTCTTTAGAAACTTCTCCATTGTCGTAGTTATCTGCACGTAACCCTTTATGAATTTCCTGTAATATTCGGTATGGCCTAAGGTAGAGCGCAACATCTTGACTGAATTTGGTGTTGGTAAATTTACAATGATTGCAATCTTTGCAGGATCCACCATCAATCCTTTCTTACAGACAATGTGGCTAAGTAGAATCCCGTAAGGAACACAGAAAATACACTTCTTCAGATTTAAGGAGATCTGATGCTACCTACACTTCTCAAGCATCATTCTGAAATTCGCGCAGTTGTTCTTCAATAGTCCAAATACAGTCCAATCATCAAAATAGGATTCTAGAAACTTGTGCATAAAATCTTTAAAGGCTGCGACGACAACTCTGGAAAAGATGGCAAGTGCGTTCTTCAGACCAAAAGGCATTACTGTGTACTGGAATGACCCCCATTCTATAGCAAAAGTTGTCTTATGCCTGTTTGCGGGATCAATCTTGATCTGATGATACCCGAAGAACCCGTCAGTAAAAGAGTAGGCCTCATTCCCTCCAACATTATCAAGCACTTCATCTGTGAAAGGAGTAGGGAATGGGTCATGTATAGAAGCATCATTCATTTTTCTGAGATCCACACAAATCTTGATCTCACCTTTCATTTTCTTGTCTTAAACGACCATGGGGATAATCCACTCGGATTCTTCGATAGGTTCAATGGTTCCTGCTTCGAGCATCTTATATAGCTCTACGTAGACTCTTTCTTTGTACCATGGGTTTAGTCTGTATGGCCTCTGCTTCACAGGCTTGGCGCCTGGCTTCAAAGGTATTTTCATGATCCCTAGGTCTCCCAGAATGCCTTTCATTTCTGTGAATTTTGTCGGGAACAACTCCTGATAGTCATGTAAGATGTTTGCGATCTCTGCAACAGTCTGATCATCCCAATAGTCTCCAATTGATACGAACTTTGGTTTTTCGCTTGTGCCAATGTTCACCTTCTGCATCTTTACTGGTCCACTCATGTCTGGGATTTCCAATGGAGGTTCCTCTACGTCGTGCGTACCCTCCGATTCTGGTATGTTTATGTTGCGCGGATCATCCTCATCGTCTTCCTGTCTATCATCGGGTACTTCAGCTAGGTTATAACACTCGATGGGATGTTTTTCGTGTTCCTTCCCTTTTGATTGTAGGTTCGCAGGACTACCATCTGCCCCAAAGAATCCTTCCCACATTATATTTTCGTGAAGTCTTCCCTGAATATACATTCCTTAATTATCTGCAACACGTCATGGATCAGTGGGTTGTCGTCGTCAAAGATGAAGTCCTTTTGGAAGTTCGCAGTCAACATATCCCAATCAGTGGTTTCCCTGCGCAACTCCAGGTCTAGGTACCCTTTCTTTGGAATGCCATCGTCCAGTGTATGTACAAATAGATGCACCCATTCTGTTTGTGGCATTTCCACCCATGCCTGTGAACAGAATTCAATATGTTGGATGGGATCTGTCTGTCAATTAAACTTTTCAAAAGGTAAAGTAACCCTGTCAGCAAACCGAATCTGCATCTTAATCCTGCATTGATCCCAAGTAGTCAATGTCTGCTTGTGTGCAGCCTACCATCTGGCTGCTGTGTCGCATAGTGCCATATCCAATGCTGGTAATCTATGCTCATCTACAATAGCTGCAGTATATTCTTGGATGAAACTGTAAACGTTAGCAAAATCATCATACACGGGAATAGGACTTACCCCCTTTTTGATCTAGCGCAGTGATTTCGTAACCTGCGCGCACCTTCTCGTTGATACTTCATGCATGTGGCTTTGCCAAATTTTCAGTCCTGTTTTCGAGTCAGAGACACAAGAGCTGTCACATCTCCAGTTGAGTGTACCATCTGTAGTTGGATTAATGTAATCTTCCTGGTTTGCGGTGATCTGGTATAGTCTGTCCAAGTCTTGAGCCTTAGATTCCTCCTGAATCGGCTCACTGTATCTGTCCCCATCTTTAGGATCCAATGGTGCGATGACCCTAAGATGCTTTCCTTCAATATCATCTTCTTTGTCTTTAGGTTTATGATAGCCAGGTTATCCATGGCCCAGTCAATTCCTAACAGTGCAGGAAAAGGCTGACTATCGTCCACAATCTCGATAACTTCAAAGTCTGCATGATTCTGGACTCCATTGATGTCAACCACCACATTAGCTAGTCGGCCAAAAGGTATGAATTTCTCTTGGTTAGCCATTCTCAATTGGATAGGTGACCATAACAACTTTGGTCAACCCATCTGTTGCCATGTTTGCTTAGTCAAGACATTGACTTCAGATCCCAGATCAAGGATGACTTCATCCATTTCAAAATCTCCTATCTGCGTGGTAAGCCTCATTTCTTGGCCTGTTCTTTTATGCTTCCTTATGTGATGTATGGCGCTATCATAAGTTTCTGTTCCCGTTTGTGGTTCATATTGGTTTATGAGCTTCTATAGCTCTGCTATGGCATTTTCACTTTTTAGTAGCTTCATGCAGCTTCGTAGGAACTACGCAACGGAAGTGCTGACATCCATTGCGATACTTGTTTTGTCATAAGCAGCTGGCATGTCTTCAACATGCGGTTTTTCACTGCGCAATGGGATCCTCGGTGACTTAGTTGCCAATTCAGTGAAGGTATCCCGCACGTCGATAAAGACCTCCTTGTTCTTTCGTAGGTCGAGAGCAGGTATTTTTCCCGGAGCTTTTCTTATCCATACTGTCTCAAGAGGGGTCTGCTTTGTGTGAGCCTCCCCTGACATTGAAGCTTCTGCTCCCCTATCGTGGCCTGTCTCAGTGCCACTGCACGTGACCACGTTGATGCTCGGGTCCACTGGTCTATTCTCTGCTGCGATCCACTGTATGTTTAGAGCTGGTGCCTCCGTCCGTCTTCTTTTCTGCATTTCCACCTCTAGCACTGGGCAATCTTCAATAACATGCTCAAATGATTTATAGTAGTTGCATGTAGTGCATGGGTTAACACAATCTCTAGACACGTGACTTGGCTGGCCACAATTATAACAAATGACCAGGCTGCGGTCTCTTCCCTGTGCCGGGCCAGCATTTCTTCCTCTACCGCGGTATCCACCACCACGGCCTATGTATCCTCCTTGATCATATTGCGTGTTTTCTTGTTTGGCCTGGTTTTCTTCTTGTACGCAGTACAAGCCAACGCCTCTCATTGTGTCCATATCTCGTTTTCTTTCGTTCATTAGCTCATATGCGCGGCAGTTGGATTCACCATGTCCAACTGTTTTACAGAAAGTACAGTATAAATTTTTGGGTGTTTTCACATATTTTTGTATGAGATAGCAGTCTTCAGGTCTGTGTCTTGTAGTTCTACAAATTTCACACCATGGGGCCTGGTTCTGATTTATCGGGTTGGGCACACCACTGTTAAGTTAGTCGTGGAATAAAGGGCAATGCTCGAGGTCATGGCCTTCTCCTTTAGAACCTATACACCAGACCTCATTCCTAGGTTCATACCTTTGTTCTTTGCCATTCTTCATGCTTTGCAGTTCTAGTGTCAGGGTGGTCAGCTGGTTCTGGATTTGAGACATCCCATAACTAGTCTCACCAATCGACGAAGCCTCTAGCTTCATTGTGATCTCCAAGGCCTCTGCCTGCGACACAACCTTCTGCTGCATCAATGGTAATCTAATGTGGGGCAACAGCGCAGCAATAAACCATTCCTTGTGCTGTTCTGGCGCTATAACAAAGCTCACTTGGTCCAATAAGGTCTTGAAATTCTGATCAAACTCCTGGACCATTTCAGTCGGTCTTTGCTTTATTTCTTTCAACTCGGTTATACACTGAGATTCAGATTTGCGTTTCTTAAAATCTGCCACAAGCGCAACTTTAATCTCTGCGAGGGTTCTCGGCTGTGTCTGAGAGTACTTCATAAACCAATGTAAAGCTCTGTCTCCGAGGGTGGTAATGAGCTGTGCTCTCTTCACAGCATCATCGTGGATTTGTCTTATGCTCCATATGGATTCGCAAAGAAACCAATGCTGGCCAGGGTCTTCAAGACCAGTTCCTTTAAATATCGGTAGCTTCATATCAGTGTTTGCCATTGTGCTATTAGTAGGGGCACCCAGATTTGTGCGCGGCTGTTGTGATGGGATCTGCGCAGTGAAAGTGAAAGGGAATATCGGATTGGACGTACTCGACTGAGTATCCTACGGGGTGGGCTGTGTAACAGGTGGGCTCTGAGATAAGGGAGGCACGGTCTCTACAATCGACAGATTCTGAGGGGTGAGTGGTGGCATGGCTTCGTTGTTAAGGTCACAAGGAATCTCAGTATCTATGTGGGGTCCAGTTCCTCCAAGATTCTTATTAAATTTATATCTCTTCCCGCTTCTAAGATTATGGGTCTCTTCGTCAGAATCATTATATATACTGTTTACCATGATGGACTTGAAAATATTACTGCATTCTTAAAACACCTTTCTTAGCTAGCAACATCTTAATGTATAGACTCAGATTGTTCAGGTACTTACCTTGGAATCCGTCGAAAAAGTATGCTTCTACTTGGTTGTAGGATTTGAGTGTGTTTACAGCAAATTCTGTTATGAAGCCTTCTAGCATGTGATCGACCCATAAGTCTACTGCACGCGTCAATGGGCTGTCTATTGCTTTGAGATACGTTATGAGCTCTGGAGTCCACTCTGTAGGAACTCCCCCTTGCAAATAGGTTTTCTTCTCTGAGAGCCACGAGATCCACTCATTAGAGAGATTTTGAGGTCAAAAAATGGCCTCCTAAGAGATGTACTACAAAAATATGAGATATATTAAAATATTATGAATTGGGGCTTTTATGGAGTAGGTATATATGACAAGTCACCTCCCACACTATTTTCTATGCATAATATAAATAACCATGGTTGAGTTGCTTTTCAAAATTCATTAGAAATAAAATTAATAAAATAAGTCTACATTGATGTGACTAAGATTCATTATAAATTCCCAAAAATGTATTGTCCTTTAACATTTATTTGTCTTGAACTTGCAAATGAAATTAAATAATAAAAAATATTTTAAGAGCTATTTTTTTAATTTTATGTTGACTTTTTGTATTTAGTACTTTTCTCATGAATTTAATATAATGTAATTTAATTGAGAATTTATTTACATGTAAAATGTTAATAATATTATTATAATTCACATTGCATTATTATTATTATTATTATTATTATTTATTAAATATATTATTATTCTTTATTAGTTTGACAATATGTTATTAAATAGAATGGAGTGAATATATAATTTAAAACTAAAAACATAAAAATGAGAATATATTATTTTATAAAAAAATGTGAAAGGACTTTCTTTATGAATTAAGAGTACTTCACTTGAAAATGACAATAATATTATTTTATGAGAAAGTGTGAAAATACATTCATTATGATTATTTTACTTGAAAATGACAATAATATTATTTTATGAAAAGACTATCATTATCAATACTTTACTTTATGACTTAAAAGTACTTACACCACTACCTTGGTTAACTATGTGTTTTCATCCACCATAGAAAATTTGACAAATAAGCATTCTTAACTCATGCAATGCCACCTCACCAAGGGGGATGATGTCATCTACTAGAATGTGATTGGTTGTTTTTTATAGTACATTTTCTTTGTTTTGAGGCCATTTTTTGACCTCAAAATTTCTCTAATGCATGCAGCTCGTCTGGAAATGATGCCCAGAAAATCTCGTGAATATCTTTCCACAAATATCTATTCAACTACTGTTCGTCAGACAAATGTGGGTGTCTATTCTCTTGCCTTGCAAAGTCTCTTACGGTCTTGTCACACCAAGCCCGGATCTCTGTCTTTTCAGGATGCCAATTGTCGGAGCTTGTCGAGAATTGCTATTCTTTGTCACACATTACGGCTGCAACTCATCACGGATTCTAGCGCGGTAACGAAACCATTTTTTGGCTTACCATATGCTGACCCAAAGGGTTTTCAATAAAGAACCAGGTTCTTTGCGGTTTCCCCTTTACCAACAAAACCCCTTCGCATCGGCCCTTTCGGCAACAACCTGCGAGCAGTTTGAGGTCTCACCCGAGGTGTATCTATGGGGTACTACGGAATCAGGTTTCCACAGTAGGTGATGAGTTGTTTAGTCTGACGTACTACACAGCACGACACGGGACGTGTGCTACGGGGCAAGACTGCACGGCGATGGACGACACCGTGGTCTGCACCTCTGAATTCTACTTCCACAAAATTTCCTTGCAACTGCGGCCGATGCAGCTCACACTAAGACTTGAAATATTTGATGTTAACTAGGGTACTGAAATTATTAACATTCAATCATTCATCCATTCGCTTGAGGTGTTCACTGCTCAACCATGTGCCGAGGAGACAGTCCAACTACCATGCATTCTTCCTACTACGTAATGTAAAAGTGCTTAAACAATATCTAACACTTAGCCGAATAACTGATTCATTACTGCTTCATAAGTAGAGGCCAAACATTCACCATTCATCTATTCATGCATAACTTAACATATTATTTCCATATTCTCCTCATGGTAAATACATATAAAAGTCCTACCATAACAGTATGCAAGGGAAAATTCAGAAATTCATTCACAAGAAACAAATAAATGCACAATACACAACACAATCACACTGCCCAGTATTTAACATGGTTCACTCCCCCGGGTGGGAAGCTACGTCCATAAGAACTGTTGTTATATATATCTTTTGGGAAGGGCACAACAGTTCTTAGTCTACATGCTCAGCTGCAGACTCTCTTCTCTCTCAGATAGGTCTCTGCACACTCGGCTGCAGAGCGTTTACAATATATTTTCTTAGAAACATTTTACAATGCTCAGTACTAAACTTCTAACAACAACCCTTTCCCATACAAAAATGCCTCTTTAAATAGATCATGCTCGTAGGTCATGTCTTTACAATGCTAAAGTCTGAAACCCTTAGGGTTTCTAAAACTGCTACGGTTTCTCTAAACCGAACTGCTGGCCTCTGGTAGCGAGTGCTCCATCGTGGCGGTCCTCCATGCCTTCATCCTGTCGCTATCGACCTTTCTATTGTGCGCACACCAATAGATCACTTTCCTCGATCTGGTCTTCCTCTAACAGCCTTGTATAGCTGGCTCAGCTCCCAGTCGCTTTCATCAAACCGTTATTCCTCTAACAGCCTCGTACACCTGGCCGCCGCTTGGCCTCCTTGAAGCATCTTTGCCAAAACTAGACCACCGACGAACCGGTACCTATGCTCGTGCTCCGTCCATCACTTTGCTTTTCTGGCTCCACATGGACTGGTCACTTCGCAACACTGATCTTCGCAGCACCCTTCTAAGTACTGCCAAAATTTGGTTGCTGCGTGCAACTTCGCAGCATCCCCAACACTTGCACAAAATTGTATTTTTATTGAGCTGCGCTCAACTCCGCAGCTAAAACTCCTTCTATTACCAAAATTTGCCCCAACTTGGGCTAGGCCCAACAGGGGTGACCTATACAGGTTTATCGGAGATCAGAAGTACCCAGATGCACCCCTAGAAGAAGTTATGGTCTATTCAAACATTAAGAAGTCTGACCTCCACAAGGCAGCGACTCGTCCCGAGCTATTCCCATGCTTCGAGGTCATCGGCTGGATAATTCCTCATGTTAAGATTGATACAAGGTTCATTAATGACAAGGCTGGGACGAATCTGGCATCTTTTGCACTTGAATACATCATGGATACTTACAAGTTGCCCTAGGAAAGAACTTGGTTGGATGATGAGTGGATAGTAAAGCAAACTATGGACCCTCTGGAGTCTGCCATAAAGATGATGATAAGTGACAGGCAAATCAGACAAAGGAACAACAATTAATATGAAAGTTCCCTTCTAAAGACTCCTTATAGACTCATTTCCTTAATGCTGAGTCGGATATTCGGCATGCCGAATGGAAATATTTTCTAGCTTGGCTGGGTGCCAGTGATGGTCCATGTGGCCATGTCCAGTACAATATTCAATTGGGCCGGCATAATTTCAGACAGTATGGTCTCGCAATTAACTGCTGCTCAAGGAGGCCTGACCCTGAAGAAGGCTGAGTTCTTCATGTCTTCTTATTTAATGGATTGCTTGTTAAGTAAACACCCCTTCTCGGATTTGGGCTGCATATGGAATAGAAAAGAGTCTCCCCTCTTTGTGGCCTACTAGCCCACATGGGCAAGCAAATACGCGAATTACTACAAGCAGATTTATGAGAAACTCATCATGCCCCTGTATCAGCTCATTTTTATAAAAGAGCCAAATTGCATGTCCGAAAATGCCATGCCCATCATAGAAGAGTTCAGAGATTATTACTTCTCCACCGAGGAAACCTATATCCGAATGAGTGGAGGATCCCAAGCTCCCTTTTTGCTTCCTCGATATGTCACAGATTTTGTAGTGCATAAGGAAGCTTTAAGGCAACTCTTCGGCACTAGTGGAATCAGCAAGATCCTCACAGAGAGGAAGAAAGGTATATATCCACCAATGCCCTTCACCATTGGTGCATACAATCTCCCGAGGGAAAGAGATGGTGAAAACTTTGCTCAGGGCCTAGAAGCTTTTCATTTCGGCACAAAGCCCTTTAGGAGGCATGATCTTGGTGGCAATGTTTCTAAACATTGTCTTTATGTCAAAACTTCTTATGAATACACGCATCTTATGGACCAAGATGAAGAATTTTTCCGGAGTGCCAAGAACTTAACTGAATTAGGAAAATGCCATCGCCATAAAAGTGGTAAAAGTTCCAATCCTAAGCCTATCGGGTTGATCCAAAAGGAGCAAGAGGCAGCAACATCTCAATCAGAAGAGTCAAAGAGGAAGGAAAAGGAAGAAGAAGAGAGGCCAAGTAGCAGCAAGATGCGGAAGCTGCTAGAGTCCAAAAGGAGCAAGAGGCAAAAGCCCTCAAAGAGGAAGAAGAAAGAATCTTGCAAGAACAAGCTACCAAACTGTAGAAGGAAGAGGCTGAGAAAACCAAACAGGAAGAGGCATAAAGGTTACAAGCAGAGCTGGTAGAGAGGCAAGCAAGAGAAGAAGCTGAGAAAGCCGTGGAACAAGGCATGTCCAGCCCATGGGCCATGGACTTGGGTCTAGAAACAATGAACCAACCAGGGATAGCTAGTGAAGGGGTTGTCACCATTGAGGAATTAACACTTACCCCATACAACCCTAGAAAGCAGTGCCAAGTGGCCAACCTAGATTACGTTTACTTTCATCAATGGAAGAAGGTTATCATTGACATATCAGTAAAGAAAATGGAGATTAGACAGGACCTATATGAACTTAGAGTATCAGAAAACACACTTGTCCAAGGGACTAACATCGACCCTGTATTCACAGCGTCATGCTCGGTAGCTTCATCCCAAGCAAGTAAAGACAATGTTGATCGTCTGGTTGCAGACGTCAAGAAATACAGAGAGCTATGTTTCAAGATAAAAGCTGACAGGAAGGAGGTGTTAGAAGGAAATGAATTGAAAAAGAAGTACAAAGAGTTTGTGGAAGAGAAGGAAGAAATAACTTTGAAGATCCGACAGCTCGAAAATGAGAAGAATACGCTAGAAATGCAGCTGGCAGTCTCAGAAGATGAGCAAAAGAACTTGAAGGTTCGCATAACAGAATTGGAAAATCATGAGGCCAGCAGTGCTCAACAAATTGATTTCTTCAAGCCTCAGTTTGAAAGGATAATGCGAGAAAAGGCAAGACTGTTAGAACAGCTCAAGGAAGCAAATGAAAAGAAAGAGGATCTAGCCACATTCTACAAGCGAGCCTGCGAGGTGCAAGAGAAAACTCATCAATTGCTAGTGTTGATTACTGAAGAAGTCTGCAGCATGAAAGAAATGATAACAAGGATGACATCTATTGAGTTTGAGGCCCCTAAAATAAAGTACAAGTATGCGCAACACGTGGTAGAAATTAAAGAGCAATTTGAATGGAGGAAAGGAAAATCTAGTTTCCTTCAAACCTGCGTGCTACAACCACTGAGGAATTTGACATGGATACATGAGGCCTGGAGTTTTGTAGGGATTGTGGTAAAAAATCAAGTCTCGAGATCTGGAAGACCATAAAAAATGCCACATTGTCTACTCCAAAATCTGGGAAACCCACGAGAAATGTCACATGGCTTTACCTCAGACCATTTATGAATTTCCTGAGAGAGAACAGAGCCTGGCAGAATTGCGAGGTAACTTGAACGCAGAATTAAACTATCTAAAGAAGATAGAGGCTATAACCTCGGAGGATCTCCATCAATTCATTGAGTAAACTGCCATTCACACTTATTTCCTGGAAGGTATTGCACAGGCGGATGTAGCAGGGGCAACAAATGTAAAATCAGATTTGCGCAAACACAAGATAGCCTGGAAAGTGACAATCTTTGGGGGGAAAGACCATCTTGAGAGAAATTAGCCAGTGGGCCAGTTATATTCAAGAGGTGGACAAATCAGCAAAAGCAAGCGACCCTATTGAAGGGAGCAAGTCAGCAGAGGGAGAGAAACCAAATGAAGCCGCAGAACCATCTGGAGCCTAATTTGTTTTTATTATAAATTTTGAGAAAACACATCTGGAAATTTGTTTTTGTATAAATATGTTAAAAGACAGCTGGAAATGCTTTTTGTCTCTTTAGGCACTAGATGACAAACTTTTTTTTTTCCTAGGGTTAGGTTTTTGAGAAGAGACAAAGTTGTAAGATCTATAAATATAGAGATAGATGACAAAGAAAGGACTTTTGGCAGGTGAAAGGACAGACTTATGCTGTACGTGAACTATTTTACTACATCAATAAAGAAAGTTCTATTTTGCCTGATGGAAGCCTGCATGGAGTTTTATTATGGGAATGTTTGAATGACTAGCCAAATTACTTCTGCATTATTCACACATTGGCTGTGAGATCGTTCCTAACCATCTGAATTACTTCTTTGCTTTGAATGCTTTCACTCTCTCATGCTAAATTTCTTTGTAAAATGGGTAATATTGTTAGTTTTTTTTTTCAGAATTTTCAATCTGATCTAAGATCTTAATTGAGAGAATAACATGTACAGCATATCTACATCATATCAATCATGAACACAATAATGCAAGCACAAAAGATACACAGAGCTTTACCGGGGAAAACCAAGAAGGTGAAAAACCCCGCAACTTCCTCAGAGATAGAAAGAGAAATGATACAACGAAAGTACAAGAGATAGTCTTCTCCTAGCAGCAGATCCTCCTCCTCACAAGTGCGCCACTTTCCGAATGAGAGAAGTGTGAGTAATGAGTGATCAAATAGAGATCTCTTGATCTCTATTTATACTTGTCTTGTCCTGCACAATAAACTAATGGGGCCGACTTGTCTAGCTTAGCCTAATAACCCATGGTTAACTTAATTCGGGCTGACCCCACACTTGGTGGTCTAATAACCCATTTACCCACATGACTCATACAGGGCCGACCCCATCAAGGTGGTTTAATAACCCATCAAGTATAAGTTACGACACTTACAATATAAATGATGACACTTCCGTATAGAGGAATAATAACATCTCTATAGGAATACAAACACTTCCATATAGAGGAATAATAACATCTCTATAGGAGTACAATACACATGGGTAAAATACATTCCGGAGTTACATATACATCAACACTCCCTCTTAACTAGGAAGGTATTTCTCGACACAGGTCTACTAGCACAAGTCTTCTTCTCTGGATCATCATTAGCGAATCATCATCCTCGAATCATCGTCATCATCACTGCTGCTACTATCTCAATCAATCTCTAAATCTACTTGTCATAGGAAGCTCTACAAAGCCAATACTTTTCCATATTGGATGTAGGCCCACCACCTGCAGGTCTTCATCATTACTGGCCCTACTGTGGAATCCTCAGGACTTATTACGTACATCACAAAACCTCGCAAGAGCATCCCAGGACTTATTACGGGCACACAACCCAACCTATCGGATCTCCTAGGGAGCTATTACATGTGACCCCACCACAAAACCTTGAAAGAGAATCCCAGGATTGATTACGAGCACATAGCTCAACCTATCGGATCTCCCAGGGCACTATTATATGTGGTCACCACAAAACCTCGCAAGAGCATCCCAGGACTTATTACGGGAACACATCCCAACCTATCGGATCTCCTAGGGCGATATTACATGTGGTCATGGCAAAACCTCGAAAGAGCATCCCAGGACTTATTACGGGAACACATCCCAACCTAGCGGATCTCCCAGGGCTCTATTATATGCCATAGGACAAAACCTTGAAAGAGCGTTTGCCAGATCTCCCAGGGAGCTATTATATGCCAGGGGTAAAACCTAGCAAGAGAATCTGCAAACCTCCCAGGGCGCTATTATATGTCCTCCCAAAGAAAAACCTCGAAAGAGCATTTGCCAGATCTCCCAGGGAGCTATTATATGCCAGCGGCAAAACCTAACAAGAGAATCTGCAAACCTCCCAGGGTGCTATTATATGCTTATCTGCACAACCTGTCCACGACCATAGAGTATCAACCTGATACTCACCATACATCATCTTGATGTACACATGATCATCCCGATCATCATCACTGCATCATCCTGACGCATGTCATCTGGAGCAACATCTTGAAGCTCATATTCCATGATCATTTAATGCATCCACCTGATGCATACACAGTATCTTCCTGATACATATCATCATACATGATTTGCCTGATCATACAATGTATCCACCTGATACATATACAAATACATGATCCACCTGATCATACCTGATAGATATCAACATACATGATCCAATTGATCATATCCAACATCCAACATGATGCATACATACATATAAATGATCCAACTGATCATATCCAGCATCCAACATGATGCATACATAGAGCAGTAATTGGAGCATCGTCCTGATGCTCATCATCCAACGCTTACATCCATAGCCATGGACGGATCCTCCTCTCAGCATGCTTGGAATGGCTTCAGCAAATGTGTCCATCACTTCTTCCTCGAAGTGTCATCAATCTGAAGAACACCAAGCCTCTCTTTGAAGTACTCGAACTTCACTCTGGCTAGTGGTTTCATCAGTACATCTTCAATCTGCTCATCCGTCGCAACATACAGGAGCTTCACTGCTCCTCTCTGCATCATATCCCTGATATAGTGATATTTGATCTCAATGTGTTTTGACCTGTCGTGGAACACCGGGTTCTTAGACAGCTTCACACAACTCTGGTTATCACAGAAGATACTAGTAGCTTCCAACGGTAGATCAAATAACTCAAACAGTAGCTTCCTTAGCCATACTGCCTCACAACTAGCCAAACAAGCTGCAACATACTCTGCTTCAGCTGTACTCAGTGCTACGCAGGACTGCTTCCTGCTAAACCAAGAGATCACATCTGATCCCATACTGAAGCAGCACCCAGAAGTGCTCTTCCTATTTGCAGCACTGCCTGCCCAATCTAAATCAACATAACCCTGTAGGTTAAACTTTTGATTTGAATCATACTTGAGCCCATAATCAACTGTACTCTTCAGGTACCTCAGAATATGCTTTACAGCAACTAGGTGAACACCTTTGGGATCCATCAGGAACTGGCTCAATGTGTTCACCGCAAAGCAAATATCTGGTCTCGTGTTCATCAAGTACATCAAGGACCCAATCATTTGATGATACACAGTGGCATCAACCGGATCAGATGAAGCATCACACAGAAGCTTCAGGTTCGATGCCGTAGGTGTGGCCATGTCCTTACAGTCCATCATCCCGAACCTCTTCAGGATCTCTACTACAAACTTCCCTTGTCCAAGGAAGATTCCATTTGCATTCTGCCACACCTCCATGCCTAGAAAGTAGTGCATCATCCCTAAGTTCTTCATCTCGAACTCGGCAGCAAGCTTCCGCTACGTGTCGACAATCAATCTATCCTCACCTGTAACAAATAGGTTATGCACATACAAAAGTAGTATCACTGGATTGCCTTCCTCAACCTTGTAGTAAAGGTTGAAATCCGCTTTACTCTTGGTAAAGCCCAAACTGGATAGAAAGCCATCTATCCTGCCATACCAGGTCTTGGCTGCCTATTTCAAACCATACAAGGCTTTCTTCAGTTTGCACACATGTGAATCTCGGTCATGTGTCTCAAACCCGAGTGGATGCTCCACATACATTTCCTCTTCGACTACACCATTCAAGAAAGCTGTCTTGACATCCATCTGGTGTATCTTCCATTTCATTACTGCAGCCAGAGCAAGTACTGATCTGATGGAAGTGTGCATGTCTATAGGTGTAGAAGTCTCTTCATACTCAATCCCTTTTTTTGGGAGAAGCCACGAGCTACAAACCTCGTTTTGTATTTATCTATGCTACCATCTGCAGCATGCTTGATCTTATAGATCCATTTGGAAGTCACAGTAGACTTCCCTTCAGGTCTTGGGACTGCATCCCAAACATCATTCTTCATGATTGACTAGTACTCCTCGATCATGGCATTCTTCCCGAATCCTAGGAACTTCAATATATTCAATATCTTCAATAGATAACTTTGTTTGCTGAAACAAATGTTGTAGTCCTTCTTTTGTAGGTGCTCGTATATGATCTTTCCTACAAAACAAGTTAAATTGCATGATTAGAAACTTCTCATAGTTTTCAGAATAAATTCTTACACATAAAGAAATATGTCATACAGTCATGCAATTATTTTAGCCAATGCTTCAATACAACATTCATCCATATCCTGTAACTTTCTAGATGCCTTCCAATCTCTACTAGAACATTGTTAAGAGTTTGCACTACTCCCAACATGTCAGCAAAGAGGTTTCATTCTAGATAAGTAGCAATGGAATGTTGTACAGTTCCATAGGCCACTTACCCATCACATGCATATTAGTAGTATATTGTTCATGAATGCAACTATTCTAATATGCATAATACATAACCTAATTCTAGGGACATCAGTATATACATCATTGAACAGTATTATTTAAACAATCAAATATGCAAAAAATGATAATTCAAATACTTATCTTTGTTTGTTTGTTGGGTTGACTCCCTCTCAGTCTTTGCTTCCTTTCTGCAACTTCATTATGATGTGGATTGTGAGAAGTGGTCAACTCCCTCTGAATATCTACATCCTTGCAGAAACTACTAGAGTGTGCTCCCTCTTGATCTTTGCCTCCCGTATTACTTGTCCTTGATCTTATATTCATCCTCGATCCCTATGCATGCTTATTGTTATCCTCAAGATCTTATACATAATCATACATTCATTAGTATATTCTCAATACTATCAAACACAATAATCTTAAGCATGTATAGTCATGATCATTTCAAACACAGATAATAAGCATTAGCATTCAATGTTTTATGGAAGACTTCTCTTACTCATGCATATTCATATTTGACCAAAGGACTTTTCTGGTTAGTCATATCATCAATCAAGGTAAGAGACATAATATGCATAAACCCTTAATTACTTACATTTCTAACTTCATGAATAATCATTATCAACAATACAACAGTATAAGATCCTAACACAAGGTAGGATTCTAACTTGATATAGGAAAAACATACCTGGATTAATATGTTAGTTGGTTATGTCTAACATACCCACATGATGTCTTCTTGTTCTCTTAAATGACTTGTGCTAGTAACCTGCATATCTCATAGGTTAATCATTATAGAACCAAGTTATACATACCTCGTAAGTAGATCTTCTATGTGATCCATGACAATGGATGAATCTTTGTCTTCATGTCACCATGGTCATATGTTCTTGAACTAGAACATGATTTGTCTTTCTTGATGTACCTTTCATGTTAGCGGACAACATCAACCTCATACACCACCACAAGGCATTAGTACAATCATAAGTGTCAAAACCCTAATCAATGAATATCTTCTATCGTGTATTCATAATTTTATTAAGGTGATACGACAAGTCTAAAGTTAATCAAGATTGTACTAACCTTAATGAAGACAAGCATACCATAAACTTAATCATGAACAGATCTCGAAACATACCTGGATAAGTCATACCTGTCGAGATTGCTTGTAATCTTCCTATGTAAGGCCTTAGCCTTATCTTCCTCTAAAACTGGAACTTCTTCACTTATGCAGGTGACATATCCATTTTCTTCTAGGATTAACCCAATCTAATTGATTTGCAGAAACTGGATTTGGAGTTGGATTAGGGTTTGTCAGGGAAACCCTAAAAATTCAAACTTTGAATTTCAAACTTCTGAAAGGATAGAAAGATGTGCCTTGATGAGCTGATCAACTTGGTATACTCAGAATTTGAAAACTGCAAAGTTTCACCCCTCAAAATTGCCTTTGAAACTTCCAGATCTTCTGGACAGGATCCCGAACTAGGGTTTGATAAAGCCCACCCTTCTTCCCAACCAAAAGGTTCGATCCAAAGCTCTAAACTTTGATTTTTTCAGAGGAGCTTCTAGCCGTGGTCACAGACTTAAAAAATTCCAACTTTTGCAAAAGTCCTAATTTCCCACTTTTCCGATCAAAGTCCTGAACTAGGGTTTGATCAAGCCTGGCCTTCTACCCAACCAAAAAAATTGATCTTGGTCTTTAAATTTCTATTTTGATGATTATCATTCAGCCGTGGTCTCTGATTACAAAAATACCATCTTTCTCCGAAACCCTAATTCGTGGAGCCATGAATGAAGGTGCTCAAAATCCAATTCTGTTTTGACAAAAATATGCACTTGATTGTTTCTAGTGTAACTCTGAAATTATGAATCCACGGGGTTTGAAAATTCTATCCGTGGTAGCCTGACCTGTCATCTTTGCAACCCCATAGGTCTGACTTCAATTGGATTCTCTGAGAGAGAGTTATTCCAAGTGTTGCAACGTGACCTATTTATTGGATAAAATAGGAGAGCGAACTTGTACGGAGTGCCACATGTCACTGGTTCATGTTTGACCTCTGAAACTTTGGCCTGTGAAAGTACAGTCTGTGCCCTACCTGTCACGTTTTATGAAATTTAATTTGGAGCTTCCTATCCCAAGTTATGACCTTTATTCCTAGGTCACCTGTTTATGACTCAGATCTAGAAGACGCAGAAACCCTAGATTGTACATATCATAAAACACAAAGTAAAACGAATTAGAATTTTTCCTTTGGACACAAGGTAAATGGGGATCTGATCTCCGACCTGTAAAAGTTTCAGATCCGAAAAATTTGCCAAAATGGATTTATAGCGAAAGTGCTACGATGACTGGTTTTTGCTATATCAAGCCCTAGCATCGCAAGTGCAACAAGTGTCATACATGCCATACCATGCCTTCTTTCAGGCTAGCTCTGATACCATGTTAGTTTTTCAGAATTTTCAATCTGATCTAAGATATTAACTAAGAGAATAACATGTACATTATATCTACAGCATATCAATCATGAACACAATAATGCAAGCACACAAGAGACATAGAGTTTCACCGGGGAAAACCAAGAAGGTGAAAAACCCCACAACTTCCTCAGAGATAGAAAGAGCAATGATACAACCAAACTACAAGAGATAGTCTTCTCCTAGCATCAGATCCTCCTCCTCACAAGTGCGCCACTTTCCAAATGAGAGAAGTGTGAGTAATGAGTGATCAAATAGAGATCTCCTGATCTCTATTTATACTTGTCCTGTCCTGCCCAATAAACTAATGGGGCCGACTTGTCTAGCTTAGCCTAATAAGCCATGGTTAACTTAATTTGGGCCGACCCCACACTTGGTGGTCTAATAACTCATTTACCCACATGACTCTTACAGGGATGACCCCATCAAGGTGTTCTAATAACCCATTAAGTATAAGTTATGACACTTACAATATAAATGACGACACTTCCGTACAAAGGAATAATAACATCTCTATAGGAATACAAACACTTCCGTATAGAGGAATAATAACATCTCTATAGGAATACAAAACACATGGGTAAAATACATTCCGAAGTTACATATACATCAACAAATATGAATGTTTATCTCTATCAAGGCTATCTTTGGTAATATTTTATTTTCTGCTGTAAATGCATCTATTAAATTTAACAGCTATCTGTGAAGATCTTCATTTCATTTCCAGTTTATTACCTATTCTTTAAATTTGCTCCTTACGAGGATAAATTAAATTTGCTTAAAACAGTTTTAGATTAGATTTGTTTACAGTTTGCATTTAGATTATAGCACTTGCATCTCATCTTTAAAATTAAAATACAAAAATGGTGGATCGGGCTGCAACCGGTGCAAAGAAAACAAATCTTTAAAACCTCACACGGTAGCCGAGTCATTAACCGGACGGATTCCCTACACCAAACGGTGAGTGATCTAATTGGGATCACTCACTGGGGAGGATCCCTTGCTGATTGGTACAACGATTTTTGAGGCATCAATAGTTTTTGGTGCTAGAAGGAGGGCCACCAATGCATGGCTGGCAGAGGAGATCCTTTCGTTAGAAGAAATCCCACTGAAGACCCGTTTGAAACAACTATCCTAGATAATCCATATCTGGAATTATCAAATCAAGAAGATCCCAATTTTGAGATCGAACAACAAGAAACACTATATGCTATTCCTTTTGCTGAAGTAGCAAATTTAAGAAGACATACTTGTGCTTATGTTAGGCAGCTTGGAGGATTAAATTCAATTCCCTCACTCCCCAGGAGAATAGCCCCTAGAACGGAAATGCAGTATACCAGGGATTCTGTTCTTGTTCAAAACTTAGAATATCTGGTAGATCTATCTTTGGAAGAAATAATAGAACCTCTTAGAGAAATTGGACTTGAAAAACCTCCAAATCTAGAGGAACCAAATACCCCACCCAATTCTCCACCTCACACTCCACATAATACTCCACCAAATTCACCATGTGGAGCCATCGTTGTACCAACATGGGGAGTGTTGACGGACAATCCACTTGACCGGAGGCGAGCCAGATCTCCCTAGCTCAATGCGAGTCTAGAACAAATAAAACAGACTACAAATGTGTTTCCTAGATCTACTTAAGGATCAAGTACTAGATGTCTTACCTCTTTGATTCGCTATCCTTTCTCCCGCTATGTTGCTCCACGTCCCATGGTCGTCAGATCCAAGCTGCAAGACCTATCAAGACACAGAAAAGAGAAACGAGTAAAGAGTATCTATACAATAAGAGATCTATGTAAATAGTTAAGGAGGTAAACAACACAACATCATCATACATAAGAGACAATATTGGTGGAAAGCATTTGTATTACTGCAAATAGAGGAGTACATGATAGAGATATAGAACTACAACCAATGACTTAACGTAGCAGCCCTTCTCCACACAAGCCAATTGCCAAGCCCTTCCAAGGAAGCATGAGAGTCTCCAAGAGGTGAGTGAAAGTGTCCAAGAGAGATTTTACCAGCATGTAGATACCATAGTCTTCCTTCCTTTGGTATGGGAGTGAGCCTCACATATATAGGACTAAGTGGATGAGGTTATGGATAGGATAGGATGAGAGATGGTAGGAGAGAGATAGGGGATCTTCCCAATAGGTTAGGGGTCGAGTACCAGCTCTCCAAGAGATCAGGGATAAGCCCCCACATAGGCAAGTTTCGAGAAGGATCTCGAAATGGCTATTTTTTCCCATTAACAGACCTTGTCTCACCTTGCTAAAGAGAAACCTACGACGTCGCATGTTTCTAGTGTGCAACCTGCGATGACCTCTCAAAAGGTTGTGCAAACTGAGCACCAATCCTTCCAAATAATCAATCAGTCCAAGTGACTTCAGGGATGTACACACTAAATTAGGATGATGGGTAGATTTTAGGTGTAACAGAATGCCCCCCAAAGCATGAAGTTGTTAAGGATGTACAGGTGAAGTGCTTTGACATAAAAATTGGCAAAAGGCTTGTCGGATGAAGGACGCTGCTGCAGTACAATTGACTCTGAACTAATAATATCAAATGTAGTACAACATGGCAGCCGACCGATACATTGCAGATCCATGGTAGTAATGTCCGACTGAACATAATCATGGCTACTAGACACAAGCGTAGATCCATGATGAGATGATAACATAGCCATGACCAATACAAAAGTGGATCCGTGTAATATGACTCAATACAAACTCTATCGCAACCTAGGAAAAAACATGACTCCCCAGGGTCTTCAAGCTAAACCCGCAATGATATGAATCTATCCATGTGACTACAAATGTCTTGACGTCGAACATGGTAGAAACCACTTGATTACCCGTCATTGATGTAAACCGTTAACAAGTGCGAGGGAGATCATCATTAATGTCAATGATTCCCAAGGTATCACAGCACATATCATCAAGCGTGAATAAATGAGTTGAAGTTGAACGCAAGATGAAATCTTTCAATCAAGAGTCAATGATGTGAACTCATGATGAAAGCGAGGTAACTTGCCATTGAGGCATGCAGGGCCAAGGTACTTGGTTGGTTTCTAGATTCAATCCTCGGATGATGTGTTGAAGTCGACAAGGATGAATCCATCGAAGGAGGGCAATAATGAATCCCCCATCAATCGACACAAAACATGACAAAAGATATGTAGAGTGGATCGGATGGTACAATAACATGTGAGACTGACGCAAAGTAATAACAGCATGACAACGTGTGTACTGACTGCAAAATGATGAGTGATGAACGTGTTCTTGAACATGGGCATGGCATGACTTGGCAGTATTGACATGAGAATGACGCAAAATTCTAATGCAACTGATGATGGAAGCTTTCTTCGAATGACTTAGAGGAGTAACAAGACTCAGAAAGTAAGCGGGGACTCATAGACAAACAGATGACCCAAGTACTATATGCAATGCAAACGAGTGCCATGTTCAAGAATGACTATATACTGCCACTAAGGTATGTAACACAAACACTTTCCTTTTTCCCCATCATGAATGATGAGTGCCTCATGTGTTTTTTAATGAGCTTGATGAGGGTAACCAGATGCTCAGTATAGCTCATCTCATAGATGATTCCAATCCCAAATATTTTCTGAACCTAGGATAGGAGGGGTTTGTCCCATGACGGGCCCTTCAATGTGAAAATTTAACAAGTCCATAGAAGGCAAACTCGGTCGTCATTTCATATTTAGAGAGTCTGGAAAGAACTAAAGAAGACTCCAACAGTCCTTTTTCGTAAAGTTAGCCTCATCGCCCGAAAAAGGGTAAAACAACGCGGGAGAGGACTCTTCCAGTCATGATTGGCTGGAGTATTCCTTTTTCGTAATTAGTGCCTCCTGGTCTGAAAAAGGGGTAAACTATCACCAGGAAGACGACTATTCAAATACTTTAACAAGCGTGAACGTGACAAGTTCGCTTGGCAATCTTTTCAATTTTAGGGAATCTGAAAAGAGCTTAACTATGGACTCCGGGGGGTGTCCTTTTCCGTGGAAGTTTAACGAGCTTGAAAAAGTGATAAATCATAACTCGGTACTTGTTCTCATGATTTGGTGAGTACGAGAACAAACGAAGAGTAAACTCATCCTCATGCAATTAATGCGACTAACCAAAAATAGTAATGACAAAACATTCAAAGGAATGTTCATACTTGTAATTACCATTGGTAATGCGAGAAACGTTATGAAAGATCATTTTTACGACTCCGGTACACTAGAAAAAGTGTCAAATAGCCCAAATATAACGACAAACGGTCGAAAATATAGTAAATGGCCCAAAAGCATCAAAATATTTGAAAAGGAATATTCCATTTCATTCTATAAATAGAAATATAGGCCAAAAATAGAAACATTATTCAAATTGCCAATTTGGGTGGAGAAGTACCAATTTGGAGCCAAAACTTCCATCGTCGATTCCGGGAGCTATGATCCGCCATTTCACCAGCCGTCTAGACCAGGTAGGCCTAAATATCAGCCAGCAACTTTGTAGTGGTTTGGTTTTTCCATTTTTATGCATTTTTTGAGTTTTTTGATGGTTTGGGGAGGGGCAATGCGCCCTCGACTTGTCGCAAGTGGTCCTTTCGAGACTCGCGATGATCCTAGGTCGTCGCAAGTCTCGAAAACAGGACCTGTGACGACGTCGCGCTGTATTTGATGTTAGCTTGCGACGACGGAAACTCCAATTCCAAACATCAAATATATCCCAAAAAATAAGTTGTTTGTAGTTGGAGAAATTCCTAACATGCTGTAAATGCTCCTTTTGGCAGGTTCCCAGCAAGCAGAGATGGTTTTAGAGTGGAGAGAAAGAGAACACGAGTTGGAAGATGAGCAAGCCGCAAATGATCCACAATGTGTGGCTGCTTTGCCAAAATGTGGGTTGCTCAAATTCTTTCAGGTACAGGGGATGAGAGCCCAAGTGTCGTTCTTGACACACATGCTTCAGAGTTGGGATGCAGCCCAACAATACTTCGTCATAGGTGAGCACATCCTCAACATTGACATTGAGGACATATACTTTTTGACCGGTTTGTATCGAAGAGGGGACGTGGTAAAACTCACTGGGACACGAGTCAGTGACCATACTGTCGAGGACATGGTGTCACAACAATGTGTTGCTACTTCTCGTCCCTCCAGCAGGAAGATACTCATTCGAGATGTGGTGAGTCGTCCACTAAGGACTGTACTGATTACTATTACCAGGGTGGCGTGTAGCCAAGCTCCACATACAACTACTCAGACCCAGATGTTATATGCGGAGGACTGTATGCCCCCCATGGTCTTCAACTGGTGCGAGGGTCTCCTCGCAAACATCCGAGCTCAGCTGACCAAGTGTCGGTGAGGGGAGCTCAAGCAGTTCAGGTATGGTTCTATCATAGTGTCATTCCTCTTGGAACGGGTTCCTCTCCTGCGCCCACAGGTGATAGTAGATGATAGGGATCTGAGAGATCCACATATGCTCAAGTGGGCAGAGTTGATGACCCGCCATGGTGGGGGTCCCATCATCACTTTTGGTCCTGAGTTTTTCAGCTGGCTAGAGGGCCAGATGCTCATGGTGGAGGACTTTCCTTATAGTGGCATAGATTTTCGGGAGGATCCCGACTTGGCGCTGCCAGAGGGTGCAGCATGGGGTGATATCGGTAAGAACAAAAACCCTTGTATTTTTAAGTTTTGTGAATTATATTATTTTTTTGATGTAGTGCTGACAAGTACATTGTGTGTGCAGATGTTGGTCCTGTACGACCGGTGGGTCTCTCCCTTCCGGCAAGGAAAGACAGAGGCGGGGAAGAAGTGATTCCTATCGGTACACATGTCACCATCGAGGAGATGGAGGAGGTGTACCGAAACTTGTCAGAGCTGACTGTGGAGGTTCCAGAGCCTGTTATCGATGACCTTCCGAGGCCCATGCAGAGATTTGGGGTTGGAGTGTCTGTGCACTTCAACGCCTTGCTCCGCAAGGTGGCTCGTACTGTGGACTGCTTCCTTACACAGCGACAGAGAGCTGTGCAAGTTAGGGGTGTGCGGATCAGGCGTGGTGCCTGAGATACTTTTATACTTGTAATTGAGAGCTTTAGAAGCCTCAGATTTTTGTACTTATTGAAAGCTTATGATGCTTCAGATTTTTATAGAGACTCACTGAAAGCTAGCGTGCTTCAGATTTTGTACCAGCACTACTTTTGAGCAATTTATATATATTATCGGCTATTTATACATTATGTGTCTTTGAAATGATTAATGATGTGATCTCGTTTACATGTTTGCTTCTACACATTATATTTACATGTTATGAATGCTTTTACATATTATGATTATTATGTGTGTGCAATGTACCAATCCATGATGAAATTGGCCATCGAGTCAGCAACTGTGTTCAAATCTCATGGAATGTGCAGGTATTGAATGGATTCAAATGACCTTTCCAAGAGACGTACTCGTCTAAAGAGACGAAGTAGGGTAGGATCATGGATAGCGTAAATCCGGTTGAGATGAGAAACCACTAGTTGAGAATCCATATGGATGACAATGTGGTCCATACCTAAGAAAATGGCATCGATCAGGGTTCTGATTAGAGCCTGATATTCTGCGGCATTGTTGGTCGCAAACCCTAGACAATTTCCTCCTGAGCTAATGAGCTCTCCTGTAGGGGAATAAAGTACCCAGGCTGCCGAAGCAAGGTTACGGGTATGCCGGCTGGCGCCGTCCGCGAATCCATAACACGTCACCATCTGCACACGCAGACAGAACATGGTGTAAGGAGCAGAAAACAAGATCTAAGACACTCGAAAAATAAAATGCGTAACACAAAAACACAAAAACACAAAAACATGCCATGTACAGTATATACAAGTCAGTATATGCATGAGAAATCAAGCATAGTATCTCTTTAGGTAAAGCCCATTGCGGGGTTCACCCAAAGAGATGCCGTCATAATCTTCGAGCTTGTAGGCTCCTTTTTCCAACACACGTTTAATGACGTAAGGTCCATGCCACATGGACTCGAACTTCCCAGCTCCTAGCTTATCATGCTTCTGGTCATAAGTGAGGACTAGGTCACCCTCGTTGAAGATACGAGGTTTGACTGACTTATCGTACTGGGCCTTGATGCGTTTCTTATGTGCTTCATTAGCAAGAGCAGCATCGCGGCGGGACTCGTCAAGCTTAGCTAAGTACAAGAGTCATTCTTCCTCAGCAGTAGTGTCAGGAAGAAGTTCTACAGTGAGTTGAAGAGACAGAATTTCGTACTCTATCAGTAAAACAACCTCCAATCCATATACCAATTGGAAAGGAGTGAAGCCTGTGGTGGTTTTAACGGTAGTTCGGTAGGCCCATAATGCTGAGAAGAGCATATTGTGCCAATTGGACTTTTGTGTCCCTACCATCCTTTGGATCATAGTTTTCAAGACCTTGTTAATGGCCTCGACTTGTCCATTGGATTGCGGGTAGTAGGGAGTTGAGTTTTCATGGTGAAAACCCAACCTATCGCTCAATTCAACAACCATATGGTTCTGAAAGTGAGAACCATGATCGGTGACTATAGCCCGAGGAACTCCAAACTGTGCTATTACGTGGTTGAACATGAAGAGTGCGGCGATTTTGCCGTCATTTTGGTATGTAGGCATAGCCTCGGCCCACTTCGTAAAGTAATATATAGCTACGATGATGTAACTATGCCCCACGGCCAAGGTAGGCTTACAATGCATAAAATCTATGCCCCATTTTGCGAATGGGCCAACCGCAATAACTGGATGTAACGGGACGGGATGCATGCGCTTCTTCGTATGTAAGTGTTGGCAAGGGGGACACTTCTTAACAACCTCAATACAATCTTTAAAGATAGTAGGCCAGTAGTATCCTGCACGCAAAATCTTCTGGGAAGTAGACATCCCAGAGAGGTGACCGCCACATGCCCTAGCGTGACAGTCATTCAGAACGCGTTCGACTTCCTCGTGCGTTAGACAACATCGAAGAATGGAATCGATGCCACAGTGATACAAAGTATCAGTTATGATCAAGTAATACTTTGCGTGGTGGCATATCTTACGACGATCGTCGTGAGACAGTTGAGGATAGAAGCGTTGGGTCTGAAGATATAACATGATATCTCCATACCATGGGTCAGACGTACTAATGAGAAATAATGTTTCATCGGGAAACGAATCATTGTGCTCTACTTCTACATCAGAACAGGGGAGGTCACAGATGAGCTCAGCAAACACCAAAGACTTCTTAGACTTAGCCTTTTCGAAAAGAAGATCAAATTCTTGCAGTATCACAATCCTGCGTGAATACTTGCCCCCAAGTACTTGATGTGTCAGTACATGGTACATGGGGTTCGAATCGACGATGATGGTGGTGGTGCGGAGCAGGATGTAATGACGAAACTTCTGGACGACAATGACTGTCGTGAAAGCTAGTTTTTCGACATGTGAGTATCTAGTTTCGGTGTCAGTGAGACCCTTACTCGCATAGTATATCACATGTTCCTGAGCATTTTGATCTTCTTGTACCAAAACCATGGCGATAGTGGTAGCATAAGCGGCAAGATACAAAATGTAATCGTGATAATAATTAGGCGGTTGAAGCACGGGGGCATGCGTGATAGCATGTTTGATACTGTCAAAAGATTTTTGAGCTTGGTCATCCCAAATGAACGGGACGTCCTTCTTAAGCAGTTTCATGTATCCCTGAGTCTTCTCTGTGAAATTACAGACAAAACGTCGTAGATAAGTCGCCTTCCCTTGCAGACTTTGAAGTTCCATAACATCAGTAGGAGCTGGTAGGTTGATGATGGCCTCCACCTTCAAGGGATCAATGCAGATCCCATCTTTCGAGACAATGAATCCTAAGAGGCGCCTGGACTCGATGCAAAAGATACACTTATGAGGATTCAAATGGATATTGTACTGTTTGCATCTGAGAAATATGGCCGTCAGATGATCGATGTGGAACTCATGCTGCTTTGAATGAGCAGGGAGATCGTCGAAGTAAGGTTCCACAAAGTCCTTAATATCATGGAAAGCGTATGACATAGCCCGCTGGAACGTGGCGCCAGCATTTTTAAGGCCAAATGGGAGCTTGCGATAAGCGAATAAACCCCGTGGGCAGATGAAAGCCGTCTTATGCTGATCGGCTGGGTTGATCTCGATTTGGTTGTAACCGGAAAAGCCATCCATGAATGAAAAGATAATGCTTGTGGCACAGTTGTCGATGATTTGGTCAATGAAAGGGGTCGGGTAGTTGTCTTTTGGACACGCCCGATTAAGGTCCCGATAATCAACACAGACGCGAATGGTGCCCTGCTTTTTGTTCACAGGAACGACATTCAAGACCCAATCCGTCAATGGGATGGGATAGATAAAGCCAACCTTTAAGAGCTTTTCAATCTCTGCCTTTATTGCCGCAGTTTTCCAGGGGTGTACTGGTTGCAACTTTTGGCACTCAGGCTTGATGTTGGGATAGGTTTTTATCTCATGAGAGACAATCGCGGGGTCTATCCCAGGCATCTCCTCATAGGACCAAGCGAAAACATCTCGAAATCGGTTGAATAAGGCCGTGCCAATAGCGATTTATTCAGGGGAACATTTCTGGCCTATGCGAATGTGTTCCACTATACTTGGTTTCACCGAGATGTCTACCGCAGTGGTTGGCTCAATGTTAGCCAAGTTTCCCTCCGAGTCCGTAGAACATGTGAGGATGGGAAAATGAGTGGATGGGTAGATATCCGGTGAAAAGAGGGTATGTATGTTATTCTCTATGTACTCCCATGGTGGAAGAAAAGATGACTTGTGATGAAGATCATCCCATGGACCGTCATTTACATTCATTACTTCCATGATGGACTCGTCTAAATGAAAAGTACGAAGCAAGAGATCAGGTAGAGAGGACGTCCATTGTAGAGAACATGAAGGAGAAACCATGGATGAATGGTCCTCCGACACTGTTTGGATTGCCTCATAAATGCATTCAGCGGGGGAAAGAGGCATCATGTCTCCAAACAGATGTGTTGTGGCTTCATCAGGTACAAGCCAAGCATCGTTGGAGTGAGATAAAATCTCTGTAGAGATCATGTTCACCATCGCGACATGATTAGGGGGGTCCATAGATGGATAAATGCCCATGAGAGATGAATCTTTCAGTAGGCCAACCCCTACACTCTCATACTATTTTGCCATCTGTCCAATGGAAGGAATATGGTCACCAAGATGAGTAGTGGCGTCTGGTGTACAAAAATTGAGTTGGTCGATAGTAACAATTCGTCCCTAGTGGGGGAACTGTACTATGCAGAAGACTGAAGAGGCTACCACCTACATGGTGTAAAACCAATTGCGACCAAGCAAGAGATTATAATCTAATGGGGCCGAGACCACTTCCATGTCAATGGTTACGGTCTTTCCGCCCAACTCAACTGCAAGAGCTTGTAATAACCCATGAGGTTGAAAGCCACGGCTGTCAAATGCTTTCAACGTGGTAGGAGATCAATTCAATTCGGGAGAACCGATGGCTCTCCAGCAGGTGATCGACATGACAGAGGTAGAGGCACCTTCGTCTAGAAGGGTGCGATGGACCATCTTCCCAGCAATGTTCGCAGTAACTTGGAATGTGAGTTGGTGTGAGAGACTCAACTTAAGGTTGTCAAGTCAGAACATGATGGTGTTCTAGGAATCCGGGTCAACTGCACCAATGGCGGCGAGGAGAGTTTTGCATTGATTGGGACAATTCTGCAAAACTTCCAAGGTAGACATGGCGCAAGGAGCTTGGTCCAAGTCTTCGATGATATTGTAATTCTGTGCCGTGCGAGCATTAGGATTGAAAACAACTTTTCGAATTGTGCTCTTGGGTGGACGCAATATCAAATCCAAAGATGGCTTCTCAATGGTAAGAGAAGTCGAAGGTACAGTGACATCAGGCAGAGAGTTGGAATTTTTTTCAGTATTACTTCCAGTGGGTTCCTTCGAAGAGGCCTGTTCGTAGGATCGCGAGCGAGTAGTTAAATTGATCGTCTCATTACGCAACATGATAACATGCACGGTATTGGATGGTTCTCCCTAGGATGGGGGGGTTTGAGCAATCATCTGCTGATTTTGAGCAGGAAACGGATCATTGAGGACTGTGGGAGTCGGTTTACCCCTAAGAAACTTCTGAACTTTGTCTCTATGGGGACACTCTTTGGAGGATGATCTTCTCCACACAGTAAGCAAGGATACTTCAGTTTCCTTTTCTGCTTAGTATCTCCAGGAGTGCTCTTCGTTTCCTGTTGGGAAAAAGATTTCTTGGGTTTCCCCTTGTTCTTCTTTTTGCCATTAAACTTCTGAGATGAAGCTGATTGAACAGAATTCACCTCTTCAGTTACAGCAGGAGTAGTAGACTTGGCGGTGCTGTGGCCAGCCAGAGTTGGGTTGGATGATCCAACAGTACTAGCAGCAGGCTAGTTGTTAAGGGAACCAATGATTCCATCAGCTTGGGGTCCCTTATGTGGTTTCGTGGGATCGTTAACGTCCCAGGGTGCGTCAGGAAAAATGTTGAACAGAGTGCTAGACTGAGTGTATACTAAGTCGAGCAAATGGGCACTCACGATGGCTTGTTCTTCGGTGACAACACCTCTCATGGCAACATCTTTTGCTATGACAGGAAGGAGTGACTTTGTAAACTAGTCTGCTAGGAGCTGATCTGGAATGGGAGCTTTAATGAGACATCGTCTCCTTCGCCACTTGTGGATATGATCCAAAATGTGGGTGGCAGTATTTTGGCGGAGCGAGGTTAAAAGCTCAGTACCAGTCTCATACTGTATAGGCAGTTGGAAATGCGTTAAAAAGTTCATAGCAAGAGAGCCAAAGTCAGGAAAAGAGTGTGGTGGCAACTCAATGTACCACTTGGCAGCCAAACCGGTGAGAGTCCTTTGGAACAATCTAAGACGAATTGAATCGTCCATTAAGGAATTAGATGAACACCATAAATGATATGTCATCACGTGGTTCTTGGGGTCTTCACCCGGCTTGCCGTCAAACTTGGGGATATCAGACGGAAGTTTCAGTGGAATCGGTGGCCAGTTAGATCCATGGTAAATGGGATCATTGGTTAAACGAGAGAGGTCAGGTAGGTCCAAAGTATCCAAAAAGGGCAGCTGTGGATTAGGATACGTGTATTGATAATATAGATATGGCGTGTAAGGATTAAACTGACCGTAAGGTGTACCAGGATAAAACTGACTGTAGGGGGGTGTGCCGCCCGGACCGTAAGGAGGTCTGCCACCATAAGGTGGTCCATTCCAGTAGGGTGGGGGTCCACCTCCACCTCCGGGAGGGGGTGGAGGTCTGCCGCCACCACCGGGAGGAGGTGGGGGTCCATAACCGTAATAAGGTGGCCCACCACTGCCTCCGCCTGGAGGGGGTGGTGGACCACTTCCGCTGCCAGATGGATGGGGGCCCCCACCACCTCCGCTGCCAGAAGGATGAGGGTTCCCACCACTACTGCCACCACCAGGGTAATTAGGTCCTCCACCGCCTTCGCCTGGAGGGGGTGGAGGACCACTACCGCCACCTGAAGGGAAATGTCCTCCTCCACCATGATAAGGCGGTCCGCTGCCTCCTCCACCTGGAGGAGGTGGTGGACTGTTCCTGCCACCGCCTGAGGGGTGAGGGGCATTGTAGGTAAAATGGGGTGGGCCTCCGCCAATGTTAGGTGGGGGCCCGTTGCCTCCAACAGGAGGTGGGGGAGGACCGATTGGGGGTGGTGGTACTTGAGGGATAGTCGGTTGGGGTCCGTGTTGCAACACAGGTTGTTGTCCCCATAGAGTGTAAGGATTCCCAGGATAAGGTATCCCGTATGGTGCATTTCCGGGATTAGGTTGGCCTGGCGCAGGGTTAACAGAACCTGGATATGCTTGACTCCATGAGGGTTGGGTTACATTTGACGGCCCTCCAACATGAGATAACCCCGTGGTGAACGATCTAGCGGGTTGGGTAGGTCCAACAGAAGGCCCGTTGGGGCCTCCACCAACGTTCTGGTTAGGAAACGGGGGTTTCCCCCCAACCACAATAGGCTGACCACTATTCAAAGGTTGAACCAACATAGGTTGTTGACTAGCTACCATGGTAATAACATTACCAATAAGACAATCCGTAGGAATGGAATATCCTCCCCTCGAATTTTGAGGTGGGGGAGGAACTGGTAAAGTAACCATGGTAGTGACAGGTGTGTTGGATCGTTTTCCTTCCACCAGTTGGTTCAGTTGAGGTGCAGGACTGGACTCTTGCGAAGGTTGACTAGTCTCATTAGTGGTCATGTGGTGGGGTACTTCAGGTGATCCGAAAGATATCGAATGAACTGGGATGGTTCCGTCGTCAAGTCTTATTTGGAAATGACGATTATGGAACTCTTCGGAGTGTCGCTCAAGACTTTGTCTTCGAAGCTCATCTCCTTTGACACGTAACTGTTCCAAACGTTCATGGATGGGGCCGAAAATTTCGGCAGGGTCTGGCCTATAGTAAGGCCTAGTGAACTTTGGAGTAGTCCAGTTAGGTGGGGATGAGATGGCAAAATGAGCCACTGGGTGTCCTGTAGAGGATGTCTAGTAAGCTGCTGATGGACCAACAGCTGCTGTAGGGTCATCCTGGGGTTGGTTTATCCATTCCAATGATCTAGGTTCTCCCGAGATGATGGGAGGAAGGTTTTGAGAAGTGGGGGTATGTGCTTCTTCATCCTGCGTGGGATGAGAGGCAGGTGAATCTGGTGGAAACAAATGTCCGCCAATATTCAAGGTGGGGTTCCCTATTTCAGTAACTACGACCGCGTTACGTTGATCCATTCTTACCCTTGAAATAACCTTCGGATTAAGGGGAAGTTCGGGTGGCAAGTTCAAGATCCTACGGGACCTTCTCCAGGGAAAATCCGCCAGAGTATCAGGAAAATCAGCCAAAAAAGGCCGAAACAATGTCTCTCTCTCCGAAAGGTATTCTAAAAGAAAAGAAGTCCAAGAAAACCTACTTAAACTAAGGCAACAAACAAACTTATGTGACAGAGTGGATTCAAAAGTATGGAACCTCATGGGATTATCAAGGCATTGCAAACCACGATATACTGCAGGGTCCAACAGTATGACGCGACAAGGAGGATTGGGACCGTACCCTTGCCTGCATACCCGACTACATGGACAGGACATGCGTGCTAATCTCCCCGAGTTCTATTCTCGGTGTATTGCTTTTCCAAGACGGCCAAATGGATAACTTGGTTGGTTTCAGGAATCCCAATGGTGTCTCTCGATATACGTAAGGTACGTGGGAGCTCAAATCCGTAGTGGTGCTGTCTAATGCACAGCCGTTGGCACGAAACCTTCCGATATATGTGTCGAGTACGTGATACACCCTTCGATATACGCCAAGTATGGATTATGGTACTTGGTGGGTACGTGAAGGAGCTCGATATACCGATGTACGTGGAAGACTACAATACCCCCGGACTACAGTGCTGGCAAGTAACGAAAGCTGCCACGCTTAACGACGCCGGAACACGTCTCTAACTTACACACAAGTTACTAAAAATTTTACCTAGTTCTACCGTTTATTTTATCTTGGACGGTTAGGTGAATGCATGAGGTGAGTACATAATCGACAACATAATGCAAGCCCTAGCTACATGCACGAAATGATCTTTTCTTTCGATGAATTCTACCTATGGGAAGGAGAAAGTTTTTTCCAATGATTTTGCCAAAACAAACTCAATGCAACACAATCTCAATTCATACAAATTTGACAATGAAAATACTCTTTTCTTTTTCAATGAAACTCAAAAAAAAAATATAACACTACTATCCAAATCAAAGTATTTTTCTTTTCTTTGCTTTGCTTTTCAAATCAAAACAACGCTAAGTAATGAAATGAAAGAATTTTGAAATGGAATATGCAAACTTTTCACTTTCTCTTTTCAATGATCTAAAGGAAACAAGAAACAAAAATGCATCTACCTTTCCTTAACATGGAACACCTTTTGCAAAAATCGAAAGTACTTGAGTTTTTCAAGAAGATGAATGAGTCATAATTCAAGAAAAACACAACCAATCATATTTCCATTCAACTTTTCCAAAAACATTCCAATGCACAACAATCTTTCTTCAATAAGTTTCTTTAGAAACAATGGGAAAGAAGCACTTTTGATCTTTCGATAAGGGTATCAAAGTAATGAACTTTAAAACAAATTTTGCTTTTAGATCTAAACAACTAAAAAGAAAATGTTACTTGCGGCATTCATATACTTAGAAAATTCAAGAAAAGACAAGCACTCAAACCAAGCGAAAAGACACACTTGACTCAAAATCAAACAGCAGCAAGCAAACTAAGCAAGCAAAGCTCAAAACAAAAGTAGATGAGGTCTGGGAGTTGATCTAATGTACTGATCAGATCAGGGATGGAAGGACGGGAATGCAAGAGTGAAATGGATGAAGGTGGAGGGGACAAAGACGCCCAACACTACCAGTTTCAGACTTGTCCAAACCCAAGATCAATCCAAACAGACCAAACAAAGCACAAATGGGATCTCTGGCTGAATGATGCAGCACATAAGAGAGTTTATACACCAAACCAAGGCTCAGACTGTCAAACAAGGGAATGGATGCTTGTATGCCAAGCATTAACTGATCGACGCAGTCTGTCTTTGCAGACAATGCGACATCGCAGTTTACCTATATGAAAGGTGCGACAACGTCGTAGTTCACTAATGCACAAGTCATGACGAGAAAGCTACAGTCACAGGCAGAAGCTCATGAAAATACAGTGTCGCTCTGTTTTCACTGCCCAGGTGCGACAGGCGAGTTCTAGATTAAAAAATGAATCAGATCTCTCAAGGATGAACCACAAACATGTTTGAAACTAGGTTATACAAACTCAAAGGAAGAAGCTCAGGATCTTCAATGTGAAGATCTGACAATGGAATCACTCCAAAGAAGGAAAAATGACAAAAATGATAACAAGGCTTGTGTCAAGCAATCAACTAAAAATGACTCAGATTAACGACTACTAGACAAGGAAACTCCCCAGTATGGTGGCCAGATTTGTTGACGGACAATCCAGTTGACTGGAGGCGAGCCATATCTCCCTAGCTCAATGCGAGTCTAGAACAAATAAAACAGACTACAAATGTGTTTCCTAGATCTACTTAAGGATCAAGTACTAGATGTCTTACCTCTTTGATTTACTATCCTTTTTCCCGCTATGTTGCTCCACGTCCCGTGGTCGTCAGATCCAAGCTGCAAGACCTGTCAAGACACAGAAAAGAGAAACGAGTAAAGAGCATCTATACAATAAGAGATCTATGTAAACAATTAAGCAGGTAAACAACACAACATCATCATACATAAGAGACAATATTGGTGGAAAGCATTTGTATTACTGCAAATAGAGGAGTACATGATAGAGATATAGAACTACAACCAATGACTTAACGTAGCAGCCCTTCTCCACACAAGCCAATTGCCAAGCCCTTCCAAGGAAGCATGAGAGTCTCCAAGAGGTGAGTGAAAGTGTCTAAGAGAGATTTCACCAGCATGTAGATACCATAGTCTTCCTCCCTTTGGTATGGGAGTGAGCCTCACATATATAGGACTAAGCGGATGAGGTTATGGATAGGATAGGATGAGAGATGGTAGGAGAGAGATAGGGGATATTCCCAATAGGTTAGGGGTCGAGTACCAGCTCTCAAAGAGATCAGGGATAATCCCCCACATAGGAAAGTTTCGAGAAGGATCTCAAAATGACTATTTTTGCCCATTAATAAACCTCATCGCACCTTGCTAAAGAGAAACCTGCGACGTCGTATGTTGCTAGTGTGCAACCTGTGACGACCTCTCAAAAGGTTGTGCAAACTGAGCACCAATCCTCCCAAATGATCAATCAGTCCAAGTGACTTCAGGGATGTACACACTAAATCAGGATGATGGGTAGATTTTAGGTGTAACAGGGAGCGAGAGGAGCTTTAAATATAGCTGGGCCGTTCCATGATCTGCCCAAGAATCCTTAAAAGGTTTTGCCTAAATATGATCCTGGTAAAGGTATTTATGCAGAAGATCATCTCAAAAGTTTTTACTTAGCTCTAAGTCTGTTAAATGTGCAACATGAAGATGTTGTATGTAGGCTTTTCCCTTACACTTTCGAGCCTAAAGTATCTTCTTGGTTCTTTAGTTTGCAGGCTAGTTCAATATCTAATTAGGAAGACTTCGAGAAATATTTCTTGAAAAAGTATGGAAATTAGAAAATGGTAGCTACGCTCATGAAAGAGTTACTGTCAATGAGAATGGAAAATAAAGAAAAGGTTCAAGAGTTTAACCAAAGTTTTACTACATTGTTGAACAATTTCAGTGATGCAGCTAGGCCCGCTGAGGAATCTCTAGTTGAATATTATACAACGGCTCTTGACCCTCCCATAGCAATGTTCGTTAAAAGAACACAGAAAAGTACCTTGATAGAAAATTTCAAAGAAGCTAAGAAGGTAGAAGAAGAAGTAGATAGCATTGTTAAACATGCTTTGGATCTAGAAACAAAACAGGCAACTATTAAGAAGCCCTTTCTGTTAACTAGAAATAAAGAGGAACCCTCAACAAATATGGAAAATATGGTAAAAATGATGCAAAAGCTTTCTAATAAGATCATCGATTTAGAGAAGGATAAGATAGCTAGCACTTCCAGGCAGCCATTCAAACCGTTCTATAAGAAAAGAGAAGATAATGGACAACCACTCCCACCTGCAAACAATGATGCTGTGCTAAATTTAAATTAAGTAGGCATGGATCATTTTTGTACCTTTCATCAAGAACAACACTCAGAAAAAAGTTGTCCACAGTGGATAAATTCAATGAGCCTAGTGATGAACCAAATGCTAGATGCACAGATATCGGAACCATAATGATCATAAGGAGGAACAAATTTATGAACAACAAGAGCCCACCCTTGACACAACAATGGTCTTATGGTATTGGGAACCCACACAAGAACCTTCTCTCGAAGACATAGCTGATGATTGTCAGACTGCATCAATTAATGTCACCACTAGAAGTAAAGGCCCAGTGCTTAATCAAGCCATTGATGCATCCAAAGCCAAAGTTGTGAAAGAAATGCTGAAACGACACATAACTGTTATTCCACCGCATCCCAAGGCAAACTCAGCACCTACTAAAGAATCGAGTGTGGAGATAACCAAACAACCAAAGGTCACTCCGAATAGCACAGGGAATCAACCTAAAGTTTCAAAAGAATGTGATATGGGGTATGATATAATTGAAGACATTAAGAAGGCAAAAGTGAATGTCTCTATATTTGATATGTGTAGTTTGCCCTAACAAAGAAAGAAATTGCTAGATGCTTTTGACTCACAAGCTAGCACTTCGGTAGAAAACACTGAAGAAAACCCTGAGATAAACAAAGCTAGCATTGGTGGGAAATCAAGATCGCAGACTTTACCTTTTCTTTTTACTTTTGAAATTTTCAATCATAATGTGCATAATTGTTTGGTAGATTATGGGGCTTCTTCAAATGTCATGCCACTGTTGATTTGCAAAAAGATCAATGGGAAACTGTCACGTCCCCATTTTGACCCTCTTCGCATTAAATCGTAAATGATGTAAATATTGATATTTAATCATGGTGAGGAGCTCAAGGCCAAGGCCCCACCATTGATTTAGCCTTTTATGTATCGGCAATTAAAAATAGATGCATGTGGTTCTTGTGCTAGATAGGCACAATGTAAATAAGACATCATGTAAATACGGATTTTAATGAAATACCCACAACTAGCTATGCAATGCAACAAAGAGATGGGGGCATGATTCTACAAGGAATAGGGAGGAAAATTATTCAAACCCTTGAGCCAATGGTGTCAATCCATGTGTCAATGAGAAAACCCATAAACCACCAACTACCCATTTTAGGTTATGGATCCAATCATTTAATTCTTCTAGAAATTGGTTGAGGCAGTTAATGCCTTGGGAATGAAGAGGTATGGCAGCCAATTTCGTGCATGGGCAAGCCATCAACCTGGGATTTCGTATTTTTGCTTCTTGGGCAAGAAAACACCCATGAAACGGTGCCCAAAGCCATTCTGAACCCATAGTCTTTCCTCTCTCACGCAGTTTGAACTACTGGGTCTTTCCCATCACGTTTTTCACCATTTTTCCTGCATTTTCCATGCCTGGGAGTCGTTTTTGCATTATACAGTAGCTGGGAGAGAAGGGCCACGATTTGGGACTGTGATGGAGGTCGTTTTTGCCCCAAAATGCCCATGGATGTTTTTCTGAAAACGATTTCTGCTCTCTAGGGTTGTTCCCAATTGCCATTTCGTTTTTGGGCTTTCCCACGTTTTTCTGAATTGGTAGAAACCCCCTCTTTGGAAATCCCACTGAAGAAACGTTTTTCCTCATGCCCAACAATTGTGGTTTTGCTGTTATGTGCATCCTGGTTTTGATTTGAACCTGTGAGCAAGAAACTTGGAGTGGTAGTGGACAGAATTGGCTTGATAAACCTAGTGGAGGGAGTAACCTCTCAAGAAGATCAAGAGGGCTGGCTACTCTTCTATGCACACCTTAGACACTCTAGATTGGAAGGTATGGCCTGAGGGTCTGTGCATTGGTGAAGGGAATACTTCCTTGAGTGGGGTGTGTAGGCATTGTGGGTGCCAAGCTAGATAGATCTTGTAGAGGTATCCCTAGCTCTGTGCTTGAGCTCACTAGCTTAGCAATTCTTACTTTCCACCTCCTAGCAGCCTGAGAAACCCAACTGCTGATTGGCTTGGCTGAATTTGGTGTATGTTTGGCTATGTGTGAGTTTGCTGTTCCCTGGTTCCTTGTAGAAATCATGCCCAGCTCGGGGGTGGCATTTGTATCAAGAGGTTGATAAGCATAACTGGCCTATGGTTGGGTGGAATGTTGCAGATGCATAGCTGGTTGCTTGGGACTACTTTGTTATAAGATAAGTATTCTCTTGTGTTAACTTTGAAATTATTATTGGATGAGTATCTTGAATGTATGATAGAGGTGTAATTGATATTACTTCCGCTGTGTTTTTTCTTATAATTATACATTTCCATATGAACTTTTATATGATGTGAATGCTTAGTTAAAAGTTCATGGGGCTAGATGCCCGGTTTTAGCATCACGATCCTCTCCATCGCACTGGTTTGATGGGAGGGGACGTGACATAAACCAATTCCATCCCCATCTCAGATCATACAGCTAGATATGACTGTTATTAAAGTCATTGCAGAAATGAAAGATGTGCTTATTATACTGTCAGCAGATTCGAGAGTATGTCAATTTGTGGGAATAATGGTGGTCGATATTCTTGAAGCTTATGGTTTGATTTGAAGCAGGGACTGGTCTACGAAACTTAATGGTTACTTTGCAACAGAATGGTCTCATTTATGGCTGCCTTATCATAATAGACAAAACCAGATTAAAATACCGAGGGAACCCCACATGAAACAAAATGTTACTCAGCTAGAGGAAAAAATTGAAGCTGTAGCTTTCTCGTCTTTGGTATTGGGAAATTATTTCTTAGAGATTGAACCAGGAAATTATCAATCGGAAGATGTTAGCCATGAATCAGATGAACAGTCCGATCTCCTTCAATTTTCTCAAACTGATGATATTGATTGTAATATAGTAGGATTAGTCACTGACGTAAGTGATAGTGTTACTAACTTAGATAAAACATAAAATGTTTTTTGGGTCTTATATTTTGATGGTTCCAAAACCCAAGAAGGATCCGTAGCTGGTTGTGTCCTAATTGATCCTGAAACTAATAAACACTTCTTATCTTGTAGATTAGAGTTTGAATGCACTAACAATACTGTTGAATATGAAGCTCTGGTCCATGGTTTAAAGAAAGCTATTAGTTTAAATGTTAAATATCTGAAAGTCTTTGGAGATTCAGAGATAGTGGTCAGGCAAGTGAGATATACAATCCACTGCCTCTCACCGCATTTGAAAGGTTATCAGTTAGAAGTTTGGAATTTGATTTCATGTTTTGATGCTTTTAATATTAATTCCATTCCCAGATTCAGAAATGACGCAGCTGATTTGCTAGCTACTTCTGCTTCAAGATTAGTGCCTACTAATAATAAGTGTTCTATTGAATTAATTTTTAGGCCATTTGTTCCGGATAACATTACAGATCTCAGGGTGTTTGATGATGATGATAAGATCATCAGCTTCTTAACAAATGAAGATGTGTTCCAGGAAGCCATAATAGATGAAGAGAAGCATGATTCAGATCTACAAAGTAAAGATGCTGTCAAAGGAAATTTCATGCCCAAGGGAGTAATATCTCTCTAAAGTTTATTCGATATGCAGAATAAGTTCAAAAGGCTAGTAAATGTTAAAACTCACAGCTCCTCTATGCAGCATGAATTAGTAAATCTGGGTACAGAGGCTGAACCAAAATATGTTAATCTTGGTAAATGCTATTCGCTAGGCGAAAGAGATAGGTTCATCAAACTATTTCAACAATATAAAGATGTCTTTGCATGGAATTATGAGGATCTAAAGACATATGATACTTGCATTATTCAACACATAATACCAATGAAGACTGGTGTTAAACCATTTCAGTAGCAATTGAGAAGAATGCATCTGACTCTTGAGCCTTTGATGCAAAAGGAGTTGAAGAAACTGTTGGATGCAAAGATCATTTTCAAAGTCCGACATTCAGAATGGGTTGCTAATTTAGTTCCCATCCGGAAGAAATAAGGAGAAATTAGATTGTGTGTGGATTTTCGGAACTTGAATAAAGCTTCCGATAAAGACAACTATCCTGTGCCCCCAATGGAGCAAATATTGCAGATGGTATCGGGATCAAAACTTTTCTCGCTACTAGATGGTTTTTTTGTTTACAATCAAGTGCCAGTAGTAGAAGAAGACCGACTCAAAACTACTTTTCATACAAAGTGGGGAATGTTCTCATACAGAAGGATGCCATTTGGTTTGATAAATGTCGGAGCCACCTTTCAACGAGCAATGGACATTGCTTTTCGAGGATTAGGCGGTCACTATGTTGTAGTTTATCTAGATGATGTGACAATTTTCTCAAAGAAGAGGGAAGACCATGTTTTTCACTTGAAGCAGATTTTTTATCGCTGCAGGAAGTATGGTATTTCTTTGAATCGAAACAAAAGCGTGTTTGTTGTTCTTGAAGGAAAACTTTTGGGTCATATCATTTCAAAAAAGAAAATCTCAATAGATCAAGAGCGAGTCCAAGCTATCAATCAGATTCCCATGCCTCACAGCAAGAAATCTATGCAATTATTTATGAGCACTATCAATTTTGTTTGAAAGTTCGTTCTCGATTTCGCTTAGACCGTTAAACCTTTGTAACAAATGATAAAGCAGAGTGTACAATTCAAGTGGACTGACTTGGAGAAAGTGGCGTTTAATGAAATCAAAGCTACTATAGCTAATGCACCTTATTGAAGGAGTCCAGATTTCGATAAAGATTTCATTATGTACACCTTTGCTTCGGATGACTCTCTCGCAGCTGTGCTCATGCAAAAGGTGGAATCAGGAGATCAATATCCAATCTCTTTTATGAGCACTGGTCTACAGGGCCCTGAACTGAATTATCCCGTGGTAGACAAGAAAGCGTATGCCGTATTCAAAGCAGTAAAACAGTTCTAGCCATATATTTCAAAGAACAAGACTAAAGTCATAGTCCCTCATCCCGCTGTCAGATCTCTGTTCGTTCAGAAGGCATTGGGAGAACGGAGAGGGAATTGGGTTACATCTCTTCAAGAGTATGATTTGGAATTCAAATATGCCACCATTATCAAGGGTCAAGGGCTATGTAAGTTACTCACGAAGCATCCAGTTGATGAAGAGATGAACTGGGAAAATGAAGCGGAGCTGAATATGGTTGAAGTATGCCCTATTTTTACAGCTCCTGAATCTTGGTATAGGGACTTAATGCATTATTTGCAGTAAGGATATTTGCCAGAACACTAGAATTCTAAGCAAAGGAGAGCACTGTGTCTCAAATCAGCAGCCTATCAAATTATTGATGGAATACTCTTTAGAAGAAATTATAATGGGATTTTCCTTAGATGCCTGGAGAAAGAAGATGATAGTGTGGTCAAGGAACTGCACGATGGCCCTGCTGGGGGACATTATTCTGGAGATACCACAACACATAAAATTCTCAAAGTTGGGTATTATTGGCCAACCTTATTCAGGGACGCTCATGCCTATGCCCATAATTGTGATGTATGCCAAAGAAGTGCCAGGAAATTGTCGGAAGCAGCAGGACCCCTGCAACCAGTTATCATATCTGAACCATTCGAGCAGTGGGGCATAGATGCTATCGGTGGAATTAACCCAAATTTATCATTGCAACATCAGTATATCCTGACAGCTATAGACTATTTTACGAGATGGGAAGAGGCTATTCCGCTGCGCAAAATAAATGAAGATGCAGTTATCGGATTCCTTGAAGAAAACATCATAACCAAGTTTGGGGTTCCAATTTCCCTAGTCTTTGATAATGCAAATTATTTTTCGTCTTTGAAGATAAATGAATTTGCTTATGAGAAATGAATTAAGCTACATTATTCAAGTAATTATTATCCCCAAGGGAATGGTTTAGCTGAGTCTACCAATAAGAACCTCATTCAAATTCTTAAGAAAACTGTAATTGAAAATCAAAGAAGTTGGCATACAACCCTCCTGAATGCTCTATGGGCAGACAGAGTCACACCAAAGAATGCCTTAGGAGTTTCCCCGTTCACTTTAGTCTACGGTAAAGAAGCCATCCTCCCTCCAAATATTCTACTCCCATCCTTGGAATTGGCCCAAGCCTCTTGAGGGTCTAGCAGTCAAGTCCTACAATCGAGAATTGATACCCTGTTGAAACTTGAGGAATCTCGGCTTAAAGCCAAAGACTGGTTCCACCAACATCAAGACATAGTCAAGAAGTGGTTTGATAAGGGAAAGTCTGGCAAGAGGGATTTCGAAGTAGGTGACTTAGTTTTGAAATGGGACCATTCACATGATAATAAGGAGATGCACACAAAGTTTCAACATCTATGGGTCGGCCCTTATCAAATTTCTGAAAAACTTGGCTCATCCACTTACAAGCTGAAATACCTACAAGGAGAGGAAGTAATTCTCCCTCTCAATGACCTCGCCTTAAAGCTGTACTTTGCATAGTCTCGTTGAGACTTTTGTACATAAATAAGCGTTGTTGTTTCTTGTTTTCTTGTTTTTATTTTGTGTACAGTGTAAGTAGTTTGGTTTGATTTTTTACTTTGCTCTCTATTCAAGTTTTCTCTTTTCTTTCTCTAATAAAGCATAGCCTAACTCTTGGCTGAGCGGTAACACAGGACTCCGAGCAAATCTTGAAATCTTGAAAGGCAGAATTTCCCTTATAAAGAAAATATATCTCCGTAACTTTGCTTTCACTGAGAAGCCTTTGGGAATGAAGAGATCCTTTTCTGTTTGGTTAAAATAACCCCAGTTAAATGACTGAGATTCAACTGTTCCTTCTCATTATCTCGCGGCTCCATTAACTTTAACATTAATGCCGGCCCTAGGGATTTTGTTATGGTGGACCCATGGAAAGGAAGCGTGTCTCACAGGTGTATGGTATTTAAAATGATCCCATGCTACAAATAAAATCCCAAAGAGCTTACATCAAAGAGACTGATTTCTAGAAATTCTCGCCTCAATTAAAGCATAGCTGAGAAAAGCAAAAGTGTTCAATCAAGAAAGATGTTCAAATAATTCAGCTCAGCAAGGTTCTTCTCTATCCGTGAGGCTTGATAATGAAATAAAATATCTTGCTCACACAAAAGGACATTATGGATAGAAGAACCCAAATCAAAGGATTGAAAGTTAAAGAAATTTATTTCTGGAAGGCTCAAACAACAAAAGCCGTCAATCAAAGGAACATCCAAAAGGATGCCATAGCATGGGAATGAGGAACAAACGAATATCCCAGTGAGATATTGTTGCAATCTTGTGGAGTCCTCTTTTAGTCAAATGCTTGAAAGATATATCTTCAAAATGAACTCCACACTCTGGCCTCGAGAGAGTTATAAGGAAGTTTCATTCAAAGTTACCCTTTCCCAAATGACCATTATGATAGAGAGATCACTGCAGAAGTTTTAGTCAAAGTTACCCTTTCCCAAATGACCATTATGATAGAGAGATCACTGCATTCATAGAAGCTGAGTGATGAGGGCATTTTGTTACGCTTGGAGCTAGCAGTTTAAGAGTCTTTCTGATCATGAGAAGAATTTGTTTCAGAGATCTGTGTTCGCCAGCGAATCGCTAATTGTTGTTGCTGCAACATCCCCCCCAAAAAAATTTTACAAAATTTGGGGCCCCTCCTCCTATTTTTGAAGAAGTCCTTGGTTTGTTGAAGCTTGTTTGTTCATCTTTGCAGGTTCTAATCTCTCTTCTTTCGATTTTTTTTGGTTTTTTGGCAAAGGCAAAAAAAATTATCTTTTAGCTTTGGGCGCAGTTTTTAACGATAAAATTTGCAACAGTTGAGCAAGTTTTCACCTTATCTTTGGTCGACTATGGCGCACGATTTAGCCTTAAAATTGCCAACCTAAGAGCTTTTGTTTCTACCTTTTCTCCTGAGTCATCGCATTTTTTAAACTTTAATTTTTTTCGCCTTTGCGGAGCTTTTGAGGCTAAAATCATCACTCCTTTGCGCCTTCTCTTTCAAGCCTTTGACTTCGCGCCAATTGGCATAGATTTTAGAGTTAAAAGGCTCGCCCGTTGTGCAATATCTGGCCTTGAAATTGCTGCCTTTTGGATGCGCCTCGCTCTCTTCATCGCAGCTTTTGGTCATAGGAATTATGGCTAAAGTTGTCGCTGGTTGCGTTGCTTCTAAACTTAAAGTTGCCGATGAAGCTTCAATCCGTGGGCGCGGCTTTGGATCGCAGAAACTAACCCTAAAATCACCGCCCGTTGCACATAAGTCACCATCTCGATCGCCACCGCAGCGCAACCCATGTTTTGGGTAAGTACAAATGTAAAGTTGGTGAAGTGTTTTATTGCCACCTCGTGTGGAGTTAATTACCCGTTGCATTGAGCCCCGTGCTCATTAATACTTGAACTTGCCACCTCGTGTGGCTTTATTGCTCACCCTATATATATACATAGAACGGGGTTTTTCGGTCATTTCACTATTGCCGAGGAAGAGGAAGAGTTCGCCATTCGCTATTGGGAGCGTTCAAACTGTTACTCACTTAGGTACGCGCGTCGAACACCAAAAGCCATTATGAGACTGACAGGTAGGTGGTTATTCCCTCCTTTGTCTTTAGCTGAAGAGAAACTCCATTTGAAGCTCATATTCCTCATTTGAAATGTTTTAGTTTTCCCGTTGTTTTCGAGAACTCATTTACCGAGTGGCCAAACCTCCCTTAGAGCTGATAGAGCACGGAGTTGTCCGTCCATTTTCGTCAAATCGTGACCCAGAAAATCCTTCTCCTGTGCACATGTCATACAGCCGGTCAACCGTTATTTGTTTTTTTTTTTTCATTTTTTTTATAGGAAAGTTTCCATCTTGGCGTTTGTTTTATTAATAAAAGTCGAGCTTGTAAAGTTTCCTTATCATAGTTTGTTTTAAAACTAGAGATTATGTTACTAGTTTTGTGGTACATATCCTCCTATATAGCGCACGTAGGAAGTTTTCCATTGCCGAGGAATACCATGCTGCACCCATCGTTGTGGGTAATAAGTCATGCTCCCGATGATAGAGTCCCTGCGTTAAAGCCATAAAGCCACAGAAGTTTCGGGAATTCTCCTTGTCCCATACTGTTAGCACTTTGCATAACTGTGTATTTTCTTTTGAAAAGCTGATGACAACGAAATAATTTTTTTATCATAAAATATTCAAATACCGACTGAGTAGCTTTCAGTTTCGTGAAAATTGCATTTTAAGTCATTTTATGGATGTGTTGTTAAATGCTCTACCTCGTCGCCATTTCCGTTGAAAGATTATAATAAATGAAAGCCAACTCTTTTACATGCTCATTTTTTGCTTAAATATTGTAAGTCTTGAGATGTGATTTGTCCGCTAGCAATGGTTGCTTGAGAATTCGTCAAACTCCTTATTTGTGCTACCCCCATCGTCGCAGGTTTAAAATGCATAGGAAGTCTGCCAGGCAGAAAGCTAAGCTTGCGGAATCGGATTCGAACATGGAGATTTTGTTAGACACATTGCTTGAAACCATGTTTAGTGATACACAAGCTGTCACTAGAGTGGCCCCAGGAAGCTCTGCCCCAAAATTTCAATGGGGTGACCTATACAGGTTTATCAGAGATCAGAAGTACCCAGATGCATCCCTAGAAGAAGTTATGGTCTATTCAAACATCAAGAAGTCCGTCCTCCACAAGGCAGCAACTCGTCCCAAGCTATTCCCGTGCTCCGAGGTCATCGGATGGATAATTCCTCAGGTTAAGACTGATACAAGGTTCACTAATGACAAGGTTGGAATGAATCTGGCATCTTTCGCACCTGAACATATCATAGCTACTTACAAGTTTCCCCAAGCAAGAACTTGGTTGGATGATGAGTGGATAGTAAAGCAAACTATGGACCCTCTGGAGTCTGCAAGGAACAACAATGAATATGAAAGTGCCCTTCTAAAGACTCCTTATAGAATCATTGCCTTAATGCTGAGTCAGATTTTCAGCATGTCGAATGGAAATATTTTCAAGCTTGGCTGGGTGCCAGTGATGGTCCATGTGGCCATGTCCAGTACAATCTTCAATTGGGCCAACATAATTTTAGACAGTATGGTCTCGCAATTAACTGCTGCTCAAGGAGGCCTGACCCATAAGAAGGATGACTTCTTCATGTCTTCTTATTTAATGGATTGCTTGTTAAGTAAACACCCCTTCCCGAATTTGGGTTGCATATGGAATAGAAAAGAGTCTCCCCGCTTTGTGTCCTACCAACCCACATGGGCAAGCAATTACGCGAATTACTACAAGCAGATTTATGAGAAACTCATCATGCTCCTATATCAGCTCATTTTTATAGAAGAGCCAAACTGCATGTCTGAAAATGCCATGCCCATCATAGAAGAGGTCAGAGATTATTACTTCTCCACCGAGGGAACCTATATCCGAATGAGTGGAGGATCCCAAGCTCCCTTTTTGCTTCCCCGATATGTCACAGATTTTGTAGTGCACAAGGAAGCTTTAAGGCAACTCTTCAGCACTGGTGGAATCAGCAATATCCCCACCGAGAGGAAGAAAGGTATATATCCACCAATGCCCTTCACCATTGGTGCATACAGTGTCTCGAGGGAAAGAGAAGGTTAAAACTTTGCTCAGGGCCTAGAAGGTTTTCATTTTGGCACAAGGCCTTTTAGGAGACATGATCCTGGTGGCAAGGTTGCTAAACATTGTCTTTATGTCAAAACATCTTATGAATACACGCATCTTATGGACCAAGATGAAGAATTTTTCTAGAGTGCCAGGAACTTAACTGAATTAGGAAAATGCTATCGCCATAAAAGTGGTAAAAGTTCCAATCCTAGGCCTGTTGGGTTGATACATAAGGAGCAAGAGGCAGCAACATCTCAATCAAAAGAGTCAAAGAGGAAGGAGAATGAAGAAGAAGAGAGGCTCCAAAAGGAGTAAGAGGCCAAGCATCAGCAAGATGTGGAAGTTGCTAGAGTTTAAAAGGAGCAAGAGGCAAAAGCCCTCAAAGAGGAAGAATAAAGAATCTTGCAAGAACAAGCTGCCAAGCTGCAGTAGGAAGAGGCTGAGAAAACCAAACAGGAAGAGGCAGAAAGGTTACAAGCAGAGCTGGTAAAGAGGCAAGCAAGAGAAGAAGCTGAGAAAGTCGTGGAACAAGGCATGTCTAGCCCGCGGGCCATGGACTTGGATCTGGAAACAATGAACCAACCAGGGATAGATAGTGAAGGGGTTGTCACCACTGAGGAATTAACACTTACCCCATGCAACCCCAGAAAGTAGCTCCAAGTGGCCAACCTGGATTCTGTTTACTTTCATCAACGGAAGAAGGTTATCATTGACAAATTAGTAAAGAAAATGGAGATTGCACATGACCTATATGAACTCAGAGTATCAAAAAATACACTTGTCCAAGGGACTGACATCGACCCTGTATTCATAGTGTCATGCTCGGTAGCTTCAGCCCAAGCAAGTAAAGACAATGTTGATCGTCTGGTTGAAGACGTCAAGAAATACAGAGAGCTATGTTTCAAGATAAAAGCTGACAGGACAAAGGATGTGTTAGAAGGAAATGAATTGAAAAAGAATTACAAAGAGCTTGCGAAAGAGAAGGAAGAAACAACTTTGAAGATCCGGCAGCTCAAAAATGAAAAGAATACACTAGAAATGCAGCTGGCAATCTCAGAAGATGAGCAAAACAACTTGAAGGTTCACATAATAGAAATGGAAAATCATGAGGTCAACAGTGTTCAACAAATTGATTTCTTCAAGCCTCAGTTTGAAAGGCTAATGTGAGAAAATGCAGGACTATTAGAATAGCTCAAGGAAGCAAATGAAAAGAAAGAGGATCTATCCACATTCTACAAGCGAGCCTGCGAGGTGCAAGAGAAAACACATCAATTGCTAGTGTTGATTACTGAAGAAGTCCGCAGAATGAAAGAAATGATAACAAGGATGACATCTATTGAGGTTGAGGCTGTTAAAATAAAGGACAAGTATGCGCAGCTCGTGGTAGAAATTAAAGAGCAATTTGAATGGAGGCCAGGAAAATCTGGTTTTCCCTCAAACCTGCGTGCTACATCCACTGAGGAATTTGACATTGATACAGGATTCCTTGAGTTTTGCAGGGATTGTGGTAACTAATTAAGTCTTGAGATCTGGAAGACCATAAAAAAATGCCACATTGTCTACTCCAAAATCCGGGAAACCCACGAGAAATGTCACATGGCTTTACCTCATACCATTTATGAATTTCCTGAGAGAGAACAACGCCTGGAAAAATTGCGAGGTAACTTGAATGCAGAATTAGACTATTTAAAGAAGATAGAGGCTATAACCTTGGAGGATCTCCATCAATTCATTGAGCAGACTGCCGTTCGCACTTATTTCCTAGAAGGTATTACGCAGGAGACTGTAGCAGGGGAAACAGATGTAAAATCAGATTTCCACAAACACAAGATAGCCTGGAAAGTGACAATCTCTGCGCGAGGAAAGACCATGTTGAGAGAAATTAGTCAGTGGGCCAGTTATATTCAAGAGGTGGACAAATTAGCAAAGGCAGGCGATCCTATTGAAGGGAGCAGGTCAGTAGAGGGAGAGAAACCAAATGAAGCCGCAGAACCATCTAGAGCCTAATTTATTTTTATTGTAAATTTTGAGAAAAGACAATTGGAAATTTGTTTTTGTATAGATATGTTAAAAGATAGCTGGAAATGCTTTTTGTCTCTTTAAGCACTAGATGACAAACTTTTTTTTTGCCTAGGGTTAGGTTTTTGAGAAGAGACAAAGTTGTAAGATCTATAAATATAGAGATAGATGAGATAGAAAGGACTTTTGGCAGGTGAAATGACAAACTTATGCTGTATGTGAACTATTTTACTACATCAATAAAGAAAGTTCTATTTTGCCTGATGGAAGCATGCATGGAGTTTTATTATGGGAATGTTTGAATGACTAGCTGAATTACTTCTGCATTATTTACACATTGGCTGTGAGATCGTTCCTAACCATATGAATTACTTCTTTGCTTTGAATGCTTTCACTCTCTCATGCTAAATTTCTGTGTAAAATGGGTAATATGAATGTTTATCTCTATCAAGGCTATCTTTGGTAATCTTTTATTTTTCTGCTATAAATGCATCTATTAAATTTAACAGCTATCTGTGAAGATCTTGGTTGTATTTCCAATTTATTACCCATGCTTTAAATTTGCTCCTTATGAGGACAGATTAAATTTGCTTAAAATAGTTTTAGATTAGATTTGTTTACAATTTGCATTTAGATTACAGCACTTGCATCTCATCTTTAAAATTAAAATACATAAACGGTGGATCAGGCCGCAACTGGTGCAAAGAAATCAAATCTTTAAAACCTCACACGGTAGCCGGGCCGTTAACCGGATGGATTCCCTACACCAAACAGTGAGTGATCTAATTGGGCTTGCTTACCAGGGAGAATCCCTTGCTGATTGGTGCTACGATTTTCGAGGCATCAACACTACCTGAAGCTTCCTTGTAGAGATCGATCTCCCTTTTGATTCTCCTAGCATGAATTATACTGGCTCCTCCCAATAGGAGTGTGTCATTTGCGAACTGAGCATGGTTGATATCTTTGACTTCACGTGCTATTTTGATTCCCAAAAGTTCTTCTTGGATTAAAAAATGCTCTAATTGAAAGCTGAGGACTAAAGCTTGTATAGCATACAACAGAGGTGACATCGGGCAGCCTTGGCGCAACCCGCTGGTGGCTTGGAAGAAGTCAGCATCTTTCCCATTGATCAACAGGGCTATCCAAGTGGAGCCTATACAATCCTTTACCCAATTGATGAAGTCCGAGGAAAATCCGAATTGGAGCATTACCTGAAACAGAAAGTCATGTCGAACCCTGTCGAAAGCATTTGCTAAATCTAATTTAATAATCATACCTTTTTACCCTTGATGGTTGCTTGAGTGGATAGATTCTTATATGAGGATGATGTTATCAACAATGTTCCTTCCTTTAATGAACCCCCCTTGGTTCTCTGGAATGATGGCAGGGAGTATGTATTTGATTCGGTTGGCTATTACTTTTGTGATGAGAATATATCCAATATTGCATAGTGAGATTGGCCAGTATCGATCAAAGGAGATGAATCCTTTTTCTTTAGGGATCAACGCTAAGAATGCTGAGTTTGTGTTCCCTCCGATCTTATGACATTTTTCAGATTTTAAGACCATTCTATGTAAATATTTTTTGATGATTGGCCAGTAGGATTTTATGAATTTGGCAGTAACTGCCATCTGGACCAGGGGATTTGTCCGGTTCTATATTTCCCAGGGCTTTCTTGATTTATTTTTTGGTTACCAATGCCATAAGTTTTTGGTTGATATCCTGCATTACAAGGGTTGGGACCAGTTCAATAATCAGCTTGCTTCTTTAATCCCGAGTTCGAATATTTTCTAAATACAGCTCTTTGAAGTGGAGATGAGCAGCATGTTTAATTTCGCTGAAGTCATTTATGATCTGGTCATGACTTTGAATTTCTTTAACCGAGTTATACTGTCTCCTTGATTTAGCTTGTTTGTGGAAATAACTGGTGTTCTTGTCGCTAACTTGAAGCCAAAGGCTTCTAGATTTTTGCCTCCAATAGTCTTCCTCATCTTTACAAGTAGCGTGCAGCTTCCTTTGAAGTTCCCATTCATGTTCCATATTCTCATTAGTGATCAGACTTTCTTCCAACAGAATTTGGTGATTTTCCAGCTGAATTTGGGCTTCCATCCTCTGATGTGAAGGGGGTTTTATGTTTTTGGCCCAGCTCTTGATTTCTTTTTTGAGGCACCTCAGTTTTTCTTCTGATACATAGAAAGGTGAACCTAAAACTCGTCTTGACCAAACTCTGAGGACAATCTCATGGAAGCCTTCTTTTTCGATCCAAGATGGGATGAATCTGAAAGGGATTGGCCCCAAATTTTTGTCTTTGGAGACTACTAGAAGAATAGGCTTGTGATTAGATGCATTGAAATGCAAAACTTTAGAATAGACATCCAATCCGTGAAGGAGAAAGGAGTTGTGGACTAGAAATTTGTCCAATCTAGTGGCAATGTGTCCTGGGCCCATTCTCTTGTTTGTCCAAGTGAGTTTACCTTTGAAGGGCTTAATGTCTTCAAGCTCCCATTCATGAATGATATCTTCCACCATTTCCTGAAACTAGTCTCTTACAATGGATCCCCCTCTTTTTTCCCCAAGGGATAGAGTTACATCTAGATCTCCAGCTAAAACAATATTCTCCAATTGATGAATTTTGAGGTAGTCTTGAATGACATTCCAACAGTCTTTTTTTTTCAGAGATAAGATTCAGAACATAAATGTTAAATAGGCAGATCTGGAGATTAGACTCCTTGTGGAGGAGTTTAGTGTAAATCCAGTGAATGCAAATGTCAGAAGCCAAAATCTCAAATTTGTCCTTGTCCCACAAAGTGCCTAATCCTCCAGAGAATCCTCTTACACTAACTGCTATTCCGTGTCCCTTTTTCCAAAAAAAAATCGCTTGTTTGGAGGAAGGCTAGTTCCTCCATTTTAGTATCCTGGATAAGTAGAATGTCCAGGTTTAATTATTTATATGCTTTACCAAGAGCTCTACATTATTTATAAACTTAGGCCATTCAAAACAATAATACATCCACGGTAATAATTCTCAGGGGGGCACCTGAAGGGGCCTCACCCTGTCGGCTCTAGGTTTGGGAGCCTAACCCTAAAGGACCTAGAGAATTGAACCTTCGACCTCGACTACTTCAGTCTTGGAATCAGAATATCCAACCAACCGAGCTACCCCTTTGGGCTTCAAAACAATAATACATTGAGCAAATATTGGTATTGGCCACTGAAACATTCCTTTGGCTATATTCCTTGGCCTAGAGACTTAAGTGTAGATCTCTTCGACTAACCGTTGTAAAATTTCAACTTGGACTTTTCTAGAAAATCATATAGGCAAATGAAAGCATTGTAATTGACAATACTTTATGGTTCAATAATTCTTTGAATAATAAAAGTAGACTTTATTCATTTTAGTTGTACTAAGCAATTATGATTTTTCGTAAACGAAATCAAACATGGGATCTCAACTTTGGACTTTATGATAATTGCATGAATACTATTTCATCTTGGAAATACGAGCAACTCATAGTTCCCAATTCCATTAGGGTGTTTGGCATCATGAATACCTCATAACAATGTGTTTTTAGGTGAATAGAATTTTTAGTGAATAGCTCAAGGGCAATAGATTTATTTTTGTCAAATTCTCAGGCTCATCTTTATCTCAATAGTGCATGACTTAAGTGATCCTGTAGAATATGTTGAAAGAGATTTGAAATCATCCCACGCCTCCATGTAGAAACAACAACATTGTCACATACTTTCATTGTGCCCTTTGAATGATTTTATGGTCATATCATAGATTAATAAACACATATTTGTTTTCCCTTGCTCAAAACAAGGAGACATCTAACTTACATATATTTATTTGCCATATTTAGGACTAGTATGTAAAAGGTTCTTATTTAGGTTAATATAATTAATAATAATATTTGATTGTCTATTGGTAGTCCCTGCCGTAGGCAGAGACTATATGTTCTGCTGTTACAACGTAATCTTCCACCCTGTGAGCATCAACATTCTTTGGCCTGTAGGATCCATTTCACTGACTCAGATTCACTTTATATCCTTCAGACATATTTTTCCTCTGACCTACGTGTTGCATCACTATAGAATGCGTACCCACGAGTTGCATCACTATAGCCCGCGGGTATCAAGTAAAATGGTAAAAATCACTAGTTTATTACTTTTTACTCCTAAAAAGCGGTCATTGGGTGACCTTTGGCTCTCCATTTGCCCAAGTAACGTCTCGATGTGACCTTTCACTTACCTTTGAGAGGACTATATATTGAGCACATATGGCTTATGGACGGGAGGAGAAAGAAGAGCAAGAGAACTCTAGTGTATTTTTGCCCTATCTTGAGTCTACACTCATTGATCCTTGTAGTTGTGAACCCTTTATGTTCACCTTCCAAACTCCTATCTAGTTTGAGTGTGCCATTCATGGAGGATTGAAGTGGTGGAGGCACAAGTGGATTGATCCAGATCTTGGTTTAGATTGGTTTCTGGCAAGAGGTCATATCACTTTGTACTTCTTCTTGTTTATTAATAGAAATACTCATTCTCGTCCATTAATGTTGTAAATGTTGTTTATCTTACATTGGGTTGCATTTACTTGTTATATCATGGGCCATTGCTATTGATGATGTTAATGTCGTTTATATATTATATGTACTTGTTGTATATTGGATATCAAGACTAATTTGCAGATTTAAGTGCACGGATTGAAAAGCTCCAGTGGGGATCTACATCAAACGTTTGGATCGAGGTTGGTTATCGTCTTCATTATCTTATCATTGTTATTTATATAGCATAGTTATGAGAATTGAGTTGATTTCTGGTAGTCATCTGTCTGTTGTGGTACACCCCAAGCCATAGTGAGTTTTCTCCAACACAGAAATGGCGACTTCGCTGGGGAAAACATCCATCTTGGGTATTTTTTGAGCATTAGTCCATAATTAGAGTTGCTGTTTGTCGAAGCTCTGTGTCACTTATCTGCCGTTGAGATACACTAAAGAAAACTTGCTTTTTTCTGAGCCATTGGACACTCTGTTTTCCATTTTACCTTTCCTCACCCACGGGCTAGCTTAGCTCTGCCTACGTACACCTGCCTCTGTTTACTCTATTGCTCGCGGGTACCCGCAGGTATTCCTTCGACAGTAGCGTACAACTCTGGCTTTTGTTGGTTTATGACCTTTGGTTGTTGCTGGGTTGGTTTTGGTTGATCTTGAGTCTTTGTTGGCCTATTTCTTGACTGTTCCATGCCTTGGTTGTGACCATAACTCTTCATTTCTCTTGGTTGAGCCTTGTTGGTTTTTTACCCATCTTTGGATTTAGCCTTGTTGGTTTTTTCCTTTTGAGCTCATTCCTTTGGCTGAGTCTTATTGTGTGGTATCTGCCTGGTTGTCTTAGTGATCTCCTTGGCATATCAGTGACTAGATAGTAGGATTTTGCTTGCATTTTTCATTTCCATATATTGAAAAATACAAAAAAAATACATAGTTTTTGCATTTTCCTTTCGTTTATAAGAGAAAATACAATTTTTTTTTTGCTTTTATGTATTGCATCTTGCATTGAGTGCTTTTTGCGTTCATTTAGATTCTGATTGTGCATTGAAAGAAATATAAAAGAATTGCATATTTATTTCGAAATCGTTGGTTTGATTGTGCATATTGGGGGCATTGTTTTCATTGGATAGATGAGTCTAGGATTTGACGATTTTGCATACCATTAAGTCTTACACATCACTAGTTTCACGATCATATCCCTTGAGTAATCACAACCATTAAAATTAACGCTTAATCTTAAAATTGATTAGACCGATTTTATTTATAGGGTACACCAACTAGCATAGATTTAGAGTCTTGGAATAGATCATTGTGAGTTAACAATCCAACACTACTAGACGAAACATTAGGTGTCTGACCAGGGAGTGGAGGAATCCATGGTATAGATCAGTGTTCTCAGGAAGCTTTACTCAAGCCAGAGTTAAGCACGAGGTCACGGGAGGTTGGTTGAAGGGATATCCCTCTGATACCGACTGAACGTGGGAGATATTTCCAGGATTTGTTCGTATGTAGGGGTACCGGAGGTTCGTTCTCTTGTGCTTCGGGCTTATATACCCTGCCCATACGACGGATCCCACCTGCGACTGTCCCCCTGAGCATTGGTTATATTGTGATGACCATAGTTGCCTTACCTAGGTATCGCATAGGGTACTTGCAATGGTTATACTGTTTGTGTCCTGAGTCAGATAGGGATTGGACAGCACAGTTGTGTTTGTGCAGTGGACTTGACCCTGTACATGCAGTGAAGCCTGGGTGTCTCTATAACTGATTCTGTTACCTCCGGATATAGTTTGGGAGTCTCAAGCCTCTCGTAGGTGAGACATACCGGCTCTAGTGTCGGGAGATCATTTAGCCACTCTGTTTGTCTGCTCTTGGTTGTAGTTTCTCTAGGTGTGTGCTTTTGATTTACTGTTTTTGATTGATAGTTGGCCTTTAGGGGATGTTTTGATTATATATTCTCCTCGGAGATATCGTGGCGTGGAGCCCTACTCTCCGTCGATCCCATCGGTTGGTTGGTTTAAAGTAGGCCGAGGTTTCACGCCGTATTGCTAGAGGACGCCGGAGGGCTCCCTCTGAGTCTTTGGATTCTTACGAGGTTTACGTCCAAGACGTCATGAATGCTACACATTTCGATACTGAGGAAAAACCTTCGACTCCATCGGGTAGAGTTGACCACACTTCCGATCCCCATACTCCTCGTGAGGAATGGGGAGGTGATCCACCTGAGACTCAATCTGGTTCTATTTGGCCTAATCCACTTGAACGAGATCTGTTTAATCCGTCGAATCCAGATAATTATCTTTACAGAATTCCAACCTTACCCAAGGACGAAGAACAAAATGATCCATTTGTTCCTTCGTCTCCACGCAGTTATAGACACAGGATGCCAGAGTTACATGACGACACTGGTCCTACGATCAACCCAACAGCACTCTCTTTTGGTATGCCTAGTCATAATATAGTTGAACCTTCCACTACGTTTGGTAGTCACGCTAGCACTAGTCATGGTGTTAGCCATACTATACCCACTGGGGGCACTACCCTCGCTGGGGGCACTACGTTGTCCACTCACACACATAGTATGGGGACTAGTCATGTTCCTCCTAACAATGCTAATGTTGGAATACGACCACCTCCTAGGATTTCCCAACCTAATAGGAACGTTGTTCGAAACACGACTTGCCATCCACCACCTAATACACGTGCCGCTACTCGTCGACCCAAGACTTCTTTTACGGATGTTGATGCTCCTCCCAACCACGGGGGTGGACATATGGCGCATACTTTTGCGTCCACTACCGCGAATAGTAATGCTAATGTAGGGGGTGGGAATATCTCCTATCCACATGGACATCACGCCACCATCCCTGCTATTAGTCACACCAATATTGGAGTTAGGAATACTTCTCATGCTTCTGGTCACCACACGACTGCTCAAGCTAATCCTAATGATGGGGGTGGGAACATACCATACCATTATGGTCATTACAACACGGTTCCCGCTATGAATAGTACATACATGCCCCATACTCATGGTGGCAACCCTTACTACAACACAGTCGGTGCTGGCCACCAGTATAACCCACCACCCCAATATGGTGCCCAAAACATGCACATACATGCTTACTCTCAAATGGGTCAGGTAGGAGGAGGTTATCAATCCTATGGCCATGGGAAAGCTTATGGTCCGTCAGGTCCTTATTATTAGCAGTTTAATCCTCATGGTCAAGCTTTTGGTCCATCTTATAACACGGTTCCGTTTAACCAACCTTTTATAGGGGCTCATAATCAAGCTTTTTAGCCTCAGCTCCCGTTCCTTGCATGCTTGAATCTTTGAATCTTTCGAAGCTCACAAATGATACAGTGTGTCATGACCCTACTGGCCCCCAGTCCCTACCAAGCTCCCTTCGGACATTCCTAAGTTTGAGGGGAAAGGTGGTGAGGACACGGGAGATCATGTCACGACATTTCACCTTTGGTGCTCCTCCAACTCATTGAATCACGATTTCGTTAGATTGTGACTGTTTCAACGCACCCTCACGGGGGCAGCTACGAAGTGGTACGTCGAGTTGCTTGGAAACACTTATAGGGGTTTTAACGAGATCGCTTTGGTTTTCTTAGATCATTTCCAGTTGCCGGTTCGTTATGATACTGGCACTGAAATTTTATCTACCTTCCGTCAGAACAAGGCCACACATATTTTTGACCACATTCAAGAGTGGCGTCGGCGGAAGAGGTTAGTGAAAGCCAACATTCCTCCAGAGTTCCTGTTGGAATGGTTCCTCAAGTCTCTACTCCCATACATTGCTAAGGATGTTTCGATGTTTGGCATTGTGATTGAGGAACAAGCTATCTTGAAAGTCCAGCAGTTAGACTTATTATCCTCTTGTTGATGCCCCGAAGATCGCAGCATCAAGCAGAAAGGGATTCTCCCTAGTAAACTATCCCAATTAGATTGTCCACCATTTGGTATGGGGAATCCATTGGGTTAGCGGTTCCGGCTACCGTTAGATTTGGAGATTTGCTTTCTTTTACACCGGTTATGGCCTGATCCACCGTTCCTTTTTATTTTATTGTTTAAGATGATGTGCAAGTGCCTAAGCTAATTTAATCTAAGTGGAGAACTTGAAGCAAATCTGTATCTAAGACTGAAATAAATCTAATCTATCCTTGCAAGGAGCAAAACTGTAAATATGAGTAATGTGCTACAAGAAGCATTTAAAGATCAATAGGTAGCCATTAAATCATAAAGATGCATCTACAACAGGAGGTTAAAGACATAAAAGATAGCTTTTAATTCATATGAAAACATTCTATTACTCATTTAGGAGAAACATCATTGCATAGAAAATAGTAAAATCACCCAATACATAGAAATAATTCAGAATAGTAAAGAAAGATCTCATAGTAGGATATGAATGTCACAAGAATGAATCAGCATGCATCCCACCCATTTCCAAGCAAAAGACGTCCTCTCCAGGCTCTTATTAGGAAAAATTCATTTTCTTGGAGCAAGTGCAAAATAGTTCGTACAAGTTTAGAAAATTCCTTTTCCCTGCCCAAAAGTCCCTTACACTATTCCCTATTCATCTATTTATAAGTTTACAAAATGCCCCTTGGGATGCCACCTGGCCTTTTACAATTGTTTTTAAAGACTTTCCAAAATTAAAACAATTAGTGGGTTCTTTCTCATAACAGAAAAGGATAGCTATCCTTGTGACTCCACGCTCTAACCATAGGAACAAAATAAGTAGACCAAAAACAAAACAATGCATTATGACTAGCGCGTTTATCCTTGGGGTGGTGCCTCTACTGGGGATGATGTGCCTGTGCTGACTGCTACTGCTGTTGCTGCCTTCTTCTCTTCTTTTGCTATATAACTGAACCATATACCAGTGTCTCTTACAACCACATTTGATGGTGAGGGGAGCAATATCTTCTGTGAAGTCACATGCTTACCAAGCTATGCTTCAATACCCTGAATTTCTGCTATTACTGCCTGGTGGATCCCTTTGAGCATATGATTGTGTACTGATGATAGCCCAATGTAGTGATGAAATCATTGGTGGCCAGCACATCAATTTTCTTTACATACTCTATTTGAATGCCCAACTCGTCTTTCAAGTCTGATAGGCGTTGTTCATTGCTTGGAAAATCATCCAGGGTCTGAGGGAAAACAATCTTGCACTTTTCATGCACTTCAAGAATCTTTTGATACAGGCCACTACTCTTCCCCATCGTTCCCTGGATCTTAGCTATTAGCTTGGTGCCGCAATTCCTGCAAAACTCCATAAGGGCTACATCCTCCTTAAAACCGTCCACAGATTTGAATGGGAGATGCTTAGGGAAATCTACCTTTCCTTCTCTCCACTCCATCTGACTCACAATGTTTGCTTTTACTTGAGTGTATTTTCCTTTAAGCCTAATGGATTCAATATTAACTTCCTTCATCCTATCCAACATGGTCTTGAGCTTTCACACCTCCTTAGTAATCAGTTCTTGTATGGCATGCATTTGACTTAAGATGTCACAGGACTGCTCATGAAAGGGAGACATATCCACCAATCTGCTTTCTGCTTGCTCTAGCTGCTCAACCATTGCTTGTTTATCTACTTCTAGATGAAAAACTCTAACTTCGGAATCATTCTTTTCTGCTTCTAGTACCATCATCTGGATTTCCAGGTGCTCCTTTTCTTCTTCCAGATGTTGATACTTATCTGACAACTCCTTGTGATCAGCAGATAGGCGATTATATTTGTTCACCACAAGATCCCTATAAGCCTGCTCGTTAGCCATAGTATGATGTAGCATGCGAGCTCTTCTCTTTGTTGACTCAAACTCTTTGACCATGTCGATCACATTGTCTTCTGTTGCTTTTGCTACTGACACAGCGGCGGACGCCATGGCTATGGGAGCCTTATTTGTATTTTGCATAACCGTGGTTTCTCGTCGGGTGACAATATCTGCCTGGAAAAGTCTTTTTATCCTTTCTTCTGACTTTAGGACCACAACCTTCCTCTTCTTATAATACACAAATTTATCCCATCGGGACACAGTATGATCTTCGGATGGGGTGAAAGGGATGATCAGGAGGTCTCTTATATGGACTTCTGCCTCCGTGGGTGGGGTCTGTACTACCTGAGATGAGTCTATTTCCTTGTCTTGGGTGCCAGAGCCACCCGCTTGGGCATCTTCGTTGGCCTTAAGTTCTTCTTCAGCCTTTTGCTCTTCTTTAGCTTTACACCTTCTTTCCTCTTCTTCAGCCTGCTCCTGATTTTCAATTACCTTCCTCTGCTCTTGTTCTTGAGCTTCTTGCTGCAGTCTTGCTTCTTCAGCTTCCCTCTGCAACCTTGCTTCTTCTTCTTTCAATCTTTGTGCTTCACGGACTAGGGCCTCAACCGCTTCCCTTTCTTTCTGGAGTTTGGCTTCTCAGGCTGTGGCAGAGCTAGAGCTAGCTCCACTGCTATGATGACAAATATGTAATTCAGTCATATTACTAATCCCCATGAACACTTCTTCTTCAGCATCATAGTAATGGGAATACTCAAAATGAGCATACAACTCCTTGCAATGCTCCGCAACCTTGCTCCGCCTATCATTTCTATGGAAGATTGCCTCACCGAAGTGAAAAGCTTTCAGCTCCTGAATGAACTCTTCGGCTGCTGCAACTCCTGAGAATTTATAGGCTCCTATACAGAAAGGCAAAGGAGGGAAGGAAGCCTTATGCTGCTTATTAAGAACTCCTCCTATTCCATCAAGGAAAACTTGCCTGACTGCTTCTTTCAGGACTACATAATCAGTGGCGTATTTTGGTAAGATGTATGGTGGCTTAGTACCTCCGAACATCCTGATATAGGTACCCTTTTCTGAGAAGTAGAAATCGCCATAATTTTTCAAGACTTCCATGGCATTCTCTGACAGGCAATTGGGCTCTTCATTGAACATCTGCTCATACAGAGGCATAATGAACTCTTCATAGATGAGCTTATAGTTTGCTTTGTAATTTTGAGCCCACATTATTTTATAGGCAGTGTATACTAGGGTGTTGGCCTAATCCCATGAGTAACCTAACTTGGAGAAAGGGAGTTTTGCTAGGATGCAATCAATGAGGTATGAAGACATGAAAAACTCTGATTTATTTAGGGCCAAACCTTCTCTAGATGTGGCGACAGTGGATGCCAAACTATATGAGAGGATAGTAGCCTAATCAAACACAGTTCCCTTAAATTCTATGTAGTGGATTATGGGGGCTCATTGTATCCTATATACGGTTCCATCGGGCATGCCGAAAATTATGCTTAACATGAGGGCAATCAACCTAAAGGGAGGTCTTAGGATTTGAACGTCATACTCATCATTGTCCCTCTTCCTTAGCTGTTTTCCCGTGATTAACAGCTTTTTAGCCATTTCGAAATTATTCATCTGTCCCAACCATTCATCGTTCAGTGCCTGCTGGGAACGCGAGAATTTGTAGGCTGCCGCAATATAAGCTGGATGAAACGAAGCGAATGCCTCTCCCTTGCTGTCCTACAATACTCTTGTTTGTGGATTGGCATGTTCCAGTATCCACCCAATTACTTCTAAGCACGGGAATAGCTCAGGGCGAGTAGAATCCCTGGATATGCCAGAGGTCCTGATGTTTAGGTAGATTTGTTCTTCTTCCAAGAGCACGTATGGGATATCTTGGTTCCTAATCATCCAGTAAATATATCCCCACCGGACCTCGGGAGGGACGCCCGTGGTGCACTTTGTGTCTTGAAAGAGAGTTTCAGTCCTTGGCTGTACTGGCTCTGGCTCCATCATTTTAGCTTTCTTTATGCTACCTTTTGGAATTTTAGCTTATCTCTGCCAGGCAACCATACGTGAATGAATATAAGATTGTAAACCATTACATAAGATATGGCATAAAAATAATAGAGCGAGACAGGAAGGAAGGGACTAGCATGCTAATGTATGATATAAATTATAAGGCTGCATGCTGGGGAAGCAAACAAAACACAGATTATTCAAGAAAACGTATTATAGCCATAAGACTTGATCGGTCCAGGGAGGCAATGCTGGGTTTGGGACTTTTGAAATGTTTCGAAAAAGGTAGGCAAACGACGTACAAAAACTCATTTCCCTCCTTGTCCTTGAAGATAGGATGCCCTTCATTATAGGCGAACCTTTTGAGATGGCAACATTACCTGGGTTGGTCCTTTCAATTTTAGGGGAAGGGTTCAAGGAATATAGAGGAATAAAGGATTAGGTGCGTAAGCACAAAACGTAGGTGTAGCAGGCTAACAGTGAACCTGCACTATCTGCATAAGTAAATGGATGAGTGGAAAGAAAGCGAACCTCAAATGGCTAAAGCATGAATGATAGGCTGGCTTGGATTGGGAAGGCTATGGGGGCTGCAGCAGCTGTAAAGTCTAAAGGATAGTCTGCTACGAGTGCCCATAGGCCATGCAATAAAACGAAAACCACCCGATAAATATTGATGCAAAGATAAGACAAAAATAAAGGTGGAAATACTTACCTGGCAACGAAACAACGGTGAAAACGGGGTTGGCTCGGAGGCAAATGAGCTGAGCTGGAGCAAATCAATTCACGCAGCTTCAAACGGTGTTCTCAAATCACAAACTACCAATGGGAACACAAAAACCCCCACCGCTCTTATATACAAACCTGGTACGTGTGGGCATTTAATTGGGTAGGTGGAAAAATTAAAACGGGGTTAATCACCCGTATGGTGGGGTCATTTCCACCCACTTGGAATTTATGTGCAACTGTCAAAATCAGAGGGAAAAGGTGAGTCTCGTCCGTCGTTGCAGGCGGACTTTGCGAGTTTCTTCCGAAGCATGGGTGGACTTTGTGAGTTCGAGCGCGGCATCCGCTTGTTGCGGGAAAGAAAAGAAAGATGTTCTGCTTTTTTCGGAAAGGCTTGACGAGTTCTTCCGAAACCGATGAGCTAAAAGTTTTGCGGTGCAAGTTCTCGAGTTGATTCGTCGTTGCGGAGAGAATCGATGAGTTCTTTCGAAAATGACGGATGGGTTTGGTAAGTCTTTTCAAAAAAGTGAATAGCTGAAGGACTTGGTAAGAAGGCGTCCATTGCGGAAAAACTTGACGAGTGTTTCCGCTATTTCAGGAAAGAATTTCAAGTTCTTCCGAAGTTGCGGGTGAACATCCCAAGATCTTCCGCCATTTCGGGAGAAATTTTGAGTTTTGACTTAGAAGAAAACTTTAACTCGAGAAGAGATCTCTCATTTGAAACAAAAAACTAAGTTCAAAAACTCTCAAAAGGAGACTTAACTCTTTAAGCAGAATTTCTAGGAAAATAGAAGGAGGGGTCCCAATATCTACAAAAATTTTGGGGGGGTATTGCTGCAACAACAACTCTCAGTTTGGCATTTTGTATGACATCATCCCTGATGCATTGTACACACATCATGAGCATACATCAATTCTTGGACCGCATGCCGATTACATCGTTGGATGGATCGCATGCCCGATGGCATCGTTGGATCTACAAGCAATCACCCCGTAGATTTGGTAGCTAATAAAATGCAGAATTTGTCGCTAAACCAGTCTACTCCCGGACAGGTTCACACCTTGTCCACTTCCACCCCATCGTCCGATGTACACAGTGTGCAAACGACAAACCAGTCAGGTAACCAGCAACCTGGTGGTAAGAAAAAGGGGAGAAATAATCGTAAGGGTGGAAACAATGGGAATAACAATAGCAATCGCAATACCCCATAAGGATAATTCCAAACCTCCTTGGGAAGGCATAAATGCTAGTGAGGACCGTAAACCTAGGAGTAAGGTGAAGTTTCCTTGCAAGCTTTGTGGGGAAGACCACGTTACTCACTTATGTACTCGTATTGAAGAAGCATCGAATCACTTGGCACAGAGCCCAGCTGTGTTGAAGGATCCCCTACCTTATCACCAAAACATGGCTTCGCATGCTCCCACCACCGGTTATGGACCTACTGCGATGGAAACGTCTTCTTCCAATACTAGTGGTTATGGATGTGTGAACATGGTTCGGTCAGAGGTTAGTGTTGCCACTCGTCAGTGCGATTATGATGCACCACAACCCAATTTGGGGAGTGAGCCTCCCACTCCTCCTGACAATTCCTTGCATATCGAGAAGCCCTCTATTATGTCGGGGATACCGAAAGGTGTTCTTAAGCGCTCTATGCATAATCCTAATGCTCAAGCCGCCCACAACTACTCCATCGCAGAATATTTGGGCCAAAATCCGTGTGCCATGTCGGCTCTTGAAGTTTTGCAAGCATGTCCTTCTCAGAAGCATGCTCTTTTGAGTGCGTTACGAGTTCAGGATGGGGGAAGTCCCACTGTTATCAAGTTCGATACTACTGATGTTCAACCTCGCTTACCCTACCACATGGCTTTTCAAATCCAGGTGGTGTGCCTTTAGAGTTTTGTTAAACGTACTATGGTTGATGAAGGTGCCTTTGCATCAGTAATGTCGTTAGCTTGTTGGAAAGCTCTTGGCTCTCCTCCCCTACTCGTGTCTAGAACCATGCTCACTGCATTCGACGGTCATTCATTTAAGCCACATGGAATTATCCCTTTCCTTGTTGTCTCCTTGGGAGGCAAGTCTGTGCCTATTGAAGTCGAGGTGGTTGATGCGCCCATCGACTACAACCTTTTACTGGGTCAGAATTGGATGTATGCCATGAAAGCTGTCGCGTCCACTATATTCAGAGTTATCTGCTTTCCTCACAAAGGCAATATTTTGACCATCGATCAACTGGATTACGTTAAATCCTCTTCCACAGCATCCACGGGATCCATAGACCTGCAGGTTACTCATTCTCAGCCGGCAACTGGGAACATGGGTGTTGGCATGTACCCTTCATTGATGGGAACTTATGATTTTGCCACACTTGTGAATTTTATTGGAACCATTACCGACGATGCATCTCCTCCTTTGCGTAATATGTCATTCTAGACTTCTTATTTTGATGATCCATGGACTTTACCATCCATGAGTTCCACGTCTGGAAACATTTCACATGTCGGGATGTCTATGCCACTGTTTGTAGCTGAGCTTGCTTACCAGCATATTCAACAAGCCACTGCAGAACCGGATCTCTCTTCTTCCAAGACAATCAAGGAAGATCCCGTTACGCTGCCGGTTTGGGCAGCCAACTCGTCTTATTCCCATGATTGCCTCAATGATACTTTGCCTTCCGATGAAGCTATTATGGAGGCCATGTGTGGTAGTGAGAGACCTTGGGAAGATATGCACCATCGCTCTTATTTCCTTCCCAAATTCAAGCTCACCAAACGAGAAGAGTTTAGGACGACTCTGGCAGAGATGGTTGGTCACCCTGTGGATCTTTTGGAGTCGCATGATGTTTTCACAGAAGGGAATATGCCTAACATTTCCCCAACTATGTCGATCAATATCTCTCGTACTCCTGAAATAGTTGAGAATGTCTACATCGGTGATGATTGCACTCCTGAGGAGATTGCTATTTACACTGAATTGTTTACAGAACTCCGGGAAGCTTTTGCCTGGTCATATGAGGAGATGCCAGGAATAGACCCCCTCATTGTTGAACATGAGATTGGAACATATCCCAATGCTAAACCAGTTTGACAACGCTTACGTTCTGTGAACTCTAGAAAAGCAGCCGCTATCAAGGCAGAGGTGGAGAAACCGCTCAAAGCTGGTTTCATCTACCCCGTTCCCCTTACCGAATGGGTGTCAAACCGCGTTCCTATGGATAAGAAGCAGGGAACGATACGTGTATGCACCGACTTTAGGGATTTGAACCATGCATGTCCGAAAGACAACTTCCCCACACCATTCATAGATCAGATCTTGGATGCTTGCGCCGGAAGTGAGATTTTTTCCTTCATGGACGGATTTTCTGGATATAACCAAATTCAAATCAAACCTGAGGATCAACATAAGATAGCTTTTAGTTGTCCTTGGGGAACATTTGCATATCGAAAAATGCCCTTCGGCCTTAAAAACGCCGGAGCTACATTTCAGCGTGCCATGACCTATGCCTTTCACGATCTTAAAACGATTATGGAGGTTTTCTTGGATGATCTTGCTAGCCATTCCCGCAAGAGGATGGACCACCCCAAGCACCTCTGCATGATTCTCAAACGATGTATATGATACAAGATTCGATTGAATCCTAACAAATGCATCTTTGCTGTAAGGACGGGTCACCTTCTGGGCTTCATAGTTTCGAAAGAGGGTATTAGAGTCGATCCTCTAAAAGTTGAGGCAATACTTTAGTTGCCTCCTCCGCGTAATTTGTTACAACTTCAGAGCCTCCAAGGGAGAGCCACTTTTCTACGCCGTTTCATAGTCAATTATACTAATCTTACCGAAGGTTTCACACGCTTATTGAAGAAGGACACACCTTTTATCTAGGATGAGCGAGCCCAACAATCTTTTGATGCCCTTAAGAAAGCTTTGGTATCGGCCCTTGTGCTTAGTCCACCAGACTTCCCACGAGATTTTATCCTTTATGTGGCCACGTCTCAAGAGACGATTGGCATGGTCTTGATTCAGGTGGATGATGCGATTGTCGAGCATGTCATCTATTATCTTAATCGAAATATAGTAGATACTGAGCTAAGATATAATCATGTGGAAAAGCTGGCGCTTGTGACTGTTCATTCAGTCTAGCGGTTACGACATTACATTTTGCTTAGAACCACCATAGTTGTCGCGCATATCAATCCGTTTTAGTTCATGCTATCACGACGCCTTATCGGGGGGGAGTATAATAAATGGATTGTTATCCTTCAGGAATTTGATCTCGATTTTGCTTCGGCAAGGTCGGTGAAATCATTGGTATTTGCTAAGCTTATGTCGGACCTTCCGAGACTTGATGAGGATGTCATTCATGAAGATTCCTTTGTGGATGAGCACTTATTTCTTATCTCGTCAGAGGACCCTTGGTATGGGGATGTCATTGTATATCTCCAAACTTTGAAGTTTCCTCCGCACTATTCACGAGATGAGCGACAGCATGTGAAACATCACGCTAAAGATTATACTATCATCGGTGACACTTTGTATCACCGAGGAAAGTATTCTATCCTCCGTCGTTGCTTAACTCACGAAGAAGCGGAGCGGGTGCTTAATGATTTCCATGCTGGGGCGTGTGGCGGTCACTTATTTGGGCTTGCTACAGCCCAACGTATTATGCGAGCTGGTTATTTTTGGCCTTCCATCTTTAAGGATTGTGTTAATGCTGTGAAGAGATGTCACCCTTGCCAGGTGTTTTCTCAGAACATACGCTCGCATCCAGCGCCCCTTCATTCGGTCGTCACCATCGGTCCCTTCACCAAGTGGGGGGTAGATTTCATGGATTGCAAACCAACTTCGGTTGGGGGGCATCACCATATCATAGTGGCCGTGGACTATTTTTCCAAATGGGCTGAAGCCATGCCTACTGTTAAAGATGATGGTGCTACAACAGCCCACTTCGTATTCAATCAAATTATAACTCATTTCGGTATTCCGAAAGAGATTGTCACTGACCATGGCAGTCACTTTCAGAACAAGATGATGGAGGATTTGTCCCTCAAGCTTGGGTTTAGTCAAGAACACTCATCTTCTTATTATCCCCAAGCGAATGGTCAAGTAGAAGCAGTCAATAAGTCTTTGAAGACCATTCTCCAACGTACCATCCAACAAAGCAAGACCAATTGGCACATCATGTTATATCCTGCTTTGTGGGCGTATCGAACTGCAGTCAAGACTGCCACCGGGTTCTCACCATTTTAGCTAGTTCACGGTGTGGAGTCACTTTTATCGATTGAATGCGAGATCCCTTCACTTAAACTAGCCATAGAGATCCTCCCTGATACGACGGGTATTGAGCAACGTTTAATCCATCTTGAGCAACTTGATGAGTAGTGTTGAGATGCCGTTGTGGCTATAGATGCCAACAAATGTCGTATTAAGTTTCAATATGATAGGCCTGTCCGTCCCCGACAATATGCTGAAGGTGACTTGGTCCTCTTATATGACCAAGCTAAAGAACCCCTGGGGGCAGGAAAGTTCAACCCCATGAGGCACGGTCCTTACATCGTGAGGCGTGTCCTGGAAAAAGGAGCCTATGAATTAGAAGACTATGAGGGGACTGTCTTGAAGGAGCCTAGAAATGGGCTCTACCTCAAGCGGTATTACGCTTGAACCTCTGGTTTAGGATGATACTTTTGTATACTATTGTGTAGTTGCTTCTCTACATAGTTTAGATTTCTTTTGGTTTTCGGGTCTGTTGATTAGCTTCCATTTGATTGACAGATGTCAGCAGAGTTTCCTATGTTCTTAGGATTCGCGGATGGTGCTAGCCGTCATACGCAGCAGCTTGCTTCTGCTGCTTGGGTTATTTTCTCACTTGACCACCTAGTTGTGTCCTTAGGAGGTGCTTGTCTTGGTCCTACATCTAACAATGTGGCTGAGTATAGTGCTGTCATTAAGCTACTTCGCGGTGCCATTTCCCATGGCATCCAGTATTTAGAAGTCTACCTGGATTCACAACTAGTTGTGTCTCAGCTGAATGGGTAGTACCGTGTGCTAGATCCTATGCTACTACGGAAATTCGTAAGGGTAAGACTCTTGGAACGATATTTTGTTTCAACTACATACATACATGTTTCGAGAAGTGTTAATCATATATCTGATGCATACACTAACTATGTATTAGATTGGCATTTGTCACATTCATCATGAAGCATACAAATATAAGAAGACATTCATACATTTGTACATAGACACATATAGTAGAACCAGAGAACCAAAGTTATATATATATAAATATGTCCAAAAATGGTAGTGTCATACAAAACTAGAGCCCATAGCCCTCAAAAATATACATATCAATACAAAAATGAGATCCCGAGATATCTAATCCCTACGAGGAGGCCTAGCTGCCGCCCCGACAGGATGTGTCTCGTAGAAATACTGTACTACATTGGCTACCCGCTGTAGTAGTCGCACCCAGTCACCTGGAACCCCCACTACTTGGCGTTGCATGGCCTCAAGTAGTCTCGCCACCTCTATCTGTGGAACTATCGCAACCATCTGTGTGAGGTTGCACCGCAAGGTCTGTAGTGTGCATCCAGCTGCAGCATCGCCTGCCTCCTCATCCCTGCCCCAACGACCATGTCTCGGGAAGCCATCAGGTCTCACTGGGCCTTTGTCTGTGAGCAAACAGTCAACCATTAGCATAGGATACTACCACCAAAAATATTTTTGCATTTACATCTTGTTGATGCCCCGAAGATCGCACCATCAAGCAGAAAGGGATTCTTCCTGGTAAACTATCCCAATTAGATTGTCCACCGTTTGGTATGGGGAATTCGTTCGATTAACGGTTCCGGCTACCGTAAGATTTAAAGTTTGCTATTCTTTCTACTGGTTACATCCCGATCCACCGTTTATGTATTTTCTTTTAAAGATGATATGCAAGTGCCCTAAGCTAATTTAATCTAAATGCAGAACTTGAAACAGATCTATATCTAAAACTGAAATAAATCTAATCTATCCTTGCAAGGAGCAGAATGTAAATATGAGTAATGTGCTGAAATAAATATCTAAAGGTTGCATGGATAGCCATTTAAATCATAAAGAAACATTTTCAGCAGAAGCTTAAATATATTAAAGATAGCTCTAATCCACATAAAAGCATTCTATTACTCATTTAGGAGGAACATCGTTGCACATAAAATAGCAAGATTGTTCGTTACACATAAACAATTCAGAACAACAAAGAAAGATCTCACAGCAGTGTCAGAATGTCACAAGAATAATCCAGCAAGCATCTAATCCACATTTCCAAGCAAAAAAAATGTCCTCTCCAGGCTCTTTATTAGGCAAAATCGATTTCTTGGAGCAAGCTACAAAGTAGTTCGTACAAGCTAAGAAAATTCTTTTCCCTACAAAAAAGTCACTCTATTCCTCTTCTCATCTTCTACTTATAACTTTACAAAATGCTCTTTGAGCTAACAGGTGTACCGTAATTCTGGAATCTTCTTAATTTGGATTTTAGTGTATAATTACCTATTTCCCAGATTCGTGGGACACCTTTAAAACAAGACAAAATAACATCCAGCTGTCCCTTTACTCTATTTACAAAATAAAGGAAATAAAACATACCGACTTCTGATTTCAGCTGGCTTCTTTCTGTTGATTTGCTAATCCGTCTCCAACAACAGGCTCGCTTGTAGATGCTTGACAATCTATGCTTTGTATGTGAGTGGCCCAAAGATTCATCTCTTTCACTATAATCTTGCCCTGAAGAGATACTGTCGCCTTTGCTGCGATTTCATGTTTGTGCAAGTCCGATTTAACTTGTGCTATCCCTGAAGTAGCCTCCTGAGCGATTGCTTCCAGAAAGTAAATATGTACAGCAAGCTGAGCAACGAACTATTGAAGCTTATCTTGGGTCATCACCTCTACCTTTCTGATATATTCCAAATCCTGGTCCAACTCATTTTTCAAATCAGTTAGTCTTTGCTCTTGTGTTGGGAATTCATAGATGGTCTCTGGTAGGATCAAGTGGCACTTGCCGAAAGATTCTTTGATTTTAGAGTAGAATGAGTGACACTTGCGGATAGTCCTTTTAATCTCTAGGCTTAGCCTGGCTCCACAGTCTTTATGAAATCCAGAAGTCCTGCATCTAGGTCACATTCATCTTCAGTGGGGATGCGCAAGCTTGAGGGGAATCCCGACTTTCCATTTCTCCATTCAAACTGCTGCTTTAATTCCTCCACATGCTTGGCAAATTTGTCCCTGTTCCTCAAAGCTCCGCCTTCGATGACTAACATTTTATCAATCATTTCTTTCATGCTGCAAACCTCATGTGAGATCTGCACTAGCAACTGATGGGATTTTATCCGCATATCACATGCTTGCTTGTGAAAGGTAAGCAGATCTTGCTTGTTTTCTGCTGCATCTTTGAGTTGACACAATAATTGCTCCTTTTCTTTAACCATCCCTTCATACTCATGCTTGTGGAGGTGAACTTGTTTAGCTCTACTAGCCTCGAGTTCCTCTAATTCTATTATGCGGGCTTTTAAATTCTTTTGCTCATCTTCAGAGATGGCCAACTGCATCTCTAAGGAGTTTTTTTCATTCTCAAGCTGGAGGACTCCCGAATTTAGCATCAAATGTTCTCCTACCAACTCATTGTATTTCTCTTTCAATTTGTTTGCTTCCAACACCTCCCTCTTCCTATCATCTCTGATCTTAAAGCATTGATCCCTATAATGCTTTATCTCACCTTTCAAAAAATCAATATTGGCTTTAGTTGCCTTAGCTAATGCTACAGTGCATTGGGCTTGGAATGTGGGGTCGGCATCAGTTCCTTGGACCAATGTGGTCTCTGATACCCATAATTCATATTCATCAACCCCGCTTTCCATTTTCTTTACCCTCCTATCAATAATTGCCCTTTTCCGCTCATTGAAATATACGGTATCCAAGTCTGCTACTTTACGCTGCTTCCTGGGGTTATATGGGGTCAGTGCTAAGCTCCCTGAAGAGGCACTCCCTTCCTGAGTTGTCCCCGAAGAGGTCATCAATGGTGGGTCCAACTCCATGTCTTTCGGAGTAGATGGACCTGGCTCGGGAGACTTCTCTGTCTGCTCTCTTTCCTTTTCTCCTGCTGGTTCCTTTGGTTGTGTCTGTAATCTAGCTGCTTCTTCTGTCAGGAGCCTTTCTTCTTCCTCATGCCGCTGTTTGGAAACTTTCTCTTGGAACACCCGATCTTCTTCTTCCTTCTGGATCCTAGCGGCCTCTTCCTGCTGTTTCAACTGAGAGGCTTGCTCTTGTTGCTTCCTTGCAACTTCCTCTTGTTGAAGATTGGCAGTCGGATCACTCTGAATTCTTGCTTCTTCTTGGTCCTGCTGTTGCTTGAGGGTTCGCTCTTGGAGCACTTTGTCCTGCTTCTCCTGCTCTAATCCTGATGGATCCCCTGATTGCGAGGCCAATGCCTCCCATTCTCTTTGGATCAGATCAACAGGTTTGGGGTTCGGATCCTTCACGATTTTCTTCTTGCAACGTTTCCCTAGCGCGGTTAGGTTGCGGGCGCTCCTAAAGAATTCCTCGTTTAGGTCCACAACATGAGCATATTCAAAAGAGATCTCGAGGTCCACACACTGCTGATTAGCCGCACCGCAGGGGTCATTCCTTCTGAAAGGGACTGTGCCAAAATGGAACACTTCTAAGCCTTGAGCATAGTTTTCCCCATCTCTTGCTTTCAGAAGGTTGTAAGCTCCGATGGTAAATGGCATGGGAGGATACATGCTCTTCTTTCGGTCTGTCAAGATCTTACTTATTGCGACGGTGCCGAAGAGTGGTCTTATGGCCTCCTTGTGAATTACAAAATCTGTAACATACCGCGGGAACATAAATGGTTCATGAGTTCCTCCACTAATCCTGATGTATGTGCCTTCGGCATTGTGATAATAGTCCCCGAATGTTTCAATGATAGGCATTGCATTCTCTGAAATACAGTCTGGTTCTTCTATGAAGATAAGCTGGTACAATGGCATGATAAATCTCTTGCAAATCATTTTGTATTGGTTTGCGTATTTACTTGCCCATGTACATTGATAAGCTATGAAGAGGGCTGTTTCTTTTGGCTTCCATTAGCAACCCAAATCCGGGAACGTATGCTTGCTTAACAGACAGTTAATGAAGTATGAAGACATGAAAAAATCTGCCTTCTTTTGGGTTAGCCCTGCTTGGGCCCCTCTCAGCTGTGAGGTCAAACTGTCCGAAATTATGTCAGCCCAGTTAAAGATGGTGCCATTCACGGCTATATGAAACATCACTGGAACCCATCTGATTTTAAACAAATTGCCATTAGGCATGCCAAAGAGTCGATTCAACATCAGCATGATGAATCTGTAAGGAGTCTTTAGGAGGTTGCTTTCATACTCATTGTTCTGCCTCTTCCTAATTTTCCTGTCATTTATCGTCATCTTCCGAGCAGATTCTAGGGGGTCCATTGGATGTCTTGCTATCCAATCATCGTCCAAACAAGCTTTGGGTGATGGAAATATGTAGGCAGCAGCGACATGATCGGGAGTGAAAGATGCTAGGCTTAACCCATTTTTATCATTCATGAGCCTTGTGTTGGTCTGGATGTGGGGAATTAGCCATCCAATAACTTTGGAACAAGGGAACAATTCGGGACGAGTTGTTTCCTTATGCAAACAAGACCGTCGGATGTTGGCATAAACCAGAGCATCCTCTATGGAGGCTCTTGTACTATCCTGAGCCATAATGAACCTGTACAGATCGCCCCATTGAAATTCAGGGCAGAGCTCCCAGGGGGAACACAAGTGGTAGCTTGCGTGTTAGCAAACATAGTCTCGAGAGAAGTATCTAATAGGATTTCCACATCTGAGTCTGAGCTTCTTTTCTGCGCAGCCTTCTTCTTTGCTAACCTCCTATGCATGATAATCCTGTGGTGAGCAAGGTAATGTCAATAAAGAGCATGCATACGTTCAACCAACTATTAAAATGCAAAGTGACAGAAAATTTGACAAAGTTGGCTTTAGTAAGATGATTTCCTTTTTAAGCATGTGCAACAGTCATGTCAAGATTTAGAATATCATAACATGGGGGCTGCTTCAAAAATAATCAAATACATCAATTTCAGCTATCAATTCACAGTTGAAGAACATGAGAAAATGACAATAAGCTATACAAGCTACTGTTATTTCATGAATCAAACAAATTGAAACATAGTTTAGAATCACAACGAATTTGACCTTATGTTTCTAAGGCTTATCGCAATCAGGCCAGTTCATAACAATAAGCAGGATATCAACATGGTGGAGGGGAGAGGCAAGATAAAATTTTATTTGCTCCATTCATTCTACAACGCACGGATGACTTCTACGTTTCCACACAAACTTACCGTGAAGAAGTCTTCGGAACAATAATGGCGCAAAGACGAATGTAAGGATGTGCGAGCGTAAAGATAATTTCTGCGCTAGCACCTAAATTTTTTTTATCTGCCAAGGCCTAAACTCTTAACATGCGCCAGCCTAAAATATTTCATGTGCTACCGCTAAAAGAGTTATATGCGCTATCCTAACAGTATGTCTGCGCTAAGGCCTAAACATGATTTCTGCGCTAAGGCCTAAACATTTAAATGTGGCATTTTCGTGTGCCAATGTTTGAACGAATTTTATGTGTCGGTACTTGATAGTGGACTTTGCGCAAAGATGGGAAAAAAAAAACGTAGCTGCTGGGCTGTATCAGTTAAACTTCTGGGCTAGGTTATCAAGTTTCCACGTTGGCTTGGTAAGTTGTTTCGACATATCCCAAGTTGGTTCCAGCCGAGCGCGAGTTTTATGCACCCTGGGCGTGAAAGGACAAATATTTTGCTTAGTTTTGGTGTCCAGATTGCGGCATTAGATGAATGACCAAGTGACTTAAGCCATCCTTTTAATGCTGGTTCAGACCAGAAACTTCATGGCCAGAGAAGGGCAAGCAATTCATACTTTTAGAAAACAGAACCCTACCCATGGAAGAAAATTTAACAGAGACAAGCTATCACGCATCCAAAAAAAACATAAAAACTTTAAAATGCGACTGTGGGGAGATGCGGGTTTCGCTTGGCAATGAATTTGTCGTTCAGGGGTATGGGGAAGTGGGGCTTGAGATTGGAACGAGAGCTCTGCGAGGAAAACCTGGGACGCTGAAAACGCGACAGAGGGAAAAGCCTCATGCGCTTGTGAGACTAGGCCATCCATGCCCTGGTTTGCATGCAACGGCCTCGTATCCTCATCGCTTTAGAGTAAGAGGGTGAGATCCTAGGCCGTGTTCTCAAGAGTCCTTTACAGAGTATGAAAGACCGCAAACACTCTATTTAACTGGGTAAAAAAAAACCTTGGAAACAACGAGAGGAATAAGGAGAAGAGCCTACCTGTAAGACTGGCAGATTTTCCGAAGATTGGCGTCTGTTCCGAAACAGGTGATGGCTTTCGCAGGTGTTCAACGAATGGAAGCAACTTTCGAAATGTGAATCCTGAGCAGTGAGTGCAAATGATATAGTGAGTTCCAAAGGATTTTGGATACAATAAATAGGGTGGAAATTAATTTCACGTACGCCCAAAGCTGGCGGGGTTATGAGCATGGGGCTCGAGAACTCTGCCATTAAAAGTGGCACATGGCCTTATTAAAGACCCTACCAACTCTGTCGGTGCACAAGGATCGAGGAGATCTTTTCGTGCCAAGTGCCGAGTACCGAGTTAACCTTTTGCACTAAGGTGGCGAGCATAATATTTTGCACTATGTGCTAAGCGCACGTTCAAAAAATATACCTTGTGCTCAGGCGGCGATCCTGGCATTACGGTTGTGCTCCTAAAACTGTGCCAGAGCTTGGGCTATTGGGAGAGACAAAGCGCAAACTTGCAAGCGGGAGGGATAAGTATAACTCCTGTGCTGGTGGCGCCGATTCTAATATCACAATTTGCGCTGAGAGAGATGTGCCAAATCTTTATTCTTCCGAGAAGGTGAAATACAACTCCGAGGCGGGGAAGATAAGGATAACTCTTGTGCCTTCAATGGCCGAGGAATGGTTATCACTTGTGCTAACGGTGACCGGCTTATTATTAGAAATGCACGTCGAATAAAAGAATTGATACTTGTCAAAAAGGGCGGGTGAGTTAGAGCCAAAGTATGCGTTAGACGGAGGACTTGTGGTTAGAGTTTGCGTCGAGCAGGGAACTTATGTTTTGGAGGTGTGACAAGCGGGGGAGGACTTAAGGATCGAACTTGCGCTACAGTAGGTGTATTAAGACTAAAATTCGCGCTGAAGAGAAAAGACTACTTTTGCCTCAGAAAAAACAATGAGAAAACTCTTTTGGAAGAAGGTGGTGAAATTTTGCCGAGTTAGAGAAAGAAATAAACTCGAGAGAGAAAGGAAAAAACTTGCTACAAAAGTATTGAAAGGAGGGGCCCCAAATATTTTCAAAATTTTTGGGAGGGGTGTTGTATCAACAACAATTGGCGAATCGTTGGCGAACAAAGATCTCTGAAAAACTCTCTCGTTCACCGGAAGGATTCTTCTAAAAGTTGTTTACCTTATGTGCAGCAGTCAACTTGAGTGTTCGAATCTCGGTGAAGGAAGTAGTCGCTTTATCTGTTGGTCATCGGGACAGGGGAGCTTTGATAAAAACATCCTTAAAACTTTCCAAGGGCCAAAATATGAGGTTCATTTTAGAAGATTCATCCTTCAGAGGACCACTGTCATCGGACACCACGGGATTGTAATAACATCTTGTAGACACTATTGCTCTTGTTCCTCATTCCCATGCAGCATGCATTCTTTTGGATGTTTACATACTTGATAGCTTTTTGTTGTTTGAGCTTTCCAGAAATATTTTCCTTAGAATTATGATCTTTGATTTTGGTTCTTCAATCCATAACGTCCTTTTGTGTGAGCGAGAGGTTTTATTGATTTATCAAGACTCACGGACGGAGAAGAACCTAGCTTGAGCTGAGTCTTTGGGACAACTTTCTTAACTTGAATGTTTTGCTTTATCTCAGCCATGCTTTGATTGAGGCGAGAATTTCTGGAAAACAGACCCTAGATTATAAGCCTTTTTTGGCTTTTGATTTGCAGCATGGAGTCATTTCAATACCCTATGCCTTTCGAGACGTGCTTCCTTTCCGTGGGTCCAACCATAGTGATCCTCTTGAGATGTTTTTTAAGTGTGAGGGTGGATGGAGCTCGAAGAAAGTGATAAAGATAATCATAAATCTCTCCTATTTAAACAAGGGTTATTGTGACTAACAAAACAGGCTCTCTTCATTCTGGAGAACGATCAACAAAAGTCAAAATGCATGGATAATCTTTCTTTTGAGGATGCCTTTCCGGTTCCACAAGTTGTGAGATTTCTTAAGAGATCTCCCTTCACGAGAGGCCCAATTGCAGGCGTTTCAAGAAAACAAATTTGTACAAAAGTTCAAATGCTGAGAGAAAAAGACAATTTCGCTGAAACAAAGAAAGCAAGAGACTAAAGTAAAACAAAAGAAAATATTTATTTATGTACAGAAAGCCTCAGAGAGACTATGCAAAGTATTGTTTCAAGGTGAGGCCATGTAGAGGAAGGGCTACTTGCTCTCCCTAGAGGTCTATTAGCTTGTAAGTGGATGGGCCGAGCTTTGCAGAAATTTGGTAAGGGCCTATACATAAGTGTTGAAATTTCGTGTGCATCCCCTTGCCTTCATGATTATGGTCCCATTTTAGAACTAAATCTCCTACTTCAAAACTTCTTTTACCAGACTTCTTTTTATCGAACCACCTTTTGACTATATCTTGGTGTTGATGAAATCAGTCTTTGGCTTTCTGTCGGGCTTCTTCAAGTTGAAGCAAGGTATTGATCCTGGATTGTAATACTTGACTACCAAACCCTCGAGAGGCTTAGGACAACTGCAAGGATGGAAGCAAGATGTTGGGAGGGAGGATGGCTTCCTTGCCATAGACGAGGGTGTAAGGGGAAACCCCTAATGCATTCTTTGGAGTTACCCTATTTTCCCATAAGGAATTTGGGAGAGCTATATGCCAGCTTTGCTGATTTTCAATCACAGTCTTCTTGAGAATTCAGATGAGGTTTTTGTTTGATGATTCAGCTAGTCCGTCTCCCTGGGGGTAGTAATTGGCTGAATAATGCAATTTAATTCCTCTTTCATAAAAAAATTCATTTATTTTAAAAGAAGAGAAATAAGTGGCATTATCAAATACTAAAGAAATTGGAACCCCAAACCTGGTTATGATGTTCTCTTTCAAGAAAGTGATGACTGCATCTTCATTGATCTTGCGCAGTGGAGCAGCCTCCATCCATCTGGTGAAATAGTCCGTGGCTGTTGTTGGGCCCTGGAATTGTCCATTTTTCCATCACTTACCGACATACCTTTAATCCATTTTCATACCATTATTTCTCATTTATCATTCCATTTTTTCATTCATTTGTTGTAGCTGCGCGTTGAACAGCCTGCTACTTCCATTGATGTTTTAAGTGGTTAATAGTGATCATTTTCTTTTATCTTTGATGAATTAAAAGACTATTATGCATAATTTTACTAATGATGGTTTGTGGAGTGAGTTGTCACGTACAGGACGCTCATAGCCAGCTGTTACAGCCTTAGCAAAAAACGCATGCCACATAAGAACACCTTGATTCGCGTCTTGATTTGCGGGCAGATGGAAACGAATCTCAAAAATCTGAGACATGGGTTTTGTGCGTAACATCCTCATTTACCTGAATCATGAGGAAATAGACAAACAAAGCTACAGTTTGCGATATGCAGGTGGTTATTAGAGAGGGTATTTTCCAGATTTGGTGTTGTGACCGGTTCCAAAGTTGCCAACAATTACGACCGTGTTCCAGCTGTTGCAGATCACAAGTTGGGGGCTCAGTTCTTCATTTCCATGAGATAATTTTATGTATAAATATGTAATCAATCTCATTGAGAAGGGAGGATAGATTGATAGAGATTAAGCATGATAGATTAGGCAGGATGGGAGATGGATGATAGGAGATGTAAGATAGGAGAGAACACAATGTTATGATGTAGGATTTGATCCAAATCTATTGTAATTCTTCCATTATGATAATATATGTTCACAATTTCTTAATTCTGGAGTTGTAGACTTTAATTGTGGAGATCCAGATCTGCTCAGTGGAGGAAGGGCCATCTTCCCTGAGCAGATGCTGGTAGTGTTAATTGTAAGTGTTTTATTTTGTAGATCTGTTAATTGTTAACTCATGCTTTCATTCATTAGATTTATCATAGTTGTTTTATTATTTAGTTCATGTTTTATTCATTTGATTTATCATAGTGTTCTTCTGTTAATTCATTTTGATAGATTGTTGGCCAACTTAGCATTGCTTTTAGGTTTATGTAATTAGATCTTATTTCATGATAATTTATTTTGTTAAAGTGTGATTAGATTTACAGTGTGATTTTATGAATAGGATGAGGATTGACTTACTTTCAAGCATGTGTGATCTAGTCTACAAACAATCACGATTGCATACCAATAGATAACAATGTCAGGTAGAAATTGTATTCGCATATATTTTGCACGATAGCTTTGAAATAAAAGACTTCCTCGGGTTGATAATTTATGTTTAGCACTTTGCATGTTAAAGTTTTAATTAACTGGCATATAGTGGGCACAACAGCTGTGAGGATGTATCGATGTTGAAGAGAAGAATTTGGCTTTATCTCTCCAATGACATCTGTACCCCATTGTTCAAAAGGTTCTGAGATAATAACCAGCTGCAAAGGTCCTGCTACCTTAGGTAATTTCCCAGCACTTCTTTGGCATATATCACAGTTCCGCGCATAAGCATGGGCATCTTGGAATAAAGTGGGCCAATAATATCCAGCTCTGAGTATTTTGTGAGCTGTCGTCTCCCCTGAATAATGTCCACCAGCAGGACCATCGTGTAACTCTTTGACAACTTTACTTGCGTCTTCTTTCTCTAGACATCTGAGCAAAATTCCATCGTAATTTTTTCTGAAAAGTATTCCATCAATGATTTGATAAGATGCTGATTTTAAATGGAGTGCCCTTCTTTGCTTAGAACTCCAGTGCTCAGGTAGGTATCCTTGCTGCAAATAATGCACTAGATCCCTATACCATGATTGAGGAGCTGTAAAAATGGGACATACCTTGACTGAATTCAGCTCAGCTTCATTCCTCGAATGCTGCTCTTCATCAATCGGATGTTCTATAAGAAATTTACACAGGCCTTGTCCTTTGATGATGGTGGCTGGTTTAATTTCTAAATCATATTCTTTAAGAGCTGTGACCCAGTTTCCCCTCCTTTCTCCTAATTCCTTTTGAACGAAAAGGGATCTAACAGCTGGGTGGGGAACTATAACCTTAGTTTTGTTCTTAAGGATATACGGTTTGAATTGTTTTACCGCTTTGAACATAGCATACGCCTGTTTGTCGACAATGGGATAATTCAGTTCAACACCTTGCAGAATAGTGCTCATAAATGAGATTGGGTACTCGTCTCCTAATTCTACCTTTTGCGTGAGCACAGCTGTGAGAGAGTCATCTGAAGCAAAAGTATACAAGATAAAATCTTTGTCAAAGTTTGGGCTTCTTAAGGAAGGAGCCTTAGCTATGGCTGCCTTAATGTCTCTGAATGCATCCTTTTCTAAGTCTGTCCACTTGAACTGTATGCTTTGCTTGACCATTTGCTGCAAAGGTTTAACAATTTGAGCGAAATTGGGGACAAATCTTCGGACAAAATTGATAGTGCCCATAAATGACTGCATGGATTTCTTGTTATGAGGCATGGGAATTTTTTTGATAGCTTGTACTCTCTATTGGTCTATCAAAACCCCCCTTTTTGAAATGATGTGACCCAACAGTTTACCTTCGGGAACGACGAACACACTCTTCTTAGGGTTTAAAGAGATACCATATTTTCGGCAACGATAAAAAATCTGCTTCAAGTGAAAACCATGATCTTCTCTTTTCTTTGAAAAAACTGTCACATCATCCAAATAGACCACAACACAGTGACCTCCCAATCCTCGGAAGGCGATGTCCATTTCCCATTGGAACGTAGCTCCTGTGTTTATCAGGCCAAACAACATTCTTTGATACGCGAAAGTTCCCCACTTAATGCAGAAAGTAGTCTTAATACGGTCTTCTTTAGCTACCAATACTTGATTGTAACCAGAGAAACCATCAAGAAGGGAAAAGAGTTCTGATCCTGATACCATCTGGAGAATTTGTTCCATTGAAGGGACGAGATAGTTGTCTTTATCTGAAGCTCTATTCAAATTTCTGAAGTCAACACATAGTCTTCTCTCTCCTGACTTCTTTCTCACGGGAACTAGGTTAGCGACCCACTCAGAATGTCGAACTTTAAAGATTATTTTAGCGTCCAGTAACTTCTTCAATTCCTTTTGGATCAGAGGTTCAAGAGTAGGTTGCATCCTTATTAATTGCTGCTGAAATGGATTGATGCCTACCTTCATTGGTACGACGTGCTGAATAATGCAGGTGTCATATGTTTTCAAATCTTCATAAGTCCACGCAAAAATGTCCTTATATTGTCGAAAAAGCTTGATGAACTTATCTGTTTCTCCGGATGAACAACATTTTCCAAGGTTAACAAATTTTGGTTTAGCCTCGGTGCCCAGATTTACTAATTCATGATGCATCGATGAGCTATTGGTCTTGGTGTTTGCTGGCCTCTTGAACTTGCTCTTTAGATCAAACAACATTTCAAGCGACCTCACCCCTTTGGGGATGAAATTTCCTCTAGCCTCATTTTTATCTTGTAAAACAACATCATGTTCTTCTTCATCTATCACGGCTTCTTGGAACATGTCTTCATTTGTTAGAAAACTGATAATCTGTTAGTCATCATCGAAAACTCTGAAGTTGATATTGTCAGGGACAGAAGGATTGAAAACCAGTTCAATTGAACATTTCTTATTAGTCGGCACCAATCTAGAAGCAGAAGTTGCTAATAAATCAGCCGCAGCATTTTGCAGTCTAGGAACAGATTTTATATTGAAAGCATCAAAATGCATAATTAAATCCCATACCTCAACCTGATAACCTTTCAAATGAGGTGAGAGATAGTGAATGGTGTCTCTTACCTATCTCACAACTATTTATGAGTCACCAAAAACCTTCATGCACTTAACATTTAAACCGATATCTTTCTTCAATTCGTGGACCAAAGCTTCATATTCAACAGTGTTATTAGTACAATCAAATTCTAATCTATAGGACAAGAAGTACTTGTTTCTTTCTGGATCCATCAGAACACAACCGGCTCCGGACCCTTCCAAAGTTTTAGAACTATCAAAGTACAGAGTCCAAAAAGGATCGTTTGGTTTAACTAAGTTAGTGTCTTTATGATCTAAGTCAGTGACTAAGCTAACTATGTTACAGTCAATATCATCAGTCCGAGAGAAATGAAGGAGATCGGACTGTTTATCTGATTTATGGCTAACAATTTTAGATTGATAATTACCCAGATCGATTTCTAAGAAATAATTTCCCAAAACTGAAGATGAGAAGGTTAAAGCTTCGTTCTTTCCTTCTAGCTGAGTTACATTTTTTTTCATGTGTGGTTCTCTCAGAACTTTGATATGATTCCATCTATTTTGATATGGCAACCATAAATGGGACCATTCAATGGCAAAATAACCATTCAATTTTGTGGACCAGTCCCTACTTAGGATCAAACCATAGGATTCAGGAATGTCAACTACCATTATGTCAACGAACTGACAAACTCTAGAATATGTTGACAACCTAATGAGGACATCCTTCATTTCCCCGATAACGTTGACAACAGTCCTATCTAGTTTAATAATCTGGGTGGGAGATGGAATTGGTTGCCATTTTATAGATCGACAGTGCCATGACATTCGAAGATGCTTCGGAATCTACTAGGCAATTGTGCACATTGTGATTGAAGATTTCAAAAGTTAAAAGGAAAGGCAACGTTTGAGATTTGGATTTCCCGTCGATAATAGCTTCATTAATTTCATGATCTTCTTGAGTGTCTGTTAATGGAGTACCGGATTGGGATCGAAGAGCTTGCAACAACTTGTCTCGTTGCTAGGGAAAACTGCACATATCGAATATTGAAACATTTGCCTTTACTTTCTTTATATCTTCCATGATGTCATATCCCATATCACATTCTTTTACAATTCTAGTTTGATGGTCTGTCTTATTCAGTGTGACCTTTGGTTGCTGGACTGTTGTGTGAATGTTAGGATGCTTGGCCGTTGTTGGGTTAGCTTTAGGCTGTGGTGGAATGACTGTAATGTGGCTTTGGAAATTTTAGGTTTGGACGTAGTTGAACTTGGAACTGGATCCGCAATAGGGCCTTTACTACGAGTATTAGTGTTTACAGCAGAAACTAGGCTCTCCACGGGGTCACCTTCTATTGGTTCAGTTAATGGTACCCAGTCCCATAATACCATTGTGGTATCTGGGGAGGGTTCCTCTATTTAAAGGGTTTGTTTTTCTGGAGGATCATCTTGATCTGGAATCTGTGAATCCAACATTTGGTACATGACTAAACTCATAGAGTTAATCCATTGTGGGCAGCTCTTGTCAGAGTGCGGCTCTTGATGAAAGGTGCAGAAATGTTCCATCCCTACTTCATTCAGATTTAACACAGGAGAAGTGTTCATAGGTGGATGAGGCTGATCATTGTCTTCTCTCTTCTTGTAGAATGGTTTGAAAGGCTTCCTAGACGTACTAGCCGCTTGATCTTTCTCATGATCTACAATTTTATTTGATAGTTTTTGCATCATCTTAACTACGTTTTCCATGTCTGGCGATGACTCTTCTTTATTCTTGGTGAGCAGCAAGGGTTTTTTACTAGTTGCTGGCTTTGTTTCTGCATCTAAGGCATGTTTGGCAATACTGTCTGCTTCTTTTTCCACCTTCATAGCTTCTTCGAAATTTTCTATCAGGGTGGTTTTCTTAGATCTTTTGATGAACATTACTATAGGGCCTTCAAGTGCCGTTGTATAGTATTCAACTAGAGATTCTTCTGCCAGTTTATTTGCTTCACTGAAATTATTCAAGAGTGTAGTGAACCTTTGGTTGAAGTCTTGAACCTTTTCTTTCTTTTCCATTCTCATGGACAATAATTCTTTCATGAGTGTAGCTATAGTTTTTTGATTTCCATACTTATTTAAGAAACACGTTTCAAATTCTTCCAAGCTGAAAATTGAGCTAGCTTGTAAGCTAAAATACCAGGAAGAAACTTTTGGTTAAAATGTGTATGGGAAAAGCCTACAAACTACATCTTCATGCTGTACATTTAAAAGATTCAAGGCTAAATAAAAACTCTTGAGATGATCTTCAGCAGAAATGCCTTTACCTGGGTCGAATTTGGGCAAGACTTTCTCTGGATTTTTAGGCAAATTGTGGAATGGCCCATATAGATTTAATGCTCCCCTTGCTCTCCAAGCAGGTACAACCATGTTTCTATGTGGAGAGTTAGGTGGAGAATCGTGTGGTGAATTGAGTGGAGTGTTCTTTGGAGTAAAAAGTTCTCCAAGATTTTCTGGATCTGTAAAATTTTCTGGGTTTTCAAGATCAATTTCTTTTAGGGGTTCTGTGATCTCTTCCAAAGTTAAATTTACAAGCTCTTCAAAATTCTGCACAAGAATCGAATCACGGGTGTACTGTCTTTCTTTTCTGGGAGTACTTTTCCTAGGGAGGAAAGTTACGGCGTTTAAACCACCTAGTTGTCTAACATAAGATCGTGTATGTCTTCTTAAATCGTCTATTTCAGCAAAAGGCATAGCATACAATACTTCTTGATGTTCAGAATCAGATACGGGGTTTTCTTGATTTGTTACTTCAAGATTTGGGCTATTTGAAATTCTTGTTTCAAGTGGGTTTTCAGTAACATTTTTGACAATGGGAGATTTTCCTTTATCAGCCATGCACTTCAGGCTCTCCTTCTAGTGCCAAAAACTGTTGATGCCCTGAAGATCGCAGCATCAAGCAGAAAGGGATTCTTCCCGGTAAACTATCCCAATTAGATTGTCCACCGTTTGGTATGCGGAATCCATCCGGTAAACGGTTTCGGCTACCGTAAGATTTAAAGTTTGCTATTCTTTCTACCGGTTATGGCCCGATCCACCGTTTATGTATTTTATTTTAAATATGATATGCAAGTGCCCTAAGGCAATTTAATTTAAATGCAGAACTTGAAACAGATCTATATCTAAAACAGAAATAAATCTAATCTATCCTTGCAAGGAGCAGAATGTAAATATGAGTAATGTGCTAGAAGAAATATCTAAAGGTTGCATGGATAACCATTTAAATCATAAAGAAACATTTTCAGTAGAAGCTTAAAGATATTAAAGATAGCTTTAATCCACATAAAAGCATTCTATTACTCATTTAGGAGGAACATCGTTGCACAGAAAATAGCAAGATCGTTCGTTACACAGAAACAATTCAGAACAACAAAGAAAGATCTCACAGCAGTGTCAGAATGTCACAAGAATAATCCAGCAAGCATCTAATCCACATTTCTAGGCAAAGCAAATGTCCTATCTAGGCTCTTTATTAGAAAAAATCGATTTCTTGGAGCAAGCTATAAAGTAGTTCGTATAAGCTAAGAAAATTCTTTTCCCTGCAAGAAAGTCCCTCTATTCCTCTTCTCATCTTCTACTTATAACTTTACAAAATGCTCCATGAGCTGATAGGTGTACCCTAATTCTAGAATCTTCTTAATTTGGATTTTAGTGTATAATTACCTATTTCCCAGATTCGTGGGACACCTTTCAAACAAGACAAAATAACATCCAGCTGTCCCTTTACTCTATTTACAAAATAAAGGAAATAAAACAAATCGACTTTTGATTTCAGCTTGCTTCTTTCTGTTGATTTGCTGATCCGTCTCCAACAACAGGCTCGCTTGCAGACGCTTGGCCATGTATGCTTTGTATGTGAGTGGCCCAAAGATTCATATCTTTCACTATAATATTTCCCCGAAGAGATATTGTCGCCTTTGCTACGATTTCATGTTTGCGCAAGTCCGATTTAACTTGTGCTGCCCCTGAAGTAGCCTCTTGAGCGATTGCTTCCAGAAAGTAAATATGTACAACAGGCTGAGCAACGAACTGTTGAAGCATATCTTGGGTCATCACCTCTACCTTTCTGATATATTCCAAATCCTGGTAACCCTCATTTTGCAATTCAGTTAGTCTTTGTTCTTGTGTCGGGAATTCATAGATGGTCTCTGGTAGGATCAAGTGGCACTTGCAGAAAGATTCTTTGATTTTAGAGTAGAACGAGTGACACTTGCAGATAGTCCTTTTAATCTCCAGGCTTAGCCTAGTGCCACAGTCTTTACTGAAATCTAGAAGTCCTGCATCTAGGTCACATTCGTCTTCAGTGGGGACGCGCAAGCTTGAGGGGAATCCCGAATTTCCTTTTCTCCATTCAAACGGCTGCTTTAATTCCTCCACATGCTTGGAAAATTTGTCCCTGTTCCTCAAAGCTCCGCCTTCGATGACTAACATTTTATTAATCATTTCTTTCACACTGCAAACCTCATGTGAGATCTGCACTAGCAACTGATGGGCTTTTATCCGCATATCACATGCTTGCTTGTGAAAGGTAAGCAGATCTTGATTGTTTTCTGTTGCATCTTTGAGTTGACCCAATAGTTGCTCCTTTTCTTTAACCAGCCCTTCATACTCATGCTCGTGGAGGTGAACTTGTTTAGCTCTGCTGGGCTTGAGTTTCTCTAATTCTGTTATGCAGGCTTTTAAATTCTTTTGCTAATCTTCAGAGATGGCCAACTGCATCTCTAAGGATTTTTTTTCATTCTCAAGCTAGAGGACTCTCGAATTTAGTATCAAATGTTCTCCTACCAACTCATTGTATTTCTCTTTCAATTTGTTTGCTTCCAACACCTTCCTCTTCCTATCATCTCTGATCTTAAAGCATTGATCCCTGTAATGCTTTATCTCACCTTTCAAAAAATCAATATTGGCTTTAGTTGCCTTAGTTGATGCTACAGTGCATTGGGCTTGGAATGTGGGGTCGACATCATTTCCTTGGATCAATATGGTCTCTGATACCCATAATTAATATTCGTCAACCCTGCTTTCCATTTTCTTTACCCTCCTATCAATAATGGCCCTTTTCCGCTCATTGAAATATACGGTATCCAAGTCTGCTACTTTGCGCTGCTTCCTGGGGTTATATGGGGTCAGTGCTAAGCTCCCTAAAGAGGCACTCCCTTCTTGAGTTGTCCTTGGAGAGGTCATCAATGGTGGGTCCAACTCCATGTCTTTCATAGTAGATGGATCCGGCCCGGGAGACTTCTTTGTCTACTCTCTTTCCTTCTCTCCTATTGGTTCCTCCTGTTGTGTCTGTAATCTAGCTGCTTCTTCTGTCAGGAGCCTTTCTTCTTCCTCATGCTGCTATTTGGTAGCTTTCTCTTAGAACACCCGATCTTCTTCTTCCTTCTGGATCCTGGCGGCCTATTCCTGCTGTTTCAACTGAGAGGATTGCTCTTGTTGCTTCCTTGCAACTTCCTCTTGCTGAAGCTTGGCAGTCAGCTCACTTTGAATTCTTGCTTGTTCTTGGTCCTGCTGCTACTTGAGGGTTCACTCTTGGAGCACAGCACTTTGTCCTGCTTCTCCTGCTCTAATCCCGATGGATCCCCTGATTGCGAGGCCAATTCCTCCCGTTCTCTTTGGACCAGACCAACAGGTTTGGGGTTCGGATCCTTCATGATTTTCTTCTTGTAATGTTTCCCTAGCGTGGTTAGGTTGCAGGCGCTCTTGAAGAATTCCTCATTTAGGTCCACAGCAATAGCATATTCAAAAGAGATCTTGAGGTCTGCACAATGCTGGTTAGCCACACCGCAGGGGTCATGCCTTCTGAAAGGGACCGTGCCAAAATGGAACACTTCTAAGGCCTTGAGCATAGTTTTCCCCATCTCTTGCTCTCAGAAGTCTGTAAGCTCCGATGGTAAATGGCATGGGAGGATACATGCTCTTCTTTCGGTCTATCAAGATCTTACTTATTGCGTCGGTGCCAAAGAGCTGTCTTATGGCCTCCTTGTAAATTACAAAATCTGTAACATACCGCGGGAACATAAATGTTTCATGAGTTCCTCCACTCATCCCGATGTATGTGCCTTCGGCATTGTGATAATAGTCCCCGAATGTTTCAATGATAGGCATTGCATTCTCCGAAATATAGTCTGGTTCTTCTATGAAGATAAGCTGGTACAATGGCATGATAAATCTCTCGCAAATCATTTTGTAGTGGTTTGCGTATTTACTTGCCCATGTACATTGATAAGCTATGAAGAGGGATGTTTCTTTTGGCTTCCATGAGAAACCCAAGTTCGGGAATGTATGCTTTCTTAACAGATGGTCAATGAAGTATGAAGACATGAAAAAATCTGTCTTCTTTTGGGTTAGCCCACCCTGGAACGCTGTCAGTTGTGAGGCCAAACTGTCTGAAATTATGTCAGCCCAGTTAAAGATGGTGCCATTCATGGCTATATTAAACATCATTGGCACCCATCCAATTTTAAACACATTGCCATTAGGCATGCCAAAGAGTCGACTCAACATCAGCACGATGAATCTGTAAGGAGTCTTTAGGAGGCTGCTTTCATATTCATTGTTCTGCCTCTTCCTAATATTCTTGTCGTTTATCGTCATCTTCCAGGAAGATTCTAGGGGTCCATTGGATGCCTTGCTATCCAATCATCGTCCAAACAAGCTTTGGGTGAAGTCCAGCTGTAGGCAGCAGCGACATGCTCCAGAGCGAAAGATGCCAGACTCAACCCATTTTTATCATTCATGAGCCTTGTGTCGGTCTGGATGTGGGGAATTAGCCATCCAATAACTTTGGAACAAGGGAACAATTCGGGACGAGTTGTTTCTTTATGCAAACAAGACCTTTGGATGTTGGCATACACCAGAGCATCCTCTATGGAGGATGTTGTACTATCCTGAGCCATAATGAACCTGTACAGATCGCCCCATTGAAATTCAGGGGCAGAGCTCCTAGGGGGAACACCAGTGGTAGCTTGTGTGTCAGCAAACATCGTCTCTAGAGAAGTATCTAATAGGATTTCCACATCTGAGTCTGAGCTTCTTTTCTGCGTGTCCTTCTTCTTTGATGACCTCCTATGCATGATAATCCTGTGGTGAGCAAGGTAACGTCAATAAAGAGCATGCATACGTTCAGCCAGCTATTAAAATGCAAAGTGACAGAAAATTTGATAAAGCTGGCTTTAGTGAGATGATTTCCTTTTTAAGCGTGTGCAACAGTCATGTCAAGATTCAGAATATCATAACATGGGGGCTGCTTAAAAAATAATCAAATACATCACAATTTCAGCTATCAATTTGTAGTTGAAGAACATGAGAAAATGACAATAAGCTATACAAGCTACTGTTATTTCATGAATCAGACAAATTGAAACATAGTTTAGAATCACAACCAATTTGACCTTATGTTTCTAAGGCTTATCACAATTAGGCCAGTTCATAACAATAAGCAGGATATCAACATGGTGGAGGGGAGAGGCAAGCTAAAATTTTATTCGCGCCATTCATTCTACAGCGCACAGATGGCTTCTACATTTTCACACAAACTTACCGTGAAGAAGTCATCGGAACAATAATGGCACAAAGATGAATGCAAAGATGTGCGAGCCTAAAGATAATTTATGGGCTAGCGCCTAAAATTATTTATGCGCCAAGGCCTAAACTCTTAACATGCGCCAGCCTAAAATATTTCATGCGCTACCGCTAAAAGAGTTATATGTGCTATCCTAACATTATCTCTGCGCTAAGGCCTAAACATGATTTATGCGCTAAGGCCTAAACATTTAAATGTGGCATTTTCGTGTGCCAATGTTTGAACGAATTTTATGCGTCGGTACTTGATAGTGGATTTTGCGCAGAGATGGGGAAAAAAAAACGTAACTGGTAGGCTCTATCAGTTAAACCTCCGGGCTAGGTTATCAGGTTTCCACATTGGCTTGGTAAGTTGTTTCGACATATCCCAAGTTTTTTCCGGCCGAGCGCGAGTTTTACACAGCCTGGGCATGAAAGGACAAATATTTCGCTTAGTTTTGGTGTCCATATTGCGGCATTAGACGAATGACCAAGTGACTTAAGCCATCCTTTTAACGCTGGTTTAGACCACAAAATTCATGGCCAGAGCAGGGCAAGCAATTCATACTTTTAGAAAACAGAACCTTACCCATGGAAGAAAATTTAACAGAAACAAGCTATCATGCATAAAAAAAAAACATAAAAAAATTTCAAATGCGGCTATGGGGAGACGCGGGTTTCGCTTGGAAATGAATTTGTCGTTCAGGGATGCGGGGAAGTGGGGATTGAGCTTGGAACAAGAGCTTTGCGAGGAAAACCTGGGGCACCGAAAATGCGACAAAGGGAAAAGCCTCATGCGCCTGTGAGATAGGGCCATCCATGCCCTGGTTTGCATGCAACGGCCTCGTATCCTCATTGCTTTAGAGTAAGAGGGTGAGAGCCTAGGCCGTGTTCTCAGGAGTCCTTTACAAAGTATGAAAGATCGCAAACGCTCTATTTAACCGGGTAAAAAAAAAAAAAACCTCGAAAACAACGAAAGGAATAGGGAGAAGAGCCTACCTGTCATACTGGCAGATTTTCCGAAGACTGGCGTCTGTTCCGAAACAGGTGATGGCTTCCGCAGGTGTTCAAGGAATGACAGCAACTTTCAAAATTTGAGTCCCAAGCAGCGAGTGCAAATGATATGGTGAGTTCCAAAGGATTTTGGATACGTTAAATAGGGTGGCAATTAATGTCACATACGTCCAAAGCTGGCGGGGTTATGAGCACGGGGCTCGAGAAATCTGCCATTAAAAGTGGCACATGGCCTTATTAAAGACCCTACCAACTCTTCCAGTGCACGAGGATCGAGGAGATCTTTTCGTGCCAAGCGCCGAGTACTGATTTAACCTTTTGCGCTAAGGCAGCGAGCGTAATCTTTTGTGCTATGTGCTAAGCACACATTCAAAAAATAAACCTTGCACTTAGGCGGCGATCCTGGCATTACGGTTGCGCTCCTAAAACTGCGCTAGAGCTTGGGCTATCGGGAGAGACAAAGCGCAAACTTGCAAGCAGGAGGGATAAGTATAACTCCTGCATCGGTGGCATCGATTCTAATATCACAATTTGTGCTGAGAGATATGTGCCAACTCTTAATTGTTCCGAGAAGGTGAAATGCAACTCCGAGGCGGGGAAGATAAGGATAGCTATTGCGTCTTCAGTGGTCGAGGAATGGATATCACTTGCGCTAACGGTGGCCGGCATATTGTTAGAAATGTGCTCTAGATAAAAGACTTGAGACTTGTCAAAAAGGGTGCCTGAGTTAGAGCCAAAGTATGCGTCAGACAGAGGACTTTCCGTTAGAGTTTGTGTTGAGCGGGGAACTTATCTTTTGGAGGCTCGCCAAAGCGGCGGAGGACTTAAGGATAGAACTTGCGCTACAGCAGGTGAATTAAGACTAAAATTCGTGCTGAAAAGAAAAGACTGCTTTTGCCTCAGAAAAAACAATGAGAAAACTCTTTTGGAAGCAGGTGATGAAATTCTGCCGATTTAGAGAAAGAAATAAACTCGAGAGAGAAAGGAAAAAACTTGCTACAAAAGTATTGAAAGGAGGGGCCCCAAATACTTTCAAAATTTTTGGGAGGGGTGTTGTATCAACAACAATTGGAAAATCGCCGGCGAACACAGATCTCTGAAAAACTCTCTCGTTCACCAGAAGGATTCTTTTGAAAGCTGTTCACCTTATGTGTAGCAATCAACTTGAGTGTTCAAATCTCGGCGAAGGAAGTAGTCGCTTTATCCGTTGGTCATCGGGACAGGGGAGCTTTGATAAAAACATCCTTAAAACTTTCCAAGGGCCAAAATATGAGGTTCATTTTAGAAGATTCATCCTTCAGAGGACCACTGTCATCGGACACCACGGGATTGTAATAACATCTTGTAGACACTATTGCTCTTGTTCCTCATTCCCATGTGGCATGCATCCTTTTGGATGTTTACGTGCTTGACAGCTTTTTGCTGTTTGAGCCTTCCAGAAATATTTTCCTTAGAATTATGATCTTTGATTTTGGTTCTTCAATCCATAATGTCCTTTTGTGTGAGCGAGAGGTTTTATTGATTTATTAAGACTCACGGACGGAGAAGAACCTAGCTTGAGCTGAGTCTTTGGGATAACTTTCTTAACTTGAACGTTTTGCTTTATCTCAGCCATGCTTTGATTGAGGCCAGAATTTCTAGAAAATGGACCCTAGATTATAAGCCTTTTTTGGCTTTTGATTTGCAGCATGGAGTCATTTCAATACCCTATGCCTTTCGAGATGTGCTTCCTTTCCGTGGGTCCAACCATAGCGATCCTCTTGAGATGTTTTTTAAGTGTGAGGGTGGATGGAGCCCGAAGAAAGTGATAAAGATAATGATAAATCTCTGCTATTTAAACAAGGTTTATTGCGACTAATAGAACATGCTCTCTTCATTCTGGAGAACGATCAACAAAAGCCAAAATGCATGGATAAACTTTCTTTTGAGGATGCCTTTCTGGTTCCATGAGTTGTGATATTTCTTAAGAGATCTCCCTTCACGAGAGGCCCAATTGCAGGCGTTTCAGGAAAACAAATTTGTACAAAAGTTCAAATGCTGAGAGAAAAAGACAATTTAGCTGAAACAAAGAAAGCAAGAGACTAAAGTAAAACAAAAGAAAAGCTTTATTTATGTACAGAAAGCCTTAGAGAGACTATGCAAAGTATTGTTTCAAGGTGAGGCCATTTGGAGGAAGGGCTACTTCCTCTCCATGGAGGTCTGTTAGCTTGTAAGTGGATGGGCCGAGCTTTACAGAAATTTGGTAAGGGCCTATCCATAAGTGTTGGAATTTCGTGTGCATCCCGTTGCCTTCATGATTATGGTCCCATTTCAGAACTAAATCTCCTACTTAAAAACTTCTTTTACCAGAATTCCTTTTATCGAACCACCTTTTGACTATATCTTGGTGTTGATGAAACCGGTCTTTGTCTTTCTGTCGAGCTTCTTCAAGTTGAAGCAAGGTATTGATCCTGGATTGTAAGACTTGACTACCAGACCCTCGAGAGGTTTGGGATAACTGTAAGGATGGAAGCAATAAGTTGGGAGGGAGGATGGCTTCCTTTCCATAGACGAGGGTGTAAGGGGAAACCCCTAATGCATTCTTTGGAGTTACCCTATCTGCCCATAAGGAATTTGGGAGAGCTGTATACCAGCTTCGCTGATTTTCTATCACAGTTTTCTTGAGAATTTGGATGAGGTTTTTGTTTGAGCGTTCAGCTAGTCCATTTCCCTGGGGGTAGTAATTGGCTGAATAATGCAATTTAATTCCTCTTTCATAAACAAATTCATTTATTTTAAAAGAAGAGAAATAAGTGGCATTATCAAATACTAAAGAAATTGGAACCCCAAACCTGGTTATGATGTTCTCTTTCAATAAAGTGATGACTGCATCTTCATTGACCTTGCGCAGTGGAGTAGCCTCCATCCATCTGGTGAAATATTCCGTGGTTGTGAGGATGTATCGATGTTGAAGAGAAGAATTTGGCTTTATCTCTCCAATGGCATCTATACCCCATTGTTCAAATGTTTCTGAGATAACAACCGACTGCAAAGGTCTTGCTGCCTTAGGTAATTTCCCAGCACTTCTTTGGCATATATCACAGTTCCGCGCATAAGCATGGGCATCTCAGAATAAAGTGGGCCAATAATATCCAGATCTGAGTATTTTGTGAGCTTTCGTCTCTCCTGAATAATGTCCACCAGCAGGACCATCGTGTAACTCTTTGACAACTTTACTTGCGTCTTCTTTCTCTAGACATCTGAGAAAAATTCCATCGTAATTTTTTCTGAAAAGTATTCCATCAATGATTTAATAAGCTGTTGATTTTAAACGGAGTGCCCTTCTTTGCTTAGAACTCCAGTGCTCAGGTAGGTATCCTTGCTGCAAATAATGCACTAGATCCCTATACCACGATTGAGGAGCCATGAAAATGGGACATACCTCGACTGAATTCAGCTCAACTTCATTTCTCCAATGTTGCTCTTCATCAATCGGATGTTCCATAAGCAATTTACACAGGCCTTGTCCTTTGATGATGGTGGTTGGTTTAAATTCTAAATCATATTCTTTAAGAGTTGTGAACCAGTTTCCCCTCCTTTCTCCTAATCCCTTTTGAACGAAAATGGATCTAACAGCTGGGTGGGGAACTATAACTTTAGTTATGTTCTTAAGGATATACGGTCTGAACTGTTTTACCGCTTTGAACACGGCATACGCCTTTTTGTCGACAATGGGATAATTTAGTTCAGCACCTTGCAGACCAGTGCTCATAAACGAGATTGGGTACTCATCTCCTAATTCTCCTTTTTGCGTGAGCATAACCGCGAGAGAGTCATTTGAAGGAAAAGTATACAAGATACAATCTTTGTCAAAGTCTAGGCTTCTTAAGGAAGGAGCCTTAGCTATGGTTGCGTTAATGTCTCTGAATGCATCCTTTTCTAAGTCTGTCCACTTGAACTGTATGCTTTGCTTGACCATTTGCTGCAAAGGTTTAACAATTTGATCGAAATCGGGGTCAAATCTTCGGACAAAATTGATAGTGCCCATAAATGACTGCATGGATTTCTTGTTATGAGGCATGGGAATTTTTTTGATAGCTTGTACTCTCTCTTGGTCTATCAAAACTCCCCTTTTTGAAATGATGTGACCCAACAGTTTACCTTCGGGAACGACAAACACACTCTTCATAGGGTTTAAAGAGATACCATATTTTCAGCAACGATAAAAAATCTGCTTCAAGTGAACAACATGATCTTCACTTTTCTTTGAAAAAACTATCACATCATCCAAATAGACCACAACACAGTGACGTCCCAATCCTCGGAAGGCGATGTCCATTTCCCGTTGGAACATAGCTCCTGCGTTTATCAGGCCAAATGACATTCTTCAATACACGAAATTTCCCCACTCAGTGCGGAAAGTAGTCTTAAGACGGTCTTCTTCAGCTACCAATGATTGTAACTACAGAAACCATCAAGAAGGGAAAAGAGTTTTGATCCTGATACCATCTGGAGAATTTGTTCCATTGAAGGGATGGGATAGTTGTCTTTATCTGAAGCTCTATTCAAATTTCTGAAGTCAACACATAGTCTTATCTCTCCTGACTTCTTTCTAATGGGAACTAGCTTAGCGACCCACTCAGAATGTCGGACTTTAAATATTATTTTAGCATCCAGTAACTTCTTCAATTCCTTTTGGATCAGAGGTTCAAGAGTAGGGTGCATCCTTATTAATTGCCGCTGAAATGGCTTGACGCCTTCCTTCATCGGTATGATGTGCTGAATAATGTGGGTGTCATATGTTTTCAAATCTTCATAAGTCCACGCAAAAATGTCCTTATATTGTCGAAAAATCTTGATGAACTTGTCTCTTTCTCCCGATGAACAACATTTTCCAAGGTTAACAAATTTTGGTTCAGCCTTGGTGCTTAGATTTAGTAATTCATGATGCATCAATGAGCTATTGGTCTTGGTGTTTGCTGGCCTCTTGAACTTGCTCTGTAGATCAAACAACATTTCAAGCGACCTCACCCCTTTGGGGATGAAATTTCCTCTAGCCTCATTTTTCTCTTGTAAAACAACATCATGTTCTTCTTCATCTATCACGAATTCTTGGAACATGTCTTCGTTTGTTAGAAAACTGATAATCTGTTCGTCATCATCAAAAACTCTGAAGTTTGTGATATTGTTAGGGATAGAAGGCCTGAAAATCAGTTCAATTGAACATTTGTTATTAGTCGGCGCTAATCTAGAAGCGGAAGTTGCTAATATATCAGCCGCAACATTTTGCAGTCTAGGAACAGATTTTATATTGAAAGCATCAAAATGCATAATTAAATCCCATACCTCAGCCTGATAACCTTTCAAATGAGGTGAGAGACAATGAATGGTATCTCTTACCTGTCTCACAACTATTTATGAGTCACCAAAAACATTCAGGTACTTAACATTTAAACCAATGGCTTTCTTCAATCTGTGGACTAAAGCTTCATATTCAATAGTGTTATTAGTACAATCAAATTCTAATCTACAGGACAAGAAGTACTTGTTTCTTTCTGGATCCATCAGAACACAACTGGCTCCGGACCCTTCCAAAGTTTTAGAACCATCAAAGTACAGAGTCCAAAAAGGATCGTTTGGTTTAACTAAGTTAGTGTCTTTATGATCTAAGTCAGTGACTAATCTAACTATGTTACAGTCAATATCATCAGTCCGAGAGAAATGAAGGAGATCGGATTGTTTATCTGATGTATGGATAATAATTTCAGATTGATAATTACCCGGATCGATTTCCAAGAAATAATTTCCCAAAAATGAAGATGAGAAGGTTAAAACTTCGTTCTTTCCTTCTAGCTGAGTTACATTTTTTTTCATGTGTGGTTCTCTTAGAACTTTGATATGAGTCTGTCTATTTTGATATGGCAACCATAAATGGGACCAATCAGTGGCAAAGTAACCATTCAATTTTGTGGACCAGTCCCTACTTAGGATCAAACCATAGGCTTCGGGAATGTCAACTACCATTATGTCAATGAATTGAAAAACTCTAGAATCTGCTAACAAACTAATGAGGACATCCTTCATTTCCCCGATAACCTTGACAGCAGTCCTATCTAGTTGAATAATCTGGGCGGGAGATGGAATTGGTTGACCATTAATCTTTTTACAGATCGACAGTGGCATGACATTCGAAGATGCTCCGGAATCTACCAGGTAATTGTGCACATTGTGATTGAAGATTTCAAAAGTTAAAAGGAAAGGAAACGTCTGAGATTTGAATTTCCCGTCGATACTAGCTTCATTAATTTCAGGATCTTCTTGAGTGTCTATTAATGGAGTGCTGGGCTGGGATTGAAGAGCTTGCAACAACTTGTCTTGTTGCTGGGGCAAACTGCACATATTGAATAATGAAACATTTGCCTTTACTTTCCTTATATCTTCCATGATGTCATATCCCATATCACATTCTTTTACAATTCTAGTTTGATGGTTTGTCTTATTCAGTGTGACCTTTGGTTGCTGTATTGTTGTGTCAATGTTAGGTTGCTTGGACGTTGTTGGGTTAGCTTTAGGTTGCGGTGGAATGAATGTAATGTGTCTTTGAAAATTTTAGGTTTGGACGTAGTTGAACTTGGAACTGGATCCACAATAGGGCCTTTACTACGAGTATTAATGTTTACAGCAGAAATTGGGCTCTCCACGGGGTCACCTTCTATTGGTTCAGTTAATGGTACCCAGTCCCATAATACCATAGTGGTATCCGAGGAGGGTTCCTCTATTTCAAGGGTTTGTTCTTATGGAGGATCATCTTGATCTGGAATATGTGAATCCAACATTTGGTTCATGACTAAACTCACAGAGTTAATCCATTATGGGCAACTCTTTTTAGAGTGCAGCTCTTGATGAAAGGTGCAGAAATGTTCCATCCCTACTTCATTCAGATTTAACATAGGAGAAGTGTTCATAGGTGGATGAGGCTGATCGTTGTCTTCTCTCTTCTTGTAGAATGGTTTGAAAGGCTTCCTTGATGTACTAGCCGCTTTATCTTTCTCAAGATCTACAATTTTATTTGACAATTTCTGCATTATCTTAACTACGTTTTCCATGTCCATCGATGACTCTTCTTTATTCCTGGTGAGCAACAAGGTTTTTTTACTAGTTGCTGGCTTTGTTTCTGCATCTAAGGCATGTTTGGCAATGTTGTTTGCTTCTTCTTCCACCTTCCTAGCTTCTTCGAAATTTTCTATCAGGGTGGTTTTCTTAGATCTTTTGACGAACATTGCTATAGGGCCTTCAAGTGCTGTTGTATAGTATTCAACTAGAGATTCTTCTGCCAGTTTATTTGCTTCACTGAAATTATTCAAGAGTGTAGTGAACCTTTGGTTGAAGTGTTGAACCTTTTCTTTCTTTTCCATTCTCATGGACATGAATTCTTTCATGAGTGTAGCTACAGTTTTTTTATTTCCATACTTCTTTAAGAAACATGTTTCAAATTCTTCCCAGTTGGAAATTGAGCTAGCTTGTAAGTTTAAAATACTAGGAAGAAGCTTTCGGTTCAAATGTGTATGGGAAAAGCCTACAAATTACATCTTCATGCTGTACATTTAAAAGATTCAAGGCTAAATAAAAACTCTTGAGATGATCTTCAGCAGAAATGCCTTTACCTGGGTCGAATTTGGGCAAGACTTTCTCTGGATTTTTATACAGATTGTGGAATGGCCCATCTATATTTAATGCTCCCCTTGCTCTACAAGCAGGTACAACCATGGTTCTATGTGGAGAGTTAGGTGGAGAATCGTGTGGTGAATTGAGTGGAGTGTTCTTTGGAGTAAAAAGTTCTCTAAGATTTTCTGGATCTGAAATTTTTTTTGGGTTTTCAAGATCAATTTCTTTCAGGGGTTCTGTGATCTCTTCCAAAGTTAAATTTACAAGCTCTTCAAAATTCTGCACAAGAATCGAATCACGGGTGTACTGTCTTTCTTTTCTGGGAGTAATTTTCCTAGGGAGGAAAGTTACGGCGTTTAAACCACCTAGTTGTCTAAGATGAGATCGTGTATGTCTTCTTAAATCGTCTATTTCGGAAAAAGGCACAACATACAATACTTATTGATGTTCAGAATCAGATATGGGGTTTTCTTGATTTGTTACTTCAAGATTTGGGCTGTTTGAAATTCCTGTTTCAAGCGGGTTTTTAGTAACATTTTTGACAATGGGAGATTTTCCTTTATCAGCCATGCACTTCAGGCCCTCCTTCTAGCACCAAAAATTGTTGATGCCCCAAATATCGCAGCGTTAAGCAGAAAGGGATTCTTCCCGGTAAACTATCCCAATTAGATTGTCCACCGTTTGGTATGGGGAATCCGTCCAGTTAACGGTTCCGGCTACCGTAAGATTTAAAGTTTGCTATTATTTCTACCGGTTACGACTCGATCCACCGTTTATGTATTTTATTTTAAATATGATATGCAAGTGCCCTAAGGCAATTTAATCTAAATGCAGAACTTGAAACAGATCTATATCTAAAACTGAAATAAATCTAATCTATCCTTGCAAGGAGCAGAATGTAAATATGAGTAATGTGCTGAAAAAAATATCTAAAGGTTGCATGGATAGCCATTTAAATCATAAAGAAACATTTTCAGTACAAGGTTAAAGATATTAAAGATAGCTTTAATCCACATAAAAGCATTCTATTACTCATTTAGGAGGAACATCGTTGCACAGAAAATAGCAAGATTGTTCGTTACACAGAAACAATTCAGAACAACAAAGAAAGATCTCACAGCAGTGTCAGAATGTCACAAGAATAATCCAACAAGCATCTAATCCACATTTCCAGGCAAAACAAATGTCCTCTCCAGGCTATTTATTAGGCAAAATCGCTTTCTTGGAGCAGCTACAAAGTAGTTCGTACAAGCTAAGAAAATTCTTTTCCCTGCAAAAAACTCCCTCTATTCCTCTTCTTATCTTCTACTTATAACTTTACAAAATGCTCCTTGAGCTGACAGGTGTACCCTAATTTTGGAATCTTCTTAATTTGGATTTTAGTGTATAATTACCTATTTCCCAGATTCGTGGGACACCTTTCAAACAAGACAAAATAACAACCAACTATCCCTTTACTCTATTTACAAAATAAGGAAAATAAAACAAATCGACTTTTGATTTCAGCTGGCTTCTTTCTGTTGATTTGCTGATCCGTCTCTAACAATAGGCTCGCTTGCAGATGCTTGGCCATCTATGCTTTGTATGTGAGTGGCCCAAAGATTCATCTCTTTCACTATAATCTTGCCTCGAAGAGATACTGTCGCCTTTGCTACGATTTCATGTTTGCGCAAGTCCGATTTAACTTGTGCTACCCCTGAAGTAGCCTCCTGAGCGATTGCTTCTAGAAAGTAAATATGTACAGCAGGCTGAGCAATGAATTGTTGAAGCTTATCGTGGGTCATCACCTCTACCTTTATGATATATTCCAAATCCTGGTCCAACTCATTTTGCTAGTCTTTGCTCTTGTGTCAGGAATTCATAGATGGTTTCTAGTAGGATCAAGTGGCACTTGCCGAAAGATTCTTTGATTTTAGAGTAGAACGAGTGACACTTGTAGATAGTCCTTTTAATCTCCAGGCTTAGCCCGGTGCCACAGTATTTATTGAAATCCAGAAGTCATGCATCTAGGTCACATTCGTCTTCAGTTGGGACACGTAAGCTTGAGGGGAATCCCGACTTTCCTTTTCTCCATTCAAACTGCTGCTTTAATTCCTCCACATGCTTGGAAAATTTGTCCCTGTTCCTCAAAGCTCCGCCTTCGATGACTAACATTTTATTAATCATTTCTTTCACGCTGCAAACCTCATGTGAGATCTGCACTAGCAACTGATGGGCTTTTATCCGCATATCACATGCTTGCTTGTGAAAGGGAAGCAGATCTTGCTTGTTTTCTGCTGCATCTTTGAGTTGACCCAATAATTGCTCCTTTTCTTTAACCAACCCTTCATACTCATGCTCGTGGAGGTGAACTTGTTTAGCTCTGCTGGCCTCAAGTTCCTCTAATTCTGTTATGTGGGATTTTAAATTCTTTTGCTCATCTTCAGAGATGGCCAACTGCATCTCTAAGGAGTTTTTTTCATTGTCAAGCTGGACGACTCCTGAATTTAGCATCAAATGTTCCCCTACCAACTCCTTGTATTTCTCTTTCAATTTTTTTGCTTCCAACACCTCCCTCTTCCTATCATCTTTGATCTTAAAGCATTGATCCCTGTAATGCTTTATCTCACCTTTCAAAAAATCAATATTGGCTTTAGTTGCCTTAGCTGATGCTACAGTGCATTACGCTTGTAATGTGGGCTGAGCATCAGTTCCTTGGACCAATGTGGTCTCTGATACCCATAATTCATATTTGTCAACACCGCTTTCCATTTTCTTTACCCTCCTATCAATAATGGCCCTTTTTCGCTCATTGAAATATACAGTATCCAAGTCTGCTACTTTGTGTTACTTCCTGGGGTTATATGGGGCTAGTGCTAAGCTCCCTGAGGAGGCACTCCCTTCCTGAGTTGTCCCTGGAGAGGTCATCAATGGTGGGTCCAACTCCATGTCTTTCAGAGTATATGGATCCGGCTCAGGAGACTTCTCTGTCTGCTCTCTTTCCTTCTCTCCTGTTGGTTCCTCCTGTTGTGTCTGTAATCTAGCTGCTTCTTCTGTCAGGAGCCTTTCTTCTTCCTCATGCTGCTGTTTGGAAGCTTTCTCTTGGAACACCTGATCTTCTTCTTCCTTCTGGATCCTGGCAGCCTATTCCTGCTGTTTCAACTGAGAGGCTTGCTCTTTTTGCTTCCTTGCAACCTCCTCTTGCTGAAGCTTGGCAGTCAGCTCACTTTGATTTCTTTCTTCTTCTTGGTCCTGCTGCTGCTTGAGGGTTCGCTCTTGGAGCACTTTGTCCTGCTTCTCGTTCTCTAATATTGATGGATCCCCTGATTGCGAGGCCAATGCCTCCCGTTCTCTTTGGATCAGACCAACAGGTTTGGGGTTCGGATCCTTCACGATTTTCTTCTTGTAACGTTTCCCTAGCGCGGCTAGGTTGCGGGCGCTCCTGAAGAATTCCTCGTTTAGGTCCATAGCATGAGCATATTCAAAAGAGATCTTGAGGTCTGCACAATGTTGATTAGCTGCACCGCAGGGGTCATGCCTTCTGAAAGGGACCGTGCCAAAATGAAACACTTATAAGCCTTGAGAGTAGTTTTCCCCATCTCTTGCTCTCAGAAGGCTGTAAGGTCCGATGGTAAATGGCATGGGAGGATACATGCTCTTCTTTCGGTCTGTTAATATCTTACTTATTGCACCGGTTCCAAAGAGCTGTCTTATGGCATCCTTGTGAATTATAAAATCTGTAACATACCGCGGGAACCTAAATGGTTCATGAGTTCCTCCACTCATCCTGATGTATGTGCTTTCGACATTGTGATAATAGTCCCCGAATGTTTCAATCATAGGCATTGCATTCTCCGAAATACAGTCTGGTTCTTCTATGAAGATAAGTTGGTACAATGGCATGATAAATCTCTCTCAAATCATTTTGTAGTGGTTTGCGTATTTACTTGCCCATGTACATTGATAAGCTATGAAGAGGGCTGTTTCTTTTGGCTTCCATGAGAAACCCAAGTCCGGGAACGTATGCTTGCTTAATAGACAGTCAATGAAGTATGAAGACATGAAAAAATTTGCCTTCTTTTGGGTTAGCCCTGCCTGGGCCGCTGTCAGCTGTGAGGCCAAACTGTCCAAAATTATGTCAGCCTAGTTAAAGATGGTTCCATTCATGGCTATATGAAACCTCACTGGCACCCATCCGATTTTAAACACATTGCCATTAGGAATGCCGAAGAGTCGATTCAACATCAACATGATGAATCTGTAAGGAGTCTTTAGGAGGCTGCTTTCATACTCATTGTTCTGCCTCTTCCTAATCTGCCTGTCGTTTATCGTCATCTTTCGGGAAGATTCTAAGGGGTCCATTGGATGTCTTGCTGTCCAATCATTGTCCAAACAAGCTTTGGGTGAAGGCAATCTGTAGGCAGCAGCGACATGCTCGGGAGTGAAAGATGCCAGGCTTAACCCATTTTTATCATTCATGAGCCTTGTGTTGGTCTGGATGTGGGGAATTAACCATCCAATGACTTTGGAACAAGGGAACAATTCAGGACGAGTTGTTGTCTTATGCAAACAAGACCTTCGGATGTTGGCATAGACCAGAGCATCCTCTATGGAGGATGTTGTACTATCCTGAGCCATAATGAACCTGTACAGATCACCCCATTGAAATTCAGGGGCAGAGCTCCCAGGGGGAACACCAGTGGTAGCTTGTGTGTCAGCAAACATCGTCTCTAGAGAATTATCTAATAGGATTTCCAAATCTAAGTCTAAGCTTATTTTCTGCGCGGCCTTCTTCTTTGCTGACCTCCTATGCATGATAATACTGTGGTGAGCAAGGTAATTTGAATAAAGAGCATGCATACGTTCAGCCAACTATTAAAATGCAAAGTGACATAAAATTTGACAAAGCTGGCTTTAGTGAGATGATTTCCTTTCAAAGCATGTGCAACAGTCATGTCAAGATTCAGAATATCATAACATGGGGGCTGCTTCAAAAATAATCAAATACATCACAATTTCAGTTATCAATTCGCAGTTGAAGAACATGAGAAAATGCCAATAAGCTATACAAGCTACTTTTATTTCATGAATCCGACAAATTGAAACATAGTTTAGAATCACAACCAATTTGACCTTATGTTTCTAAGGCTTATCACAATCGGGCCAGTTCATAACAATAAGCAGGATATCAACATGGTGGAGGGGAGAGGCAAGCTAAAATTTTATTCACGCCATTCATTCTACAGCGCACAGATGGCTTCTACATTTTCACACAAACTTACCGTGAAGAAATCATCGGAACAATAATGACGCAAAGATGAATGCAAGGATGTGTGGGCCTAAAGATAATTTCTGCGCTAGTGCCTAAAATTATTTATGCGCCAAGGCCTAAACTCTTAACATGCGCCAGCCTACAATATTTCATGCACTACTGCTAAAAGAGTTATATACGCTATCCTAGCATTATCTCTGCGCTAAGGCCTAAACATGATTTCTGCGCTAAGGCCTAAACATTTAAATGTGGCATTTTCATGTGCCAATGTTTGAACGAATTTTATGCTCCGGTACTTGATAGTGGCGTTTTCGCAAAGATGGGAAAAAAAAACGGTATCTGCTGGACTCTATCAGTTAAACCTCCGGGCTAGGTTATCAAGTTTCCACGTTGGCTTGGTAAGTTGTTTCGACATATCCCAATTTGGTTCCGGCCAAGCGCGAGTTTTACACACCCTGGGCGTGAAAGGACAAATATTTCGCTTAGTTTTGGTGTCCAGATTGCGGCATTAGATGAATGACCAAGTGACTTAAGCCATCCTTTTAACGTTGGTTCAGACCACAAAATTCATGGCCAGAGCAGGGCAAGCAATTCATACTTTTAGAAAACAAAACCCTACCCATGGAAGAAAATTTAACAGAAACAAGCTATCATGCATCCAAAAAAAACATAAAAACTTTCAAATGCGGCTGTGGGGAGACGTGGGTTTTGCTTGGCAATGAATTTGTCATTCAGGGGTGTGGGGAAGTGGGGCTTGAGCTTGGAATGAGAGCTCCGCGAGGAAAACCTGGGGCGCTGAAAATGCAACAGAGGGAAAAACCTCATGCGCCTGTGAGATAGGGCCATCCATGCCCTGGTTTGCATGCAACGGCCTTGTATCCTCATCGCTTTAGAGTAAGAGGGTGAGAGCCTAGGCAGTGTTCTCAGGAGTCCTTTACAGAGTATGAAAGACTGTAAATGCTCTATTTAACTGGGTAAAAAAAAAAAAACCTCGGAAACAACGAGAGGAATAGTTAGAAGAGCCTACCTGTCAGACTGGCAGATTTTTCGAAGACTGGCGTCTGTTCCGAAACAAGTGATGGCTTCCACAGGTGTTCAGCGAATGGCAGCAACTTTCGAATTGTGAGTCCCGAGCAGTGAGTGCAAATGATACGGTGAGCTCCAAAGGATTTTGGATACGTTAAATAGGGTGGCAATTAATGTCACGTACGTCCAAGGCTGGCGGGGTTATGAGCATGGGGCTCGAGAACTCTGCCATTAAAAGTGGCACATGGCCTTATTAAAGACCCTACCAACTCTGCTGGTGCATGAGGATTGAGGAGATCTTTTCGCACCAAGCACTGAGTACCGATTTAACCTTTTGCGCTAAGGCGGCGAGCGTAATCTTTTGCACTATGTGCTAAGTGCACGTTCAAAAAATAAACCTTGCGCTCAGGAAGCGATCCTGGCATTATGGTTGTGCTCCTAAAACTGCGCTAGAGCTTGGGCTATCGGGAGAGACAAAGTGCACACTTGGAAGTGGGAGGGATAAATATAACTCCTGCGCCAGTGGAGCCGATTCTAATATCACAATTTTCGCTGAGAGAGATGCGCCAACTCTTAATTCTTCCGAGAAGGTGAAACGCAACTCCAAGGCGGGGAACATAAGGATAGCTCTTGCGCCTTCAGCGACCGAGGAATGGTTATCACTTGCACTAACGGTGGCTGGCTTATTGTTAGAAATGCGCGCTGGATAAAAGACTTGAGACTTGTCAAAAAATGCGGCTGAGTTAGAGCCAAAGTATGCGTCAGACAGAGGACTTGTGGTTAGAGTTTTTACCGATCGGGGAACTTATCTTTTGTAGGCGCGCCAAAGCGGCGGAGGACTTAAGGATAGAACTTGCGCTACAGCAGGTGAATTAAGACTAAAATTCGTGCTGAAGAGAAAAGACTGCTTTTGCCTCAGAAAAAACAATGAGAAAACTCTTTTGGAAGCAGGTGATGAAATTATGCCGAGTTAGAGAAAGAAATAAACTCGAGAGAGAAAGGAAAAAACTTGCTACAAAAGTATTGAAAGGAGGGGCCCCAAATACTTTCAAAATTTTTGGGAGGGGTGTTGTATCAACAACACATCTATAATAAAAAATCCATAAAAATTTAATACACAAAAAAAACCAAAAAGAGTACTCACCAATGTCTTTGAACGCGGCATCTAGTGGGAGTGGCATGTCCCTATCTAGGCATAAGTCTATCCTTGCATAGGGGTAGTCCTATATGGAAATGACCTGCCGGTCCCACCAGTGGAAGAAATCCTCGGTATATGGTGATGCCAGATGACCACCACCCTGTCGTGTGAAGATCTCAGACCACTGGGTCAGGGCTGGATCCCGGAGACTATCAGGAGGGACATCCACCCTCGAACTAAGCCCTGGAACCCTCTCAAAAGAGAAGCTGCATAGGATACTCCCATACCTGAAGTTTTTGGCCTTCCCTTCTTTGCATTCTGTTAGTTGGGTCTTCATAGACCCCAGTAGTGTGGTACACTAGTCAAACACTATAGGCTGCATGCATTGTGATGCATAAAACATCACCGGCCTGGATACTTGGTGTAGAGCTTTGGATCCCGTGATCCACACTAAGGTAGCCACAATGATCTTCATCCTCAAATTCACTATGGCTTGATGGGCACCTGAATTCCCACCGTGCGTATGTTTGTGGGGCAGTACCGCGCTATGTAGTCAAGGACGATGATCCCACCACCCACAGTACGAGATCGAAGACTAGCCTCCTCACCTCAACGAGACAAACCGGTAATGAAGTAGATGTCGTCCACTTCGAGTGTGAGGATTTTCCCATTGAGATTGAATTTTTGTGCATCAACATCCCAATAGTCGATCAAGGGCCGGAGTAATAGGTTTTGGGCCCTCAAACCCCCTATACTCCAAAATTTGTACAACCCACATGCTTGCAATTCCTGCTGTGCTTGCACATTGTTGCGCACGGCCTCATCAACTTGGTCATGCTCCCTCTCCATCCACTCTAGAACCATCCTGGAGTGAAGAAAAACAAGCATTTTAGTCAAATTCTTTTGAAAAACCAACTACATAGCCGTACTCGCGGGCTAAATTGTATACAGGTGTGGGTACCCATGGTCAAACTTTGCGTTGACTGTGCGTTTTGTGCCCTACCCGCGACCTGCATAGCTACAGCCTGCGGGTAGCGCTGAAGCCATTTAGGGCTTGGCCAAACAAAAAATGCCACCACTGAAAATCAAAATGAAAGCATTGAAATGAAAGGTATGGATGAGACTACCAACCTATTCTGGACGGTTCGATGAACGGTCACTCCTAGCTCCTAGAATCAACAACTGAACTTTCAAGTGAAAACTAACCAAAAGCTCCAAATGGGTGAATAGTAAAAATGAATTGTAAATTGTAATTTTTTATTACTATTTATAATTTTCAGGACCCACTTGTCTATAGTTTTTACCGTTTTGTGCCATTATGGACTAATATAATGTCTTGGAGTAGTATTTTTTAATTATATTTCTTCGGCGAAAGTTGTTCTGGACCATTTCACACCTACGACAGGTATGTTTCACACCTGGCATATAGGTTAGATGCCATTTGCATGTGCATTATGCATTTGACCTATTGACCATTTTCATAAACCCTAGGTGCGACCCCACTTCATAACTAACACAGAACCTTCACACTACTATAGAAGTGTCGTTATGTAGCGGTAGGGCTTTTCCGAACATGGGTACCCTAGTTAGAACCCCTTTGTGCATTCTGGTTCCCGTGCCGTTGTTTGTCCTTAGGTTTGGGAGTCCTTCGTAGTTACGCCATGACATTGCGATAAAGACTCATACTCTACTTTGTCTTATGATGGCCATCTCCCTTAAGGAATCCCCTCAGTTATATCATGTTGTGATTGCATTTCATCATCCTGCTTGCCACTTGAGCCTTGTGTCGGCTCCCGTTTACTCAGTTGTTAGCCTGCTTCCTGAGCACTTTTCCCTGTTGAGCCCTGCAGAGCTTATATTTTCCCTTCACAATTTGATGACCTTTTGACCCTGAGGGAACCCCCCCCTGAGTGTCCACATCCTGCATGCGCTTCCTTGCATTGATCATAGGTATGTTCCACTGCTTGGAACTAGTCTACTCGCTATTTGACACTCGTTCCCTCACTTGTTGTACTATAAGCAATTTTATTATTTTTCAAGCTTTTCCCAAATATGAAAAAGACCAAAAAATCAAATATTCCAAAAAGCCAGATGGGATTATGGTTACTACTTCTTGTTGGCAGCTATTGTGTCGCCTTTGAACAGAGCATTCATTCCACTTTGTACATTATGAGTCAGGACTATAGTTGGACCTTAGGAGCTGTACATGTTTCTCAGTTTTCTCCACCAATTGGTTAAGCTTCCAGTCATTATGGATCCCTCTGTAATGCCTCCTGCATTGCACAGTTTATGTCAAGTCTATGCTGCCTGAGTCTATCCATCTGCTCATGCTCTTGTTAAAAGGAAGTCCTGAAACCAGTGTCGGCCACTCCTTAGATCTCTTGACTATTGCATGTCGACCATCCTTTTTGAGTCAGTCCGTTCCACCTGAGTTCTTCCAAATCTTTCAGCGTAGCTAGTACCTCATGCTGGTTGATGGGGGATGCCTTAATGCCCTCCTTCCAGTGAGTCTCGTTCCATCGACTTCAACCCATTTATTCCGGGATTTGAGGCTTAGAGTTCGGTTGAGTACCTTGAGGCTTGCAGTCATTAGTGGCAGGTTCTCTCGCCATCGACAGTTTTGGGAATACATCAATGTCCCCTGATCGATGGATTCATCCTAATGTTCAGCTTCAACTCATTTATTCACACTCCGATGATTGTACTCTGTGCCTTGATGCCCATTTTCATTATTGGTGGGTTATCTCACGTTTGTTAACGGTATACATCATTGATCGGTAATCAGACGATGTCACATCAGGTTTGACCCCAACTTCTTTATTCACTTGATGGGACTTGCACCATCGAAGACTTTTGTAGAAGACCCCAGGCGATAGTGGCATTCAGTATGCTACTTATGAATTTGACTTTACATCTGAGATATCACCTCTTTGATATCAGCAGTTTGTACCTCCAGTTTGCACCAGTTGTTTCCTTTTCAACAGGAGACCATATCTTACTGTAGAAGGATCATGGCTATGATCACTTATGACATGTATTCACTATATACTGCCTATTCATGGCCATTGTATCAGATTGTTGTACTACCGACATGTATTCAGGGATACTATTGTATTATGACGAGTGAGCTTCTCTTTCCACTTGTGTCTCCATCACTCCACTTTTGAGTTTTATAATGTATTTCAGCCATCGTAGCATCAGTCTCTGACCTCACACATTAGGGGGAATCTGTTACAACGTAATCTTCCACCCTGTGAGCATCAACATTCTTTGGCCTGTAGGATCCATTTCACTGACTTAGAATCACTTTATATCCCTCAGACATATTTTTCCTCATTTTTCCTCTGACCCACATGTTGCATCACTATAGCATGCGTACCCGCGAGTTGCATCACTATAGCCCGCGGGTATCAAGTAAAATGGTAAAAATCACTAGTTTATTACTTTTTACTCCCAAAAAGTGGTCATTGGGTGACCTTTGGCTCTCCATCTGCCCAAGTAACGTCTCGATGTGACCTTTCAATTACCTTTGAGAGGACTATATATTGAGCACATATGGCTTATGGACGAGAGGAGAAAGAAGAGCAAGAGAACTCTAGTGGATTTTTGCCCTATCTTGAGTCTACACTCACTGATCCTTGTAGTTGTGAACCCTTTATGTTCACCTTCCAAACTCCTATCTAGTTTGAGTTCGCCATTCATGGAGGATTGAAGTGGTGGAGGCACAAGTGGATTGATCTAGATCTTGGTTCAGATTGGTTGCCGGCAATAGGTCATATCACTTTGTACATCTTCTTGTTTATTAATAGAAATACTTATATTCTCGTCCATTAATGTTGTAAATGTTGTTTATCTTACATTGGGTTGCATTTACTTGTTATATCATGGGCCATTGCTATTGATGATGTTAATGCTGTTTATATATTATATGTACTTGTTGTATATTGGCTGTCAAGACTAATTTGCAGATTCAAGTGCATGAATTGAAAAGCCACAACGGGGATCTACATCAAACGTTTGGATCGAGGTTGGTTATCTTCTTCATTATCTTAGCATTGTCATTTATATAGCATAGTTCTAAGAATTGAGTTGATTTCTGGTAGTCATCTGTCTGTTGTGGTACACCCCAAGCCATAGTGAGTTTTCTCCAACACATCCGCCTTTTGCAATTAGTTTAAGATCAATTTATTGAAAAGTATAATGTTTATTAAAGTAAACCAAAATAATGTTATTTTCCAATTTTTTTATTAGATTTTTTCTTAACGTTTATTGGACTAGAGTTATTGAATATACATTTTTTTATCATTGCACGAAATGTTAAAAATTGAAAAAATAAAATAAAAATTGCATAGTATTACTTACCAAAATTTCAGAAATATTTATAAACTAGTGGATTTCCATTCCATCATAGATTTGCAGTGACCTGTCAGCGATCTGACAATGGTCTGTCATTTCATATTTTCTTCCGACTAAGTTATCTCAGCCACTGTCAATTAATATTTTCTACTTCATGAAGCTATCTTAAAATCTATTTCATATTTTCACGAGTCGGCACACACTTCAACTCCTTGGTTGTTGCAATGGCGGAGGCCTACCCAAGTACTCATACTGAAGCACAAGGTGGTCACAACAGCCTCAGTGGGTATGCAAGTTCCTTCCTTCATTTTCTTTACATCGATATATATATGGAATCCGAAGCCAACTGCTGTAACATCCCGTTATGTTCAAGGATTTTTTTGATAAGCAACTAGGTTTTTCAAATAGATAACCCAAAAACATGGATTCTGTTTGATTTTGATTGTTATTGAGATTTTAATTATGCAGGTGACGACAACAGTTCTAGAGCAAGAGGTTGAAGCTGCTAAGACAAATTACCATTGCATCCAAACTATCATTGAATTATCAAATAATGAACTGAAATCATTTTCATAAAACTTCTTGGACTCACTGTCAATGTTAATGTTACAATAGATTGGCTTCAACAAGTTTACTCTTACTTATGACAAAATATTTGTTGTTGGAACATAAATGCCCATTTTGAGATTGACTATTACTTGTTCATTCATTATATGTGCCGCCTTCGAGAATGCATCGGTCGTTGAGAAAAACAACGAGGCTGGTTGTATCTATGGCTATCGCCTTGATTATGAACACTATCAAATGCATTATGCATTTGCTCATAGGACTGCCAAGTATTTTTCCCAACTACACTGCCTATCTGTTTTGAGACGTAATTTTGAGCATGGGCATCATGATAAGCATGGTTGTATCTGTGGCTATCGCCTTGATTATGAGTACTGTAATAAGGATTATGCATTTGCTACTGGGACTACCATGGATTTTTCCCAACTGTACCACCTATTTGGTTTGAGGAGCAATTCTGCACATGGGGCTCATGATAAGCACGGTTGTGTATGTTCCTATTGCCTTGACTTTTAGCACTGTAAAAGGTATTATAGCTTTGCTGATGGGACTGCCATGGATAGTGACCAACTGTACTACCTATCTGGTTTGAGTCGTAATTTTGGGCATGGGGCTCATGCTGGGCATATTGTTCACTGGGCCCAAATTTTTGTACCATCGATCTTCTTTGATCCATCAAGCCCCTTTTAGCTTATGTGGAACAATTGTAGTCACATCATTCCAATACTTCCCCGAATTGTATGGAGCACGATTTGCAGTAACGAGAATGCTACTAAACCAGTTGTTATGAACATAAGCACCAGCCTGGGACACCTGCATTTGAAAACGAGGGTTGACAGCATTGAGATGCTGGCGATTTTCTCGGAAGAACCTATTTGGTAAGTGAGAAGCTTGGTTATTTCGGTATTATGACTTTGCAAAGAAACAGATGGCCATTGTCTAGACTGCTTATCATGATTTTTGTTATGTCTAAAATGAAGCGAAGCATCTTTCCCTGATTTTTTAGGCATATTATTATCATTATGATCTTTATCCAATTGCCTAAAATGACTGTCATCGTGTTTATGACGCTTGCTTACTTCAGAAGTCCTATGTCCCATCCTACTTTGTACTTGTACATGATCTGGACCCTTTTCATCTACAGAAAAATCCCTTTCAAAGCATGGAGAAGACATGCTTGAATGCTTGTCCTCCATGTCTGCCACATCAATATGAGCATCAGGATGGCGTCTCTGCTTCCTTTTTCCCTTGGAAAACAATGGATGGTTGTCAAGATTAAGCTTTGACTGTTGCTTGTAATCAGACAATAAAGCAGTTTTATTATTTTCTAGAGGGGAATTATCAGCTTCAAATTTATGACTGGAAGCAGCTTGAGTGACACCATTACTATGAGTTAAAGAGGATAACACTCTATCAACCACACCATTCTCTTATGTTCCCATGCTAGGATAAGACTGTGGACGAACACTGGTATCATCTATATGTGATTTGTATGTCTCATTTCCCTTGGAAAATAATGAATCTCCCTGTAGATCTGATTCTGTAAGTTGCACATAGTCAGATGGTAAATCCACTTCCTTAGCTTCTTGAAATCCATCCTCCATTTTTTTATTGGAAAATAATGGACCATTGTTTAGACCTAACACTGAATGTTGTGCATGATCAGATGTTAAAGCCACTTCATCTTCCTTAGACATATTGTGAGCTTCATATTCCTGACTCACTCCTGTCTTCACCACACTATTATTTTCTATTCTCGTACTAGGAACAAAATGTCGATCAATGCTGGTAGCTAAATCGGATTTACTCAAGTTATCACAAGGTGGGTGTTTGCCTCGCAACTTTTTGCTGGGCCTTGTAGTCGTTAAAGTAGAAGATGGAAACTTATCAGTTGTGCCATGTTTCTGTAATGGTTCATTAACTAGAAGAACTTGGCGGTATAAATGCCAATTTGGGCTTTCTGTGCCGATTGCTGACTATCCAAAATGGTGATGCTACACATATTGATGAACATTTGAAGCACTTAAAAGTCCTTGAAAATATTTTCGCAAATCCCCTCCTAGGAAACATGATAAAAGTTCAATAAGCAAGAGTCAAAATGATATCCCACGAGGAGATCTTTCACTTCCAGCATGTCAGATGTATGCGAATAATTAACAATTACAGATTATCCCCCATAACATGAAAAAAATATCATGACATTGATTTTACTCTGAAAATCTGAAATACCAACCTAAAATGTCGTCCAACTCATTGGTAACTTTATATGGATTAGTCGTTCCCATAGACAATATTATGCATATGTTAGAATAATTTTAAATATGCATTTCTCGATACTAAGTAGTAGTTTTGCTAGATTGTTACTTTCATATGATTCATGAAACATTTGTTTTTCCAGATTTCCAAATTAATGAAATTTGACGTACATATTCTAGCTTTAATGAGATTGACTAACTTGTTTTTTAGTTCTTTATATTTTTTTAACCTAAAAGGCAGGGACTAAGTTGCACGCAGCTCTTGTTATTAATAGTTCTTAATAAAGATTCACGATTAATATATTATCTCACTATGTATACGACTATTAGGTAAATATCTTAAATAGCCGATACATATATTATTCTAGCATTACAGATATTTTAATGATGTTTTAGTTAAGATTATGGAGATTAATTACTGTAGCTTTCCAAACTATCAATCATCTTATTATTATTGAGATATTTTTTCATTAGCTTATTGTATTTCATTTATTCTCTCTTGAGTTTAGTGTTTGATGCCTAGTTTGCTAAGTTAGTTGAATAAAGAAAGCTCCAAGCAAAAGGCCGAGCAAAGTTCAAACATTATGATCATATATTGAATTTAGGAGTTATTATTTAGGAAGAAAAGGTTGCTAAACACAAAGTCTTTCGTTGATTTATTGTCTCTTCAACCAAGAAAATACACGTAAACTTTTAACTTATGACAAACCTATGTAAACTTTATGAGTTAAATATTCAAGCTACATCATTTCGAGCATAGGCATATTGTTGCGTTGCCAATAATTGTTGCATTGGAAATGCCGTTAAACCAAGAAATAAACCAATAGCTCTAAGACTTGTTTCAGGGTCGATAGTGTGACCATATTCGCCCTCTAACCCCAGGTTAGCATCTTTATTATCATAATTATTACTAGTCTCATGATGTTAATATATAATAACATTAATAATAGTTCAAGTACACTTTTCTATGATGGAGTTTCATAATAGATTCAACTGTCACATCTATGAACACAAGTTTTTTCCATACTCACTAAAGAGTTGTTTCTTTAGCCAATACAAAACAAGCACTAAAAGAAGGGACTTGCTGCTATGCAACTAATATTGTTTGGATGTAAGTGGGTTTAACTCTGGGTCTTCATGTATCTACATGATTTCATATGAATTTTGTTTTGGATTTAGGTGGCTTATATTCTTGTTTTGGACTTTTGTGTTATTTATAAATCAATGTCTTTGTTAAGAGATGAGAGTATAATTTTTACTATGTGTTGGAACCTAAGGTTATACAGGGTCATCACACCTCTATATATTTTGGAGACAGTTAGTCGAAGGATGCAGTGTACCCAACCCTTAGAACCAAATTTGTTTTGAACCAACTTGACCCTAATTCGAAACTAGGCAAAACTAGTCAAATTCTGCTATAAAAGGGTATTGTTTCCAAACGCTCCCAAACACCACCAAGATGACTCAAATATTCCCAAAAATGGTATACAGGGATTCTACACATCCCAATGCATCAACTTGACCCAATTATTACTTCCATACAACTGGTTATGATGGTGAAACAATAACAAACTTTTCACTACCAAATAAAAAATTGCAAATTTTTACATAGATCAAACTATAACTCCTCCTAATTGACCCAACCCCTTCCAAACAACTCCAATTCAACTTGAGAACACCCACACACATATAAATTAATCCCCAAAATACTTACATAACCTTTATTGAAATTTTTTAACACTGGTCTCAATACTACATAGACATCTTTGACGAGGGTGCGCAAGCATAAAGGTACCAATAGACCGACTAGTAAAATGTTCATAACGTTGGCATAAGGAAACCTTTTTGAGTGAAACAAAAAGTGTTTTCTATTGGAAATGGAACTCCCAAAAAAATGGGAGAAGTAGCATAACCATTAAACACACAGAAAGAGTCGAATCATAAAATGAATTGCGCCCCCTTATCACCGGTGCAGGATTAAGAACACCCACAACCATGGAGCTTCCAAACCAAACCCAAATGCTTCCAAACACACTCAAAGCAAGACCAATGAATTAATAACAGAAACCAAGGACTAATATGAAGGTTTCATAGCAAAAAAATTAAGTTTATACAACCATAATCAAACATATTTGCTCATAGACAATCATTTACTCATAGATTCACCATTGCTTGCATATTGGACAACATATGGAGAAAAAACACTGAAATTTTTATTATAAATGGGACACCATCAGATATTACATCAATGGATTCTATATAAGATTAAAATACAAAGAGAGATATGATGCAGAGAGAGTAGATATGGATTCTACAAAACCACATAGAAAAGAGGGAGAGTTACTGCTCCAAATGAGTGATTTTCATCCACTGTTGCGCCCCCCACAAACAATATTTCGATCCCAAACTTCAGATATGCCTTCTCAGGTGCTCCCACAACCAAATATGAGTTCCATATAGAACATATAAAATCCAAAAAGATATTTAATCCACCATAGATGCGCCCTCGACCACCAATATCTACCACAACACAAGCTGCCAATGCCAAAAAACACCAACAATCTTTCATTGCTACAAACTGAATATCAAACACACGAACATGAGCTCGACCCCACTACTGAAAATGTACATAAACATATTAATTTAAGCTCTGTATAGAAATATTATGGTGACTTCTCCTCTCAATAATCAACTATGAATCACAATGAATATATCAAGGTGATCTCCTCTTCTCTACCAACTAGGGTGAAATATTTCATCACCAAAACTAGTTCACAATGCAAGGGGCACATATCCCAAGCTATGAAAATACACAAGAGATATCCAATATAAAAAATCAACAATGACCAAAAATCCCCCACTTGTTTCTTCACCCTTTTTACAAATCTTCATGGAGCATTTCCCCTCATTCTAGAATTCTCTCACAAATATTTAATAAAATATTAATAAATGATATTTTTATGAGAGAATGAAACCTTGGGACTCATATACTTCCTATCTAATGTTATTTGTCCAAATAATAACTTCATAACCTTGGAAATTCAAATTAGAGAGGCTTAGCTTGATTTTAGGGAAGTTACACTAGCATGTGGGCCCACCCCTCTCCTCTAGCACCCTTAGCTAAATTTAGGACCTGCAACATGTAATTGGTTGTCATAAGTTTTCATAAGCTGTCATAGGACCTGATTCTTGTCATAAGTTGTCATAGATTTCATAGGTTGTCATAGATTTGCTATTTTTAGCCCGAGGAGTTACAACCCATGAGATGCTGTCATGATAGGATTCCTTCCACCTTGGATGGGATTTACACCACATATTTGGATTCATTCCTCCACTAATGCACCATCCTTTCCCAATTGTTTCCAATACCACCTTAGAATTCAAATTTGTGGGAGTTTAAACTCACGTGGGGCCCAACTAAATCTCATTATGCACTCTCCTTGTCCAATTTTGCCTAATGTTGCATCATTTCACAATTTGGAAATAACCTATACAAATATTTGACGCACATCACCACATTGATAATTTTTCATGACTTTACCAAGTGAATAACACCAATGCATCCCCCTAGTCCAATGGAGTGGTCCATAGCAAAAATTTGGGTACGTTACAGTCCTCCCCCCCCAAGATTGCTTGTCCTAAATAAATTTAAACTTGGGAATGGTAGTACTTCTTCTTCTTCCCCAACTTATGCTCACTGATTTTTTTGCCTCCTTACTTAGTGATGAATTTTCATAAGGCTGAAATTTCAAGTGGACCGAGTCATCAACTCTACATCCCACAATCTGAACTGCACTAAGGTTGAAAATGATGTCATGGTTCCATCCCAATCGAAAGGAGGTGAAGTACACATTGCTCAATGTATGGTCATGCAAGGTACTGACATTAAAAACTCTTGATCAATGCCAATAAGAAGAGTGACTCTATACTGCAACCACTCAATCAAATCCCCAACAAATCGGTCTCCTAAGAATCTCATCATATGAGTGCCAAAACTGACTCTCAACTCAGGTTCTGCTACTAAAATTTTTCCCTGCACTTTAACTCTAAGATCCCAACTAATATAAAAAAGGAACCAATGTTATTGGACAATCTACCGAAAGTGAACTTAAGGCATGATCTCCCTAGCTCAACGTAAGTCTAGAACAAGTGAGCCAGAATATGAAACTGCTTTCCTAGATCTAGTTAAAGATCGAGTGATTAGATGTATTACCTCTAGCTTGTAGATATTTCTCCTTGATGTTGTTCCAAGATCCACGGTCGTCAGATATCAGCTGCAAGACCTGTCAAGACATACAGAACAATACAAGCAAGTAAAATGCATCTAAACAGTAACAAATCTATGTAAACGGTTAAGCAAGTAAAGTACACAAAACATCATTAACACAACAATATTTGGTGGAAAGAGTTTATATTATTGTACTAAAAGAGAGAAGTACAAAAGAGTGATGATTACAACCAAAGCTTAACATCGCAATCCTCCTCCAACAAGCCAATGCCAAAGCCTCCAAAGGAAGTATAGGTCTCCCAATAGATGAGTAGAGATATCCTAAGCTAATTTCACTAGCATGCAAGTGCTATAGACTTCCTCCCTTTGGAATGTGAATGAGCTTCATATATATAGGAGTAAGAAGATAGGGTAGGTTGAGATATAGTGGGAGAGGGTTAATGGATCCTCCCAAAGGGATAGGGAACCGAATGCCAGCTCCCCTATAGGTTAGGGATAGAGATCCACATCACACACCTTCGAGAATGGACTCGAATATGCCCTTTTATCCATTTAACTGACATCGTCACAGGCTGCATGAGGGTGACCTGCGACATCGCAAGTTTCACAAAGGTGACCTGCGACGACCTCACTAAACCCAATAGAAATAGGTCAGTATCTCTTCCAAGTTGATAAATTAGTTAAAGGAACTTCAGGGATGTTTACACTGAGTATTATGATGGGAATATTTAGGTGTAACAGAATGCCCCCCAAAGCATGAAGCTGTTGGAACTTGATAGGTGAAATGCTTTGACAGAAGGAATGGCAAGGACTTGTCGGATGGAGAATGCAGCTGCAGTACAACTGACTCTGAGAACGTAGTCTCGTATGACTGATAACATGGCTGCCGACCAATACATTGCAGATCCATGGTAGTAATGATGGAATGAACATAATCATGGCTACTAGACACAAGCATAGATCCATGATGAAATGATAACACAGCCACGACCAATACAAAAGTGGATTCGTGTAATATGACTCAAAACAATCTCCATAACAACCTGGGTAAAACATGACTCCCTAGGGTCTTCAAGCCGAACCCGCAATAATACGAATCTATCCATGTGATTACAAATGTCTTGACGTCGAACATGGTAGAAACCACTTGATTACCGGTCATTGATGTATACCGTTAACAAGTGCGAGGGAAATCACCATTAATGTCAATGATCCCCAAGGTATCACAGTACATATCATCAAGCATGAATGAATGAGTTGAAGTCGAGCGCCTAATGAAATATTTCAATCAAGAGTCAATGATGTAAACTCATGTTGAAAGCAAGGTAACTGCCATTGAGGCATGCAGGCCTAAGGTACTCGATTGGTTTCTAAATTAAATCCTTGGATGAAGATTTGAAGTCGATGAGGATGAACCCGTCGAAGGAGGGCCATGATTTATCCCCCATCATCGACACGAAACTCGATAACAGATGTTTGGAGTAGATGGGATGGTATGGTAACATGCAAGACAAACACAGAGTAGACCGACATGGTGGAGAGTGTACTGACTGCAAATGATGAGCGGTGAATGTATTCTTGAACATGGGCATGGCATGACTTGGAAGTATTGACATGATGAGTATGACGCCAACCCCTAATGCAACTGATGGTGGAAGTATTCTTTGGATGAACCAAAGGAGTAACAAGACTCAGGAAGTAGGAAAAACTTGAGGACAAACAGATGACCCAAGTACTGTATGCAAATGCAAATGAGTGCCATGTTTAAGAACGACTAAGTACTGCCACTGGTAAAGGCGTAATACGAAAAATTTCCTTTTTCCCCATCACGACAGATGAGTGCCTCATGTGTTTTTTGACAAGCTTGATGAGGGTAACCAGATGCTCGGTATAGCTCATCTCATAGATGAGTCCAATCCCAAATATTTTTCGAACCTGGGAAAGGAGGGGTTTGTCCCATGACGGGTCCTTCAATGTTGAGTTTTAATGAGTCCATAGAAGGTAAACTTAGCATCATTTCATATTTAGAGAGTTTGAAAAGAACTAAAGAAGACTCCAAAGGTCCTTTTTTTTCGTAAGGTTAGCCTCTTCACCCAAAAAAGGGTAAAAAAACGCGAGAGAGGACTCTTCCAGTCATGATTGGATGGAGTATTCCTTTTTCGTATGTAGTGCCCCCTGGTCCAAAAAAGGGGTATGTTATCTCAATAAACATAGACTAGTCATGGTGTCTAGGTGATAGGAAGTATTTAATTTTTGTTTTTCCCATGTGTTTAAGTTCTGGTCTGATAGGTTGAAGAAGGTAACGAAGTCTGAAATAACTTTTTAAAGCTAGCTCTCCTTTAAAAGGAAAATTTTGGGTTTCGGTAGCTTAGGTGGGCCTGGCAATGGTTCATTAGCTACCGAAAACCCTATTTTCGGCAGCTATTGTGTGAAAGAAAATACACTCCAGCTACCGAAAGGGAAAAATTACAGCGTGAGTCAGGGGGCAGTTTTTGGTGGCTTGGGCGAATACGATGGTGTTCATTAGCCACCGAAAGGTAAGTTTTGGCAGCTTACAAGTCAAAAGAAAAATTGTTCGAAGCTACGGAAAGAGGAGGCTTTCTCAACACTGTTTTGACATCTTAAAGGCAAAATTTCCCAAAGCTACCAAAAGGAGAGGCATTTTCACCACTCTTTCGGCAGCGCTCGTGTTCAAATGCAAATTCATTCCAGCTACCGAAAGAGCAAAAGAACTTCACTTGTCATCAAGAAGCTGAGACAAAATAGATTTTTGCCATTTTGGAAGATTAGTTTCAAAATAGAGCTTTTGGTGGTTTAGGCAGGCTTTCACAGCTGTTCTTAGCCACCGAAAGCAAAGCTTTCGATGGCTTATAGGTTTGAATTTTGGCTCTTTAGACACCGAAAGTGTAAAACAGGGTAGAGAGGCATTATTTTTTTCCTAGATCATGGTTTTTGCTTCCAAAAGGCAAGAGGATGGTTTTTAAGTGGAGGTTTTAAATAATAGGATCTGTTTCAATATGTTGTTCCAGTTTTGAAGGTGCCAGCAAGATGGAAATAATGAAGAAATGTGGCATTTTTTACTGTCCCGAGTCATCATTTTCAAATGACGATTCTGAGCATCTGGAGAATTTTTTGCAAAATGCTCGGAGGTTTTTGTTTTGAATATGTCATAGAGAAATAAAATCCCCCCGTTTTCCTACAGGTGTTTCATATTGAGAGAATCGAATCCGTCACTGAGCCCCAATTTTCGGATCCAAGAACCTGCCTGTTAGACACTTGTTTTTGAAATGCAGATCTCGGGAAAACCAAAATGAGTTTCAAAGATATGAGAGAGGTTTTTTCTCACAATAGATCAATGCAAAAAAACATCTTTCAGTTTATACACAAGTGTCACATAGCTGGAGAACCAAACCCATCTCCGAGCCTCTTTTTTCAGCAGTTTCAGCAAAGTGGCGTTTTTACTATGCAGAGTCATCATTTTCAAATGATGAGTTTGAGCGACTAGAGAATCATTCTGCAAAATGCTCAGAGGTTTTTCTTCCTGACATGTCAGAGAACAATAACCTCTCTCATGTTTCCTACAGGTGCCACATTTTGGGAGAATCGAATGCATCTCTGAGCCTCATTTTTCAGCAGTATGGCCAATTAAAATGATTTTTTCTGGTTTGTTGAAAAATGGTTTTGGATTTTCCATCTAGAGTAAATTCGACCCAACTTCTTAGGATCTGGGGAGAGGTTGTAAAGGATATAAATCCAAGAACTCATGTAGAACAATGGTTTGATTTTGGAGAGACTTTTCTGAACTTGTATTATCAGACTGCTCGTTGCATATCATTTATACAAGCTTCTTTTGCCATATGTGTGTTCAGTTTTTCCTCTTTATTCTTTTCAGTACTTGCAATGAAATGTCTATTTCATGATTTTTCCATTTGCCCATGCTAGATAGCTGTCATCCTATCTGTGTTGGTGAATCAAATACCAAGTACAATTTTCATATTGTGATCAACCATTCATGTATGTTCTTTATATGAGTTTGCTAGCATAATATTTTTTGCACACATCTACTTTTATTAAACCTTCTGAGTAGCAGTGGTTAAAAGCCTTGTTATTATGAATGTATCTCTGTATGTTTTGAGCATATGAGTTTTGATCTCAGTCATCCAACTTGATCCATATTTACCCCATCTTTCAAGATAAGTTTAAGTTACTAGGCTCTTCCGAGCACAACCTAGGAAGACTCCTGGAGTGATAACAAAACGACGCCGTTGTCGGGGAGAGGAGATTAAAGCTCAGCTTCCCTGGGAGAACGACATAGATCAAGCTTTGATGATAGACAAAGCCTGGACATTTTCTTGGTTGTAATCATCTATCTGGCGACTCCATGAAGGACAAATTTAGTGGTAGCTCCATTGTTCAGAAATATGTTGGAGACTCCAATGGTATGAAATGAACCAGATCTTTGCAAAGAGGTATGCGTTCTGTGATTTTTCAAAGATTGTTGGTTTCCCTAATCCAGTGCCTAGTAGTGACGAATGGGATGGCAGCCTTCCTAGATTTTGAGGAGAAGAGTGGGAAGTACCAGCTGAACATTTGCTTGATTTTCATGACTTTATTCATCGGTTTGAAATTATACATGAGGATGTTTGAATTAAACTTTTCCTATACTCATTGAAGGGAGCAGCCCTTAACTGGTGCAGATCTCTCCCAGACGCCAGTATCAACTTTTTGAAAGGTTTTCATGATGTTTTCAATTTGTTCTGTAAAGGTAAATTTCTAGATGATGCCCTTTTTCCAAGATGCTGTCATGAATATGATTTGTTTCATCAAATTAATGGACATGAAAAGTATGACTGTGCTGAAAGGTCTGTGGTTGAAGAAGATGCTCTTCATTACAATCGAGATATTGATGAGCTTCGAGATGCTAAACATAATGTAGATGCTTTTGACATTGTACTAAATGCATATACTGTCTTTGACTGTTATGAAGATCATGATTAGATTGTTCCTTTTGAAAAGTTAAAAGATATTGAGCAGATTGAAGGGACAACATGTAACAATTTTGAATATGCAGCAGATAGTAAGGGCAGCCCTCAGCTTTTTGATTCGCAGACGAAGAGAAATTGCAATAGACATAAAGGTGAGGGAAGCAGCTTATGTTCAACATTGAGATCAATGAAGGTAGTCAGCAAAAGCATCTCAGTCAATTGGAACAACAGCAAGGAGAGGTATTTCCTTGTAAATTTGATGACCCTATTGCCGATTATTTGGATTCTATGAGCAGCGTAAATGTCAAAATTTTCTTGTCAAATGAAAGTTGGTTCTGCTATCTTTCCAAATTACATTTCTGCATAATATGGATTCCTTTATTTTTCGGTTCAAGATCAAGGATGTTATCAGTAGTTTAGTTTTTGACATGGATTCATTGGAAGCATGATGTCAGGTGACAAGAAGCAGTGCAGTTCGTTAGTGTAGGAGTAGGCAGGAGAATAATCTCACCCTATGAGCAAGTAGATCCTTTCAGTTGTTTCCAGTTTTCTTCAATAAGCAGAGCAGGTTACAGGAAGGCACATGCAGGCTACAGGTTTGTAGGGGATCAGTTCTAAAGGCAAAATGACTCCATAGCCCAATGGTAAGGTGACTGGAACTACTCGGTTCTTGGAGCCTCACAGGGAGGTCTCCATCCCCAATTAGGAGCTAGATGTTATCTCCTCAATAAACATAGACTAGTCATGGTGTCTAGGTGATAGGAAGTCTTTAATTTTTGTTTTTCCCATGTGTTTAAGTTCCGGTCTGATAGGTTGAAGAAGGTAACGAAGTCTGAAATAACATTTTTCTAAGCTAGCTCTCCTTCAAAAGGCAAATTTTGGGTTTCGGTAGCTTAGGCGGGCCTGGAAATGGTTCATTAGCTACCGAAAACCCTGTTTTCGGCAGCTTATTGTGTGAAATAAAATACGCTTCAGCTACCGAAAGGGAAAAATTACAGCATGAGTCAGGGGGCAGTTTTCGGTGGCTTGGGTGAATACGATGGTGTTCATTAGCCACCGAAAGGTAAGTTTTGGCAGCTTACAAGTCAAAAGCAAAATTGTTTGAAGCTACCGAAAGAGGAGGCTTTCTCAACATTGTTTTGACATCGTAAAGGAAAAATTTCCCAAAGCTACCAAAAGGAGAGGCATTTTCACCACTTTTTCAGTAGTGCTTGTGTTCAAATGCAAATTCATTCGAGCTACTGAAATAGCAAAAGAACTTCACTTGTCATCAAGAAGCTGAGACAAAATACATTTTTTCCATTTTGGAAGATTAGTTTCAAAACAGAGCTTTTGGTGGTTTAGGCAGGCTTTCATAGCTGTTCTTAGCCACCGAAAGTAGAGCTTTCGGTGGCTTACAGGTTCAAATTTTGGCTCTTTAGCCACAGAAAGTGCAAATCAAGGCAGAGAGGCATTATTTTTTGCCTAGATCACGGTTTTTGTTTCCAAATGGAAATAGGATGGTTTTTAAGTGGAGGTTTTAATTAATAGGATCTGTTTCAATGTGCTATTCCAGTTTTGAAGGTGCCAGCAAGATGGAAATAATGAAGAAATGTGGCATTTTTTACTGTCCCAAGTCATCATTTTCAAATGACGATTCTGCGCGTCTGGAGAACCTTTTTGCAAAATTCTTGGAGGTTTTTGTTCCTAACATGTCATAGAGAAATAAACTCCCCCCGTTTTCCTACAGGTGTTTCAGATTGAGAGAATCGAATCCGTCACTGAGCCCCAATTTTTGGATCCCAGAACCTGCCTATTTGACACTTGTTTTTGAAATGCAGATCTCGGGAAAACCAAAATGAGTTTCAAATATTTGAGAGAGTTTTTTCTCAAAACATATCAATGCACAAAAACCTCTTTCAATTTATACACAGGTGTCACATAGCTAGAGAACCAAACCCATCTCTGAGCCTCTTTTTTTAGCAGTTTCAGTAAAGTGGCGTTTTTACTGTGTAGAGTCATCATTTTCAAATGATGATTCTGAGCGACTAGAGAATCATTCTACAAAACGCTTAGAGGTTTTGCTTCCTGACACGTCAGAGAACAATAACCTCTCTCAGTTTTCCTACAGGTGCCACAGATTGGGAGAATCGAATGCATCTCTGAGCCCTAGTTTTCAGCAGTCTGGCCAATTAAAATGATTTTTCCTGGTTTGTTGAAAAACGGTTTTGGATTTTCCATATAGAGCAAATTTGACCCAGATTCTTAGGATCTGGGGAGAGGTTGTAAAGGCTATAAATCCCAGAACTCATGTAGAACAATGGTTCGATTTTGGAGAGAATTTTCTGAACTTGTATTATCAGACTGCTCGTTGCATATCATTTATACAAGCTTCTTTTGTCATATGTGTGTTCAGGTTTTCCTCTATATTCTTTTCAGTACTTGCAGTGAAATGTCTATTTAATGATTTTTCCATTTGCCCACGCCAGATAGCTGTCATCCTATCTGTGTTGGCGAATCAAATACCAAGTACCATTTTCATATTGTGATCAGCCATTCATGTATGTTCTTGATATGAGTTTGCTAGCATAATATTTTCTGCACACATCTACTTTTATTAAACCTTCTAAGCAACAGTGGTTAAAAGCCTTGTTATTCTGAATGTATCTTTGTATGTTTTGAGCATATGAGTTTTGATCTCGGTCATCCAACTTGATCCATATTTACCCCATCTTTCAAGATAAGTTTAAGTTACTAGGCTCTTCCAAGAACAACCTAGGAAGACTCCTGGAGTGATAACAAAATGGCGCCGTTGTTGGGGAGAGGAGATTGAAGCTCAGCTTCCCTGGGAGAATGACATAGATCAAGTTTTGATGATAGACAAATCCTGCACATTTTTTTGGTTGTAATCATCTATCTGGCGACTCCATGAAGGACAGATTCAGTGGCAACGACATTGTTCAGAAATATGTCGGCGACTCCACTGGTATGAAATGAACCAGATCTTCGCAAAGAGGTATGCATTCTGTGATTTTTCAAAGATTGTTGGTTTCTCTAATCCAGTGCTTAGTAGTGACGAATGGGATGGCAGCATTCCCAGATTTCGAGGAGAAGAGTGGGAAGTACTAGCTGAACATTTGCTTGATTTTCATGACTTTATTCATTGGCTTGAAATTATACATGAGGATGTTCGAATTAAACTTTTCCTATACTCATTGAAGGGAGCAGCCCTTGACTGGTGCAGATCTCTCCCAGACGCCAGTATCAACTCTTTGAAAGGTTTTCATGATGTTTTCAATTTGGTTTGTAAAGATAAATTTCTAGATGATGCCCTTTTTCTAGGATGCTGTCATGAATATGATTTGTTTCGTCAAATTAATGGACATGAAAAGTATGACTGTGATGAAAGGTCTATGGTTGAAGAAGATGCTCTTCATTATGATCGAGATGTTTATGATATTCGAGATGCTAACCATAATGTAGATGCTTTTGACATTGTACTAAATGCATCTACTGTCTTTGACTGTTATGAAGATCATGATCAGATTGTTCCTTTTGAAAAGTTAAAAGATATTGAGCAGATTGAAGGGACAACATGTAACAATTTTGAATATGCAGCAGATAGTAAGGGCAACCCTCAGCTTTTTGATTTGCAGACGAAGAGAAATTGCAGCAGACATAAAAGTGAGGGAGAGCATAAATTTTTAGATCAGCAGTCGATCATCCATGTTATTCTGATAGATGTCAAGCAGCTTATGTTCAACATTGAGATCATTGAAGGCAGTCAGCAAAAGCATCTCAGTCAATTGGAACAACAGCAAGGAGAGGTATTTCCTTGTAAATTTGATGACCCTATTGCTGATTATTTGGATTCTATGAGCAGCATAAATGTCAAAATTTTCTTGTCAAATGACAGTTGGTTCTGCTATCTTTCCAAATTACATTTCTGCATAATATGGATTCCTTTATTTTTCGGGCCAAGATCAAGGATGTTATTAGTAGTTCAGTTTCTGACATGGATTCATTGGAAGCATGATGTCACGTGACAAGAAGCGGTGCAGTTGGTTAGTGTAGGAGTAGGCAGGAGAATAAGCTCACCCTATGAGCAAGTAGATCCTTTCAGTTGTTTCCAGTTTTCTTCAATAAGCAGAGCAGGTTACAGGAAGGCACATGCAGGCTACAGGTTTGTAGGGGATCAGTTCTAAAGGAAAAATGACTCCATAGCCCAATGGTAAGGCAACTGGAACTACTCGGTTCTTGGAGCCTCACAGGGAGGTCTCCATCCCCAAGTAGGAGCCAGATGTTATCTCATCAATAAACACAGACTAGTCATGGTGTTTAGGTGATAGGAAGTCTTTAATTTTTGTTTTTCCCATGTGTTCAAGTTTCGGTCTGATAGGTTGAAGAAGGTAATGATGTCTGAAATAACTTTTTAAAGCTAGCTCTCCTTGAAAAGGAAAATTTTGGGTTTCGGTAGCTTAGGCGGGCCTGGAAATGGTTCATTAGCTACCGAAAACCCTGTTTTCGACAGCTTATTGTGTGAAAGAAAATACGCTCCAGCTACTGAAAGCGAAAAATTACAGCGTGAGTCAGGGGGCAGTTTTCGGTGGCTTGGGCGAATACGATGGTGTTCATTAGCCACTGAAAGGTAAGTTTTGGTAGCTTACAAGTCAAAAGAAAAATTGTTCGAAGATACCAAAAGAGGAGGCTTTCTCAACACTATTTTGACATCGTAAAGGAAAAATTTCCCAAAGCTACCAAAAGGAGAGGCATTTTCACCACTTTTTCGGCAGCGCTCGTGTTCAAATGCAAATTCATTCCAGCTACCGAAAGAGCAAAAGAACTTCACTTGTCATCAAGAAGCTGAGACAAAATAGATTTTTGCCATTTTGGAAGATTAGTTTCAAAACAGAGATTTCGGTGGTTTAGGCAGGCTTTCATAGTTGTTCTTAGCCACCGAAAGCAGAGCTTTCGGTGGCTTACAGGTTCGAATTTTGGCTCTTTAGCCACCGAAAATGCAAAACAGGGAAGAGAGGCATTATTTTTTGCCCAGATCATGGTTTTTGTTTCCAAATGGCAAGAGGATGGTTTTTAAGTGAAGGTTTTAATTAATAGGATCTGTTTCAATGTGCTGTTCCAGTTTTGAAGGTGCCATCAAGATGGAAATAATGAAGAAATGTGGCGTTTTTTACTGTCCCGAGTCATCATTTTCAAATGACGATTCTGAGCGTCTGGAGAATCGTTTTGCATAACACTCGGAGGTTTTTTTTCCTGGCATGTCATAGAGAAATAACATCCCTCCATTTTCCTACAAGTGTTGTAGATTGAGAGAATCGAATCCGTCGTTGAGCCCCAATTTTCGGATCCCAGAACCTGCCTGTTTGACACTTGTTTTTGAAATGAAGATCTCGGGAAAACTAAAACGATTTTAAAATATTTGAGAGAGGTTTTTTCTCACAACAGATCAATGCACAAAAATCTCTTTGATTTTATACACAAGTGTCACATAGCTGGAGACCCAAACCCATCTTTGAGCCTCTTTTTTTAGCAGTTTTAGCAAAGTGGCATTTTTACTGTGCAGAGTCATCATTTTCAAATTATGATTCTGAGTGACTATAGAATCATTCTGCAAAAAACTCGGAGATTTTTCTTCCTAACATGTCAGAGAAAAATAACCTCTCTTAGTTTTCCTACAGGTACCACATATTAGGAGAATCGAACGCATATCTGAGCCCCATTTTTTAGTAGTCTGGCCAATTAAAATGATTTTTCATGGTTTGTTGAAAAATGGTTTTGGATTTTCCATCTAGAGTAAATTCGACCCAACTTGTTAGGATTTGGGGAGAGGTTGTAAAGGCTATAAAGCCCATAACTCATGTAGAACAATGGTTCAATTTTGGAGAGACTTTTCTGAACTTGTATTATCAGACTGCTCGTTGCATATCATTTATACAAGCTTCTTTTTCCATATGTGTGTTTAGTTTTTTCTCTTTATTCTTTTCAGTACTTGCAATGAAATGTCTATTTCATGATTTTTCCATTTGCCCACGCTAGATAGCTGTCATCCTATCTGTGTTGGTGAATGGAATACCAAGTACCATTTTCATATTGTGATCAGCCATTCATGTATGTTCTTTATATGAATTTTCTAGCGTAATATTTTCTGCACACATCTACTTTTATTAAACCTTTTGAGCAGCAGTGGTTAAAAGCCTTGTTATTCTGAATGTATCTCTATATGATTTGAGCATATGAGTTTTGATCTCAGTCATCCAACTTGATCCATATTTACCCCATCTTTCAAGATAAGTTTAAGTTACCAGTCTCTTCCGAGCACAACCTAGGAAGACTGCTGGAGTGATAACAGGGTAAACTATCACCAGGGAGACTATCATTCAAATCCTTTTTCAAGCGTGAACGAATCAATTTTGCTTAGCCATCTTTTCCTATTTTAGGAGTTTGAAAAGAGCTTAAAAAGGACTCCATGAATAACTTTGTCATGGTTGATAACCGACTACGACAAAGGAAAAAGTAAACTCGGCACAGTTCCTTTTCTTTAAATAGTATAGCGAGGCCAGATAAAGTGATAAACCTATTCTCGTTAGACACACATTTTTACTCAAATTTTTAACGAGCACGATAATGGAATCAAAAGCACTCGAAATCTTTTTCATATTTGAATGAGAGCACGAAAAAGTGAAAACTAAGCTCAAACCACTTTTCATGTTTTAACCAGAGCACGAAAAAAGTGAAAAGTAAGCTCAATACTATCTTACTGTTTTTAACGAGCTCGAAGAGGTGAAAAGAATGCTCATGATGTCTGTTTCATTTTTTAATGAACTTGTAACAAAAAATGAACTATGCTTGGGATTATGCCCGTTGGCAGGTTTCTTCCCAACATTATGACTAGAGGTTGGAAAGTTTGCCCTCAGCACAAGAGACTGACGGCTTACTTCTAGTATGATTTCTAGAGGTACTGTTTCATTTTTTAGCGAGCTTGATACAGGAAATGCTCAGGATTATTTTAATGGTTTAATGAGCTCGAAAACCTAAAAGGAAAGTATGCTCTAAAATGTTCCCATTGGTGGACTCTTCCCCAACATGGTAACCATAGGTTGGTACATACCCCCAACATGATTTCTAGAAGTAAGTGACTTAGCTCCAACATGACGTGGAGAGGCAATCTAGTTGACTTCAACATAATGTACAGAGGTTGAAGACATGCCCCCCAAGCTTCATTTCATTCACCTAAGGTATAGGTGGGTGAAAAGAAGGTTCATGTACTAAGTCTACAAGAAGACTCGACTCGAAGGGAAATGATCTATTTCATTTTTTAACGAGCTTGACACAGGAAAAGAAGCGTGCTCATGACCTATTTCATTTTTTAAAGAGCTTGAAACAGAAAGGGAACTATGCTCATGAAGCTGGTTTCATTTTTATGCAAGCTTGAAACCAAAGGTAAACGATGCTTGGGGGGTCTATTCCATTTTTTAATGAGCTTGCAATCAAAGACTAATCTGTGCTCATGGGAACCTGTTTCATTTTTTAACGATCTTGACACAGAAAGGGAACTATGCTCGCAGGGTGCTATTTCATTTTTTAACGAGCTTAAAACATAAAGAAACTATGCTAAATATTAAAGGAACTCATCCAACATGATGTCCAGTGGTTAGTAGTGTGCCCCTTAGCATGATGCCTAGAGGCAGGAGATATGCCCCTCATGCTTAAGGGGAAGAAACCACTAATATGTGTGGAACATTTAGGGAAGTTTGTTGAATGGAAGCCATGTGATGATTAGGTGTCACGAAGGAAAGCTGATCAATGGTCACAATCCTCCCATCATAGGAAAAATACATCACTCGAAAGAGTGTGGACACTACGGCTTTCATAACATAGACATGATCACATCTAAGGAGTAGACTTAAATCTAAAGGACCTTGGACAACCATGAATCAACATGAACAATTTTACCTCCCAAGGTGATAGGTAACTGCGGAAGAATCCCTAACGGTTTGGTAGGCCTTCTGTTAAAAGCCAAAATCTAGCCGGTAACCAGCACAAGCTGAGGAGACCCTACAGCTTGCCAAGCAGTTGAGGATAAAATACTAACAGAAGCTCCCTCGTCAACTATAGTGCGAAATATTTCCTTATCGAAAACACCTACATATATCTGAAAAGGAACATCTGAGGGGAGACGAGATTCTGCTAGACTATTCCAATCAAATGAAATAACCTCAGTACTTGGAGGAGGTCCCATGGACGAGACTCCTCCTTTCCTAGAATTATCTGAATCGACCAGAAAGACATCAACGGTTTCTAATTCACTTTCAGTTGGAAAAGCAGGATACGATGAATATTTTGTGATGGTGGTGCTTCAATATGGGATTTTTCCAATGAAAGAGTTGGGTGGACCAAGGATAAAACTAGATCTATCACTTGCATTTCACTCTTCAAAGGGAGAGTGGGATCAACCGAGGGTGATGCTCGATTAATTGTTTGCATTTCACTCTCCAAAGGAGGAGTGGGATTAATCGAGTATGATACTTGATTAATCGCTTGGGTATCATCCCTCAAGGGAGGAATGGGGTCGATCAAGGATCTTATTGAATTGACCACTTCGTTTTCACTCTCTGATGAAAGAGTGGGGTTGGATTGACCATCCTATCAACCAATGTAGGATCAAGGGACAACCTACAATATTCAATTGGAAGGTGTTTATGGGATATGTCCATGTCTTCCAAAAATTGTGAAGCTTCATCCATACGAGGACAAAGGTAAGCACGGTGCATGCCCTTGCATAACCAACAAGGGTCTGCAGCTCTACCCTTCCGACGCTTAATTACAATGTCACTAGTTGATGGGGTATCATCAGTACGATGCCCAGAGATTGATGACATGGGCTGTTCAGAATGCGACCATATTTCTAAGACCTTGTAGATACTAGGTCATCTCTTAAGAAAATGGGATCCTTTACAAAGTTTGCAAGGGAATTTCGGTTTACGCAAATTCGAAATAGGTGTATCGATGCTCCCAGCATGATGATTAGTGGATGGTGAGTTCCCAACATGATGGTTAGAGGCTAGGGTTGTGACCTTCTGCTTAGTGTTCTTCTTCGTAGTCTTCCCTTTCTTCTTCTCACTCGCCTTCTTACTAACATCAGAGTTTTCAGTAGGATAAGAGGAAGAGACGAAAGCCGATTCAACTTTCGATGGAGAAGGAGAAGGGTCACCATGAGATTGATGCTCATGTGGTGAAGGACCTAGGTTTTACACAATTGGTGCACTTGGTGTAACTGGATTGGAGAATAACCATATTGGTAATCCTATCGTCAATACAAGAAGACTCAACATAGCCATAAAGGGAGGACCAATAGTCCCACAAGGGGGGAATAACAAATGGCATACCCTGGAAAGGGGTCTCTTGGTTGGTAGTCCTGGAAGAATTTTCCATATCTAAAATCCTAAGAGTCTCTAAAGTACCACACAGATCAAACACTACTCAAGTCTAAAAACAAGAGCAAATTGTGTGAATAGGAGTGGATAAGCATTCAGGATCCTCACAAGATTTTCAAGGCACCACAACTCGCTATATACCGCAGGGTCCAATAGTAAAATGTGACAAGGAGGATTGGGACCGTACCCTTTCCTGAATACCTAACTACATGGACGGCACGTGCGTATTAATCTCCCCGAGTGTTGTTCTCAGTGTATTTCTCTACCAAGACGGTCAACTGGATAGCTCAGTTGGTTTCAGGAATTCTAATGGTGTCTCCCGATATACTCAAGGTATGTGGAAGCTCAAATCCGTAGTGGTGCTATCTAATGCACAATCGTATGGCACAAGACCTTCCTATATACTACTGAGTATGTGAAACACCTTTCGATATATGCTAAGCACATGAAGTGCCTTTCGATATACCCTAAGGTACATGAAAGAGCCTTTGATATACCTGGTTGGTACGTGAAAGAGCTTCGATATACCAGTTGGTACGTGGAAGACTACAATACCCCCGGAATACAGTGCTGGCAAGTAACAACAGCTGCCATGTTTTACGACGCTAGAGCACATCTCTAACTTAACACACAAGTTACCAAAATTTTTACCCTAGTTCTACCATTAATTTTATTTGGACGGTTAGGTGAATGCATGAGGTGAGTACATAAATGTAAACAGAATGCAAGCCCTAACTACATGAAAAAATGTACTTTTATTTTGATGAAATCTATATATGGGAAGGAGAAATCTTATTCCAAGTAGTTTTACCAAAACAACCAAATGCAACACAATCCCAAATCTACCAAATTTGACAATAAAAGTACTCTTTTCGTTTTTTCCAAGTAAAACACAAAAATCCACAAGCATTAAAAACCAAATCTAAGCATTTTCTTTTGTCTTTTCGAATCAAAAGATGAAACTAAGTGATGAAAAGAGAGAAATTCTATCTAGGGCACACTAACTTTTCCAATTTCACTATGATAGCTTAAAAACATAAAAAAACCAAAGATGCATATAATTTTTCAAGCATGGAATTACTTTTGCAAAAACTTGATCTCACTTGAATTTTTCAAGAAAATGAATGGCTCATAATTCCCGAAAAGCACAAATGATTAACTTTTCCTTTCAAACTTGCCAAAAGACTTATAAATAATTTCCAATACATGAACCAATTTCTACAACAATTTTCAAATGTACTTGAAAACGGTAAAAATGATGCACTTTGAATTTTTCAATGATATGCCAAGATTATAACTTGATAACCATAATGTTTTTAAGTGTGAATGGTTGAAAAGAGAGATTATTTGCAGCACTCCAAACACTCAGAAACTCTCAAGAAAATGACAAGCACTCATATGAACTAGAACACTCAAGACACTTCAACAAGCAACCAAACGCAATCAAAGCTAAGTAACATGTGCAAAAGAGGTCTGGGATCAGATCCAATACAAAGATCAGATCAGGTGAGGAGAGGAGGGAATGCAAGGTCAAGTGGATGAAGGTGGGGGAGACCAAAGCGTCCACCACTACCGAAACTCAAACTTGTCCAAAATGGAACCCAAAACCACTCTGAATCAAACCAAACAAAACCAAACACTAGCAATGCAACATTAAAAAGGTCTCTTACTGGAAGATACAGTGCAGAGGAGGTCTGTAAGGCAAACCAACATCAAAGGTCGATGAGGAGAGAAACCAAGTAAAGGACTATACTACTCGTCGTAGTATTTGGTCATACTTAGAGCGACTGTCGCAGATGGAAAACAGGTGAATTGCAATAGCGTCATAGGATGTCAAACCACGGTGTGCGACAACGTCACAGGTTGCAGAGCAGCAGACTGCGCCTGATAGGGGAACACCGCTCTGGATATATTACCTAGGTGCGATGGGCAAGATCCTTATGCAAGGATGAAAAGATATCCAAATATGATCAACCAAAAGGTTTGACAATCAAACATACAGACCCAAAGGAAGTCAATAGGATCTTCAAGGAGAAGATCTGGTGGTGAAAGAGGTTAAGGAGGCAAATGAAATGGCTCACAAAGAAATCATAGAAAATGACTTTCAAACTGAAAACTGAAAACAATGCATTGTACTTCCCTAGTATGGTCTCCAAACTTGTTACCGGACAATCTACTGAAAGCGGACTTAAGGCGTGATCTCCCTAGCTCAACGTAAGTCTAGAATAAGTGAGATAGAATATGAAATTTCTTTCCTAGATCTAGTTAAAGATCGAGTGATTAGATGTCTTACCTCTAGCTTGTAGATCTTTCTCCTTGATGTTGTTCCAAGATCCATGGTCGTCAGATCTCAGCTGCAAGACCTGTCAAGAGATGCAGAACAATACAAGGAAGTAAAATGCATCTAAACAGTAATAGATCTAAGTAAATGGTTAAGCAATTAAACTACACAAAACATCATTAACACAACAATATTTGTTGGAAAGAGTTTATATTACTGTATTAAAAGAGAGAAGTACAAAATAAGTACAAAAGAGTGATGATTACAACCAAAGCTTAATGTTGCAATCCTCCTCCAACAAGCCAATGCCAAAGCCTCCAAGGAAGTATAGGTCTCCCAAGAGATGAGTAGAGATATCCTAAGCTAATTTCACTAGCATGCAAGTGCTATAGACTTCCTCCCTTTGGAATGGGAATGAGCTTCATATATATAGGACTAAGAGGATAGGGTAGGTTGAGATATAGTGGGAGAGGGTTAAGGGATCCTCCCAAAGGGATAGGGAACCGAATGCCAGCTCCCCTATAGATTAGGGATAGAGATCCACATCACACACCTTCGAGAATGGGCTCAAAGATTCCCTTTTATCCATTTAACTGACATCGTCGTAGGATACATGAGGGTGATCTACGACGTCGTAGGTTACACAAAGGTGACTTGCGGTGACCTCACTAAACCAAATAGAAATAGGTCAGTATCTCTTCCAAGTTGATAAATTAGTCAAAGGAACTTCAGGGATGTTTACACTGAGTATTATGATGGGAATATTTAGGTGTAACAACCACCATGTTGCTGCTGCACAACTTTGATCATAATCATCCCCAATAGAGATAGCTCCATTTCTCCAACTATCCTGCCAACAACCCAACTGGAACAATTGAGTCCCAAAATGATCCCAAGGTCCCAAATGAACCTGAGAAATGTAGAGTGTCTAATACACTCGAACCCATATATACCAAGATCCCATTGTCTGTGTTGCACTCCTCCAAACATCACCACTATCACATGTAGCAATCCGTCACTCCAAGGAATGCCAGGATCCCACCACCAAATTGGAAATTCATCACTCCCAATACTATTTCGAACCTCTGTGAGCCTCTCCAATATAGCATGAAGCTCCTCTTGTGAAATCCACACATTGATCATATATCTCACATCAATGTCACTGGTCCCATCCCATTGAATAAGATGAAACTCCCATGTCCTACCATGTATAATGAAGGAATCATATAACAACAATAGATGCCTCTGCTACTGCTCACAAGATTGAAGAATGACTGTCATGCTCTGACCCCAATGTGTATCCATCCCTGTCATACACCTATCCACCAAATCCATGGATGTATAACCTTCTTTGTTGGCTGGTCCATATAAAGTGCACTCACCTTCCTTCCCCATGACTAAGTCTCTCTCCCATAGAGGCATCTCATGATCCTCCTGATGCAAAACAAGTACTTGGTCAACATTCTCCATTTCAACTCTCTCCTCAAGTAACTGCAAATATGAAATATCCTCATGCTCAACCTCCACATGAGGCTCCTCCATCGAACCATGAAGGTAATCAACCATATACAACTAGTTGTATGAAGTGTAGGAGGAAGGATGTGATCTTTCCAACTCCCTACAAAGTTGTTCAACCTCCATATCTGATTCTTGAAGTGCTTTTTGTGTTCTCTTCAAGGAATCATGGGTGATCTCAAGCTCATGGGTGATCCTGTCAACTTCTTCTTCTTCTTCTTGTAATGCACAATGGTGTATGTATTTAGTCTTCATGGTTTCCACTGACTTTCGAATGGATTCAAAATTTGCAAGGGAAGATTCTATTTTCAAACTATCATCTGCCCTTGAAGCTCTCCAACAATAATTTGTCACCAAGGCATTTGTGTCATAAAAAATTTTCATGGTTGTCCTAACATTCTCTTTGCTTACCTTCAAATTCCTTGCTAAGAGTTGCATCTCATGGGAAAATTCCTCCAGTAAATTTTTGGATTTGTTTCCATTGTCATCCTCCCTAAAATCATCCTTTTCCCCTGGGAATGCTCTACTTCTGCACATTCTTCAATTGGAAGAAACAATGGTGGGACATAGGTTTCTTCCTGCTGCCTTGTTTGGGATGCAAACAAAATTTCTTCCATAGCTATTCTTAGCCACTCATTTCCCAAGTATTCAGTATTGTTTACATTTTTTAATGGCTCATATAAAAAACCAAAATGCGTTTGGCATGAATCCACAACACATAATGCATCTTTAATAGCCAAATCAACATTAGAATATTCTACAATACAATCATCCTCATGTGGAAGGTATGCTATATCTTCATGATGCAAAGAAATATGACTGCTGCAAAAATAAGAATTTTTGTCATACCTTGGTGTCACATCTTCATCATTCCCATGTGGTTGATCCATGCAGGCATGTTGCTCCACTTTGTGTTCAACTGGAAGACTCAAGGATGCAATATGTGCTTCCCTTTGATCCAAAATTTCGTATGGATGAAAAGATTTTTTGAACATTCCTTCATTTGATTTAGGACTCCCACATGATGGCTTATTTTTACTATCCTCATGTACATTTGAAGGCTGAACAATGATAGTGAAGTCACTACCTTTTGAACTAGATTCATCACAGGAACTTTTGGGTGCTCTATTTTCAAATCTACCAAACATCCTTGCCATAATTCTCGATGCAGAGCATTCCGGAAGTAAAGATTTACATTGCTACAAATTATACTTTATCTCTCGATATGTCTCGTCTGCCTTCTCATGGGCCTCCATTATCTTCTCCCATTCAAACTTCTTCTCCATTATAGTCAAGGCATGAAGGGAAGTGGATAATAATCTACCATCTACAAGTCTATCCATTGAATAATTTTCACCTTCAACATAGTATATGATATCACATAAAGAATCCTCCAACTCATGTAGAACATGCAATCTTCCATCTATCGTTAAAACTCCTTCATTGTATTCCACCAAAGAAACGAAACGATCTTTAGAGAATGGTTCTTCCCATGTTAAGCTCTCCTCAAACTCCCAAGCATCTGGTTCCAACCTCATGTCTGCAACCCTTCTTCAAGTGAGGGTTATGTTCTGCAATTTTATTCAAAGTTATCTTTTAGTTCCCATAGTTATCCAATTCCATGCTCTGATATCACTATAGTGTAACCAACCGTTAGAACCAAAAAAATTTTGAACCAACTTGACCCTAATTCAAAATTTGGCAAAACTAGTCAAATTTTGCTATAAAAAGGTAATGTTTCCACACACTCCCAAACACCACCAAGTTGACTCAAATATTCCCAAATATGGTATGTAGGTTTTCTACACATACCAATGCATCAACTTGACCCACTTAGCACTTCCATACAACTGGTTATGATGGTGAAACAATAACATACTTTTCGCTACCAAATCAAAAATTGCAAATTTTTACATAGATCAAACTATAACTCCTCCTAATTGAACCAACCCTTTCCAAACAGCTCCAATTTGACTTGAGAAGACCAAAAAACATATAAATGAATCCCCAATAGACTTCAAGGATGTTTATTGGAAGTTTTGAACACTGGTCTCAATACTACATAGACATCTCTAACAGAGGGTGCGCAAGCATAAAGGTACCAATAGACCGACCGGTAAAATGTTCATAACTTTGGCATAAGGAAACCTTTTTTAGTTAAACCAAAAGTGTTTCCTACTATAAATGACACTCCCGATGCAATAGAATAGTTATCATAACCCTAAAATACTCATAAAGAGTCGAATCAAAAGATGAATTTCGGCCCCCTTATCACTGGTGCAGGATTAAGAACACCCGCAACCATAGAACTTCCAAATCAAACCCAAATGCTTCAAAACACACTCCAATCAAGACCAGTGGATTAATAAAAAAAATGAGGGACTCATATGAATGTTTCAAAACAAAACATTAAATTTATACAAACATATTCAAGCATATCTGCTCATAGATTCACCATTGCTTGCATGTTAGACAACATATGGGAAAATACACTAAGATTTTTTTTATAAATGGGACACCATCAGAGATTAAATAAATGGCTTCTATATAATATTGACATACATAGATATATATGATGCAAATAGAGTATATATGGTTGGTACAAAACAACAGAGAAAAGAGGGAGAGTTACTACTCCAAATGAGTGATTTCCGTCCACTGTTACGCCCTCCACAAGCAATATTTCGAACCCAAAATTCAGATATGCCCTCTCATCCGTGTCCCCAACCAGATATGAGTTCCATATAGAACATATAACATCCAAAAATATATTTAATATACCATAGATGCGCCCTCCTCCACCAATATCTACCACAACATAAGCTGCCAATGCCGAAAAACACCAACAATCTTTCACTTCTACAAAATAAATATGAAACAAACCAACATGAGCTTGACCCCACTACTGGAAATGGACATAAACATATGAATTTAATCTCTATAGAGAAATATTAATATGACTTATCCTCTCAATAATCAACTATGAAGCACAATGAAGAGATCATGGTGATCTCCTCCTCTCTACTAGCTAGGGTGAAATCTTTCATCACCGAAACTAGTTCACAATGCAAGGGGCACATATCCCAAGCTATGAAAGTCCACGAGAGCTCTCCAATATAAAAAATAAACAATGAACATAAATCCCCCTCACTTGTTTATTCACCCTTTTTATAAATCTTCATGGAGCATTTCCCCCTCATTCTAGAATTCTCTCACAAATATTTAATAAAATATTAATAAATGATATGTTTATGAGAGAATGAAACCTTAGGACTCATTTACTTCCTCTCTAATTTTATTTTTCCAAATAAGAACTTCATCTACCTTGGAAATTCGAATTAGAGAGGCTTAGCTTGATTTTGGGGAAGTTACACTAGCATGTGGGCACACCCCTCTCCTCTAGCACCCTCCTTGGCTAAATTTAGGACCTGCAACATGTCATAGGTTGTCATAAGTTGTCATAGGACCTGATTCTTGTCATAAGTTGTCATAGATGTCATAGGTTGTCATATATTTTCTATTTTTAGTCCAGGGAGTTACAACCTATGAGATGCCTCCATGATAGGATTCCTTCCACCTTGGATGGGATTTACACCACATACTTGGATTCATTCCTCCACTAATGCACCCTCCTTGCCCAATTATGTCCAATACCACCTTAGAATTCAAATTTGAGGGAGTTACAACTCACGTGGGGCCCAAATCAACCTCCTTATGTGCTCTCCTTGTCCAATTTTTCCTAATGTTGCATCATTTCACAATTTGGACATCAACTATACAAATATTTGACCCACATCATCACCTTGATAATTTTTCATGACTTACCAAGTGACTTAGGCCAATGCATCCCCCTAGTCCAACGGAGTGGTCCATAACAAAAATTTGGGGACATTACAGTACTCCCCGCCCAAGATTGCTAGTCCTCAAGCAATTTAAACTTGGGAGTGGTAGTGCTTCTTCTTCTTCCCCAACTTATGCTTATTGATTTTTTTGACTCCTTCCTTAGTGATGCCTTTTCATAAGGTTGCAATTTCAAGTGGACCAATTCATCAAATCTACATCCCACAATCTAAACTGCACTAAGGTTGAAAATGATTTCATAGTTCCATCCCAATTGAAAGGAGGTGAAGTACACTCTTCTCAATGTATGGTCCTTCAAGGCATTGAGATAGGAAAACTCCTGACTAATGCCAATAGGAAGAGTGACTCTATACTACAACCACTCAATCAAATCCCCAACAAACTGGTCTGCTAAGAATCTCATCATATGAAAGCCAAAACTTACTCTCAACTTTGGGTCTGCTACTAAAAATTTGCCCTGCACTGTAACTCTAACATCCCAACTGATCTCAAAAAAGGAACCACCATGCTGCTACTGCACAACTTTGATCATAATCATCCCCTCTAGAGATAGCTCCATCTCCCCAACTGTCCTGCCAACAACCCAGCTGAAACAACTGAGTCCCAAAATGCTCATAGGGTCCCAAATGAACCCGAGAAATGTAGAGTGTCTAAGACACTCGAACCCAACAATATCGAGATCCCATTGTCTATGCTGCACTCCTCCAAACATCATCACTGTCACCTGTAGAAATCGGTTACTCCAAGGAATTCCAGGTTCCCACCACCAAATTGGAATTTAATCACTCTGAATATTGTTTTGAACCTCTATGAGCCTCTCCATTATAATATGAAGCTCCTCTTGTGAAATATGCACACTGGTCATATGTCTCACATCAATGTCAATGTTCCCATTCAACTGAATCAGATGAAACTCCCATGTCCTACCATGTATAATGAAGGAATCATATAAAAAAATAGATTCCTCTACTACTTCTCACAAGACTAAATAATGACTGGCATGCTCTGACCCCAATGCGTATCTATCCATGTCATACATCTATCCACCAAATCTGTGGATGTATAACCTCCTCTGTTGGCGGCTCCATATAAAGTGTACACATCTGCCTCCTCCATGAATAAGTCTCTCTCCTATAGAGGCATCTCATGATCCTCTTGATGCAAAACAAGTACTCGGTCAACATTCTCCATGTCAAATATCTCCTTAAGTACCTGCAAATATGAAATCTCCTCATGCTCAACCCCCACATGAGGCTCCTCCATTGAACCATGAATGTAATTAGCCATATACAACTAGTTTTCTGAAGTGTAGGAGGAAGGGTGTGATCTTTCCAACTCCCTACGAAGCTGTTCAACCTCCATATCTGATGTCACGTCCCCTCCCATCGATCCAACGCAAGGGAGAGAACATAACACTAGAACTGTGTTATTTCTACTTCTCAGCCCCATGATCATTAACAAAATTCATAGCAGGTAAAAATACATATGCAGATGTATAGATTCAAGAAACACAATGGAAATAAAATTCTACTACACATACATCTAGCATGTACTCATCAACATAATCATAACATTCAATAATTAAATACATTGCATAATTAACACAAGGGAGTACTTATCTTAAAATGAAGCAGTCCTGAGCAACTGGCTGTGCAACTGGAACATTCCACCCAACCATAGTACAATTGTGCTCATCAATCTCTCAACACAACTGCCACCCCCCGAGCTGGGCATGATTTCTACAAGGAAAAAAGAGAACAATAGACTCACACATAGCCAAATATACACCAAAAATCAACCAAGCCAATCCATAGTTGGGTTTATCATGCTACTAAGGCAATAGAAAAGAATAATTGCTAAGCTAGTGAGCTAAACCACAGAGTTATTGGTCCCTCTACAAGATCTAGCTAGCTTGGAACCCACAATACCTACACACCCAACACAAGGAAGTATTCTCTTCACTGCTGTATAGTCCCTCAAGCCATACCTTCCCTTCTAGTGCTATCAGGGTGTGCATAGAAAAGTATTCAAAGCCCTTTGATCTTGAGTAAAGTTGCACTCTTCACTAGGTTTATCAAGCCAATTTTGGATCCTCTTCTACTCTTGGTTGCTTACACCTAATTCAAGCAAAATCAAGGGATACATATAACCCAAGCCAAAGCTATATTACAAAAACACATATTTACACAACTGTTGGGCATGAAGGAAAACATTTTAACTATGAGATTCCCAAAATGAGATTGCCATGGTTTTTCCCAAATCATGGCACAACAAAAACGAATTATGGGATGGGGAAATAACCATAAGGAGAAAAACGATTTATCCCATAGCTATATGAGTATTCAGTGGGCTAAAACGATCTCTATGAACCCCCAAATCGATTTCCCCTTCTTTCCCACATTTCTGCAACATAAAAACGACTTCCCAATTGTGGAAAATGAGGGAAAATGAGGGGAAAACATGAGGGAAAATGCCCATGAGACTCAGACTGTGTGAGGGAGAAAAAACAATGGGTGAAGAATAGCTTGGGGAGAAATTTTGTGGGTGTTTTCTTGCCCTAGAAGCCAAAAAACGATTTTCCAAATTGATGGCTTGCTTATACACGAAGTTGAGTAGCCATACCTCTCCATTCCCAATGCATTAACTACCTCAACCAACTCTGGGAAGAAATTAAATGATTGGGTGCATAAGTCAAAATGGGTAGGTGAGGGGTTATGGGTTCTCTCATTGACACTTGGATTGACACTATTGACTAAAGGGTTTGAATATTTTCCCTCCCTATTCTTTGTAGAAATCATGCCCCCATCTCTTGTTGCATTGCATAGCTAGTTGTGGGTATTTTATTAAAATGCATATTTACATGATGTTGTAATTTCTATTGTGCATGGCTAGCATGAGAACCATATCTATCGATTTTTAATTGCCGATGCATAAAACACTAAATCGATGGCAGGGCCTTGGCCTTGAGCTCCTCACCATAATTTTATAATGATATTTACATCATTTGCAATTTTAATGCAATAGGGTCAAAATTGGGATATTACATTCCCCTCCCCCTTAAATTAGAATTGTCCTCAGTGCTGTTCAAAATTGAACAAAAATGGATATGCCACTCTCATGGAATCCTCCAGCTCCCATGTAGCCCCATCAGGATCGTAGTGCTTCCATTGCACCTTCACCTGTCCGATGGATCAGTTCCAAAGCAATGTTACCTTCTTGTCTAGGATGTGTAATAACTCGGTTTGAAACTCTCCGTTGAGTTTCACCTGGATCACATCCCAATTAATCACAAGGTTAGGATCATGTACATATTTCTTAAGCAAAGAGACATGAAAAACATTATGAGTTCTAGTGCTAGCAGATAATGCAAGTCTATATGCAACTGGCCCTATTCTTTCAAGCACTTCAAATGGCCCACAATATCTAGGTGATAGCTTGGCACAACTCCCAAGCTTCAAGTAACTCTTCCTTGGCCTCACTCTAAGATAGACATGATCCCCAACACTGAACTCCCTATGCACTCTATGCTTATCTGCATAAATTTTCTATCTATCTTGGACTGCCTTCAAATTATGCCTGATCTTTGCAACCTCTTGTTCCATTTCCTTAAGCAATTATGGCCTAAGTACAATTATGTTCACTGGATTATCCCAAGTCACTAGTGTCCTGCACCTTGTACCATACAAAGCTTCATATGTGTTGAAATTTGGTTGAGATTTGATCTTTAATTCTTTTAGATGCAGAGACTTGAAGCAATGCGACAATTCAATCCATGAAATTCATACAACTATAACACAAGATATACCCTAAGGAAAATCCTCAAAATGATGAGAACAAAAACCCCAACAATTCTTCTCAGTATAATATAATGGATAGCAAAGAATGCTTTCTTTTACAACATAGCAGATTGCTTTCAGAAGATAAGTGATCACCAAACTTATTGGTGAAGATACAGAAGCAATAGAGAAGAGAGATCAATCGGATGTGTTCCCAACACAACAATAACAAGCACGAACAATACCCTGCACAAAGAGAAGGGCCTTGCTTTCAATGGAGAAGAGAATTCACTTCACGCTGGATTCAATAATCCTGTATATCATATTTATACATTCTTCTCTTCTATTTTTAACTTCTAACTTCAGGATAAACTGACACCCTCAACCTGGATGTATTAATCTTGCATGGAGTGGTGTGCCCTACTTCTCATGAAGTGCTTCATATCACTGAGCTGTCACTTAGGATGAACTCGCCTCTTAACTAAAAGCTTTCCCACTTAGTTAGGTGGCTAACTTAAGTGTCAACATGCAAGTGTTACAACTCATGTGTCATATTTTAGTTTAACATAAGTGTTGTCATGCAATAACACCTAGTTAACTAGATCTTATTTGTTGTCATTTAGTTACCTCTCTTTAACTGAAGTGTCGCCTTTTAGGTTAACTAAAGTGAAAATACTTTAGTTAACTAGTCCCTTTATTTAACACTTAGTTAACTGAAATCACGCTGATTGATTTACGTGAAGTGACCACTATGAGTTCTTTAGTTAACTGAGACATATCTTTAACTGATGCTTTAACAAAAGCATTGATACTTAATTGAAGCTTTAATAATTCGAATTCTCTTTAATTAGTTGAAGTGTCTGCATGGGCAATTTTGAATTCTCTTGATCTCTATGCTTTATATTTGATTTCTTTATCTCTTACTACATGGTCAATATGTGCTAACTTTAATTATCCATCACATTACATTATACTAAGAAGAATTATCGGATGCTGTGATCATATTATATTATTCTGGACCAAATGATCATATGCTAAAGTAATTCACTTTAGAGGTGATCAATCTCTAAATGAGACTTAATAGCAATCCGGTGATCATGGTTAATAATATATCACACAACATTAAATGCTTTTAACAAGTAAAGCATGACCTTTATAAGGAAGGTCCACCTCTATACAGGAGGTCCATCTCATGAATACCTTTATACAGAAGGTTCACATAATAATCATGACTTGAACACACAAGTTCGGAGCCTTGTCCAACAAGACTTTACAACATCATTTCTTTGATCAATTACCTCTATATAGGAGGAATAAAATTTACACGGAAGGCAATCAAAGTGTTCACCTCTATACAGGAGGATCAATCTTGGTTACACAAGATTGGTCTGGAGAATGTTTCATGATGCTGTATATTTAACACTCCCTCTCAGCGAGGAAGGCATTCTATGCCATACAAAGCTTGTCTCTGAAGTACCTGAACTTCGTCACTGACAGAGGCTTTGTTAACACATATGCAATCTGCTCATCAATAGCAATGTATTGAAGTTTCACTGTACCTTTCTGGACCATGTCTTGGATGAAGTGATACTTCATTTCAATGTGCTTTGAATTGTCATGAAACACTAGGTTTTTGGAAATCTTGATGCAACTCTGATTGTCACACCTAATAAATGTAGGCTCAATATTTTCACCGAACAACCTTGTAAGTAGCTTTCTGAGCCACACTAATTCTCAACAAGAAAGACTAGCAGCTATGTATTCGGCTTCGATAGTGCTCTGGTTTATGGAGCACTGCTTCCTATTGGACCAAGATATCATAGCTGATCCTAGGCTATAACAGTAGTCTGATGTGCCCTTACGGTCCACAATGCTTCCTCCCCATTCTGAGTTTGTATAACCAAGTAACATGACTCCTCCACTGGAGGCATATCCGAGTCCATATGAAATTGTACGTCGAAGGTACTTAAGCACATGCTTAGCAACTGTCAAGTGTTTGTGTCTCGGATCAAACATAAATTGACTCAGAATGCTCACATCATAACATATATCAGGCCTCGAATGTATCAAGTACATCAACAAGACTATAAGCTATCTATACAAAGTGGGATATACTGGATCCGATTAAGATCCTGACTCATGAAGTTTCCTCAAATTGGAAACCATCGATGTAGTCATAGATTTGCAATCTATCATGCCAAACCTGTGCAATATATCCACACTGTACTTCCCTTGAGATAGAAAAATTTCATCTTTTCTTTTCCAAATCTCAAGGCCAAGAAAGTAGTGCATTAGACCTAAGTCTTTCATCTCGAACTCTGAGGTGAGCTCCCTCTTGCACCAAGCAATCAAATGTTTCTCTCTAGTGAGAAACAAATCATCAACATACATAACCAATATCAACGGTTGGTTCTTCACTACTTTGAAGTACAAATTTGGATCAACTTCACTCTTACAGAAACCTAGTTTTTGAAGGTAGCCATCAATTATGGAGTACCAAGCCCTAGGGGATTACTTAAGCCCATATAGAGCTTTCTTTAGCTTGAAAACATGATACTCCTTCCCATGCACCAAAAATACTTCAATCTGCTGAATATAAACCTCTTCCTCAACCTCACCATTGAGAAAGGTTGTCTTCACTTCCATCTGGTGAAGTTTCCATCCTAGAACAGATGCAAGTGCAATCACTGCTCGGATTGCGGTGTACCTTGCCACAGGGGAAAAGGTCTCATCATAAACAATGCCTTCTTTCTAAGAGAAACCTCTGGAAATGAATCTAGCTTTATACTTCTCAATGCTACCACCCACAAAATGCTTTATCTTGTAAAGCCATCTAGAATTCGCAATGGACTTCCCATCGGGTTTGGGAACAACCTCCCAAACATCATTCTTCATTATAGAGTTGTACTCTTCTGTCATTGCATCTTTCTAAACTTGCTTCTTTGCAGCTTATTCATATGAGGATGGTTCTGAATCATTGATGTGACTCATTAGTGAAACATACCTTGAATATCTTTAAGGTTGCTTGCGTTCTCTGGATGAGCCCGCTGGTTCTCCATGTTTCTCTGCATTTTGTAAGATGTCTTGACACCAAGGATATCTTCTTTTAGTGGGAGGTTCATCATGTGACCTATCAACCAGTTCTACTGGTTCTTTAGGACCTAGTGAATCTGAGGCATCTTCTGGTTTCTCCCTCTCTAACTCTGAAGGAAGAGAATCAGACTCAGGATCCTCCATCTCTGAATCACATTGAATCTCTTTCGATATTTTGAAAGCAGCTTCCTCATGGAAGGTAACATCTCAGCTGACTTCAATGTGTCTCTCACCAGATACATATAACCCACAAAGGTTCCTTTCTTTCCAGAAGGTTCCATCTTTATTCTCTTTTCTTTCGGTACATAAATGTATACTGGGCTCCCGAAGATCCTCAAGTGTGATATGTCTGGCTTCTCACCAGTAAACACTTCTTTTGGTGTCTTCTCATCTTGAATGGCATGTGGGATTCTATTATGGATGTACACAGCTGTACAGGTGGCTTCTGCCCATAATGAGGTAGACATATCTTGATCATGCATCATGGCTTTTGTAGCCTCACATATGGTTCTATTCTTTCTTTCGAAAACCCCATTTTGCTGAGGGTTGTATGGTACTGTTAACTATCTATATATTCCTGCATCACTACATAGATCATTAAATGCATGTGAATCAAATTCACCTCCATTATCAAACCTTAATGCAAGGATGTGATTTTCTTTCTAATTTTCAACTAGGGTTTTAAACTCTTTAAATTTGCTAAGAGTTTCACTTTTAACCTTCATGAAATAAATCCATGACTTCCTAGAAAAACAATCAATGAACAATACATAATATAAGAAGCCACTCAGGGAGGGGGATGACATGGGACCACATACATCAGAATGTATTAAATCTAAAATCCCTTTAGATCTAGTAGAACTACTAGAATTTTTTTTCTTAACATTCTTCCCAAGTGCACATCCCTGACATACAATATCATCCTCAAAATCAAATACGGGCATACCTTTTACCATCTTTTGAAGTCCTGGTAGTGATTTGTAGTGTAGTTGTCCAAGCCTTTGGTTCCATAGCTCGCATTGACTGATAGTGTGGTGAATCATAGCTTGAATGTACTTCCCAGGTACCTTGTAGAGTCCCCCCTCTCGAACTCTAATCACAATAGCAAATTCTAGGCTTTTGTTCTTCGGCCATAAAAGTGCTTTGCTATCTAGGAAGATAACTCGGAATCCTTTGTCTTCAAGAATCAAAACTGAGAGGAGTTTCTTCTTCAATCCTGGAACATATAGAATTTTCTCCACATGTATAATACCATTGCTGCTCAGTTGGAATGAGGTGGATCAAACTCCTTGGATCAAATAAGTTGACTTGTCCCCCAACTCTACCATGCATGTGAATTATTTCTCTTTTAGATCGGTGATGGTACTCTTGTAACCAATCATATGTTTAGATGCACCACTGTCAACCAACCATTTGTATGCATTTGTGATGATGGATCTCTAAAGGGATGATACAAGATAATACTCCCTTCTTGTCTCCTTTTCTTCGGATGCATTCTTTGATTTCATCTTCTATGGCGGTAGAAGCATGAAACTTTCCTTTCTGCTTTGCTCTACAATTTCTTGATAAATGGCCTTTCTTGTTACAATTGAAGCATCTAGCTTTTGACTTGTCAAAGCCTTTGTTGAACTCCTTCTTCTTTGAATGAGAGAACTTCTTTTGGAAGAAGGGTTTCTTTCCTTTCTTCATTCTTTTCGTGAGGAAAATATTTTCTTCTTTTATGTACATTGAATTTCTCTAGATTTGCCCCTCCACTTGGAGTTAATCATGCCACAACCTTTCGAAGTTAGGTTGTACCTCTCGGCCATTTACCGTAGCCAAGAATGTCTCCCATGAGGATGGGAGACCATCAATAGCGGTTTGGAGAAGATCATCTTCATCCACCACTACTCCAATACTAGCAAGCTGATCTCTTAATTGAGAGATCTTGGAGAAGAAGTGTTAATATTTGAGCATTAATTCAATATACTCTAGGATCTTTACTGAGAGAATAACATGTACAGTATATCAATGCATATCAATCATAGCAAGCATATCAATCAGCACAAGATGCAAACATAAGAGACAATAGACACACAGAGTTTTCGTGGGAAAAAACCAAAGGTGAAAAACCCCACAACTTCCTCAGAGATAGATATATAGAGCAATGATACAACCAAAGTACAACCCAAGTACACATAGATAGTCTCCTCCTAGCACCTGATCCTCCTCCTCACATGTGCACCACTTTCCGAGTGATGGATGAGTGAGTAATGAAGTGATCAAATAGAGAGATCCCGCTCTCTATTTATACTTGTTATGAGAAGCCTAATAAACCTATGGGGCCAACTTGTCTAACTCATCCTAATAACCCCAGGTTAACTTAATCAGGGCCGACCCCACACATGGTGGTCTAATAACCCATCGGCAAGTTACGACACTTGCGACACATGTCAATACAAATGACGACACTTCTGTTTAGAGGAATAATACATCTCTATAGGAGTACAATAAAATACATAGATGAAATACATTCCGAAGTTACATATACATCAACACTCCCTCTTAACTAGGAAGGTATTTCTCGACACAGATCTGCTAACACAAGTCTTCTTCTCTGGATCATCATCAGCGAATCATTGTCATCATCACTACTGCTGCTATCTCAATTAATCTCTGAATCTACTCATCATAGGAAGTTCTACAGAGCCAGTTTTTTCATACTTGATGTAGGCCCACCACCTGCAGGTCTTCATCATCACTGGCCATACTATGGAATACTCAGGACTGATTACGTGCCTCAACAAAACCTCAAAAGAGCATCCCAGGACTGATTACAAGCGCACTGCTCAACCTATTGGATCTCCTAGGATCTTTTACATGTTGACCTTCACAAAACCTACTCAGAGCATCCCAGGATGTTACAAGCAAACCTCTCTACCTGTCTGGATCTCGATAGAGAATCCTAGGCTGTTACGAGCACACCGCTTTACCTGTCCGGATTTTAAATGATCTTTTCTATGTGAACTTTCGCAAAACCTACTCAGAGAATCCCAGGATGTTACGAGCAAACCGCTCTACCTGTCCGGATCTCGATAGAGCATCCCAGGCTGTTACGAGCACACCACTATACCTGTCCGGATTTTAAAGGATCTTTTCTATGCAAAACTTGTAGCAAAACCTACTCAGAGCATCCCAGGATGTTATGAGCACACCGCTCTACCTGTTTGGATCTCAATAGAGCATCCCAGGATGTTACGAGCACACCACTCTACCTATCCAAATTTTAAAGGACCTTTTCTATGCTACCTACACAACCTATCCACGGCCACAGAGTATCAAACCGATACTCACCATACATCATCCTGATGTACATCTGTGATCATCCTGATCATCATCATAGCATCAACCTAATGCATATCATCTGGAGCAACATCCTGAAGCTCATCATATGTGATCATCTTGATCAAATAATATATCCATCTGATGCATACAAAGTATCTACCTAATACATATCATCATACATGATCTACCTGATCATACAATGCATCCACCTGATACATACATAAGTACATGATCTACCTGATCATACAATGCATCCATCTGATACATATACAAATCCATGATCCAACTGATCATAACAAGCATCCGACATGATGCATATACATATACATGATCACACTGATCAAAGCATCCAACATGATGCATATATAGAGCAGTAACTGGAGCATCATCCTGATGCTCATCATCTAGCGCTTACATCCACAGCCATGGGAAGGATCCTCCTCTCACCATGCTTGGAATGGATCCAGCAGATGTGTCCATCACTTCTTCCTTGAAATTTAATTGATCTGAAGAACACCAAGCCTCTCTCTGAAGTACTCGAACTTCACTCTGGCTAGTGGTTTTGCCAGTACATCTGCAACCTGCTCGTCCATCGCAACATACAGGAGCTTCACTGCTCCTCTCTGCACCATGTCCTTGATATAGTGATATTTGATCTCGATGTAATTCGACCTATTGTGGAACAACGGGTTCTCAGACAGCTTCACACAACTTTGGTTGTCACAAAAGATACCAGTAGCCTCCAATGGGAGATCAAATAACTCAGACAATAGCTTCCGGAGCCATACTGCCTCACAACTAGCCGAACATGCTGCAACATACTCTGCTTTGGCTGTACTCAGTGCTACGTAGTATTGCTTCCTTCTAAACCAAGAGATCACACTTGATCCCATATTCAAGCAGCACCCATAAGTGCCCTTCCTATCTGCAGCATTGCCTGCCCAATCTGAATCAACATAACCCTGCAGGTTAAACTTTTGATTCGCATCATACTTGAGCCCATATTCAATTGTACCCTTCAGGTACCTCAGAATATGCTTTACAGCAACCAGGTGAACACCTTTGGGATCCGTCAGGAACTGGCTCAATGTGTTCACCGCAAAGCAAATATCTGGTCTATTGTTCGTTAGGTACATCAAGGACCCAATCATCTGATGATACACAGTGACATCAACTAGATCAGATGAAGCATCACACAGAAGCTTCAGGTTCGATGCCATAGGTGTGGCCATGGCCTTGCAGTCCATCATCTCGAACCTCTTCAGGATCTCCACTGCATACTTCCCTTGTTCAAGGAAGATTCCATCTGTACTCTTCCACACCTCCATACCAAGAAAGTAGTGCATCATACCCAAGTCCTTCATCTAAAAATCGAAAGCAAGCTTCCTTTTCGTGTTGAAAATCAATCTATCCTCACCTGTTACAAACAGTTCATCCACATACAATAGTAGTATCACAGGATTGCCTTCCTCAACCTTGTAGTAAAGGTTGGAATCCGCTTTATGCTTGGTAAAGCCCAAACTGGATAGAAAACTGTCCATCCTACCATACCAAGTCCTAGGAGCTTGCTTCAAGCCATACAAGGATTTCTTCAATTTACACAAATATGACTTCCTGTCACGTGTCTCAAAACCAAGTGGCTACTCCACATACACTTCTTCCTCGACTACACCATTCAAGAAAGCAGTCTTGACATCCATCTGGTGTATTTTCCATTTCATCACTGCAGCCAAAGAAAGTACTGATATGATGGAAGTGTACCTGGATACAGGAGCAAAAGTTTCTTCATAATCAATCCCTTCTTTCTAGGAGAAGCCATGAGCTACAAATCTCGCTTTGTATTTCTCTATGTTGCCATCTGCAACATGCTTGATCTTGTAGATCCATTTGGAAGTCACAACAGACTTCCCTTCAGGTCTTGGGACTACATCCCAAACATCATTTTTCATTATTGATTGGTATTCCTCGACCATGGAATCCTTCCATTCTTTCTTTTTCGATGCCTCTTCATAACTGGAAGGTTCTTTGTTCATGATACCACAGAGTAAAGCAACATTGCTGGTATGTGATCTAGTTCTCTTCTTTGCTCTGTGTTCTTCTTCTGGAATGCCATACCTTTCTGCATCTTCAATGAGCCTTCTAGCCCATGCAGGTTCCCTCTTGTGAGAATCCTTCTCACGAGGTGTATCTACAGGTTCTTGCGGATCTTCAATTTCACGATCAACATTTGGAATTGCTTCAGTCATAGTAGTGTCTTGAAATCTGGTTTCCTTTGGTTCTTCATGATCTTCAACAGGTGTCTTCCTTGACTTGATGAATGCTGAGTTTTCATCAAATGTCACATCTCTACTGACATCAATCTTTTTGAACCTTGGAAAGTATATTCTGTAAGCCTTCGAGCTTTCACTATACCCCACAAAGATACCCTTCTTTCCTGAAGGATCTAGCTTTTTCCTCTTTTCCTTTGGAACATGTGTATATACTGGACAACCAAAAATTCTGAGATGGTTGACTCCGGGCTTCTTACCAAAGAAGACCTCTTTTGGTGTCTTGTTGTCCAATATCTTGTGAGGTGTTATGTTCTGCACATACACAACTGTCCTAGCTGCCTCTGCCCATAAATGCATAGGAAGATCCTGGTCATGCAGCATTGCCCGTGCTACTTCCATGATTGTTCTATTCTTCCTTTCTGCAACTCCATTCTGTTGTGGATTGTAGGGAGCAGTCAACTCCCTATTAATCCTTGAATCACTGCATAGCTTCTTGAAGTCACCTGAAGTGAATTCTCTGCCATTGTCTGATCTGAATGTCTTTATTTTCTTATCAGTTTGATTTTCCATCAAGACTTTTAATTCCTTGAACTTGTCAAACACTTCATCTTTGTTCTTCAAGAAATAAACCCAAGTCTTCCTGGAGAATTCATCAATGAAAGAGACATAGTAAACATACCCACTCAGAGAACTGGATGACATTGGACCGCATACATCAGAGTGGATAATTTCCAATATTCCTTTTGATTTTCTTTCATTGCTTGGAAATGCCTTCTTTATGTTCTTTCCTTTTGCACAGCCTTTGCAAACACCTTCATGCTTGGTCTTGATCCCAAGAAGACCTTCTACAACTTTGCTTGCAATTGGTAGTGCTTTGTAGTGCACATGTGCAAACCTTCGATGCCAAAGTTCATTTGGCTCCATGGATTCATGTACCATGGCATGTTCAGGTTGTCCCTTCAATTTGTATAATCCTCCCTCTTGCTCTCCAATCACCATTGCATCATCAATATTTTTACCCTTTGGCCACATTAGGACTTGGACATCTACAAATGCAACCCTCATGCCTTTTTCATCCAATGCAGAGATGGAGAGTAGGTTCTTCTTGAGCTCAAGTACAGATAACACATCTTTCATCTTCAAGGACTCTCCAGATTCTAGGTTGTAGGTGGCTTCCCCACTTCCTTTTATAGGATATTGATAATCATCCCCAAGTTTCACTTTATGGGGTGATTCATGTTCAGATAGATTTACAAAAGATTCTTTAAAACCCTTCATGTGTTTAGAGCCCCACTGTCAATTAACCAATCATTACAACCATGAGAAATAGTACCTGTGAGAGCAGAGATTAGAACATATTCTTCTTCGCTTCATGAGTCATCATCATCACTTTCTGCTCTAGCTTTCTTCCTGGGAGGTTCATCATCCTCAGCAGCATGAGCATGATATCTTCTTTTGTTATTCTTCTTCTTCTTGTTGAAGTTGTCTTTCTTCTTCTTGGGACAATTTGAAGCAAAGTGTCCCATTTCATTACATTCGTAACATCGAACACGAGATAGATCTTTCTTCTTGTGATGGGGGTGAGAATGATTCTTGTTATGAGATTTCTCCCTCTTAAAATTGCTTCCCTTGGTGTGAGCTGTGAGAGCTTGATGTTCATTCCCCATCTTTTCTTCTCGTGCCACAAGCCTTTCTTCTTCTTGTGAGCATTCTTCCCGCAGTCTGCTGAAGGATACCAACTTCTTTCTTGCACAGATTCCTTGGATAAAGGAATCCCATGACCTGGGTAGGCCATTCACAGTGGTCATGAAAACTTCACCATTCTCCACCATTTCATCCACTGCTTCTAGTTGTTCCTTGATCCGAGAGACCCTAGAAAAATAAGATTGAATGGATTCTCCATTTTGAAGCTTTACCCCCTTTCAATTGGTTCCGCAGAGTCATCTTCCAATTTATGTTCTTCCCTTCAAATATCTTGGATAGGGAATCAAACATCTCTTTGGGTGTCTTCAGAGATAACACATAGGGGATAAGATGGTCCTTGATAGAATCAACAATTATTATCTTTTCCTTGACCAAGTTCTTCTTGTGGAGGGCTTTAGCCTCTTCTCCCTCTGGGACAGGGACCTCTTCCCTTATGTAAGTATCCAATTCATTTTCTTCCAAGATTAACCCAATCCTATACTTCCATGCTCGGAAGTTATAAGCCCCTTCAAGCTTATCCTCAAGTTTAGTGTGGTGAGACATCTTAGAGATTACTTCAAATGGAAATAGAAAATATTTAGGTCTTACCACTTGATTTGCTGAAAACTGGATCTGGTCCCGGATTAGGGTTTGTCAGAGAAACCCTAAAAATTCAAAATGTGAATTTCAACTTTCTGAAAGGATAGAAAGATGCGCCTTGATGAGCTGATCAGCCTGGTGTATTCAGAATTTAAGATATGCAAAGCTTTACCCTTTAGAAATGCCTTTTAGTCTTCCTGGGTTCACTAGGGAGAACCCTGAATTAGGGTTTGAGTTTCCTGGAGATTTACCTAGCCAAAAATCTCGATCTAGAGCTCTAAAATTCAATTTTTCCAAGGAGCTTCCAGCTATGTCTTCAGATTTCAGAAATTCCTATTTTTGTAGAAACCCTAATTTTTAGGGCCAAAATTGAAAGTGCTCAGAACTAAATTCTGATTGGACAGAAAGATTCACCTTACTGAGGAGAGTCAATCTATCATATTGATTTTCCAAAATCATTGGAGAGAAACCAAAAAAAAGAAGCCCTAGCTTCCGCAACTGCATAGTGTCTTCTTCTCAGTTTAGCTTTGATACCATGTTAATATATGAGCATTAATTCAGTATACTCTAGGATCTTTACTGAGAGAATAACATGTACAGTATATTAATGCATATCAATCATAGCAAGCATATCAATCAGCACAAGATGCAAACATAAGAGACAATAGACACACATAGTTTCCGTGGGGAAAACCCTAAGGTGAAAAACCCCACAACTTCCTCAGAGATAGATATATAGAGCAATGATACAACCAAAGTACAACCCAAGTACACAGAGATAGTCTCCTCCTAGTAGTTGATCCTCCTCCTCACATGTGCACCACTTTCTGAGTGATGGATGAGTGAGTAATGAAGTGATCAAATAGAGAGATCCTGCTCTCTATTTATACTTGTTATGAGCAGCCTAATAAACCTATGGGGCCGACTTGTCTAACTCAGCCTAATAACCCCAGGTTAACTTAATCAGGGCTGACCCCACACATGGTGGTCTAATAACGCATTGGCAAGTTACGACACTTGCGACACATGTCAATACAAATGACGACACTTCCGTATAGAGGAATAATACATCTTTATAGGAGTACAATAAAATACATAGATGAAATACATTCCAAAGTTACATATACATCAACAAGAAGGAGGCCACTGTCTCATCCGTCTCCATCTTTAAGTTCCAAAGCTTATTCTTCAATTCCCTCTTTTGACTGGGGCCTTCTTCTCATATATATTAGTTAATGTATCATAACATTCTTTTTCGGTCTTCAACGGTGTGATCACGAGCATCAAGTTATCTTTTATCGAATCATAGATGATCTGTTTAGCCTTAGCTTGATTCTTCTTGAAGTTGATGCACCCTGCATTAGATGTAGGCTCCTCCACCATAATGGATACATAGAAATCCAAGTCATGTTCCTCTAGGATGTTGAGAATCCTAGCCTTCCAAGTGTTGAAGTTTGAGGTGCCCTCAAGACAGTCTTCTGGTTGTACAAAGACTGATGCCATAGTCTTCAAGTCTTATGCTCAAATTCTCAGGATCTACATAGGATCTATCTTGCATGCAAAACTGAGCACCTTCATGCCATGATCTCTGATACCATGTTGACATTTGGTTAAGCTTTGATCTTTAATTCTTTTAGATGCAGAGACTTGAAGCAATGAGACAATTCAATCCATGAAATTCATACAACCATAACACAAGATATACCCTGGGGAAAATCCTCAAAATTATGAGAACAAAAACCCCAACAATTCTTCTCAGTATAATATAATGGATAGTAGAGAATGCTTTCTTTTACAACATAGCATATTGCTTTCGGAAGATAAGATATCACCAAACTTCTTGGTGAATATACATAAGCAATAAATAAGAGAGATCAATCGGATGTGTGCCCAACACAACAATAACAAGCACGAACAATACCTTGCACAAAGAGAATCGCCTTGCCTTCAATGGAGAAGAGAATTCGCTTCACACTGGATTCAAAAATCCTGTATATCATATTTATACATTCTTCTCTTCTATTTTTAACTTCTAACTTTAGGATAAACTCACCCTCAAACTGGATGTATTAATCTTGCATGGAGTGGTGTGCCCTACTTCTCATGCAGTGCTTCATCTCATTGAGTTGTCACTTAGGATGAACTCGCCTCTTAACTGAAATCTTTCTCATTTAGTTAGGTGGCTAAATTTAGTGTCGACATGCAAGTGTCACAAATCAAGTGTCATATTTTAGTTTAACATAACTGTTGTCATGCAACAACGCTTAGTTAACTAGATATTCTTTGTTGTCATTTAGTTAACTCTCTTTAACTAAAGTGTCGTCTTTTAGTTTAACTAAAGTGAAAGTATTTTAGTTAACTAGTCCCTTTATTTAACACTTAGTTAATTGAAATCATGCTGATTGATTTACTTGAAGTGACCACTGTGAGTTCTTTAGTTAACTGAGACATATCTTTAATTGATGCTTTAACTGAAGCATTGATACTTAACTGAAGCTTTATAACTGAAGCATTAATAATTCAAGTTCTCTTTAATTAGCTGAAGTGTCTGCATGGACAATTTTGAATTCTCTTGATCTCTATGATTTATCTTTTATTTCTTTATCTCTTACTGCATGGTCAATATGTGCTAACTTTAATTATCCATCACATTACATTATACTAAGAAGAGTTATCGTATGTTGTGATCATATTATATTATTCTAGACCAAATGATCATATGCTAAAGTAATTCACTTTAGAGGTGATCAATCTCCAAAGGAGACTTAATAGCAATCTAGTGATCATGGTTAATAATATATCACACAATATTAAATGCTTTTAACAAGTAAAGCATGACCTTTATACGGAAGGTCCACCTCTATACGGGAGTTCCATCTCATGGATACCTTTACACAGAAGGTTCACATGATAATCATGACTTGATACACACAAGTTCGGAGCCTTGTCCAACAAGACTTTACAACATCATTTCTTTGATCAATTACATCTATACGGGAGGAATAACCTTTACACAGAAGGCAATCAAAGTGCTCACCTCTATACGAGAGGATCAATCTTGGATACACAAGATTGGTTTGGAGAATGTCTCCTGATGCTGTATATTTAACAATATAGACTCATGCCCAATGATGCTTGCTGCCCGTTGTTATATGCAAACTCTACCAAGTGTAGATAATACTCCCACTTGGATGGTTTTTCCATTACATACATGTGAAGCATGTCTTCAAGCACCTGATTTACTCTTTCTGTTTTCCCATCTGTTTGAGGATGGTATGTGGTGCTAAAGTTCAGCTGCGTACCCAAATATGCAAAAAGACCCTTCCAAAAATTTGAAGTGAACTTGGTATCCCTGTCAGAAATTATTGCCTTAGGCAATCCATGCAATCTGAAATTTTGCTTCATGAAAATATTTGCAATGGCATCAGCTTTATATGTGGACTTAACCGGTATAAAATTTGATGCCTTTGTTAACTTGTCCACCACAACCTTGATGGAATCATGTTGTCTCACAGTCATTGGAAAACCTATAATAAAATCCATGGAAATTAATTTCCATTTCCATTCCGAAATTGGAAATGGATGCAATAAACTTGTTGGGTGTTGGTGTTCGACCTTCACCTGCTGACATTTCATGCACTTAGAAATGTATTCAGTGATGTCCTTCTTCATCCCTGGACATAAATATTGTTTTCTTGATGTAGCAATTGTTTTCTGATATCCTGGGTGACCAAAATATGGAGCTTTATGGATTTCATCCATAACAATCCTCCTCAAATCTGCCACATTTGGAATATAGATTTTATTTTTATAAGTAAGAAGTATGTCTCCTTCCAAACGATATCCTTCATACTTCTTTTCAAGATTTCGCTACTGCAATTTGTCCTTTATCTGCACATAACACTTCATCCTCAACAATATGGTTAACAATCTGCTGCCTCAAATCTGGTTGGCAAGTACTAAGGGATTCCACATGCATTTCATGTACTTTCGTTTTGAGTGCATCAACCACCTTGTTTTCTTTCCCTTTTATGTGTTTGATTTCAAAATCAAATTCACACAAAAATTCCAACCATATAGCTTTCCTAACATTTAAAGTTGGCTGCTCAAACAAGTATTTCAGATCACAATGGTCTGTCCTTAGCTCAAGTTTCCTGCCCATTAAGTAATGTCTTCACATATTTAAATCATGTACTATGGCTGCAAGTTCTAAATCATGAGTAGCATAGTTCCTCTCATGTTCCTTGAACTTTCTTGACTCATATCATACCATGTGGTTGTCTTGCATAAGAAATCCTCCAAGTCCTTGATTGCATGCATCGGTACACACCACAAAGTATTTTTCTGGGTTTGCAATTTTCAAAATTGGTGCAATCGTAAGAAGATTCTTCAACCGTTGGAAGCTTTCCTCACATATTGGTGTCCATTCAAACTTTATCCCCTTCTTTTGCAAAGAAGTGGTTGAATGTGTGACCTTGGAGAATCCTTCAATGAACCTCCTATATTACCTAGCAAGTCCCATAAAAGATCTCACATCTGTCACTTTCCTTTGAGTTGGCCAATTCATAATGGATTCAATCTTATTAGGGTCCAAAAATATTCTTTCCTCTTAAATAGCGTGACCCAAATAATGAATTTTATCTTTATAAAAGTCACGTTTGCTTAGCTTTTCATACAACTTATGCTCCCTTAGCAATTGCAATGCCATTCTCAAATGTTCTTCATGCTCTTCTTCATTCTTAGAATAAATAAGAATGCCATCTAGAAAAACAAGAACACACTTGTCCAAATACTTGCTAAAAATACTATTCATGAGACACATGAATGTAGCTGGTGCATTTGTGAGACCAAATGGTACCACCACAAACTCATAGTGCCCATACCTTGTTCTAAAGGTTGTCTTATGAATATCTTCCTCTTTGATTCTTACCTGATGGTAACCAAGCCTCAAGTCAATCTTTGAAAATACCTTTGCTCCTCTCATTTGATAAAGAAGGTCATCAATTCAAGGTAATGGGTATTTTTTCTCCACAGTGACTTTGTTCAACTGCCTGTAGTCAATGCATAACCTGAGTGTTCCATCTTTATTTTTCACAAATAGAACAGGTGCTCCCCATGGGGACACACTTGGTTTGATATATTTATTTTCCAACAAATCTTGTAACTGCATTTTCAATTCTAGCAATTCCGGTGTACTCATCCTGTAGGGTGTCTTGGACACTGGTGTAGCTCCCAGCACAAGGTCAATCGTAAAATCAATGTCTCTCTTTGGAGGAAGTCCTAGAATCTCATTAGGAAAAACATCCCTGAATTCTTGCAATACATGATAGTCCTCCAACTTAGGAGTTTCATTTTATGTTGCCTCCAAAAGATGGGTTTCATACAATTGACAACCCTTCCTACAGAACTTCTTCAGCTGTATGGCTGAAACCTATCCAACAGAAATCACCTTTTGAATGCCTTTTACAACCCTTGGGTTCCCTTCTTCATCCATGCATTCAAATGTCTTGTTGTAGCAGTCAAGTTTAACCTTGTGTGCTTCTAACCAATCCATTCCAATGAGAATATCATAGGAACCAAGTGGAAGAATATTCAAGTTTGCATAAGTGAATAGCCCACCCATCTCTAATGGACATTTCTCTACAATTTCATTGACTTTTCTCTTGGTTCTAGTGGCTAGTTGAACTAACCATGATTTACTATGCTTTAATTTCTTAAAAGCACAAATCTCAACAATTTTAAGAGTGATATAACTGTGAGTAGATCCATGGTCAATCAAAATAGAAACATATTGATTAGCAATCTTACCTTCAACTTCAACCATAGTTGATTGATGATCTGCATGGCGGTCCTCTAGTGCTGCATAGATTCTAGGGATTGTCCTCGCCACTTGACCCATAGTTTTAGCTCCTTGGATGTGGTGAACTTGCTTTACATTCCCATTCCGATGTGGACAGTTCCTAAGGATATGGTCCCCTCCACATCCCCAACATTGAAGTGGCTCTCTTGGCTCTTTTGGATCTCTTGGCTTGTCTCCCATCATTCTAGTTGGATTAGTCACAACTTGTGATGACTGCCTTTGCTGATTTCTGAGATGCAGAGCTTTGAAACCCTTCCTCCTTTGGTCAAACTTCTCATTCTTCTTGTCCTTTCATGCCTTATGGAAATCATGTTTGATTTTGTTTTGATCATAGCAATACATGGCCTTCCTCCTTGCCTCCTCTAGAGTTCAAGGTTCATCAAACTCAATCCTATCTTTATATGACTGAGGTAGTCCACTTAGAAAACACTGAATTTTCATCTTAACATCTTGGATATTGTTGGAACGGGTCCAGTGCGCACAAGTGCGGTACCACCAGCGACGAAAGGGTCATTGACAGGAACAAAGGAACGGATGCAAAGTGTAAAAAAGCCGACGAATAAATAATATTTGGTTAATTTAGTTAGAAATGGGTCTGGACCATTTTGTAATGACCAAGAGAGCCTATAAATAGGAGTAGGATTGTAAGCCTAAGGGGATCTTAATATTTTGGCATCCAATTTTTGTACCATTGTAGCGAATTGTATCTCTATGCAAACTTGATCTGAATCGCATCTTTTGTTCTGAGTTTCATATTGGTTATGTGAGGTGTATTCCGCGATGTATGAAACTAGTTGATGAAGAATGAGAAGGATTGATTGTGGTATATCTATGTCTTTTGTATCGCAGTATGATTGAATATGAATTGTTGCAGTATTTAATGGTTCAATGCATTGTATGAATGAAATCGCAGTTATGTTATGCATCTCAAATCTCTTAAGTATGCTTCGATAATCTGTCATAACGTAGATCTGATTAAATTTTCGTCTGTGAGATATTTGTCTTTTGATGTGAATAAGTGTGTCAACAGATATACCTGACATACCTCAGAAGCTCCAAGAATTTGTTTGCATATTCTTCCATGGTCAATTTTCCCAATTTCATCTCATGGAACTCTTTGATCTTATCATCATAGTACCTATCAGAGAGGTACTTCTTCTTGAAGTAATTCTTGAACTGCTTCCACACAATATTTATTTCATTGATATTCTTCACCTACCTGAGGAGCTCCCACCATATAGATTCTCTTCCATTTAAGCTGAATATGGCTACCTTTGCCTTCATATTTCCAAAGTAGTCTTGGACTTGGAAATACTTTCTCATCCCAAGAATCCAAGCTTTAGCTTCTTGACCAGATTTTACCTCACCATCAAATGAAGGAGGTTTCGCCTTCTTAAATTCCCCATGTGAATTTTTCTTGTAATGCCTCTTCCTCTTACTCCAGTGAGATGAAGAGCTTGAAACTTCAATGGATTCTTCAGATTCAGATGATCCACTAGAAGATATTTCTGGAGTATATGTTCTATCTCTATAAACTCTTCTTGAGCTATTGGACCTCTTGCGGGAATTTCTCCTTGAACTACTCCCACTCCTTTCTGGATTTGCTGAGTGATACCCAGATTTAATCCTCCTTTGAATGTCTGTCAAACTTTGCAGCATGGTTGCATTCAACTGATTTTTTTTTTTCTTGAGCTTTAATCATCCTTTCATTATATTCTCTACAACTCTGCAACTCCACCCTTAGGCTCCTCATGGCGGCTACAATATCTGGGGGAGTCTCTTGATTTCTTCTCCGATTGGATTCTGTTTTAGCATTCTCAACTTGTATGTTCTCTCCCATGGCATCTGTCTCAGGCTCATAAGGATCGTGTGCATCATCCATGATGTTGATCTTCTTAGCCCAACCAAGGACAAAATTTTCCAAACTACACTAAGTGGAATGCTTTAACTTCCTTTGATGTAACTATGATTCTGCAAAATGTGTTCATAAACACAATTGTTAGCTACATTATATTCACAGAAATTCATAAATTTTTCTTTCATGCATTTAGGAAAATATCTTATTGACAATTTTTTCAAATCATAGAATTTTCTCACAATCAACAACTGTCTCAGGGGGATGACGGGGGTCTAGGGGGATTTCCCCCTTGCTAGGCGGGTTAAGGGAAACGCCCTTGTATTTTTTTGTTTTTTTGTAAATACTTCAATTTCGTGCAATCTGGCGCATAAGTTCCATGGCATTTTTCAATTTCTGGCACCTGAAAATGACAAAGTGTCCTCAGACACATAACTTTATTAATGAAGAAGGAAAATTACATCACAGAGATGTGAGGGCTAAATCTCGAAAGATTACCTCACATGGAAAACTCGATGGATTTAAATATCCAAAGAGTAACAACTAATTTACCGTTACCAAAACTAACTAAGGGACACCTCACATAATCACGTGAGTGTGTAGATGCCCTTTTACATTTATTAAACTAAACTTCTATTTATTACATTTTTGGATCATAATTCCTAACAATCCCCCCTTTGATCCAAAAATTATTTTGAACAAATACCAAGTTCATTTCTAAACTTATCAAATTTGACCATTCCAAGAGATTTTGTAAAAATATCTGCAGTTTGATCTTCTGATGGACAATACTTTGGCTTGATGATTTGTTTGACGACGAGAGCCTGAATGTAATGATACTTAGTATCCACATGCTTAGTTTTTGAATGAAAAACAGGATTTTTAGCTAACTTGATTGCTGACTGATTATCAATAAATAATGAAGTTGCTTCTTTCTGATCAACTTTGAGGTCTTGCAAAATCCTTCTTAACCAAACAATCTCACAAGCAGCTTCCCAAGCTGAAATATATTCTGCTTCTGCTGTAGAATTTGCAATTGTATCCTGCTTTTTACAACTCCATGCCACCGCAGCTGATCCCATATTCATTAAGTAACCTGAAGTAGATTCCCTGTCATCAACATCTCTAGCAAAATCCGCATCTGAATAGCCAACAAGTTTGAAATTTTTGTTTCTTTTAAACTCAAGTCCAAAATCCTTTGTTCCTTGAAGATACCTTAACACCCTTTTTGCTGCATTCCAATGACTTTCTCTAGGTTCCTGCATATATCTAGAAAGTATGCTAACTGCATAAGATAGATCAGGACGAGTATTCATCAAGTAAATCAAACATCCACTTAACTGTCTATATCCAGTACAATTTACAAGTTCCCCCCCCTTCAAACTTAGAAAGTTTTAAATTTTGTTCCATGGGAGTAATCGCTGGTTTACATTCCTCCATTCCAAACTTCTTCAATAATCCAGATATGTACTTAGCTTGAGAAATAAATATACTTCCTTCCTGCTGCTTTACTTCAACTCCAAGATAGTAATGAAGTAAACCCAAGTCTGTCATTTCAAAACCTGTTTGAAGTTCTTTCTTAACCTGAAATATATGATCATTATTGTTACCTGTTATGAGCAAATCATCAACATACATAACCAAGATGACTAAGTTGTTTTCCTGGATTCGAACATACAAAGTATCATCTGACTCACTACGAAGAAAACCAACTTTCTGTAGATAGGCATCCATTTTTGCATACCAAGCTCTGGGAGCCTGTTTCAATCCATACAATGCCTTAACCAGTTTACAAACTTGATTTTCTTTCCCTGGAACCTCAAAACCAGGAGGTTGAGTCATATAAACATCCTCTTGTAGATCACCGTTTAGAAATGCACTTTTTACATCCATTTGATGCACTTTCCATCCATTTTGTGCAGATAAAGCTAGCACAATCCTGATAGTATTCCATTTCACTGTTGGAGCAAAAGTTTCTTCATAATCAATCCCTTCTTTCTGAGCAAAACCCTTTGCCACCAATCTTGCCTTATATTTATCAATATCTCCATTTGCTTTGTACTTAATTCTGTAAACCCACTTACAACCAATGGGTTTAACATCATGTGGACAATCAACTATTTTCCAAGTCTGATTCTTCATTACTGCATCATACTCACTTTGCATGGCCATTTTCCATTCATCATACTCAACTGCTTCATTAAAAGTAGTTGGTTCAACAACTGAAAGAGCAAAATTTTTTGAACCCGTATTAGAACTCCGTGTACCTGTTTTGCCTTTTTCATCAGACTTAACATCCTGAAGTAACTTAGTTACCCATTTTGGTTTCTTCTTTTCAATGTTAACTTGATTTGAATAATCCAAGTTAACTTGTGAAGAATTCAAAGTATCTTCAACCTGTTCATCATCCTGTACTTCTGAAGTGAGATCAAACCATTGTTCATTCCTTGTCTTATTTAAGTGTTGCATCCTTAATTGTTCCTTAGTGACTTTTTCCTCTAAGTGACTAAGTTGTTTTTCAACCTCTTCTACACTTAAACTTTCAGTTTCATCAAAAATCACATCCCTGCTGACAATAAACTTTCCATCTTACAGAAGCCTATACCCCTTTTTCTCATGAGAATAACCAATCAACATGCACTTAACACTTCTAGACTCTAACTTCTTTCGTTTTTCTTTTGGAACAAGTGCATAACAAACTGAACCAAAAACTCTCAAATGTTTGACCATAGGTTTGAATCCATACCAAGCCTCAAAAGGAGTTATTCCATCAAGTGATGATGAAGGAGATCTATTCCTCAAATAAACTGCTGTATGAACTGCTTCTGCCCAATAACATGATTTCAACCCTTTGAAAAATAACATTGCTCTAGCCATGCCCAATAAAGTCTGATTCATCCTTTCTGATACTCCATTTTGCTGTGGAGTATAAAAATTGGTCAACTGTCTTTTAATCCCTTTTTCCTGACAATAAGTCAAAAAATGATTTGATGTAAACTCACCACCATTATCAGTTCTCAAAGTAGCAATCTTTTCCTTTGTTGCTGTTTCAACCAAATTTTGAAATGACTGAAACTTTTCAAATACTTTTGATTTTTCCTTCAAAAAATACACCCAAACCATTCTGCTAAAATCATCAATAAACAACAAAAAATATTTACAACCACCAAGTGAAGTTTCCAAAGGACCACAAACATCACTATGAATAAGCTGTAATCTCCTTGTTGCTCTCCAAGTGCTTTTTGAAAAAGCTATCCTTCTCTGTTTGCCATAAATGCAAGCTTCACACTTTGCATTTTCCTTCCGAAAAGTAGGCAATCCCTTTACCATTCCTTGTTTTTGAAGCTGTACAAGACTATCAACATTCAAGTGCCCAAAACGAATGTGCCACAAGCGGATAGGTGAAACATCAGTTTCAACTAAACCTGCAAATTCCTTCAAATGTTCCTTTGACCTAGGAATGACTGTTCCCTTCATCCTAAGAAGCTTTCCGTCTTCATAACCTGTCATAACTGTTTTGTATGCATCCTTTGTTGAATTAACAAAAAGGATACCACCTTCCATTACAACTTGATGTCCTAATTGACGAATGACAACTAAAGACAACAAATTTTTCTTAAATGTAGGCACATACTAAACATTAGAAATCAATCTTTCTCCAATTCCAGGCAAATCAACCTTAACTGTTCCTTTTCCTTGTGGTAAATGAATAGAATCATCTGCAAGAAAAATTGAATTTAAATGACAATCTTCATAACTCCAAAAGAAATCTTTCCTATATGTCATATGCTGAGTAGCCCCTGTATCCATACTCCAAGCATCTTCAAAATCATTTTTGAAACAAGAAGAAGACTGAACAAAATTCACTGATTCCAACTGATGAACTTGAACAAAATCCATTGATTCTGATTGTCCAAGTGCTGTAAAGACATATTCACAATTTTCACTATCGTCTGCATGAGCATAATGTGCCGCTGATGAAGATTCTTTAGATTCTCTTTCTTTGAGAATTTTTTCAAATGGAACTCTACAGTCTGAAGCATAATGTCCAACTCTATTACAATGAAAACATGTGACCTGTTTATTAGCTCTTCCTCTTCCAGAGACCTGTTGGTTACCTGAACCTCTTCCTCTTCCAGAAAACTGTGACTGTGTACTTTCAAATTCTTTAGAACCTCTTCCTTGATTTCTTCCTCTTCCTCTTCCGCGGCCTCTTCCTCTTCCAAAACCCTGACCACGACCTCTATTTGAATTTTGAAAAACTTTCTGATCATGGCCTTTTTGATGATTACCTAGAGACTGTTTGCTAGTACTCGCAACCAAAACATCTTCTCATGCTTGCTTTGTTTTACCAAAAATCTTTTCATGTGTGGCAAGTAATTCACTTAGTTCATCAAAAGAAACGTTATCCAATTTATTTGTAATTTGTAAAGTTTCCAAAAAATGCTTATATGTCTCAGGCAATCCTGCGATCAAAATTGTCACCATCATGCTGTCCTCAATTTTATCAAAACCAGCTCTTGAAATTTCTTGTTTGATATTTTTTAATCTAGAAATGTACTCCATGACATCACCTCCTGAAGACAATTTTTGTTGAAACAACTTCAATTGAAGATCAATTTTCTTAGCTTCACTTTGAGAATCAAATAAATCTTTCAATGTCTTCCAAGCTGACCACGCATCAGGACTATTTTCAATATGCACATAAATATCATCAGAAACAGTACTGTGAATCAATGCTAAGGCCTTTTCATCTTTTACTTCCCACTTTGCAAACTGATCATGATTAGTTGGTTTGATAGGTTTAGCATTACAGAAACCCTTCCACAATTCATTGTAAATAAGAGTGCTTTGAATATGACGACTCCAAACTTTATAATTTTTCGATCCTTCCAACTTGTCAGATTCATTAAAAAGACTTATAACTTTAGACATTGTAAAAAAAAAATAATAAACACCTTATAACTCCAGAAGATGTGTATTATGCAAATCTTATAGCTCCAAGCATTAAAGAAAGCACCTTATATCACCAGAAGAAGTAAACAATCACCTTATATCACCAATGGAAGATTTTATGCAAAAATATCACCACCAACATTAAAAGAAAATTACTCATCAACAAGAGTCACCATGAAAGAAATGCTGCAAGAAACACCACACACCATGCAAAAGAAAGCTATAGGGGCTTGGCCTTGACCCACTTATAGCCTTAAGAAAAGAATTTGATAGAGCTTCACTTTGCTCTAATCAAACCTTGAGTGAAAATACAAATACTCCTTATTACACCAACAATGCTCCTTATTACTCCAATGCCCAATAAAAAATTACACCTTATTACTCCAAAAAACAACAAGTCTTTATAAAGGAATTGGAAAGATACAATATTGTTGAGTGGGAGGTCACAAGATCCAGTCCCATCAACTTCAAAAAATAACTTCTTCGCTTTTTTTTTATAAAATTTTTATTTCTCCACTTTTTTTACATAAATATTGAATTAAATTGAAAGTGAAAAAAAAAATACGATCTCTCCATGGTTATTTAAAGTTCACAAGCTTTCAATTGTTTACATAATACTCTTACCACATGAGGAATTAAAACACGTCTTTGATTCCAGCAAAGAACAACTCCTCCACAGACTTCTCCACGCTCAGGCTTGAACTCCACCACTGCACCGGTACACCAAAAGGCAATCGACCATCCTCTAGACTGGGTTCACGCGCCCTTCTCTCATCCAGGGTTCACGCGCTCTTCTCCACAGCCTTCACGCGCACTGGCTTCTCTTTTCTGCAGATCGCACAGGTTATTCCAGCGCTCAGGTTATTCCTTCTACGCTCTTCCACAAACTCTCTCTCTGCTCTCTCCACGAAATGACCACGAAATAATGACTGGTCTCTGCTCTCCACGAAATAATGACTGGGTGCGTCTCTCTCTTCCTGAGCGACTTCCTCCACGAGCAACTCGTCTCAGATTTTTCTATTGTTTTGATACTGTAAGGACAGAAACCCTAACAGCCAGGGGCGTTCAATACAGAGTTCGGAGAGCGACTTCCTCCACGAGCAACTCGTCTCTCTCTTCTTCCACAAGCGACTCCTCCACGAGCAACACCTCCACGGCCGGCCCTCTTCCTCCAAGAGCGACTGCCACTTATGCGGATTTTGCTACTGAGAAGGAATTTCGTTTGAATCTGCAGAGTTATGGATGCTGTAGACACTGTTGTGAGGCCGTTGAAGGAAGGAATTTCAGCAATTCAGCAAAGTTGCATTCAGAACGATTTGTTTTGTCGTCATGGGCTTTGTTGGGTTCTTGGTTAAGTTGAAAACGGCGACTGGCTCTTCATTTTCTCAGCAATGAGATTAAATAGCATATAAAAACAGTCACAACTTACAAGACAAATTCCATTAACCAGCACTCGTTCATAATCATCTTTGAGAAGGTTTTAAATTTTACAAGCTTGTGCCCACGGTCAATAAAATTAATGTTTGTTGTAAACACAAGATAGCATTTGCAGAATTTACATCATACTCAAAATTCAAAATTTATGAAGCTTTTATGACACAGTGTGTCCATAACATACAGCAGCAATGCCGACCCAATATCGACTATGCTATCTCTCTCACCACACAAAATTTTTATATAACCTTGCCTTTAAAAAAAAAAATATATATATTTTACTCTCTCCAAGTAAAAAATTCTGCAGAGATTTTTTTTTTTTTTTTTTAAGCCCAAAAGAATAGGAAGCATTAACTTACTGTTAAAATTTCGCTATTCCAAAACCTTGAAAATCACCTTCTTCAAACAACCTTTAGCACCTTCCAACCAGGTTCCAACCAAACCATGCTTCACCCAGACCAAGCTTCAACCGCGTTTCAACCGCGTGCTCTGATACCACTTTGACAAAGTGTCCTCAGACACATAACTTTATTAATGAAGAAGGAAAATTACATCACAGAGATGTGAGGGCTAAATCCCGAAAGATTACCTCACATGGAAAACTCGATGGATTTAAATATCCAAAGAGTAACAACTAATTTACCGTTACCAAAACTAACTAAGGGACACCTCACATAATCACGTGAGTGTGTAGATGCCCTTTTACATTTATTAAACTAAACTTCTATTTATTACATTTTTGGATCATAATTTCTAACAGAAAATATCCTTGGAAAACTACTTAATTTCCCTATTTCGGAGGAATTTCCATTTTTCCCCAACCTGTTTCGGTAGACTTATCCTTTTACCTACGATCGACGCACTTTCCAATTTGACGCCGGCCTATTTCGGTGGACTTGGCCTTTTGTCACCAATCGACGCACTTTTTGTTTTGTTGCCGACCTTATTTGGAACAAAATTCATTTTTTTTCCAATCAACACATTTCCATTTTGTCACTGAACTGTTTTGGAGCAAAATTCATTTTGTCACCGACCTACTTCGGCACAAAATTCATTTTTCCTCCGATCGACGCATTTTCCACTTTGTCGCTGGCCCGTTTTAGAGCAAAATTCATTTTGTCGCCGACCTGTTTCAGCACACAATTCATTTTTCCTATGATTGACGCATTTTCCACTTTGTCGCGGGCCCGTTTCGGGGCAAAATTCATTTTATCACCAACCTGCTTCAGCGCAAAATTTATTTTTCTGCCGATTGGCAAAATTTCTGTTTTCGTGTCGAAATTCCTTTCGACAACTTTTTGATTTTTCACCAAAACGTATCGGTGACTATTCAAATTTCTCGCCAATAGTTTCAACGCTCTTTCTAATTCACACTTTTTGATTTTGCACCGAAACATACTTAGACAAAAAATTCAAAAAACTTAGAAAATTTTTGAATTTTTTTTTGAATTTTCCTATTGATCAGTGGTGATTAGGAAGCCATCTTACCACTACGAACTATTCAAGTTAACCCATTTAGGCCCGATGTTGTAACCTGGCTTTGATACCATACTGTCACGTCCCCTCCCATCAATCCAACGCAAGGGATAGAACATGACACTAGAACTGTGCTATTTCTACTTTTCATCCCCATGATCATTAACAAAATTCATGGCAAGTAAAAATACATATGCATATGTATAAATGTAAGAAACACAACGGAAATAAAATTCTACTACACATACATCTACCATGTAGTCATCAACATAATCATAACATTCAATAATTAAATAGATTGCAAAATTAACACAAGCGCGTACTTATCTTGAAATGATGTAGTCTCGAGCAACTGGCTATGCAACTACAACATTCCACCCAACCATACACCAATTGTGCTCATCAATCTCTCAACACAACTGCAACCCCCGAGATTGGCATGATTTCTACAAGGAAAAAGGGAAGAATAGATTCACACATAGCCAAATATACACCGAAAATAATCCAATCCAATCCATAGTTGGGTTTATCAGGCTACTAAGGCAGTAGAAAGAAAGAATTGCTAAGCTAGTGAGCTCAACAGCAGAGCTATTGGTCCCTCTACAAGATCTAGCTAGCTTGGCACCCACAATACCTACACACCCAACACAAGGAATTATTCTCTTCAATGCTATACAGTACCTCAAGCCATACCTTCCCTTCTAGTGCTCTCAGGGTGTGCATAGAAAAGTGTCCAAAGCCCTTTGATCTTGAGAAAAGTTGCACTCTTCACTAGGTTTATCAAGCCAATTCTAGATCCTCTTCTACTCTTGGTTGCTTACACCCAATTCAAGCAAAATCAAGGGATATATATAACCAAATCCAAAGCTATATTGCAAAAACACATATTTACATAACTGTTGGGCATGAAGGAAAACGTTTTAATTATGGGATGCCCAAAATGAGATTGCCATGGGTTTTCCCAAATCGTGGCACAAAAAAAATGAATTATGGGATGGGGAAAAACCACATGGAGAACAACGATTTATCCCATAGCTGTATGAGCATTTAGTGGGCCAAAACGGCCTCTATGAACCCCCAAATCGATTTCCCCTTCTTTCCCACTGTTCTGCAACACAAAAATGACTTCCCAACTATGGAAAACGAGGGAAAATGAGGGAAACACGTGAGGGAAAATGCCCAGGAGGCTCAGACTATGTGAGGGAGAAAAAAATGGGTGAAGAATAGCTTGGGGAGCAATTTCGTGGGTGTTTTCTTTCCCTAGAAGCCCAAAATCGATTTTCCAAATTGATGGCTTTCCCATACATGAAATTGGGTAGCCATACCTCTCCATTCCCAATGCATTAACTACCTCAACCAACCCTTGGAAGAAATTAAATGATTGGGTGCATAAGTCAAAATGGGTAGTTGAGGGTTTATGGGTTCTTTCATTGACACTTGGATTGACACTATTGGCTCAAGGGTTTGAATATTTTCCCTCCCTATTCTTTGTAGAAATCATGCCCCCATCTCTTGTTGCATTGCATAGCTAGTTGTGGGTGTTTTATTAAAATGCATATTTACATGATGTTGTAATTTCTATTGTGCATGGCTAGCACGAGAACCATATCCATCGATTTTTAATTGCCAATTCATAAAACACTAAATCGATGGCGGGGCTTGGCCTTGAGCTCCTCACCGCGATTTTATAATGATATTTACATCATTTACAATTTTAATGCAATAGGGTCAAAATAGGGATATTACATCTGATTCTTGAAGTGTTTTTTTTTGTGCTCTTCAAGGAATCATGGGTGATTTCAAGCTCATAGGTGAGCTTGTCAACTTCACCTTCTTCTTCTTGTAATGCACAATGGTACATCTCAGCAAGCCTAAGAAGATGGTATCTATCAGAAAGTAGGCGTATGTAGTTAGACTTCATGGTTTCCACTGCCTTTCGAATGGATTCAAAATATGCAAGGGAAGATACTATTTTCAAACTATCATATGCCCATGAAACTCTCTAACAATAATCTATCACCAAGGCATTTGTGTCATCAAAATTTTTCAAGGCTGTCCTAACATTCTCTTTGCTTACCTTCAACTGCCCTGCTAAGAGTTGCAGCTTATGGGAACATTTCCTTCACTAAATTTTCTGATTTGTTTCCATTGTCATCCTCCCTAAAATCATCCTTTTCCACTGCATTCTCTACTTCTGCACATTCTTCAATTGGAAGAAATAATGGTGGGAGATAGGTTTCTTCCCGTTTCCTTATTTGGGATGCCAACAAAATTGATTCCATAGCTCTTTGCAACCACTCATTTCCCAAGTATTGAGTATTGTTTATATTTTATAATGGCTGATATAAAAAATCAGAATGCTTGTGGCATGAATCCACAACACATAATGAGCATTGAAGATTAAAATTCTACAATACAATCAAATCAACATTAGAAAATTCTATAATACAATCATCCTCATGTGGAAGGGATGCTATCGCTTGATGATGCAAAGAAATAGGATTGCTGCAAAAATCAGATTTTTTGTCATACCTTGTTGTCACATCTTCATCATTCCCATGTGGTTGATCTGTGCGAGCATGTTGCTCCACTTTGTGTTTAACTGGAAGACTCAATGATGCAATATGTGTTTCCCTTTTATCCAACATTTCGTATGGATGAAAAGAGTTTTCGAACATGGCTTTATTTGATTTAGGACTCCCACATGATGGCTTATTTTCACTATCCTCATGTACATTTGAAAGTTGAACAATGACAAATGAGTCACCACCTTTTGAACTAGATTCATCGCATGAAACTTTGGGTGCTCTATTTGCAAACCTACCAAACATAGTCGCCATAATTATTGATGCAAAGCATTCCAGAAGTAAAGCTTTACATTGCTGCAAATTATAATCTATCTCTCGATATGTATTGTCCAGCTTCTCATGGACCTCCCTTATCTTCTCCCATTCAAACTTCTTCTCCTCTATGGTCGAAGCATAAAGGGAAGTGGATAACAATCTGGCATCTACAAGTCTAGCCATTGAATAAATTTCACCAACATTGTATATGATATCACATAAAGAATCCTCCAACTCATGTCGAACATGCAATCCTCCATCTATCCATACAACTCCTTCATTGTCTTTCATCGAAGAAATGAAACCATCTTCAGAGAATGGTTCTTCACATGTTAAGCTCTCCTCAAACTCCCAAGCATCTAGTTCTAACCTCATGTCTGCAACCCTTCTTCAAGTGAGGTTTATGTTCTACAATTTTATTCAAAGGTATATTTTAGTTCCCATAGTTTTCCAATACCATGTTCTCATACCACTGTAGTGTACCCAACCCTTAGAACCAGATTTTTTTTGTACCAACTTGACCCTAATTCGAAACTAGGAAAAACTAATCAAATTTTGCTATAAAAAGGTATTGTTTCCACACGCTCCCAAACATCACCAAGCTCAATCGAATATTCCCAAAAATGGAATGAAAGGATTATACACATCCCAATGCATCAACTTGACCCACTAAGCACTTCCATACAACTAGTTATGATAGTGAAACAATAACAAAATTTTCGCTACCAAATCAGAAATTGCAAAATTTTACATAGATCAAACTATAACTCCTCCTAATTGACCCAACCCCTTCCAAACAGATCCAATTCGACTTGAGAAGAGAAAAACACATATAAATGATTCCCCAAATGCTTCAAGAACCTTTATTGGAATTTTTGAACACTGGTCTCAATACTACATAGACATCTCTAACTGAGGGTGCGCAAGCATAAAGGTACCAACAGACCGACCGGTAAAATGTTCATAACTTTGGCATAAGGAAACATTTTTGAGTGAAACAAAAAGTGTTTCCTACTGGAAATGACACTCCTGATGCAATGCAAGAGTTATCATAACCCCAAAATACTCATAAAGAGTCGAATAATAAGATGAATTTCTACCCCCTTATCACCGGTGCAAGATTAATAACACCCATAACCATAAAGCTTCCAAACCAAACCCAAATGCTTACAAACACACTCGAATCAATACCAATGGATTACTAACATACACTAGGGAATCATTTCAAGGTTTATCAACAAAACATTGAGTTTATACAACCATATTCAAACATATTTTCTAATAGATAATCATTTACTCATAGATTCACCATTGCTTGCATATTGGACAACATATGGGGAAAAACACTAAGATTTTTATAATAAATGGGACACCATCAAAGATTACATCAATGGATGCTATAGAAGCTTGAAATACATATAGATATATGATGCAAAGAGAGTATATATGGCTGCTACAAAACCACAGAGAAAAGAAGGAGAGTTACTGGTCCAAATGAGTGATTTCCATCCATAGTTGCACCCTCCACAAGCAATATTTCAACCCCAAAATTCAGATATGACCTCTCAAGTGTGCCCCCAACCAGATATGAGTTCCATGTAGAACATATAACAGCCACCAATATATTTAAGCCACCATAGATGCTCCCTCCTCCACCAAAATCTACCACAACACAAGTTGCCAATACTGGAAAACACCAACAATCTTTCACTGCTACAAACTAAATCTCAAACACACCAACATGAGCTTGAACCAACTAATTCAAATGGAAATAAACATATGAATTTAAGTTTTGTATATAAATATGAAGGTGACTTCTCCTCTCAATAATCAACTATGAAGCAAAATGAAGAGATCAGGGGGATCTTCTCCTCTCTACTAGCTAGGGTGAAATCTTTCATCATCGAAACTAGTTCACAATGTAATGGGCACATCCTCCAAGATAAAAATACACAAGATCTCTCCAATATAAAAAATCAACAATGACCAAAAATTCCCTCACTTGTTTCTTCACCCTTTTTATAAACCTTCATGGAGCATTTCCCCCTCATTCTAGAATTTTCTCACAAATATTGAATAAAATACTAATAAATGATATTTTTATGAGAGAATGAAACCTTGGGACTCATTAATTCCTCTCTAATTTTATTTTTCCAAATAATAACTTCATCTACCTTGGAAATTCAAAATAGAGAGGCTTAGCTTGATTTTGGGGAAGTTACACTAGCATGTGGGCCTACCCCTCTCCTCTAGTGCCCTCCTTGCATAAATTTAGGACCTTCAACATGTCATAGGCTATCATAAGTTGTCATGAGCTGTCATAAAACCTATTTCTTTCCATAAGTTGTCATAGATGTCATAGGTTGTCATAGATTTTCTCTTTTTAGCTTGGGAAGTTACAACCCATGAGATGCCTCCATGATCGGATTCCTTCAACTTTGGATGGGAGTTACACCACATATTTAGATTCATTCCTCCACTAATGTACCCTCCTTTCCCAATTGTGTCCAATACCACCTTAGAATTTGTATTTGAGGGAGTTACAACTCATGTGGGTCCGAAATCAACCTCCTTATGCGCTCTCCTTGTCTAATTTTTCCTAATGTTGCATCATTTCACAATTTGGACATCGACTATACAAATATTTGACTGACATCACCACCTTGATAATTTTTCATGACTTTACCAAGTGACTTAGGCCAATGCATCCCCTTAGTCCAATGGAGTGATCCATAGAAATTTTTTTGGGATATTACAAAGGACATCAGTCCACTGGAGGCTCAATTGAGCGATCGACGAGGATGTGGTCGACTCAGCTATAACAACTGACTAAACTATGGGATGTTATGGATTTTGTGGAAATGGTTAGAACTAATGACCCTATTTGTGGACTAGATCCTCCTCACTTCAAGGGAGTTTGTTAGATCTGGAGACTTTAAAAGAACAACCCTATGTGTTGTGTAGATATGATCAATTAATTTGTAAGAATAATTCATTATGATGTTCTCATCACAATGTGTTGTGATTAAGTTTTATAATGGTGTCTTTAGACACCACCTCTTTTCTTGGAATACAATTCCTTTCTGCTATTTTATTTGTTGTTCTATAGTTCATTTGAAGACGTTCCCCAACATGGTATCAGAGCTATTAGTTTTGACCCAGCTTGTTGTTTGTGAATCGTGTTGAGTTAGATCTAGGGTTGATTGACTCCAGGATGAAGATTTGTCAACTGATACCTCTTCTTGAACTTGGATCATATATGTTTTATTAGAAGGATGACTTCCAATATAGAACCTATTGTTCTAAATGGACATAATTATGCAATCTGAGTGCCAGATATGGAAACTTTGTTGAAAAGTAATGGACTGTGGCAATATAGTAAGGTCATTATTCCAGATTCGAAGGATGATCAAGATAAGTTTTTCATCAACAAAAAGAAGGATGAGGTTGCTAGGGTCATCACGACCTACATTTCAAGGGAGATTCGCTTTCATACAAGTGGGATTGTCTGTCCTCATTCTTGTTAGTTTTTAAGAAATTTCAATCTGATCTAGGATCTTAACTGAGAGAATAACATGTACAACATATCTACAGCATATCAATCATGGACACAATAATTCAAGCACATAAAAGACACAAAGTTTCAGTGGGGAAAACCAAGAAGGTGAAAAACCCTGCAACTTCCTCAGAGATAGATAGAGAAATGATACAACCCAAGTACAAGAGATAGCCTTCTCCTAGCAGTAGCTTTTCCTCCTCCACAAGTGCGCCACTCTTCAATGAGAGTATGAGTGAGAAAAGTGAATGATCAAATAGAGTGCCACCCGCACTCTATTTATACTTGACTTGACTTGCCTAATAACCTTTACTAGGTCTGCCTTAACTTAACCACATAACATAATGTTGACTGGGCCGACCCCCAATAGGGTGGTCTAATAACCCTTTGACCCACATGACTTATACAGGGCTGACCCCACCAAGGTGGTCTAATAACCCATCAAGTATAAGTTATGACACTTACAATATAAATGACGACACTTCCGTATAGAGGAATAATAGCATCTCTATATGAATACAAACACTTCGGTATAGAGGAATAATAACATCTCTATAGGAATACATTCCGAAGTTACAAATACATCAACAATTCCTTCTAGAGTAAGTTAAAGTCACTATTCAAAAAGTTTAATGAAAGCCAAGTGATGCAGATAGAGAAAGAGTTGATCTTTTTGGAACCCCATTCCTTTGAAAGGATTGAGGAATATTTGGATCGCATCAAGGAGCTACAATTGAAATTGGGCGAATGTGGTTATGGTTTTCCAAAGAAGGATGGACAACTCATTGAAATGGTCTTGATGAATTTGAGGACACCTTATCATGTCTTCTACTCCTCATTTCGCACCAATTGGATGTCATTCAAGCAAGATGACAAGGACTTCACCTTTGATATCTTCTATGATTTGTTGATTAACGACCAAAAAAAGTTGCATGGAGAAAGGAAGCTTGGTACCAAACACCAGGTTCACTTGCTCAAAATTAAGGTCAAGCAAAATTATAAAGAATGTGGTCAATTAGATCATTGACCATAATGTATTTACTAACCTACTAAAGGAAAAACCATCGAGTCGGCATTGACGAAGAAGGATTGAAAGAAGAAAACCCATCGCTATTGTGGAAAGGAGGGACATGTTGAGAAAACCTACTAGAAGAAGACGAAGGACTTGGAGTAAAAGGTCAAGCATCTTGAGGAAGGCATGTCAACTGGTTAGTCAATAAACTAACTTGCAAAAAAATTTACCTTCTTTGTTATCAATTCCAAAGCATTACATGCCCGTACCACTTAGACATAATGGGTAGTCGATTTTGGTTATACTCATCATATGGTTAAGGATACATCTCTATTCTCTTCCTTAAGTGGAGCTACATAACAAAAGATTTATGTAGCTGATGATTATGCACTCATATTTGCTAGAAGCGACGATGTTGAATGCAAACATGGTCGAATATCCAATGTCTATCATGTGCCTAGATTGAGTGCAAATTTGTTATCAGTTACTCAAATTACATAGACTAAGAAGACTATTGAGTTTTGGCCAGATCGCTTTAGCATAAAATATCTTAGACTTAGGGGGTGACTGTTGCTTTAGGATATCTAGATCTCAAAGATAGACTTTACCAGTTTTGTGATTGTCCTATACCAATTGGACGGACCATACCGACGGCACTCATTGCTCAAACTGACGACATAAGTCAAATTTGGTATGAATGACTTGGACATCTGAACTTTAGAAGTTTGAAAATGATGGTAACAAATAATATGGTTGCTGGTCTCCCAAATATTGTTCCACATGATGGAGTTTGTAAAGGATGTGTGCTTGGAAAGCACCAATAGGCACCCTTTGATTTCGGGAAAGCATGGTGAGCACAAGACTGACTGGAACTTGTTCACAATGATCTTTGTTGCATGAATAAACCTTCATTAGTAGATGCAAAGTATATTTTGACCTTTATTGATGATTTTTGTAGGTTTGCTTGGGTAAATTTCTTGAAGAATAAGAGTCACGTCTTTGAAAGATTCAAGGAATTTAGGGCCTTAGTTGAAATACAATGTGGCCGACGTATCAAATGTTTGAGATTAGATAATGGTGGAGAATACGTGAGTCAACAATTTGAAGAATATCTCTTGCAAAATGGTATTTATTGGTAGAGATATTTACTCACACTCCTTAGCAAAATGGAATCGTAGAGAGGAAGAATTAGACTTTGGTATAAATGGCTTGGTGCCTACTGTAGATTGAAGCTATTCTGACTAAATTTAGGGCATAAGTTGTTTATTATTCAAACTATCTCCTAAACCTTGTTTCGACTAGAGTTGTCAACAACATGAATCCAATCGAGAAGTGGAACAGAAGAAAACTTTTTGTTGGACACTTCAGAACCTTTGGATGTGTTGCTTGGGCACATATCAATGATAAATATAGGAATAAATTGGATGCAAAGAGTCATGCTTGCATCATGATGGGATATTATGATGAATCAAAAGCCTGTCAACTATTTGACCCAGTCAATCAACAAATTATTTTGAGAAGAAATGTGATCTTTGATGAGAATATTTTAGGTAATAAGTTGTTGAACTCATCCTTTGGTCTATTACACAATGATCTGTTTGATATTCTTGAATGATCTAGATCGATTGTACCCTTATTCGGAGTCCTAACCAGACTGATGAATTCTACTCCTAATTTGACTGGTAGTTGGTCTACCTTGACTGAGTATGTTGACACACTAACTCATTTGACTAATAATCACCGACCTGAATCACCACAGACTTGTCTACCTTGGCGGGCTGCTAAAACAATAGAAGTCGTTGGACCTGATGCTGGCAACGTTAGTATTGGTCGACATACCCGCATTCAAAAAAATGGAAGTGTTGCACTGATGGCATGTGTTCTTGAAACCTATGATCCTGAAACTTATGCTCATGCTTAGGGAGTTCCTAAATGGAAAATGTATGGTTGCTAAAATTGATTCTTTGAAGAATAATTAGACTTGGGAACTCGTTCTTTGACTACAAGGAAAGAATGTTGTGAAGTGTCGATGGGTCTATAAGACCAAGTTTACTTTTGATGGTGTTGTTGAATGCCACAAGGCTCATTTGGTAGCTAAGGGATTCTCTTATCAAGAAGGCATCGACTACATTGACATCTTTTCCCTTGTTGCAAAAATGAACTCTATTCAATTGATTTTTTCCCTTGCTATTTGTTTTGGATGGGAACTTCATCAATTGGATGTTAAAAGTGTTTTTTTTCATGGAGACCTATCTAAAGAAATCTATATGGAACAACCTCCTAATTTTGTGACAGATTCTAGTCATGTTTGTCAACTCAAGAATTTGTTGTATGGTTTGAAACAAGCACCTCGTGCTTGGTATGATAAGACCAATCATTTCTTTGTCAATCTTGGCTTCAAATGTTGTGAATTTGATCAAAATATTTATGTATTACATATCCATGGTGATACTTTGATTGTGGCATTGTATGTTTATGGTTTAGTCATAACATGAAGTAATGTCAAATTGATTTTGGGTTTGAAGAAACAACTTGCAGATACTTTTGAAATGACTGATATTGGTCTATATATATCTAATTGCTGGAGTCAACTGTGTGAAAATTTTCAGAGTCTGACTTTTCTGGTGGACACTCCACCCATCTTCAAGGATCATGAGAGCTCAATAATAGATAGAGAGATCTTGTGATGAATAAATACAAAGGGATATGACCGTTAGAAAAGAAGGGTGAGAAGTCAAAGGTCAATAGAGTTTGGTTGATGAATACTTTAAGATATGGTGGAATAATAAATAATTTAATAAATAGTAATGAGAATATGATGATGATGGTCTTTAACGTCCACTGAGACCAATCTTGGTCTATCGGACCTTAAGAATATAGAGATTAATTGGTTTTCTTTAAAATATTATTTCTATGCTCAAAAAGCTTACAGAGGAGTGTCCCTAGCTCGCTATATAGTTTTGGGGATCTACAAGGTGAGAAAGGTCAGTATAGGAGAAAAGACGTTGAAACTGATATCTAATGTGAGTGAAAGCCGAGCATTCTAAGAGAAAGTGATTTTCATCTTCCACCCTCATGGAATAACATAGATGGTGAATTATTTCAGCCCAAGGCATTTTAGGGGTTGTCCAATGCCCAGTTTCACTATGAAGCTCATGAGAGTTCATTCTAATCTTAGCAATATTTTTTTTTTTCTTTTAGCTTGTTAATATAGAAAGATAGTTTTGATCCTTGAGATTAGGGTTAATGGTCTCTCTGTAATACCGAAGCTTTCTTTTTACCTCTAATTCTTCTTTACATCACATTTTCTCTTTGAAGGTATAAGTAATAATGTAATTAATGTTATCAATATTTTGTAGAGTGGTAGTTTCATTAATCCTCCAATAATTTAACCAAGCCATGGCATCTTTAAGCTATCCCCGCTTGAGGCGAAGGTGCTTTTGGCTAGAGTTAAAAGAAATTTTAGGAAGTTAGTTGTCTCCTATATTCTTTAATTTTTTATTTGTTGGAACATAATTCCCATCTAGACCTTGGTTAATAATCCTTGCATAAGGTTCCAAGTGTTTAATGTAAGTTGTTCCATGGTTTGGCTTCAATAGTGCCTAGTCTAGGGGGTTTGTCCACATATTAGACTAGTGGTTTATCATTATAGCCAAGTTTGTCCACAATTGTGCCCATTTCCTTATTCTGAGGAGTCAAAGGCACCCTATTTAATGCATTTAATGAGGCAGACACACCACTTCCCTGTTTTATGGGATAAGGTTGGACCAAGGGCACTAATGCACTAGATTTGGTCAAATTACTGATTAATGGCCACTACCAAATCCCTAAACCACATAATTCACCCTTATAATGATTCCATCCACATTTATTGACTTGCCTAACTTCCTCATGGTACTCATAGGTTCATTTGAACTCATTATGGCCCAATACAGGAGTTACACTTGGCACAATGTCATAGATTGGGGGAATTACTCCACTAAGCCTATAATTAATGTGAGCTACTCAACTTGCCACTAAGTTTCTCGATTTTTCCTCCTGAGAGCATATATATATTGTACACATGCTATTGAACAATAATGTAATGGAATATTAATCCACATGAGTGTTTTTCTCTTGTGTTCTACTTCATATTTTCTTCATATTTATTCTATTTTCTTGTCTATGTTTGGTAAATTCTAAGTGAAGATTGCTCTAGTAATCTAGATCCACCCGTGACACATATAGAATTTGACATGGTATCAGAGCTTCATAGAGGATCCTAGTCTTGCTTCCGAAATAGATTTCCAAGTGTGTGTTTTGTAGGTGCCTACAACATCTTCATTATGGATTCGAAAGTTGTTCCTCTCCTCTCTCCATTCAACTATTCAGAGTGGAAAGAAAAGATGTGTGCATATCTCAAGAAAAAATGTCTCTTTGATGTGTCCATTGGTGCTATGAGTGAGCTAGAGTCTTATGAAGAGAAGTGTGATTGGCTTAATGATTTTGATAGAGCATATGGAACTATGTGTCTAGCTATACCTCCTAGAATGCATTATCTCATTGATTCTACTGAGTATCCATTTGAGCTTTGGATAAATCTAGATAAATCTCTTGGCATGTAGAAAGAATATATTAGCTATATGGAGAGCAATCAAATGAACACCTCCTCATGTGTTCTCACTCCAAAGGTCTTGGCCTCATGCATTTATAAAGAAGTTGTTCAAATTGAAGAAGAAGAAGAAGATACAGATTCAACAAATGATCCAGCTTAACTTTCTTCCTCTGTGGCTTCCCTTGTTTTCCATGAAGCTATTTTTCACGAAGATAAAATATGAGCTGCTTCCATAAATAATGTTGGAGACATGTCTCTCCATTCCACTTCTTTCTCCTCTATGTATTCTATTACGAATGTTGAATATGGGTTGTTGATTGGTGATCATAGTGAGCCTTCTCTAGAAGAGGTTCTTTCTTCATATGAGAGTATTGGTTCGAAATATGGTCAAGGAGAAGTTTGGAAGCCAAGTGAAGATATCTAATTGCTTCACACTCTTTTGCTTCCTATGTATTCCTACACCATGACCAGTAGAATTTCTTCAAGTTAATTTGAAGATGGAGAAGCCTTATCCATCACATTGGCAAACTTGGGACTCTTGTTCCACCTTCTTGGAGCTGATTACAACTCTCTTGGTTTGATGTTGATGCTTCAGGAACCTTATGATTCACTTGGGGTCACTTATTCTCAAGCATCTCAAGTCTCGTTTGGACTTGGCACCCTGGTTGGTTCAAAGATCAAGTCTGAAGAGAAACCTTCACTCTACTATCAGTGTTACTCAATTGTTCTACATGGCTTCAATTTCCATCATGCAGTTGTACATGTACATGATCTAGTTGAGCACATTCGTCTTCTTCCCAAGAAGAAGGTTTCTCCAGACATATGAACAAGTTCACAACTACTTGTGTTTTGGAGTAGTTTATTTTTGGTGTGTTTCATGCCCATTCTAGAGGGAGGATTTTCCCCATGTAGTTTTTCCTCTTTCCTCACTTACATGGATGAATAATGTAAAGGGTGACCATAAGCCTTTATTGCTTGGGCCCTCATAATAATTTTCTTTGAGCACAACCATTTTGGCTTAAGGGGGGGTGTTGGAACTTAATTCCCATCTAGACCTCAGTTAATAATCCTTTCATAAGGTTCCAAGTGTTTAATGTAAGTTGTTCCATGGTTTGGCTTCAATAGTGTCTAGTCTAGGGGGTTTGTCCACATATTAGACTAGTGGTTTGTCATTATAGCCAAGTTTGTCCACAATTGTGCCCATTTCCTTATTCTGAGGAGTCAAAGGCACCCTATTTAATGCATTTTATGAGGTATGCGCACCACTTCCCTGTTTTATGGGATAAGGTTGGACCAAGGGTGCTAATGCACTAGATTTGGTCAAATTGCTCCTTAATGGCCACTACCAAATCCCTAAACCACATAATTCACCCTTATAATGATTCCATCCACATTTATTGACTTTCCTAACTTCCTCATGGTACTCATAGTTTCATTTGAACTCATTATGGCCCAATACAGGAGTTACACTTGGCACAATGTCATAGATTGGGGGAATTACTCCACTAAGCCTAGCATTAATGTGAGCTACTCAACTTGCCACTAAGTTGCTCGACTTTTCCTCCTGAAAGCATCTAAATATTGTACACATGCTATTAAACAATAATGTAATGTAAGATTAATCCACATGAGTGTTTTGCTCTTGTGTTCTACTTCATATTGTATTCATATTTCTTCTATTTTCCTGTCTATGTTTGGTAAATTCTAAGTGAAGATTTCTCTAGTAATTTAGATCCACCTATGACACATATAGAATTTGACATTCTTGTACATTAGATATCTAATCATAGCCATGCTTTCAATGGGGGAGAGCCCTGCTTCTAAGAGGAGAATAGGATAGGGCGTGTTGCTTTTAATTTTAAGATTATAAGTAATAAATCTTTTCTAGATTTGCTCAATTCTTCTCCAAGACTTTTTGGAAATGATGCATCCCCAAGCTTCACAACCATATAAAATAACAGGAGTGACAAGCATTTTAAAGAGGAATTTCTTTTTGTCCCACATCACAAGGTTTTCCTCTTTATAGTTGTTTTCAAAGCCGAAGTAGGTTTTCCACCCTGCATTTATTCTTTTCTCAATGCTATAGTTCCAGTTGAGCTTGTGATGAAAGTCAATTCCTAAGCACTTATAGGAGGTTACTTCCTCTAAGATTCTATTGTCATAAGTACCTTTATTGGACTTGATAATCATGACTTTTGTTTTGTTAGTGTTTATGGTCATGCCCATATTGGTGCATAAACCTTTGAGAATTCGTAATTGCTTTTCAAGATCATAAGGGCACCTTTCCATAAGAACAATATCGTCAGCATAGAGAAATAGCATGATGAATATTCCTGCCAAGGTCGTGCTCACACAACCTGCCTCTTCCAAACATTCTTCAAGCTTATCGATGTAGATGCCACAAAGGGTAGGGGAAAGGGGGCACCCTTGCTTAACTCCAATATTACAATTAATATCTTGTGACCAACCTTGAGTGTTTTTGAATTTGGAAATGACATTCTCATATAACCATATAGTCATAGCCCTCAACTCGATAGGAACTTCTAGCTCTTCTAATCTATTCCAAAGGTTATATCTAGGCACCGTATCAAAAGCTTTTCGAAAGTCCACGAAACAACAAAAAATATTGGATTTATTATTACAACACTTCTTTGCAATGATCCCAAGCGTAATGAGGTGGTCCGTGGTTGAGTGATGCCTTCTGAAGCCTGCTTGGCCTTCAACCCCCTTTCCTTTATTTTCTAGCCATATACTATTCTTCTTTTCAAGGATAATGTCGTATAACTTGGCTAAGAGAGGGATAATCAAAATTGTTCAATAATTAGAGGGGTTATATTTATCTCCGCTTTTAAAGATAGGAACTATAAGGCTCTAAGTACAAGGCTTAGGGAATCCCTGTTGGAATGCTAAATTAAAGAGATTGTGAATATAAGGGATGCGGATGAGTGCTCCGATTTTTAGGATTTCTGCTTGGTACCCTTCAATGTATTTATCTTTTCCATTAGCTAGGTGCTTAATCCTAAAGTCAATATCTTCTAAGGAAAAGAATTTCTCAGTTGTAAGGAGGGTTTGAATGTTATACACGCCATCTGGGCATTCGTAAAGCTTTGTAAGATATGAATTCCAATCCTCCATAGAGATCTTATTATTTTCTTTAGTTTGACAAGTTAAAATTTGTCTCTAGAATTTCTTAGGAACTGTCTTAGATAAGTGTAAAAGTTTTTCCTGTCTTTTATTTATATAGAAAGTCTTTTTTATTTTAATTAAAGTTTTGTACATCCTTATCTTATCGGTTTTCATGGACTCGTCAACAGCTTCCTTAATTACTCTACGTGCATGCTTACAATCGTGATCATACCAAGGGTTGGTTCTTATGTTTTTCTTTTTGCTAGAGATTTCACGAGAAAACTTGTTGATGGCAAAGGAGAGGGAGGTAGTAAAATTATGATAAAGATCCTCTATATTGTTGTTATTAGAAAGAGAGAACAAATTCGTTGTTAAATCATAGAAAAAGCCATCTATATTATTTCTATCAAAGATCAAGTGCTTTTGGCTTTGAGAATTCTCCACAATGAGCTCATTATGTATGGTAAGACTAAATGTTATAATTAAAAGCCTATGATCAGAATTAGGGTCGTGGTTATATATTATATTATATAAATTAATTAAAATATTTTATGTACTAAATAATTAAATAATTAAGAGAAAATTGGTTGAAGGTAAAAAGTGGTAAAAAAATATAATTAATATAATTAGTTGAAGACATTTTTTATAAAATTGATTATTGAAAAAATGGTTAAAAATATAATAATAATAAATTAATTATAAATTACTAGGTAAATAGTAAAAAATTATATATATATATATATATATATATATATATATATATAAAATATGGAAAAAAAAAGAAAGGATCGAATATATATAATGGAAAAAAGAAAAAAAAAAGGATCATATATATATATATAACACAAAAAACTTTAGAAATATTAAAAGAATTAGTTTAAATACATAATGAAAAACTTTAGGAATGATATAATTTTTGAAATAAAATATAAATTAATTAAAAGTAGATTACAAAGAAAAAAAATTGATAAAATAGAATTAATAAGATAAAATTATTAAAATAAAATAAATGAAATTAATAAAAATATATAAATAATAATAAGATTTAGAAATATGTATTTAAACCAATCTTTTAATATTTTTAAGTTTTCCGTTATATATATTTAACTTTCTCTCTCTTATATACATATACCTACCGTTTACTTAGTAATATATAATTAATTTATTATTATTATATTTTTAATCGTTTATTTAATAATCAATTAAAAAAATGTCTTTAACTAATTATATTTTATGGCCACATTTGACCTTCAACCAATTTTATATTAATTATTTCATTATTTAGTATATATATACTATTTTAATTAGTTTATATCTTCTCATTAATAATTATTAAATTATTTATTATCTCACCATATCTTAATCTTTTTTTTTCCTTGAAAAAAAACGTAATTTTATTTCATCTTGCAAGTACAAAATTACATTGGATCTTCATCACTCTAGAAGAGTGTATATGCTGCTAAGCAGTACCAATAAATGCAGGATCTGCTACGAGCTTTTTAGCTTCTTACAAATGAAAAGTAGGTACTAAGGCCCTCAGAAAAAAACTACATCTAAAAACCAAAATCCGAGTAGCCATGAATGGCTCAAATACAAGGAAAGAAATCAACAGAAAAATGTCGAAGATAAAAAGGAGAAAGAAACATGGAAAAGTAAAATGATTCCAGAAACCCTAAAAAGGACGCAGAGCCACTAACATCTGCAAAGAATAACCCCCAGACTGCTGAAAAAATGGCACTCCTTGACAACCCATAGAAAAAAGCGGCTCCCTGGCATGGAAGCAACCACCACCAAGAAGAAAGAGTTTTCCATCAGTGCAGACAACCGCCCACCATCCTCGTCGATCCGAGGGCAAGAAAGCCCCAACGTGCAGCGACCTCAACAGATCCACCATCAAAATTGAAGGAACTAGGTCCCGATGCTCTATAGACCTTTGCTGCCGTCGTCGTCACTCGGCCAAGGACGCCCAACCCCAGATCTGCTTTCCTCTTTACAAAGACCACCACCGTTGCCACTGGGAAGCAAAAGAAACCCGCTACCTAATGGGTCGTTACGCCAAGACACCGCCAATGATCCAAAGCGGAATGGAAACACCTTCAGTCGGGCAGGACAGGAAGCAAACTCAAGGGAGAAGGAGGAGAGCGGCCATGGAAGGATCCATGGCCGCTAAAATCATCTTCAGAAGCCGACTAACAAAACCCTAGTTGCAAAGCGTCCATCCCCAAGTCATTCCTCACCACCATATCTTAACCTATTCATCAACCAAACCCTATTGACCTTTGAATTCCCACACTTATTTTCCAATGGTCATATCCCTTTGTATTTATTCATCACAAGATCTCTCTATCTATTCTTGAGCTCTCATTATCCCTGAAGATGGGTGGAGTGTCCACTGAAACGTTGTACTTTGAAAATTTTCACACAGTTAACTCCAGAAATCAGATATATATCTATACAACGGACTATGGAAATCTACATGCTATTATTGATATTGGTTTGTTGCATTTCTTTTTGGGCATTCAAATTTTACAAATGGAATATGGTATCTTTCTTTCTTGAGCAAAATATGCTTTGGATCTTTTAAAACGATTCAAGATGGTCGACTGTAAGTCTTGTGCCATACCTTATCAGTTGAGTGTAAAGTTATCGAAGAACTATGATTCTCTGCGAGTCGACACCATTCTTTATCGACAGTTGGTCGGTAGCCTGATTTACTTAACTCACAGTCGACCAAATCTCTCCTTAGTTGTTAGTGTGGTTTCCCAATTCATGCAAGATCCTCGCGAAAGCCACTGGAAAGCCACAAAGAGAATTGTTTGCTATATTAAAGGAACTTATCAATATGGTATTAAGTATTATCGTAGTACAAAACCTTTGGTTGGGTTACCGATTCCTACTAGGGAGGTTAAAATGAAGACCATAATCCACTTTTAGCTATGTGTTTCGACTAAGTTCTTGACCCTTGGTCTGGTCGTGTAAGAAACAAAAAGTAGTCTCTATTTCGACTACAGAAGCAGAGTATCGTGGCACTATCAATGCAGGCACATAGTTAGTTTGGATCCATCAACTTTTAGAGTAGCTTGGTTTTCTTGTTTAGGCCTCGACTGTTATCCATTGTGGCAATCAAAGTACAATATAGGTTGTTGATAATCTTGTTGCTCAAATCAAAATGAAGCATGTTGAACTTCATGTTTATTATTTGAGACAATTGGTACAAGACAATGTTGTCTCACTTGTTTATTGCAGGACAAATGATCAGATCGTTGATATATTTATGAAGCCTCTACCATAAGCTAAGTTTGTGAAACTTTGAGCTATGTTTGGGATTTAGGCAACTTCAATTATGGGGGGATGTTCATAGAATGTAATTTGACCTCCTGAATCTCTAGAGTGTTGTGCTAATGGGGGGGTGTTGGAATCTAAGGTTATGCATGTTCATCACACCTCTGGATTTTCTGGAGATAATCAGTTGAAGGACATCAGTCGACTAGCAGAGAAATCGACTGAACGCTCGACATAGTGGTCAATTAAACTGTCGATTGAATGGTTGAGGAGGTTGTGGTTGGATCAACTAGAACAACCGATTAAACTATGGGACGTTGTAGATTTTGTGGAAATATTTAGAACCAACGACCCCTATTTGTGGACCAGATCCTCCTCACTTCAAGGGAGTTTGATAGCCCTGGAGACTATAAAAGAATGACCTTATGGGTTGTGTAGATATGCTCAATCAATTTTGTAAGAATAATGCATTGTGATGTTTTGATCACAATGAGCCGTGCTTAAGTGTTGTAACAGTTTCTTTAGACATCACCTCTTTTCTGGGAATACAGTTTCCTTCTGCTATTTTCTTTTATGTTCTATGGTTCATATGAAGAGGTTCCCCAACACTAGGGATTATAGTTTTTGATATGAAGTAATTTATTTTATATTGGTTCTTTATTTTAATATTTAATAAAAAAATATATTAATAATGAATATTTGAAAAAAGAATTTAAAATGACTTTAACTCCTAATATTGTTCATGCATTATTTTTTTATGAATTTTGTTTTAAATTTGTGTGCTTTATGAACGGTTATGGATTTCTATGTACAACTTGAGTGGGTCTAATGGTTGAGAACATGTGTTTCCTTCTAGGAGGTCATAGGTTCAAATCTGGAGGGGGATAAGGTATGTACACCTCCGTAGAATTTAGTAGTCAAATTGATGCACGAAGGGGACCATTGTCCCACAAATAAGGGGTCTCATACACCAAATTGGTGTCGAGCTTGATTGTGACCTTAAAATAATAATAATAATAATAATAATAATAATAATTATTATTATTATTATTATTATTATTCTATTTTTAAGGTCACATCGAAGGCATATGCCAATTTGGTGTATGAGACCCCCTTGTTTATGGGGGCCTAATACACCAAATTGGTGTATGCCTTGGATGTGAACTTAAAAATAGATTAATTATTATTATTATTATTAAGGTCACAACCAAGCCATACACCAATTTGGTGTATGAGAACCCACAAACATTATTATTAATAATTTATTTTTAAGGTCACAACCAAGCCAAACACCAATTTGTTGTATGAGCCCCCTTTGTTTGTAGGGACAAGGGATCCCCTCTACACAGTGATGTAACTGCTAAAGTCTACAAAGGTGTACATAACCTACCCCTCCAAATTTGAACCTATACCCTTGTAAGAGGAAACACATGTTCTTAATAGTTAGACCCACTCATGCTTTTATCATCAAAGAAAAGTATAATTTTAATTGTAGATTTTTATCTAGAAGTAGTTAAATTTTGCATTGATTTCTCTTTAAAATTTTCACTTCAAAGTAATTAAATTCTGTATTAATTTTTTAAATAAATAAATTATTTTTTATATTAAAAAATTATATAAATTTTTTTCCTTAAATTAAAAAATTATATATATATATATATATATAACTAACTTTTGAATTAAAAAATTATATCTATATATATATAAAACTAACTTTTGAATTAAAAAATTATATATATATACATATATAAAACTAACTTTTTGCTTATTCACAAACATTGTTAATAATAAATTAAATATTGTTCATAATAAATTAAACATATTACCTTTTCGGGTTAAGTACATGCCATTAATTCCTTTGCATGAGTGGATTTAAGGTTTGGTGTGTGCTAAGGAGAGGAGCGGAAGCGTATGTGTGAAGTTTTTGTAACATTATACAAATTATTATTGAAGATATGGGTTAGGTTGTCATGTGCATGCCATGTGGTAGTATAAATCAAGACATTGTTCTATTACGTTAAAGATAGATGGTTATTGGTTATTAGTAATGTTTTGAGACGGGTTTAGACATACTAGATAAGCAACTATGATTAAGGCACACATCCATGCTTGCAACATGTTAATGAATTGTTATTTAAACATCCATTAAGATTATCTCCCATACTTATTACATGTGTTACATATATTGAAATTGTACATAACATTTCATGACAAAATTCTAATATCTTAAACTTTATATATAATTGTACATAACACTCCATTCTAAAATTCTCATATCTTAAATTTCATGAAATATGATTTTCTAAGTTAGTAGATATGAGTTCAATGCATTCATTTATTTATTGAATATGGTATTTAAATACTTCATAAATATATCAAAATTATCACATATCAACATAACCAGTGCCACAGGGTGGCGATGTCCCTGTCTTAAGCTTTATTTAGTATTATCGTAAACTTGCTTTAAATTAGATTGATTACTCAACGATAATTTGAAATGAAGATAATATATTTGCCTATGCGAAATCATTGCCATGCAGTTGACCATATTTGTTTTATTATGCATGGAAATTTATGAATCCTTTTGTCATAAAGAGTCGCATTCATTATAAAGTTTAACCTTTTCTGATTGCAAATTGGTTGCACTTTTCACGGGGTTTATTTTTGTAAAAGCCACGATGAGGTTAAGCTTTGATTAAGTCTTGAAATATACAAAGATGCTCAAGCCTATAGAATGAAGCAATAATTAGGTGGTTGATTAAAATTGTTGATTTCCTATCACATATTTAAAGGGAGCCACGTAAGTGATCGTTGTAGGAATAGAAATGGAAGAATTGCCACATTAGGGTTTTTATCAAAATATTTACTAGAGAACACCGCCCTAAAAGTTACAACTAATTTGTAAAGAAAAGGAAGCCCAACCCGATCAACCCAAGATCTAATCGGATCGCTAAAAGGGGAATTAGCTCAAAAAGGCAGATTCGTTGCTCGTAGAGATATTAACTTTTGTTGCCACTATGAGACCATGTCAGCACATAGTAGTTCAATTTAAAAATAAAATAAAACTCCATGGGCAAAGTTTAAAATCATACAAAGTTTATGAAAAGCATGCTCCAAGGCTAGTAATTCCGCCCTCGACAAATTGCAATCCTATAACTGCATGCATAGCACGTGGAAGGGCTATGCAGGTTATGCTCTTCCCAACTAGTTATGCAAGGTTTGAATCGCTAACAGATGGCATCAAGTAAGATCAGTAAGATCACGAATCAATCCTATTTAATTGAAAATGGTTTTATTCATTTGAACATATTTCACTAATCAAAATCTTTAAATTCATGTAAATTCATAGTTTTGATGCTTCATAGTCTAGATGGTGTACTTAATTGTAGCACAAGTCACAACGGTCATCGTAGATCCCCCGTGCATGAACGCATTAATTCCAATGCATCTCGGGTATAGCCAGGTAGCTTCCTGTCTATGCATGGAAGCTATGTTGCATAGGCAGCTAAGATGCCTTGCCACATGCGTATCACACCATAGCCAAGGAGAAAATCTTGATCATAGTTGCGTTGACATGGGAAGATGAAAAAGCACTTGACAACTCAACTCTTTGCACAATGCTTGGAGGAGATCTTAAAGTATTTCAGAGTCGTGGCTTCTTTCTGACTGTAAATTTGTAGTCTTTGCAGTGCAATGAGGAGGGAATTTCACTGTCAACTTCTAGGCGTCTTCCTTCCCTTTTCCATGGAGATTACTTGCTGCACTGCTCAGAGCTGTCATTGCAGTGGTGATTGTTTTCAGAATTGATAGCAACTGCATAACCTATCAATGCATTGATGCTTTGTGATAGAGTGGCCGATCTAGAAAAACTCTCTTTCAAAATGTTTTGTCTAGGGTTTTGAACTCTTGCCTTTTCAATGTTAAACAAGTTGTGTAGTGGAGCGACTTTGTTTGCTTCTTGATTTAAATAGAGATGACAGAGTATTAGTAGAGAAAAAAGGGAATGTATGACCCACCCGCAAATAATATCGACATAGGTCGAGCTTCATTTTGTCTTTTGGGAAAGTTATTTGCAGAAATTGAAATTGAATACATTTATCAGCTATGTTGTAGGGAGTGAGATATTCTTCAGCGCCTCATTGCTTGCTCATCGAGGTTCTTCTTTCACAGTTAGCACAGCTACAAAACAATGAACAAGTCACATATTTTTTTGACGATGGATTCTCCTTGTTATTGATGCTTCCTCTAAAATGAGCTATAGAATGAAAAGGGAAGAAGCTGTGAAGAGGATGTTGGATCAATAAGTTAAACTAGTGTCAGCTATGATGTTGTTTGTTTTATGTTTTCCAGTTCTCACTGCATCATTTGTGGTTCACTCAACACTGTATACTTTAGACCTCTTGGCTGAAAAAAAATGGTGGTGGCGGTGGCCCAAGTAGAGGCGGTGGCTGGGCATTGAGTTTGGTTTCTCTCACATCACACACTACTCCATAAAAGTTCAAGTCGTTGAAGAGTAGCTAAAAATTAATACAATTCCTCGCCTGTGTTTCTTTGATATTTCTGTTTTCATCTCCATTTCAAGTGGTTGGAATGACTTTGAGGACACAGGGGATGCACCTTTGGTTTTGTAGAATGCATGGCACAGAAGCGTTTCCTGGAGCTTCCCTTGCAAATTTTACCAGCCTTGTATACAACTTCCCTTGGATAGTTCACTCAGGTTAGTTCAATAGCTAAGTAAGTCATAGAGTAAAGTAAGCCATACTATCGAAACAATCCAGAAATTGCATTGGCGTTGGCAGTTTGAAAACATAGAGAAATGATTTTATGCAGTGGATGCTCAAGTAATTTAGGTACGATTCACATTACAATTGCTCAGGTTCCAATATAACTACGCATTTGTGGCCAATTTCATGAAGATGAATGTCACCTACCCAAATTTTGAGACTATTTATTTTATTTCAAAAACATTATGTTAAATTATAATTACAAAGTTTTGTAATTATGACCAAATCTGGTCAAGGATGATTGTAATGACATATTATTATTATTTATAAATTAAAATAGGAGACAAACACCAAGGGAACTGTTGAATGAGTGTTCACTGACCCACTAGGAGGAATGGAAGCTGTTAGAAGGCATGGGATAGGTGTTAGCATTTGTACTCCACCACTAGCTATTGGTTATGGGACAAGTACCCCTAAAATTGTGGCATTATCCCCCAGGTGGGTGGAACAGAGCTATTAGCTCATTAATGACCAGGTTGAACACTAAAAAGGCCTAGGCAGCCTAGAGAAGGAAATTCAAATTGAGCAGGGAGCTCCATAATTATTTTTCTGCAGAAATAATTCCTCAAGTGTATCAGGTGATCACTAAGAGATTCAAATAGGAAGGCTAAGTGGATGTGCATTGTGAGTCTGCTGAAATTATTCTAAGAAGGAAACTAGAGGTGCTGGTGTAGGTCTCTTTGACTGCTAAGTCTATATGATTGGATGATCTACTTTGTTGCTGCAAGTTGATGACCTAAAGCTTCTACAGATTCTTCTTCCTAGTGGTTCAGTGAACAGGCTCGGGGGTCCTAAGGCAAGTAATTTGGCTGTCTTCAGGAGTAGGTTGGGTGGAACAGGCTCCTTGGGCTATTTGTTTCTCCTACATTCATCAGTTTCTATTGTTGTGTCTTGTTTATTTTCATTTGAATGAACGAAGTTGTTTTATTAAACCTCTAACCCTTTTTTTTTGGTTTGATAACGAAGACTTATTGATTAAATCGTTTAGCTGAATTGTATACTTTGTTAAGTCAGGATAGGACAGAATAGTTCTGTTTTTGAATAAATAAATTACATAATTATGTATTGTTTCCTAAGTCAAACAGTAACCCTAAGTTTTCACTGTCAAGTAGTTGTAAATAACCTATGATGGCTAGAAGCAGAGTCCATAGACTTCTTATGGTTTATGTTATCGAAACATTGTTCTATTATTATCATAACATACAATATAATAAATCTATAACCTTGTAAACCTAATGAATAAAAATGATCTTAACAATTTGTAATACATTATAGATTGTAATTAAAATATAACTGTAGTAACCTTTAAAATATTTATTGATAAATAGAAATCACACAGCAGAAGTATAATCATCATGCACAGAACCAAGTCGTGGTTTAGGTTCATTAATATCAAACTAAGTATTATTCTTAACCAACATAGAAATGATGCAATAAACCCTAAGGGTTTGGAAATCAAGGCATGAATCAAGCCTGCATATGCAACACTTACCAGAACAAACTTTCGAATCTTATAAAGTAGTACAGAATCATGGCAAGGGTTCTAGCAACCCTGCCCGAAGATAAAGTTTAAGCATTTTCAATGTTGGTCAAACCCAAACCTAAAGCAACCTATCAATAACTTTATTTAATTAAAAAAATAAATTCTTATATCAATTCACGGGCTCGAGTCACACTTGCCCAGATTATATCAACAACTATCATAACAAGAATGGTTTGAGTCACGTTCACTAAAGAACAGGGATTTCAAACCCTTTGACTCATTGTATTGCAAACACAAATACGAGTTCGAAACTATTGTTTCTTAATACATATACAAAACGAAGCATAAGTATTAAATTACAATTATGTAAGAGTAGTAATGAAATCCTTAAACCCCGTGTCTTATCTTTTCTAAAGGTTCTGTACTTTTTCATTTATGAAACGCTGTGTAATATAATCGTATGCCATCCAAGTCTTGGGTTCGAGTGCTTCACTCACCTAGACCAAGTATCGAACCATAATAGTCATAACAACAATAGTATCGAATACATTAAAAACAACACAGTGAATACAATATCAAAACCAGTATTAATATTATTTGTCAAAATGTCTTAATAACTACCGAACGGAAGCATGCACAGGCTGTACAAACAACAAGTCTGCTAAATTCTCAAAATAACCGGTTACAACGAAGGCTTGAAGCCTCAACTTAGACTATACATTCTTTTTCCCACGGCTTAATACCTAATTTCAAATTACAGTAGAGAAGAAAAAGATTCATCTCTCGACGAATCCAGGGCACATGGATGAACCCAAGACTTACCAGGACATTGAAGTCCTCGGTGATCATCCTCTGTAGGAAATGTAGCTGAGAGACCACTGCACCCTGCAAATTGTGCCATAAAATCTCAGTTATATTCGTAATTATTATAAAAACCAAAACTTACAAGTTTAAAATAACCATTGCAAGCAATGACGGATCTGTTACCCGTGGATATCAAGATCGGGATCATTAGTTATCATTGGAAGGCCGAGGTTCAAGACCCATGCATTTCCAGGTTCAGGTTATCACCATTAAAACATACCGAGGTTGTGGTATCGAAACCCTGAACGACCATCTCGAAACCCTAAGACCTCGCGGCCTATCGGCCTCACTTCCAAAATCACAACCATAACAATGAATGCAAGGGTTTTGGACAAGAGAGAGTTAACGCTATTGCATGTGTGGTAGCGCAGCATCCAAGAAATGTTCACGTGCCTCAAGCCAGGTTGGATGCCACTGAGAATTCCACCCAGGATCTCAGTTAATGCTCATTAATTTTGTAGTGTTTTCCAACCTACACATAATAAACGTTAGTTCCCAATACCTTACTTCATGACCATAACTCCAACAAGTTCATATATCTTTGCATTATAATATATATACATTTTTTTAATGATAGGATCATCATATAGTTCATATTTATATAAGTGTAGGTTTTGTTGTAATAAGCTTGTAACCCTAAACTCCAAAGTAATTCAAATACCATTGCATTATGTTTTATATAGGTTGATTTAATATTAGAACTATTACAAATTATAACACCAAATGATGTGAATTGTAACCTAGATAATAAGCAGTTACATGATATGGGTAGAATCATTGTAAAGTTTCATGTACATAGATGATTATATATTTTCGTAGATATATGAATGTTATATAACTTCATAATTATGAATGCTGATTCGTTCTTGTCTATATGAGTAAAATATCAAATGTACATGGTAACGCTAATACTTACAATAAGTCTTGATAGTGTTAGATTTATATTACTTTCTACACAAAATATTATTTGAGTGATTACGATAATCTATGGTATCCATAGCAAAATGTTAGCTACACAATAATGTAAATCAAATAGTACCTCTTTGTGACTTTAACAAGATCATGTTAAAGTTTGGGATAAGCTAGATAACTTCTATCGTAACCAGTATAGTATTTCAAAATGATCATTTGATCGCAGAATTATAATCTAAATTTCAAGTATGTATCTATCGTTTGGAAATGCCATAAGAAAGATAATTCAAATTAATAATATACATGCTGAAGCTATCCAACAGAAGTCATAATAAAAGCTAGGATCTCACCCGGAAATAATCTTCAAATAAAATTTATTGTTGGTTGAATATATGTTGGTAAACTTTAAATAATTTCAAAGGCTGGAATTATCTTTACCTGTAACCTGCGTCAAGTGTAATAACTTTAGCCATGTAGCTAAGTAAGCCCCGGGGTGCCATAGGACCCCTTCATCGTCAAAAGAGGAGCAAACAATTAGTACAAACAAAATAATCAAACATTAAGTAGCGATCTTAACAAACATCTTGTTAAGGAACGTAATTGTATTTCAAAAATTAATAAACAACAATAGATGAATTACTATCGTTAAAATAAACAAATCAAACAGTTAATTACTTCCGCATACTTAAATATCATATTTATTACTATTATCAAAATTTTTAATTTTTACGAAATTTTGGGATGTTAAGTTGTGCTTAATTTTTAAAATTTTTTTGTAATGAGAAAGGGAGAAACTATTTCTGAAATCTCAATGAAACATTTTTTTGTTTACTATCTTAAAATTTTCTATGATTTTAATATGAAACCATGGTATCTAGGATAACAGTCATTCAAATTCAAATTATGAAAAGGTCAAAGGAGATTTGCAAATATTGTGACTCTCATGAGAAATTCAAAAAGGTTGGCGATTGTGATATACCTCAATATGGATCATATAAAATTGAATTTCCAGATCAATGGATGACCCATCCTGCGTAGAGCAGGAAAAGTATGAAGCAAAGTATGATTGCATTTAAACACATACATGAATTTAAGCACTCTGTGTGCCATTCCCTAGGTATTAGAATGTATTTCCTCAAAAATCCCATGCTCAATACCTCTAACTTATTGGCAAAGCTCCTTTTTTTGGCACCAGGCGCCGATCCATTCATTCCTGCTTTGATATGATCCTCTCCTTCCCTGTTACTGTAGGCATCATGTAATAGATTTACTGTAGGCAGTATGCAATAAATTTACAGAGTAGAGGTCCAGGCCAGTAATTAGCTTTTGGTTCAAAGAACATCAAATTCCCTCACCATATTAATAGTGAGCATCAAATTCCCTGGCCATGTTATCTATAATAGATTGAGCGATGAAGGAAGTGGCGATGGCCGATAGCAGTGAAGAAGGATGTGGCGGTGGCCGATGTCTGTGACAATGAAACAGTGAAAGGGCAGTGCAGCTATGCAAGGCGATGCATCCGTGTAAGGCGGTCATGTGAATCTATCAAATCTCTGTCATTGGAGTGTTCAATATTTTCTTAAAATATTAATTTATTAATGGACATATTAATGGAAAATCATGTGTTTGCATAGCTCCGTCGCTGGTCCGACAATAACACTTCAAAGCCTATGGCCAATAGCAATTCAAATAAATAATTTTAGTGCATTATTTAATTAAAAAAATAAGAACCATTACTTAAAAACTTTGGCTAAAATGAAAATGTTTCAATATAAAAGGGTAACTAATTGAGTTTGACCATGAATCGATTACAATAGTTACCCTGCAAGGAAAGGACTAATAAATAAAGATATCAACCACAACATTAAATTATAAAGTTTTAGAAACCATAAAATAAGTTATAGCAAAAAGATGTCAACCTAAAACTATAAAATAAATCAAACCATGCATCGCTTTAAAGTACACCCAAATTACCCCATATCACCACAATAAACAAAGATGTCAACCATAACATGAAGTTATTAAGTTTTATAAACCATAAAAAAAGCATAACATAAAGATGTCAACTTAAAAACTATAAAATAAATCAAAGGACACATCGCTTCTAAATTTGCAAACAAAGGTTAGAACCATGTCATTATAAGATCTTGGTAAGTTTCATAAAATTGAGAGTGGAATCAAAGCATATGCATCATTAACATTAAAATTGATAAAAATACTATTACCTTTAGATATGATATTCAAATAAAAATGAATAGAGTTATTAGTTATCGGAATGGGCTAAACTCTAGACCGTTTGCACCTTTACGGGTGATTTTCACAGGAATCCGGCGAAGGGGAAATTGATGAAGCTGTGATTTGGGTTGCTTGAATTGCAATTTTGGTTGCAGGAATGGATTCAGCAACCTTGATTACCCCTGGGGCACCCTGATTATGCAATTCTAGCAACCCAAAACTGTCATTTAAACAATTTCAGCCGGATTTTCGCCGGAAAAATCACCGGATTCTTGGTGCAAACGATCTAGAGTTTAGCTTACTCTTTAGTTATCAATATTAAAGTGTATGAGACCCCAGGTTTGAGTGCCTATATAGTTGTCGGAATGCACGATGTCAACGTAGGGATGGCATATAACACTTCCATGACGGAGGAAAAATTTCAAGCAGCTGTATGCACATGCTGTGCATGGATGGGAGATTGAGGAAGAAGGTGATAATGAAGGAAAGGATGGGGGATGCATCACATTTAAGAAGACACACTCAGGTGAAGGCAAGCCAGTTTGGCCCGATGTCAGAGGTATTTATGCATAGCAGAAGGTGGTACGCCTGGTTCGTAAGCCACTCGAGCGGCAATGAAGGCAGTAATAGAGTAGGAAGGAATGAGAACACGGGACATCAAGAAGGAGTTAATTCTCCACAAGCCAATATGGTGGGCCTCATAAATGATAACTATTGTGAATGGATGCGTATGAGTCTATTTAAAGAGGAGACTTATGCAGGAATTGTTGTGGGACTTGCTCAGCATTGTAAAATGAGTGGTGCAGAAGGTGAAGAAACGCTCACCTAGTGGTGCATTGCCCCCCTGCCACATACATGAATTCACCAGGCTGGTTAATGGCCCCGCGCCTTAGAGCTCATAGCCGTTGAGGTGGTAGAGGAAGGACTGGGTGGAAGGTGGTGGGAGAAGAAGCCGGGGCAGAATTTATGGAAGGAATTCCAACCTATGTAGATGAAGCCATAACAAGGATGGAAGATGGGGAAGTCACCCATAGAATTGAGGAGAGGGGGATGGAGGCGGACTTGAATCCCTATTGGATCCTGAGGAGGATTCTGGGCAAGGTGATGGCGGAGAGGGTAAGTTTTGGAGCCCTAATGTTTCATGTTGTCGATACTGCAAAGAAGGACTTGACGTGCAACTCTTTGAATTTAGAAGGAGTGGCAAATCTGGCTTGCACTTCCTTCATGGCGCCCATGGAGCTTAACTGGTCTTTGTCGAGAGAGATGAACCTAGCATTGCCGGCTCGTGAGGAGGTTGCTGATCTTTCGACGAAGCAACAAGAGGCCAACCTGGGAGAATTCGCTTGCACAGAAGTTACGGAGGAGCCCATGGCTCCACCGACGGCAAACACTGTGTAGTGCCATGCTCCTCTGGTATGCTACTTATTTTTGCTGTTTGGGTTTATCTTCAGAATACGTGGAGTCTGGAAGGTCGAGTCGTCCATGTTTACGTATGTTTAAAGTAAGCTTATATGTTTAAGAGGGCTTTGACAATGTATATGTGAAAGTTTGGTCTTGTTTTGGCTATAAACACGTGGGACTAAATAGAAGGTCTAAGATGATTTTGGGAAACCTTTGGGAAGGCTACGTGCTTGGTGATCTTGGTAGGAATTTTTTGCCGATCTATGTATGTAACTGAGTATAACAGGGGATGGGGATGGATCTAAGAAACTTCTGGCAGTTGTGGTCTAAATCCTTGACAGACCTTTTTTGTATCATTATGTATATTTTTGCTCGTTTTTAATAGAAAGCTCTATCTTATTCAAAAAATCAAATATTAAAGTGTATGAGCGAATTATTTAGAAGAAATTAACTATTTTTTTATTAAACTCTAACTCTATTCCAATTTTTATTTTATATTGATTTTACTTTAATTGGTTAGTTTTACACATGTATTTAATATTAAAAAAATTATATTGATTTTACTTTAATTTGTTAGTTTTTCACATATATTTAATATAAAAAATTTATATTGATTTTACTTTAATTTGTTATTTTTCCACATGTATTCAGTATAACACTCTTAGTAAATTAGATTTTTTTTCTAATTTCATAATGTATACACCAATCAAGAGAGTGTCAAAATACATTAGAGAGACTTAAACATCAAAAATGGGAAAAAGGAATTGATTCTCAACCCAAAAATCGATGATGACAAAATTAAAGAGTGATTACTCTCACTAATTTTTGAGCACCACAATGGCATTGTGAATCAAGTGATTTCCAAACACATATCATGTTGCCTCTTAAGGCCTTTAAGATAATTGTCATTCATCGTGTAGTAAGAATGTAGATTATGTAAAGCAAATATTTCTTTGGCACAATATAGAGCTCATCCCCTAAGTAGTTGAATAATTTGGGCATTTATGTCGGAGTTTATTTTTTTTTTCCAAAAAAAATACATATTTTCTATTCTAATGAAGAACGAAAATTTATTTTGTAGGTGCTCAAGGTATAGAACTATTGACCGAGAGAACTAGATCTCTTTAGGATTATTTAGAAATGTACCAAGAAGAGTTATTCCTATAATAGGCTCATCAATCTACATATGACCTTCAAAATAAAGCTGACATAGACAAGAAATAAGAGTTGCAATCCTTCCTAGAAGGGAAATTAAAATTGACAGAAGTCCATAACAGACAAGCGTTAAACCAAATAAAGAATTTTCCAACTAAAAGTTTATATCTCGGATGTTGATAGTGACTTTCCCAACAAGCACTTCTTTAGTGACAACCCACCCCACTAGGGAAAGCAGATCCTCCTTAGATAAAGCATATGCTAAGGAGTTGTGCTTACGGAAAATATGTGTAAAAGGGATGCGATCAAAATAAGATTTGAATTCTCTTAAACTTACAACTAATGGAAGTAGTTGTATGTTTTGGAGCTGTAGTTGTTCATTCATCCAATATATGACCTTTGAATCCCAAAACACTTGTAAATTATTCAAACCAAGCTCTAGAGCCCATTTCAAAAGGAATATTAATACCATGAACTCCCCATAATTGTTGGCACCTCTTCCTACATTTGCTTTGAACTTGTATAGGTGAGTGTCTGAAAAACAAATGAGCCTTCTTCCTCCACAAACATCCCCATGGCCTTGGAAAGCACCATCGAAGAAACTCCAAGCATTTGATTTGTTAATGTGAAATACACTACCTATCTAGGAAGTACATACTTACTAGTAACCAAACACTGAGACATAATAGCTGAGACTTGAGATGAGACTTGAAATTCTAGAACTCCCTTGTCTTGAAATGAATGAGCATTCCTTCCACCCGAAATTCCCCAAAGAACTAAAAAGGGAACAACTCTATAAGTTTTTAATTCAAGTATAATGAACTAGTTTGAAGATTGTCTAATATGGTCTCTTTATCCCATATATGACAAAGACCTAATCTACATTCCAAATCCTTCCAAACATAATTAGAGAAGGGACAATCAATAAAAATATAAAAAATATGTTGATTGGTTTTAGCCTCACTCCTGCAAAGTAGACAAATGCTAGGCTTAGTTTTGTTTCTTTTATGAAAGAGTTCCGAGGTGAAGACTTTGTTGTGAATAACTAGCCACATGAATAGTTTTGTATTTAAAGGGGCCTTAATATTCCATAACTTCGACCACCAACATTGTGGATCCTAATAATCATTTTGAAAAATAAGGTAACCCAAACAAGCAGTGTAATTACCCCTTGCCTTATTCATTGCTTGTATAAGTTCATCTTCTTCTTCCCTCAATATGATATGACCTATGCCAACTTCACCTGTGAATTTCTCCCATAACTATATAATCTTTAAGGATTCCAATATCTTGTGGAGACTTCCACCCTTATCTCCAGACAGGGGAATTGTTGTGATTCCAACCAAATGTAGAGTACATCTCTCAATACCCTGGAGGTGAGCAGTTAAATTGTTTGGCAGAAATATGTTTTCCCCACACCCCATAAATACATCTTCACCCACCCTAACCTAGGATCCACTGCCCACTTTCCAAGCTAAACAAGGACCAATCAATGGGAAAGCCAGTGTTATTGCTTTCCAATGCTTAGGAACATTGAGAATACTCTTTCTCTCCTTTCCCGAACCAATCAATTAATGAACCTGAAGCAATGTACTTATGAATTATTATTCTCTTCCAATGATTTATCTTTGGAAATTTCTTTCCAAAATGATTTTGTTTCTAGAGCCCTTCCAAAATGAAAAATATTTTTAATCTCTTAACCACCTTGATCCTTAGGTTTGGCTATTGACTTCCGTCTAGTTAGATGTGTACCAAACTTATATGAGTTCCATCTCCAGAGAAAGTTGAAGCATTTTTTCCAAAAATTCTCCAAATACCCTTAGGTATGTGAGCCATCAAACCCCAATAGATAAGTATGGCCTCTAACACTAATTTCATTAGTACTATCCTGCACCCTCTAGGAAGTCACCTTTTGCACCATAAGTTGATTTTTTTATTCTTGAGATGAGCCATATTCAATCTTGTTTGACATAGCCATTTGGTTTTAGCATGTAACTAAGGTATTTAAGGCCATCATTAAAATCTGACACATTGAAATAGAACAAATATCTCATATAGGCACACAACTACTCATTTAAGCCATTGTGAGTAAGGGATGGATTGTTGAAGTTTATTTACATTCTTGTAACGAAAGTATAGAAATTCAAAATTTTCTTAAAATCTCTTTCTTCATCCCTAGACCCAACACAGAGGAGTAGTACATCATCCATCTACAATAAATGGGTTAGAGCCTCATCTCCTCCTACATTAATACCTTTGATCTATCTCTATCTCCTTGCCTCTAGGATCAATCTACTTAGGCCTTTGACAACTAGAAGGAAAAAAATAGGGGGACATAGGGAAACCTCATCTTAACTCTCTGGATGAATTGAAGAATTTCGAAGATGAACCATTGATTAAGACTTCATAGTTTGTTGATTGAACACATCCCATTATCCAGTCAACAATAAGGGAGGAGAAGCCTATGTGGATGAGAAGAACTCACATATACAACCATCAAGCCTTATCATATGCTTTGGACAAGTCAATTTTAATAATTGAAGCAGAGATATGTTTCACCTTCTTAAACGTAGTCCATCTTGGGAAGATCCAACGGTGTTGGCATAGTTTTAAATCCGAGGCTCAAAATACATGACCAAAAATAACCTCATGAGAATCAACATATTAAATATTCATAAATGAATAAGGTCTTTCCCAAGACTCTCATAAGAATTACTAGAATAGACCGCAGTTCAAAATTACATGAAAGTTAACACAATAATCTATCATCATTCATTCACAACAAATTCACCTTCATAACACAATTTTTTTTACAACACACATGGGGAAAGAAGCCGCCAACCCAAAATCTTTATTCCATACCAATAACTATAGATTCATCTCTTCTTGAAGTACATAGAGTCTAAATATTTATTCTTTTAGCTCTACAACCTCAACAACAACTACAACAACAACTACAACTATTCTCCTTTTCTAATTACCTCTTTCCTTAAATACAAAATAGACGTCAATTATCAAACATTAATTGTCCTTAACTAATGCTTAATTAACATATAATTGTGCATCCCTATACAATACCCTATGTGCATGTAGTAACTATCCATCACTACACCAACACAGTTCAAAACTATTGCACGCAGTCTGTCTCTCTGTCATGCTATCAAAATGACTAACTACAATGCCAATATGCCCCCAACACAATGTTTGGCTCACCCTCTAGCCAATGAGATTCACTTGGGTAAAAACTAATGAACAGATGGGAGATACTGCTACAACTGTCCAACAAAATTTTGAAATTGAGTATCCAATTCTGAGAATGACCGAAGCATCACTTCGAAGTCATGGATGAACTTGGAAACCTTCTCTTTAGTATCTGACTCACATTGGGGTTTCATTGACTCACCCAATTCTATTACTTCAACAATTTCATTGCTTCAAGAAGATAGATCAGTTGACCAAGCTTCTTTAAAAACACAACATTGCCCTCCCAAAAGGTGCAAGAGAGACTTATTCAAGAAGTGATTTTGATGGTCATGAGAGATGCCATGCAATGAAGGATGGATTTTCAAAATCACAAACCCTCCTCATAGATTCAGGAGCCTCCAACCACATGGTTGCCTCCAGAGAATCATTTTCTTCTTTAGATATCAAAGATGGTTTTATTATTCACATGGGAGACAACTCTCAAATCTCTGTTGAAGGGAAGGGCACAATACATATGGAACATGGTAAGTTCAAAAATGTTATATTTGTGCCTTCTTTGTCAGCAAATATGTTGTTTGTATATCAGATGACTCACATAGGTTCACTGAAGAAAGTGGTCTTTGGTCCTGACATAGTTGATATTGCAGAGATCTCTATTGGGAAGATTATAGCGAAAGGGTTTGCAAACCATGCTTCCAAGGCATATGAATTCTCACATTTTTTTCCATACTTTCTTCCTACCCCATCAGAATCTGATGAAGATTATAGTGATATCTCTTCTAATGAAGATGAGGATCAAGATCTTGATGTTGAGAATAAAGTTCAAGGAGATTCAGATTCAGATCCAGATCCAACACATGCTCCCAATCCATAGCCAAGGCCAATATGGGCTCACAAAGTCCTTGTAGTTGTTGGGGACACAATTGGGGATCCATCTGACCATAGAACACCAGATCTCAGTATCATGCAAAACTTGCACTATGTCATGCAGATCCACTTCTCTCATATAGGGGCTACATAATGGTGTGGTTTGATCCACAATCTCTTGAGGGGACTTGCCATGGGGGATCTACAACCAAGTATAAATCTTGGTTGTCTAAAAAAAGGTACTCAAAGGTTCATGATTTGGATCACAATGAGCCATTCACTCCAGCAATAAGAAGGGTTCCTGAAAGACTTGTTTTGCAAAATACAACTTCTACACAGTGGGAGGCACATCAAAGGAGCAGGTCCAGATCTAGCACCTGCATTTCTATCTTATAGAGAAGCAACTTCCCAATATTTTTGCAAAGGCTTTCACTGAGGAAAGTTTTTTCCTTCTGTGCTTAGTATGAATGTTCTTTGAGTTCCTGACTGTTGTTCTTTTTTTGGGGGGGGTATTTTTCCCATGAGGTTTTTCCCCATTTACTTGGTTCATGAATAGTTCTTTTTATCATTTATTTGATTCTATGGGTGACCTTTGGTCTTAGTAACCAGGGACCAGGATGCAAAAGTATGGATTAAGGGGGGTGTTAGGATATTTCAATACTCCATCCTTGTCCTACCTAGCATTATTTATTTTTTCTAGTTGTTGATGATGTCATTCCCCCCTAGTGGTGTGCAAATGTCATCCAGGATCCATCTACCACCTTTTGATCCCTGCATGCATAATTTTAGGACCACTTTAGTTAGTTCCCTATTTTATAGGAACCTACTGAGTGTTTCAGTGCAGTCCACCTGGGTTATCTGACTCTTGTGGGGGGTTAGAGCTCTGGATGCCACTGATTGTGGCCTCATGCGCCCTTTTCTTAATGGCATGCATGACAGACTCACTATTGCGCCCTCCTTAGTCAGTTAATTGATTGTGACTTCAGTTAGCTGAGTTTAGGTTCAGTTCAATTGGCTTTGAGTCTTCCAGAGCACTCTAGTGGTGATAATCCCTATACTAGACCAACTGAGGTTCGAATTCTCCTGCATGATTCGAATTCTCTCAATTGTAACCTTATTGTTTATTATATTGATTATTGGAACATGTGACATTATTCTGCTCCTATCTGAGTTCTGTTGCATTATTATTCTTCTGCTCTTTTTACTGCAGTTTTCACTCTTATTCAAAGTTTCTGCTCATTCTTTCTTTGTGAGGTATCCTCATCTCTTTAGATCTGCTGTGACATAGGATTTCAAAGATTCCATAAATCCCACAACAACTTCAATCCTGGTAATCTCGACCAATGTCTTTGTGCCTGCAATCTGAGTGTCTACCTCACAAACAACTCTATCACTACTTTGCCAACTCATATTTGCGTAGTATAGGCTCCATTCATCTCTACTAATTATATATAATTCTAATATGCGTGAGCACATTTTCTTGAGCAGAATATTTAGGGTTGGTCAAATTTCCTTTCCGTTATTTTTTTTTCATATACATCACTCCACAGTATGGATTAATCTCAATACTATATTGTCTTATGAGGGAATATTGATTGGTGTTTATTCTTTCCATTTATTTTTGCCACTCATTTTCTTTAAATTTTTCACAATTTTACCTGTGAGGATTGTGATTGAAATTTGTTAGCCCAATAACAAGATTACATATTTACAATTTCAAGTTATATTTTATATCTTGAAAAAGATGAGATAAACTTCCAATCGTTACTTATAGAAGTAAACTATAAAAATCATTTCAAAAACATACTATCATTATTCATAGAAAAAAACTAATATATATACTAAACCTTTTGAACTTTTTAACTATATGTCAAAAGCATATATGCTAACTTCAAATCCATTCCATTTGCCAAGCCCTTAATATATTTCAATAACAAAATCTAAAATATATATATATATATATGACTACTCATAATACAACCCGTATGCATGAATATATATTTAACCATTTAATTAATTCTCATAACACAAGGCACATATATATATCTATGTTCTAAACCTTCTATAACTATCCTTTTCATTTATTACATGTGTGTGTATTATTCAATAACTATTCTCAACTCAATTTCTTTTCATCTTTTAGCGAACAAATGACTATAACTATCCCACACTAACTAAACCTTTTCCTAAACCCTTTTTTTTAATCATTCATCTCTAATCTTATTTCAAGCTCATCCAATAGTTAAATTTTAAAAGGTAGGAATTTTTGTCATAGTGATCTATTTTAAAAACATCGAATAGTGAAAAGTATGAACCATTGTTGTAACAAACATTGAATTAAATTATGTTGACTGTACCTGGCGCTAAATCCATCGCAACACCCTATCGAAAAGTATCGATTATGCATGGTACTACATTCTAATTTATCGAATGCATAACTGAATACAATATAAGAGTCTTCTATCACTGTATTTAATCACCGTATAATAGCACTATATCAGGCCTGTCGAATTAGTGAATAAATAAAATAGATAATAAAATAAAAATATAAAAAATAGACGAGCTGCCATGTCGGCATTCTACCCACCACAGACTCATCTAGAAAGGTTTTAACTAAAATTTCAAGTAACGTTTTGTATTAAAATCCTGGTTACTTAACGTCTATTATGACAACTCAACACCCACGTTCAGGTTTCGACAAGGGGAGAGCTAGGTAGAAGACCGCAGATATTTCTGAGTATTCCGCGAGGTAGCAACCACCAGTTAACATATAGAGATCAGATCGATTCGGGAAAAATATGCAAACTATAACACATTACTACGGCGATAATCTAGCTATGATCCATAAGCAAATACAACGGTTTATTAGTCTCGATTCTCATAATCAATAGTTTATACTAAATAATACCATACTATCCATGTGGCTTCGCCCGTCTGTATTATATACAAGGAAATCAGTCCTAGAAGTTCTGTAGAGGATCGATCCCAATCCCCATCATTTTCCTTAAAGGAAAAGATAAATCAACAAACTACACTACTGTAATTTTAAACAATCATTAAGACGATCAATCAATGATAAGAAACTTACTTGAAATAAAGGAAATTGGTTGCTTGGAGAATTAGCTCCTCCCAACCATAGGAGAGAGCAACTCAACTGTTTTCCCACTTCCACCCCTGAGCTGGATCACCACCATGCACTAGAACGCTAAGCAATACTTCCACGTGGCACTTTCTCTTCCAGAGTCTGTAACAAGCAATGATGGACTTATGAAAAGAGATAACACTCAACGCAGTTCCTCCATGCACAACATGGCATCCCATGCTATCTTAGTGTGCCTTTATTTATAGTTTTTCTCAGGTATTGTGCCATCCCAATCAAATCTCCAATCAATCCATAAATCCCTATGATTTAATATCTTGTCTCATTATTGAGTTTTAGATTGGATTTGATTGGGTAAAGATCCCTCTATCTTGCTTCCACATGTTATCTTGTGCCACGGTGGTGTCCCCTCATTTAGCTGAACTCTCCAAGTGCCCTTTTATTTTATTTAATAATAAAAAAATAGTTTATTGTACAAAGTGTCACTTTGTGTTTTTGAGTTTTAATGACTCTTACATAAAAATAATTGTCAAAATATTAAATCAAAATAATAATGTTTTGGGGGTATCACATTCTGCTTTTTTTAATAGTTGATAACTGCTCCCTAAGAGTATACTTAAAAGCCTATATAAGCTTATATAAGAGAATCCCAAGTGAGATTTATTAATCCTATCAAATCCCTATATTTCCTTGCAAAGTCAGAAATAGTTCTAAGAAAAAAATGTATGTGCTCCAGATAAGGGATAGACAAATTCCAGTAATCTGATTCAACACCTAGTTCATTTCCGTAGCAAAACAAAATGCAAAATCATCATGTTCTGAATAGATAACCTTAATATGATTGAGAATGGATTAATTGAAAATATGCTTTAAATATTTGTTATCAGGGCCCTCGCACGAAGTTGAGGGACCCTTTAGTTGCAATCGTGCATTCGTAAAACGCGTTAGAATTGTGTAAATTAAAAACGCGCGTGCGTTACTTAGAACTAGGCATGGGTAGACTTCGACCCTGCCATGTCAATTAACATGTAGGATATGATTCCAAAACGCATGCGCGTTATAGTGATACATAGCACGCACACGTTATGTATCACTATAACGCGCGCACATTTTGGTTAATATAACAAAAAAAATAAACAATCCACGGCCACTGTTTACGCACTGTATACTCAAAACTGGAATGTTTGAGCGATTTCGACTTGGAAAAACTCATTGTCGAAGCTCAACAAGGGAGATTTCATCTTGCAAGGAGGATTGGAAAGGTAAGCATCCAAATTGTTGCCTCATTTCATCATTAAAAATATAAATTTTTATGTTTCCCTAAATTAAAAATCTTTGTCAATGAAATTCCAATACTAAAAATTTTAGAATTTGTTATTTAACACATATTAATTCCTCCCTACTATCAATCCCTTAATGAATTTTACATCCACCCAAGCAATAAGAGATTTGAAAAAAAACTAAAATGGAAATTGGAAATTGAATCCCAACACGAATATTTTTTCCACATCTATTGCAAATTGGAAAAAAAAACCATCCACCATTTGGCTAGGAGGAGGAACTATGGACTATAACCTGGGCTTGGTTTCTAGACTTGACTCAACCAAACCCTATGTTATTTTCCCACACATTCTTTTACCCTAAAAATGTCTAACCAATGCTCGTAAAGCCAACCCAATGACATGATGTATTTTATATCATCCCCTAAACCCCAAGGGACTAGGTTCCCCTCCTTTGCAGACACACCACTAACTTTGTTGCTAAGATGAACTACCACATGTTTTTTGACCTCCTTCACCACCAACATGTTAGACACAATGGCTCACTGAGAGGCGGGGGGGGAATCAATGAGCTTGCACTTATTAACAATTTCAACTTCTTCTCTCAAATCTTATATCATTAATTACAAATTCACTTCAATATCATATTCATCAATAAACTATATCACATGTCATTCATTAAGCAAGATACATTATCATCAACACATTACAAGAGATAAGATATAAGCTTTGTAAATTTTTTATAGTTGGATACTTTAATCTCCAGAATGGGCTACAACCCAAAGTGGCACCAACCATAAGATAATTCTGTCAGCTGCAACTGATTGGGATGCTCCAACACCCTAACAACCATAGATTTACAAATGATATTTCAGACTCTTCTTAAGTCTGCAGATTATAGACATCATCAACCAGAAGCCCTTGTTTGTTTCCAAAGCACTTAATCATTCTCATCAAGCACTCATTATTCAATACAACTTCATTCTATCCATCAACAAATATCACCAATCATATCACATCTTCATTATGTCATCATTATTCATGTCATATCGATCTGTTGCCATATCTCCATTCATACACTTTACACTGTCCATATGCACATCACAACATTTTTCCCATATCATCAGTCATCTCTTCATCATTCTACCAGCATATCTTCATTTTGTCCATTAATAGGTTGCCTCAGTTTAACCCAGAATAAAATATAGAAAGAGAGATTGTTTTACTGCTCCACCTGTGGCTGCTCCTTCACCAAAAACTGTCCTCATCTTCCTGACCCCCGAGATCAGAGCTCTTCTCTATCTCCTGAATTCTCCCCCGAATTCTCCACACTCACCACACAAAAACACAACCATCTTGTTCTTCATTTATACTTCTCCTTTCCATGTATTTAGGAGGCCGAATTGTCTTTTTGTTTTTATTAATTCAAATAAGTCAAATGATATTTTTATTTTCATGTTATCCTTAACCAATAAAAATACATATCTTTGCCACATCATCATGGTCTTTATGCCCACATGGTCTCCACCCTTATGCCCGCAAGGACCCATAATGTATGCCTGCAATGGTCATATAAAATGATATTTATGTTTGTAATGTATGCCTGAGATGATATTTATGTTTGTAATGTATTCGTTCTTGCACAAAGTTTGTACATTTTTCATTTTTGAGAGATGTCATTACAGCACATGTATACATTTCTAGTGATTTTTATTTTTATTTTTTGATTGCAGTGAATACCATGGATGCACACTCAGGCATCCAAAGACAAATTCAGAAGCTCAGAGAAATTCGAGCCTCAATTACTATTGTTGATGATAGGCATCTTATGCTTGCATCCAATTTGGATGCAATGATAGAGACCTTTAGTAGGTCTAATGTTGCACTACAAGATATTGCCACATTCATAGAAAGAAATATGCAACAATATGAGGATGGACTTAGCTACAAAGAAGTTAAGAAGTTGAAAATCTCAAAACAACATATCTTTTCCCTCTTTAGAGATCCATGGATGGATGAAATCCCGAATGCAAACAAAAGGCACATTTCTATCGAGTGGTGTACATATCAACCATTCATAGATAACTATATAGACCAATGGTACATGGTGTTTGATGCACCACCACACAACAACAGGGAAATGCCTCTATATTTTTTGAGAAAGATGTACACAGAATTTGTGATGGGGAAGCATGTTAACTATTTTGATATCTTGGAGTACCAGGGCCTTGGGATGGGGATGCCTCAGCAACATCCCAATGCGAGGCACATAGATCCCAATCGCCCAGTAGCTCCACCTTGTAGGCAGCAACCTAGGCCATATGTGCCGCCTGCACATCAGTTGGTCCCAGAGACACATGAGTCATTCCTATTGTTGGCACATGCAGCTATTCGCCATAGCATGTATCTTCAAGGTACGTACCAGGCAGGGCCATCAGAGCCACCATCTATGGGTGGAGTAGAGCTACCACCTGTCGGTGGGGTAGATCCACCACCTCCCAGTGGGGTTGAGCCACCACCTTCCAGTGGTTGAGGAGCATCTAGTAGTGGCACTAGACCTGCACATCATGAGCACATTCGAGACCCCCACCCATGCACAGTATGCGGCCATCTTTGCTTTGGTCATGTCCAAACAGATGATACCTTTACTAGGTATTTTACACAGGTAAGTAAGTGGTTAACAATTTAGTGTCATTTGTAAATTATTTTTCCTTACTATACACATATATATAGATTGCTAATATTTTCAATGATTTTAAAACTTGTAGTTGCTACAAGAAGGGCACGAGGTTGAAGACCTTTGCACTGATGATGCAGAGTATAGTCCAGAGGCTCATGCACCAACACCGTCCGATGTAGATAGTGTTGCCATACTTTCAGTGACAACAAATCACAATGAGGTAACTATTTCAACATGACATTATTTTAATACATGAGTAAACCCAGTTAACAATTTAGTGTCATTTGTAAACTATTTTTCCTTACTATACACATATATAGATTGTTAATATTTTTAATGATTTTAAAACTTGTAGTTGCTACGAGAAGGGCATGAGGTGTCAAAACCCAAAATTTCCGAAAAATTTAAATTTTTTTTTTTAAAGATAATTATAAAGGTTATTAAACGCATTCCTTAATCTGTTTGAATTAGTTAAGTGATCATAACTATGTCTGATTGATTTGTCATTGTATTCAAATGTTAAAAGTAAGTCTTATTTATCGTTGCTGATGGTTTTCCTGTTTTCAACCACAAGGGGGAATTGTCATCGCAGACTGGGCTTACTTAGCTTCCGAGCTAATGCATCCAAATGTCTTTCATTTACAGGTATACAGGTAAAGTACGGGTCGCTGCAATTACTTTTTAAATCATCATATTTCCTTTAATTGTACCAAAACGTACAGTAAAGTTTAATCATGCGAGACAGGTTGTCAAATGTAATCAGGTAGAAGTTTTATTCCTGTGATATTCATATATTCTTTCTATTAGAGAGTTGATCAATTCTGCATGAGAATATGATAGGTATTATTCTTTTTCGGATTATCTTGCTTACCCCATGGAGTATTGTTCTTGCTATTATTTATTGTGTTGCAATAATATTTCTTATTTCGCATCATGAAATGTCACGGGCAATTGGAAATTAAGCTATTTTGCTTATCGGATGTTACTGTGTGCTTTATGATTACACTTACAAGGATCTAAAAGTTTGCAATGTATAAATAACTTATTACTTGCACTGTATATGATTCTATCAGTTCATATCTTCTTATGATATTCTTTTAGGGTTGCTTTGATGGCACCACTAATACTATTTCTAGAAGGAAAACAAACAAGGCTAATCAGCTATCTTAAATGACAAAGGTATAGAAGAGTTGTAAGTCATAGTACTTGTCTTCATCTTCAATATTTTATGGATTTATAGACTTTGATAGACCCCTTGCTGATTCTCATGAGGCTAGGTTAAGACGTAAATAAAGATAGATTGTTCCATACTATTTAAAGACTTTCCTTACCTATAACTTTTATAGTATAATCGTTTTCTTCACAACTTGAGTACCTCACAACTGATTTTTTCAACAATCAAATGCATGAATTAATAGTTCATTGTTTAAAACTATAAAATGCTAGGTTTAAAAATACTATCATAAGGTGTGATATATAAAGGATAACATGTATCTATGTTATTGTTAATCTCAAGAATAGCCAAGCAACAACTATAATACTCATACTATGATTTGATTTCATCAAACGATGATGAATATCTCATTACCCTTGCATATTATTGACGAGGTCTGATTTTAATGATTGTAGGGTAATATATGTTATGGTTTTCCTACTCGTGTTCGAGGGCATAGTTTTGAAATGAGAGGTATGGTGCAAACTTTCACTATGGTACCATGACCATATGGGAATATCCAACCATGGGCAACGTGTATATACTCTATGATCTTTAATTGATTTACAAATGATTGTAGCACATCACGGGACTATAGGATGTAACCCACTGCATGAGAAAATATTAAAAGGCGACGTGGAAGTTTCTACGCCAAGTGTTGGAGATATTTAAGTGTTGAATCAACCCTAACCCAGCATTCTTCCTTTGCCTTCGGGCTTGGTCCTCCTGTTGAAACCCTCCTGTCTGAATCCGAACCCTACTGAGCTGTGAAGGAACTCAACTTTGCTGCAACTCTAAATCTTACGTGCTTATACACCTTGATACCAGAGAGTTGTTTTTTTTTTGTTAATAGCGACTGTGGTTGGTGAAATCCCAGCGTTTTATCCTGTTCATGTCAAGATTTAGTCCTGGTATTTCGGTGCCATGCTCTCGGTTTGTTCCTGATTGAGCTGTCAAGTATTTATAGTTTCCCTTGCTTGTCGTTGGTAGAAATCTTTGAGATACACTATGGGTAGCTTTGATAGTGTTATTATGCCTAGGGTTTACCTCATGAACGCGTTTGCTAGTCTGTTGCCTTTGTGACAGCGTGTTCACAATTTTCATGCTACCTCGACTTTCGTCTTGTCCATTGTTGCGTCTGAACGTCATTGGTATACTTTGCTTGGCCACTGTAACAGGTTCAAAAGTCTAGAGTTTGTATTTGTCAACCGTAGAACCCTGTCATCTCGTGCTCCTAACTCTCGGTGGAAGGGATGGGGTTTTTACACATCATTTATTCGTGGCTAGCAAAATAGTTACAGAAATGGCGGCCTCCTTCACCCCGGTAAGTCACTGTACTCTCGTCCGTGTTTATAGTTACAAGCATTGTTTTTAAAACAAGTTTGAGTTTCTAACATATGCATTTCTATCTTGCAGGAACTGATTCTTCATACGTCATGAGTGGCACGAACTCCAGCTGGTAGCATGTTCCGGGTAAGTCTGGTTCTTACCATGGCAAAATCCTCTTTGTGGGTTGTTTGCACTGTAGGGTTTTGGTTTTGAAAGCCTGGCTTCAGTCGTTTGTAAAAATAATCTCCTTGCTAGAGGCGTTTATGGTTTTAACAAATTGCAAAGAGAGGCTATGCGCCTACTCAGGTTGTCGAGGTTACGGCCTCCAGTTTTAATACTATATGTGTATTCTACTTTGGGGTTTTTATTACCTAGGGTTTGGACTTTACCTTAATATAACTTATGTCTTGTATGAGAGGCTTGTTCCTTGTCTGCGTTTTCATTTAAATAATGATGATAGGGGTAGTATCACGCTAGTCTTTAGTTTTTAAAAGAAACTGCTTGTATCAGCGATTGGTGAACTCGACTGTGGGTTGAATACTATAGTAACAAGGTTTTGCTCCTGTGTTTGTTTCTATATAATTTTTATCTTATAAAAGAAATGATTTGTCCGTCCATTCTGTAAGATGGAGTTTGTGTATGGGGGTATTTCGAGTTCAGAGTTTATGTAGAATGTTGCTATCAAAAGAGAGGCCTTCGGACGTATGTGATAGTTATTGTATGAAATTAAATGTTGGGAGCTATGTCTAAAAAAAAACCTCCTGTAGGTTTCGAGTTTGATTTGGAGTGGTGATGATTTTCGATTTCATGTTTTAAAATTATCTACTCTGAAATTTGGCTACGGCCGTGAATGAATCATTGTAATTCTATTCAAAGTTTAACCCTGTAACGTCTGGTCAGAATAAGGTTAACACGAAGGTACAAATAATGATTAAAATTTATTTGTTGGATCTTTAGTTACGATATTCCCCTAATAGTAGTTTGGGAAATTAAGTGAAAAGTTTGATGGTATTAACGAAGCTCGATAATGAGCTGTAGCACTGTTTGTCTTTCTCATTTAATACATGTTTTCGCTGCTATTAAAAATTTAATGTTACAGCTTGAAACAATAGGGTTTCAGAACTACTCGGTTGTGAAAACACTTAATTGTTTAATCTACTGCTACGTTTAAAGATTCTAAAACAATACTAATTTGTTTATCTTATTAATAATTCTTGTATAATGTACTTCTGTTCAAGTTGTTGTATGTGTTTTTTTTATTCGATAAATAAATTCTGAAGAACTTTAGCTAAGATTGAAGTTTGATTTAGATGCATATTTTTAACTAGACATACATTCACTAGGATTTGTATTCTTAACAAAAGTAACCTAACTGCAACTACTAAAGTTCTTGCAACAACCCTGAAATGTCATTGATACTGTAATATGTATAAATAACTGGTTATACATACTCCCGATCCTATAATTAATAAACAAGTTATGTTTTCAGAAAAATAATTACTGTACACAAAAACATTACTTAGTATTACTACTGTATAGCATGCATTGTAATTGCTTTAACCGCAAGATAATAATAATGTGAAAGAATACTGAAACACTGTAATTCTTATTAAATCTACTTCTGATATTCAGGGATTGCAACTTATAATAATTAAATACTATTCAGACATACTGAAGATAAACATAACCTACAATCATTTATAATTAATAAACAAAACAGGAATGAGTGGCAGAACCTGTGTCAACTGTAGACAACAACAGCAATGGGAGGCTGTTCCTCCCTACCAACTCCTGGAGAGTGCCCAGACATCACTTCTCAGGACCCCCGAGCTTGCTCTGGTCTCACTGGCTGGAACTAGGTGCAGCAAAACAATTCACTCAGCCAAACAGCTAAACTGGAACCAAGTTACTGCAGCATCTCAAATCAAACACTCCCTGAATGTATTCTCCCTCCAGAACAATGCTCAACCCCCAGCTCAGTTCATTGAGTACTATTTAAAAGATTGCCTAGGTCTTAGTTGGGTTAACTGTCATTAATGAGCCACCTGCTAAGATTCCACTTTCTTGGGGAATCATGAACCCAAAATATAGGGAAGTTGCCACCTGCAACTTAGGAAGTGTTTGAGGATGCTGCCACTTGTCTTTTGCCTTTCCACCTAGTTCCATCCACCAGTTAGACCAATAACCTCTTTTAACAGCTCTCCCATGCTGTTGTCTCCATAATTTATTTATTAATAATAAAATATTCAGAATTTACATTCCATTTCTGGTGACTCTGCTGAGTCATCAATTCCTACTTAGCATTAAATTTAACATAATGTCTCAGGAATATTAATAAAATTATTACGTTATTTTTGCAAAATTGGGGTATGTGACATACACACCCCCTTAAAATGTAACATCGTCCTCGATGTTACTTATTTCTCATTCTCAGCCACCTGCTGGAATAGATTTGGGTATGCTTCCCGCATCTTACTTTCCAGTTCCCAGGTAGCTTCTTCAGGACTAAGGTGCTTCCATTGCACCTTCAGCTATCCAATGGTGCGGTTCCACGGAGTAATTTCCCTCCTCCCGAGGATACAATCCGGTTCAACCAGAAATTCCCCTTCTGGTTCTACCTGTACAATGTTCCAGTCAATAACATGAGTAGTATCATGAACATACTTTTTCAGAACAGAAATATGAAAAACATTGTGTACTTTTAAATTAGGTGGTAAGGCTAGCTGATAAGCAACTTGACCAATCCTAGATAAAATTTCAAATGGACCACAGTAACGTGGCGCTAATTTTGCACAACTTCCCAGTCTTAAGGAGCTCTTCTTTGGCCTTACCTTGATGAACACATGTTCACCTACCTGGAACTCTTTAGGAGTTCTTTTCAAATCTGCTTGACTTTTTTGTCGATCCTGGGCAATCTTCAAATTTACCTGCACTTGTTTCACAATCTGTTCCATCTCTTTTAATAAATCAGGACCTAACACTAATCTATCTACTGGATTACTCCAAGAGATAGGAGTGTTACATTTACGTCCATACAGAATTTCAAAAGGACTAAACTTAGCTGACGATTGATAGCTGTTATTGTATGCAAATTCTGCTAAATGCAAATAATCCTCCCACTTACCTGGTTGATATTTAACATACATCCTTAGCAGATCTTCCAATACCTGATTAACTCTTTCAGTTTGTCCGTCCGTCTGAGGGTGGAAGGAAGTGCTGAAATTCAGTGTGGTGTTTAATCCTTTAAACAAAGATTTCCAGAAATTCCCAGTAAATTTAGGATCCCTTTCTGATATAATAACTTTTGGTACACCATGTAACCGAAAAATATGTTTCAGAAAAATATCAGCTATGTTTGCATCCTTGTAAGTGGTTTTAACAGGAATAAAGTGTGATGATTTACTTAATTTATCTACTACTACCATAATTGAATCATTCTGATGCTGATTTTTGGGTAGTCCCGTAATGAAATCTAAGCTGATTATTTCCCACTTCCAGCTGGGAATAGGTAAAGGTTGCAGCAACCCAGCTGGATGTTGGTGTTCCGTTTTCACTTGTTGGCAGTCCAAACATCTAGCTATATACTCGGCTGTTTCAGATTTCATATTAGGCCAAAAATATTCTTTTCTCAACATGGTGACAGTCTTCTGGTAGCCTGGATGCCCTGAGTAAGGGGTTTTATGAACTTCGTCCAAAATTAACAGTTTAACTTTAGGTATATTTGGAACATACAGCCTGTCTTTAAACAATAAAAATCCATCTACATTTAGACTATAACCCTTTATCAAACTTTCTGTAGGTGCTTCTTTAGCTGTAGCTTGTAAAATCTGATAATTTTCATCTGATTTTACCCCTTCAGCCAACTGTTCATTCAAATCAGAGGTATAAGTGCTGCTAGCTGATACAAAATTCAGCTTTGCATTTCTACTCAAAGCATCAACCACCTTATTTTCCTTCCCTTTTATGTGCTGAATTTCGAAATCATATTCACTTAAGAAGGCCAACCACCTGGCTTGTCTTGCATTTAAGTTAGGATGGTCTAAAAGGTATTTCAGACCCTTATTATCAGTCATTAAAGTAAACTTTCTGCCTATTAAGTGATGTCTCCACATATTTAATGCATGAATAATAGCAGCTAATTCTAAGTCATAGGTGGCATAATTCTTTTCATGAATTTTCAACTTCCTAGACTCATAGGCAATGACATGTCTATCCTGAGTCAACACTCCACCTAGAACGTCATTATAAGCATCGGTGCAAACCACGAAATCCTTATTAGGATCTGGTATTCTTAGAATAGGCGCAGTTGTTAATAAAAATTTTAACTTCTTAAAGTTTTCCTCACACTTCAAGTTCCAATCAAACTTTTTGCCTTTCTTTTGCAAGGAAGTGATTGGGTTGGCTATTTTTGAAAAGCCTTCAATGAATCTCCGGTAATAACCGGTAATTCCCATGAAGGATCTAACATCTGTTACATCTTTTGGTACTGGCCATTCTTCAATTGCCCGGATCTTTTCAGGATCAACCGAAATCCCTTCCTTGGTGACTACATGTCCTAAGTACTGGATTTCATCTTTGAAGAAGTCACACTTACTGAACTTCGCAAAGAGCTACTGCTCTCTTAGTTCCTGTAAAACTATCTGTAAATGTTCTTGATGCTCCTCTTCATTCTTAGAATAAACTAAAATGTTATCGATGAATACGACAACAAATTTATCTAAGTACTTGTGCATTATGTTATTCATCAGGCACATAAAGACGGCTGGGGCGTTAGTAAGCCCAAATGGCATTACGACAAATTCGTAATGTCCATACCTTGTTCTGAAAGCTGTTTTGAAAATGTCTTCTTCTTTAATCCTCACCTGATGATAACCCGATCTCAGGTATATCTTAGAGAACACCGTAGCTCCACGTAGCTGATCAAACAGATCATCTATGCGAGGTAACAGATACCTGTTTTTAATCGTCATTTTGTTCAGCTGACGGTAATCTATGCAAAGTCGCATAGTTCTGTCCTTCTTTTTAACAAAAATTACTGGTGCTCCCCAAGGGGATACAATGGGTCGAATGTAATTCTTGTCTATTAACTCCTTTAACTGAGTTTTTAATTCATTAAGCTCCAAAATATTCATACGATACGGAGCCTTTGAACTGGGTACAGCACCTGGTACCAACTCAATTGTAAAATCTAGTTCTCTCTTGGAAGGTAATTCTGGGATTTCCTCAGGAAAAACATCAATAAATTCTTTTACTACAGGGATATCCTCTACTGTTATCTTGCTGCTTTCAGACTTATCCGTCTCATCTGTAATAGTTACAGCATAAACTTTGCACCCTTTTCTGACTGCCCTTTTAAGTTGTAAAGCAGAAATCTGCCTGACTACTGTTTTCCTAGGAATACCCCTAACAGTTACAGGCTGTCCATGATTGTTTACACATCTAAAAGTTTTGTCAAAACAGTTTAAAACTACCTTATGCTGTTCTAACCAGTCCATACCAATAAGCATGTCATACGAGCCAAGTGGCAGAATATTTAATTGAACAGTAGTTTGAAAATCATTCATATCTAAAGTACATTCTTTAACATAACAGTTTACTTTCCTTTTTGCCCCAGTAGCTAGTTGTACAGACCAGGAATTATCAAACCTTTCAACAGCTAGATTACATTTTTCTACTAGCTGGGGTGAAATATAACTAAGACTAGCACCTGGATCTATTAAAATAGTTACAGGGGTTTTGTTAATCATACCTCCTACTTCTACCATGGAAGTTTGATAGTCAGCTTGGCGGTTCTCCAACGCTGCGTTGATTTGGGGCATAGTCCTTGCAAAGTCTCCAACAGTCATTTCATCTTGTATGGTGTGAATATTGTTGTTTGGTTTCTTCCGGTTTGGGCAAACTGAAGCATAGTGTGGGCCATTGCATTCCCAGCACTTAACAATATCCTTTCATTCATAACTCTTAGTGTAGTTTCCATGATTGTTAGGAGCCTCCTTGCTGCCTTTAAGATTGTTGGAATGATTAGCAGCTCCATTTTTGTTTCCCTGGAAGCTTTTACCATTAAAATGGTTTCCGTTCTTGTTATTTTTGAAACTTTTCTGGGGTACAAATTCCTTTTTCCTGTACTCAGGCTGATTGCTGTTCTTTTTAGTTTTCCAGCTAGCTATCCCTTCTTTCTTTTTATTCTGTTCATAACAGAAATTAGCCTTTCGCATAGCCTCTTCCAGTGTTTTGGGGTTATCATATTCAATTCTGTCCTTAATATGATATGGCAGGCAGCTAAGAAACTGCTGTATTTTTGGTTTCTCTTCGACAAAATACAGCACATACCTCAACAGACTTAAGAACTTACTGTTCAAGTCCTTCATAGTCATAGATCCCAGCTTCAGTTCATAAAATTCCTTGGCCCTCTCCTCATAGTACTGTTCGAACAAAAATTTCTTTTTGAAGTACCTTTTAAAAGTACTCCAATTGACTTCTTTTTCTTTGATCCCCTTGACCCTTTTCAGGTCTTGCCACCATATGTCCTCCTTTCCAGAAAGATTGTAGATGGCCATTCGTGCCTTCAGCTGATTTGAATAGTTGTAAATCTGGAAATATTTTCTCATCCCGGATAACCAGGATTCTGCCTCTTCTCCTGTTTCAGATTCTCCATTGAATGTTGGGGGTTTTATTTTCTTAAACTCCCCGGAAATTTCTTCGTAAGGTCTGTATTTTTTCTTTCTGTTATGTAACTCAGCTTCACTGCTGTCATTAGTAGTGCGAAAACTGTGTTGTTCCCTTCTTTCTTCAGAGGATGAACTGCTGTCAGATTTAGCTGGTTTCATCCTTTTAGACCCTCTTTGATGACTAGCTTCTTCTGAGTCAGCTCTTTTGCTCCTTCCTTCTGTCGGAAATTTTTCTATCAATAGCTGATTTAGCTGTTCTTGAGTTTTTAGAATTTTTTCGTTATCCTTCTTGACTGTTTCTATTTCTGTCTTTAAACCTTTTATGGTCTGCATCAGTTCTGAGGAGTGAGCAATTACTTCCTCTGTCACGGGTTCTCTTGACATCTGTCTTGTCGCAGTGTTTGGAGATTCCTCCTCAGCATATTCTCCTAGCTTTTCCATACCTGCCTGTTAGATTCAGAAAAAGGAAGATTTTCTGCTCTGTTTTGATGGAACAAAAAATACAAGTTAGTAACATTATACAGATATATAAATTTTTCTTTTCATTGGCACTGTTCTGCGGAAACTAGTGGAACCATCTTCAGGCCTAGTGTATGAACCATGCTCTGATACCACATGTCAAAACCCAAAATTTCCGAAAAATTTAATTTAATTTAATTTTTTAAGATAACAATAAAGGTTATTAAACGCATTCCTTAATCTGTTTGAATTAGTTAAGTGATCATAACTATGTCTGATTGATTTGTCATTGTATTCAAATGTTAAAAGTAAGTCTTATTTATCGTTGCTGATGGTTTTCCTGTTTTCAACCACAAGGGGGAATTGTCATCGCAGACTGGGCTTACTTATCTTCCGAGCTAATGCATCCAAATGTCTTTCATTTACAGGTATACAGGTAAAGTACGGGTCGCTGCAATTACTTTTTAAATCATCATATTTCCTTTAATTGTACCAAAACGTACAGTAAAGTTTAATCATGCGAGACAGGTTGTCAAATGTAATCAGGTAGAAGTTTTATTCCTATGATATCCATATATTCTTTCTATTAGAGAGTTGATCAATTCTGCATGAGAATATGATAGGTATTATTCTTTTTCGGATTATCTTGCTTACCCCATGGAGTATTGTTCTTGCTATTATTTATTGTGTTGCAATAATATTTCTTATTTCGCATCATGAAATGTCACGGGCAATTGGAAATTAAGCTATTTTGCTTATCGGATGTTACTGTGTGCTTTATGATTACACTTACAAGGATCTAAAAGTTTGCAATGTATAAATAACTTATTACTTGCACTGTATATGATTCTATCAGTTCATATCTTCTTATGATATTCTTTTAGGGTTGCTTTGATGGCACCACTAATACTATTTCTAGAAGGAAAACAAACAAGGCTAATCAGCTATCTTAAATGAAAAAGGTATAGAAGAGTTGTAAGTCATAGTACTTGTCTTCATCTTCAATATTTTATGGATTTATAGACTTTGATAGACCCCTTGCTGATTCTCATGAGGCTAGGTTAAGACGTAAATAAAGATAGATTGTTCCATACTATTTAAAGACTTTCCTTACCTATAACTTTTATAGTATAATCGTTTTCTTCACAACTTGAGTACCTCACAACTGAGTTTTTCAACAATCAAATGCATGAATTAATAGTTCATTGTTTAAAACTATAAAATGCTAGGTTTAAAAATACTATCATAAGGTGTGATATATAAAGGATAACATGTATCTATGTTATTATTAATCTCAAGAATAGCCAAGAAACAACTATAATACTCATACTATGATTTGATTTCATCAAACGATGATGAATATCTCATTACCCTTGCATATTATTGACGAGGTCTGATTTTAATGATTGTAGGGTAATATATGTTATGGTTTGCCTACTCGTGTTCGAGGGCATAGTTTTGAAATGAGAGGTATGGTGCAAAATTTCACTATGGTACCATGACCATATGGGAATATCCAACCATGGGCAACGTGTATATACTCTATGATCTTTAATCGATTTACAAATGATTGTAGCACATCACGGGACTATAGGATGTAACCCACTGCATGAGAAAATATTAAAAGGCGACGTGGAAGTTTCTACGCCAAGTGTTGGAGATATTTAAGTGTTGAATCAACCCTAACCTGGCATTCTTCCTTTGCCTTCGGGCTTGGTCCTCCTGTTGAAACCCTCCTGTATGAATCCGAACCCTACTGAGCTGTGAAGGAACTCAGCTTTGATGCAACTCTAAATCTTACGTGCTTATACACCTTGATACCAGAGAGTTGTTGTTTTTTTTTTTTTTTTTGTTAATAGCGACTGTGGTTGGTGAAATCCCAGCGTTTTATCCTGTTCATGTCAAGATTTAGTCCTGGTATTTTGGTGCCATGCTCTCGGTTTGTTCCTGATTGAGCTGTCAAGTATTTATAGTTTCCCTTGCTTGTCGTTGGTAGAAATCTTTGAGATACACTGTGGGTAGCTTTGATAGTGTTATTATGCCTAGGGTTTACCTCATGAACGCGTTTTCTAGTCTGTTGCCTTTGTGACAGCGTGTTCACAGTTTTCATGCTACCTCGACTTTCGTCTTGTCCATTGTTGCGTCTGAACGTCATTGGTATACTTTGGTTGGCCACTGTAACAGGTTCAAAAGTCTAGGGTTTGTATTTGTCAACCGTAGAACCCTGTCATCTCGTGCTCCTAACTCTCGGTGGAAGGGATGGGGTTTTTACACATCATTTATTCGTGGCTAGCAAAATACTTACAGAAATGGCGGCCTCCTTCACCCCGGTAAGTCACTGTACTCTCGTCTATGTTTATAGTTACAAGCATTGTTTTTAAAACAAGTTCGAGTTTCTAACATATGCATTTCTATCTTGCAGGAACTGATTCTTCATACGTCACGAGTGGCACGAACTCCAGCTGGTAGCATGTTCCGGGTAAGCCTGGTTCTTACCATGGAAAAATCCTCTTTGTGGGTTGTTTGCACTGTAGGGTTTTGGTTTTGAAAGCCTGGCTTCAGTCGTTTGTAAAAATAATCTCCTTGCTAGAGGCGTTTATGGTTTTAACAAATTGCAAAGAGAGGCTATGCGCCTACTCAGGTTGTCGAGGTTACGGCCTCCAGTTTTAATACTGTATCTGTATTCTACTTTGGGGTTTTTATTACCCAGGGTTTGGACTTTACCTTAATATAACTTATGTCTTGTATGAGAGGCCTGTTCCTTGTCTGCGTTTTCATTTAAATAATGATGATAGGGGTAGTATCACGCCAGTCTTTAGTTTTTAAAAGAAACTGCTTGTATCAGCGATTGGTGAACTCGGCTGTGGGTTGAATACTATAGTAACAAGGTTTTGCTCCTGTGTTTGTTTCTATATAATTTTTATCTTATAAAAGAAATGATTTGTCCGTCCATTCTGTAAGATGGAGTTTGTGTATGGGGGTATTTCGAGTTCAGAGTTTATGTAGAATGTTGCTATCAAAAGAGAGGCCTTCGGCCGTATGTGATAGTTATTGTATGAAATTAAATGTTGGGAGCTACGTTTAAAAAAAAACCTCCTGTAAGTTTCGAGTTTGATTTGGAGTGGTGATGATTTTCGATTTCATGTTTTAAAATTATCTACTCTGAAATTTGGCTACGGCCATGAATGAATCATTGTAATTCTATTCAAAGTTTAACCCTGTAACGTCTGGTCAGAATAAGGTTAACACGAAGGTACAAATAATGATTAAAATTTATTTGTTGGATCTTTAGTTACGATATTCCCCTAATAGTAGTTTGGGAAATTAAGTGAAAAGTTTGATGGTATTAACGAAGCTCGATAATGAGCTGTAGCACTGTTTGTCTTTCTCATTTAATACATGTTTTCTCTGCTATTAAAAATTTAATGTTACAGCTTGAAACGATAGGGTTTCAGAACTACTCGTTTGTGAAAACACTTAACTGTTTAATCTACTGCTACGTTTAAAGATTCTAAAACAATACTAATTTGTTTATCTTATTAATAATTCTTGTATAATGTACTTCTGTTCAAGTTGTTGTATGTGTTTTTTTTATTCGATAAATAAATTCTGAAGAACTTTAGCTAAGATTGAAGTTTGATTTAGATGCATATTTTTAACTAGACATACATTCACTAGGATTTGTATTCTTAACAAAAGTAACCTAACTGCAACTACTAAAGTTCTTGCAACAACCCTGAAATGTCATTGATACTGTAATATGTATAAATAACTGGTTATACATACTCCCGATCCTATAATTAATAAACAAGTTATGTTTTCAGAAAAATAATTACTGTACACAAAAACATTACTTAGTATTACTATTGTATAGCATGCATTGTAATTGCTTTAACTGCAAGATAATAATAATGTGAAAGAATACTGAAACACTGTAATTCTTATTAAATCTACTTCTGATATTCAGGGATTGCAACTTATAATAATTAAATACTATTCAGACATACTGAAGATAAACATAACCTACAATCATTTATAATTAATAAACAAAACAGGAATGAGTGGCAGAACCTGTGTCAACTGTAGACAACAACAGCAATGGGAGGCTGTTCCTCCCTACCAACTCCTGGAGAGTGCCCAGACAACACTTCTCAGGACCCTTGAGCTTGCTCTGGTCTCACTGGCTGGAACTAGGTGCAGCAAAACAATTCACTCAGCCAAACAGCTAAACTGGAACCAAGTTACTGCAGCATCTCAGATCAAACACTCCCTTACTGTATTTTCCCTCTTCCTCAATGGGACTCCTGAATAGCATTCACCTGAATGTATTCTCCCTCCAGAACAATGCTCAACCCCCAACTCAGTTCATTGAGTACTATTTAAAAGATTGCCTAGGTCTTAGTTGGGTTAACTGTCATTAATGAGCCACCTGCTAAGATTCCACTTTCTTGGGGAATCATGACCCCAAAATATAGGGAAGTTGCCACCTGCAACTTAGGAAGTGTTTGAGGATGCTGCCACTTTTCTTTTGCCTTTCCACCTAGTTCCATCCACCAGTTAGACCAGTAACCTCTTTTAACAGCTCTCCCATGCTGTTGTCTCCATAATTTATTTATTAATAATAAAATATTCAGAATTTACATTCCATTTCTGGTGACTCTGTTGAGTCATCAATTCCTACTTAGCATTAAATTTAACATAATGTCTTAGGAATATTAATAAAATTATTACATTATTTTTGCAAAATTGGGGTATGTGACATGAGGGGCAAGAAGCTCATGCACCAACACCGTCCGATGTAGACAATGTTGTCATACTTTCAGTGACAAAATCTCACAATGAGGTAACTATTTCAACATGAAATTATTTTAATACACGAGTAAATCCAATTAACAATTTAATGTCATTTGTAAATTATTTTCCTTACTATACACATATATATAGATTGCCAATATTTTTAATGATTTAAAAACTTGTAGTTTCTATGAGAAGGGCATGAGGGGCAAGAGGCTCATGCACTAGCACCTTCTGAGTTACAAGATGTTGTTTTACCTTCAACGACAACATCTCACGCTGGGGTAACTATTTCAACATAACATTATTTTAATACATGAGTAAATCCAATTAACAATTTAGTGTCATTTGTAAATTATTTTTCCTTACTATACACATATATAGATTGCTAATATTTTTAATGATTTTAAAACTTGTAGTTGCTACAAGAATGGAATGAGGAGAAAGAGGCTCATGCAACAGCACCTTCTGAGTTACAAGATGTTGTCATACCTTTAACCACAACATCTCATGCTGAGGTAACTATTTCAACATGACATTATTTTAATACATGTTATTTTATTATCACATGTTACTTAATTAATGCTACACGATCTAATATTTAAAATTTTCTAAATTGTAGGTTGTAGATCCCCATCAGAGGGAAATGATTTCATCTAGTGAGCGTCCCCTTGGTGGGAATACAACCCGTAGCTTTCCCATAGAGACACAATGGATGACAAACCGTTTTTTAGACTTGATTGAAGTATACCGTACATCAGTATGTATTTCATCATTGTCAGTTTGTTAATACATGCTATTTCATTTACCAATGCATTTCTAACTACGTCAGTATTGGTGATTGTAGCCACCAACCTCTATACTTACGAGATTGTCTCCAGTTGGATCTCCTCGTAATCCAAATGTGCAAAAGGCACAAGTGTATAAGAGAGGATCCACTCCTAGAAAGGATGTGGATGTCCTTTATAGCAGACACACGAGAGATCCATCTGCCCCTCACCTAACAAGGGTCATCGATGCTGCAGTTAGTGTTGCATCTACAATAGCCATAAGTCATACAGAGGTAACTATTTCAACAATCACAATGCATAGTATTTAACCATGTTACTATATTATTTATTCATGCATGTCTAACTATTTCCCCATTTGGTGATTGTAGCCATTAGTGGCAAAAGTGTCCGACTCCTCTGCTCAATCCATGGTTCTGAACGGGTGTCCTCTCATGGTAAGATGTTCATTAATTACTAAGTTTTTTTTATTCAATTTACCCAAACATGTTGATCAATGTTGAATTGTTGAATTAATTGAGATATGATCTTTTATTTGCAGAGCACAACTATGCAATTTATCAATCTAGGAAGTTGTACAAAGTCTGCAATTTATCAACCTATCAAGCTATCAATGTATGGCTGTAATATTCAAAATATTAATGTCAATACTCAATGAGACCACGAAACAAAATCATAGCATACATGTACACCACATACCTATAACATAGTACACAATAAAACATGCAAACCACATACCAGATTACCTACATATGGTCATTTGACTAGACCATCAGGATCACCTCAAATACCAATGGTTTCCTTTAACCTCTCGTGCTTGAAATAAGGCAACAAGTATCGTGCCTTTGATGAGTTCTTCCTTGGCATTGTTTGCAGCTGGAGGTTTGTGCCAATAACTAAGTTTGTATAATGGTATACAATGTCACCTGGTCTATAATCTTCATATGTATACCCTTTTCTATTTACTAAGTGAGAAACTTGGTTCAAATATTCTCCCTTTATAACCATCGACCCAATCGGAAAATCAACTCCCTCAGAGTCTCGTAATGGGACATTTAGGGTTTGCTTCCCCTCTAAGCAACGTGCTAACCAATAGTCAGTGCGCCATGCATTGCGTCTTAGGGAAACCACTACATATATGTTCCCTGGAGAAAATATAGTTCCAACGTTTCATTCAACTAATTAGATACAACTAGTTGTCAAAAATATCAAAAATATACACAGCTAATTAAACACAACTAGTTGTAAAAAATATAAAAATATTAATCGAACCTAGTTGTACGAGATTTGATATGTGGCCATAGTCTGGTGAAATACTTGATTGGTCCTCCTCCAATTGGGATAATTCTGTAGCTATTCGTCGACCAATGGGGAGTGATACACGGTCCCAACTATCAACCCAATCCATGGATTCACATTCATCTCATTCACCACTACTATATGGAGAACAAAAACATGACAGTTTCCTTGTCCACATTTCAAGTATAGCATTGTTCGACGTTCTAACTGAATGAAATGCACAAGTTCCTTGGATGGTCTTGCACTCATATAACTGTGATCAATCTACATCCACCACCTCCCAAAAATATCTATGTACATGTGCTTTCTTGGTTGAGTGATCTTCTTGCCTTCTTGCTCCCTCCCCCATGACTGAAGCACACCATTCAACGATGGTTTTTGCATCTCGGATGATAGGTCTATTTGTGAACTTCATTTCTTTCCTGCATAATGTAGTCTTTATGCACACACATGCTCCATCATGTTCACCTTTTCCATGTTCGGTCTCAAAATAGTTCCAAATATGTGGCACGTTATGCCTTTTGTGGAGCATACATAATCATTGGAAAATACAAAATTTTTTGAATTTCCCTGCACAACCGTCAAACCATTTACAATGTTGTTCCATCCGTATACTCTTATCCCTCAAGTGATTGTAGAACATTTGAAAGTTGTGTTGTACAAAATCCAAGTCGTGACACCTGCCATCACTTATGTAGAAGTGATACTCCTTCAATATAACCCTGTTGTCTTCAGTACTATCTGCCCCATGTCTATAGGTGATATGGACCACTAGGATGACCTGGTCTGAGTGATAATATTGAATATGAATCTCATTTTGTTGTTGAAGAGTGCAGTTTTCCGCAAAATCGACCACTGACAGGATAGTCCCAATAGGCCCAATATATCCTTGAACGTTCTAAAATGCTCATCTTGCCAACGAGCCACATGCACATGCTTTACATATTGTTGTGTCTTTTCAAACAACTCCTCCATGAAGCCGCAAACCCGTGCCTGGTAGATCAACAATAAAGACATATATCAATAGATTGTTACATATGAAATTGCAATCTGAAGAAAAAATAGTATCCAATAGCTCATTACCAACTCAAGAAGTGACCAATTGCATTTTCTTTCTTTCGTTCCCTCCATCAATATCATACGTGACATATTTGAATGACTGCAAGTTCACCTCATGCCTCCCAAATTCATGCTCATCGGTCACATGTATTCATTTTTCCAATAATGTGAATCCACCACACCATGGGCATGTCCCATCTATGCAATTTTTTTGATAAAATGTGCAATCGTTTGGCCTGCTACACAAAATGCTATGAATAAAGTCTTTAGATGGCATCGATGGTAATGTAGCTGAGCATTCCTGCACAAGAGTGTTATGCAATACATGGAAAATATATGTATATGTGTCATAATAGTAACCATACTCAATGTGGTATTGACAACAACATGTGTTACGAATTGTGTTTATTTTAACATACCATGGTTTGCATTTTTCAAAGGATCTTTGGCCCAAGTCAAGTTTGTTATGTTCATTTCTAAATCTCTCATATAATTCTATTTGTGTCATATCAAGAAAATGTTTAATGTGTGGTTCACGATCCTTTGAACCCCTTCTCAATTTTAATACATCTTTTTGGTTGGAAGAAAGTCTAGTGTTGTCAATGAGCTTGCACTAATCCGTTTACCGCATCAATGAGCTTCACATCAGAGCGTGGAAACTTGCCAATGAAGGCCCAAACATATGTTTGACCGGTTTCAAGTTGTTCTCTTCTAACACAATGCCTACGAAGTGTCTTCACATTCAAATTAATAATTTTGGATGTAGGTTTAAGAAAACTAATTGCGCTAGTGTTTTTGTTCACGATTGATTGTGACAAAACACAACGAGCCGCATTGTGATCCTTTGAAAGAGATTTTTTTCCAATTGTACTAAATGTATCTACTAAACTTTTAACAATATGAGAACTTCGTTCTAACTTTTTGGTCATCTTTATCTTTAACGTTCTTCTAACAACAACTATAGACTTAGATTTTAACAATGATAAAAATAATTTGCACTTGTCCCCATCACATTTAGAATAAAAAAAGTTATCAAGTATTTGTCTGTTAGATTGCCAACATAAGATCCAAAGAGATAATGTAACCTCACAGTGAAAGAATTAAGGAATTAAGGAAGAAGAGAGAAGCAATAGAACATAGATCCAATAGAGGCAGAATAATTACACACACTACATTAATCAGAATAGTAACCGGGGTAAGTATACAATGCTGAGTATGATGATTCGAATTCACTAGGTGTAATTTGAATTATCCTTCATGCACAGATCCATAATCAGTGGAGAGTCATCAGTGCCAAACTAGGAGTCTGTCTCATCATCAGTGAAGTCATCAATGCACAAGTAGTGATCAACCGGGAGTCAAACTGAGTCTAACTGAGTGTGGTTGGTGTAACTAGCACATGGAAGCACTGATATAGTGAAGGAGACTCAGTGGAGGGCGCTCATGGAGCTAACTAGAGTCAAAACAGTCTATCTAGTCACACTGGAGGTCCAAAAGAGTGATAAGGTCAGTTAGGAGTCAGTTAATCCTTAAATCAAGGAAGAACTGAAGATAACTGAACTAAACTGGACTAGCAGATGAAGAAAGGCGCCCTTCTCATGCAATAACTGAAAAGAGGGCGCACTAAGCTCTAGGAGAGCTAAGACTGATCTGAGAGAAGCTCCTGGGGCTAGTTTGCTGAGGGCTAGGTGCTGGTGCTGATGACTAGGATGCATGTAAAATGCATGCAAACCCTAATTGCATGCAAACCCTAATTTTGCATGCAGGACTGAAAATGTAAATGACAGGAATGTTAGAAGGACTAGGATGGAGTATAGGAATATCCGAACACCCCCCCTTAATCCATCCTGGGCCCTCGTAACTAGGACCAAAGGTCACCCATACAATCAATGAAATGATAAAAAAATACTGCCTCAAATTTTCTTTTTCATTTTTTGTTTTTTTTGTTTTATATTTTTGAATAACTCAAGGAGCCATCACTCTAAGCAGAAAAGAAGCAAGCTTTCATCAGTGAAAACTTTGCAAAGAGACTTGGTAAGCTGATCCTCTGTAAAGTGCGAATGCAAGTGCTAGAGAATGTGCTGAATGTAGCAAGTCTTTCAGGAACCTTTTCTGTCACTGGAGCGAATGTATCATGATGAGTTTTCCCAAAGAATGGAAGAGTAAACACCATCATCATGCTGCATCTCTCATGGAGAGGTGGATGGCATAATGCAAGGTTGGCATGGTGTGGAAGTCTGGTAGTGTGATGATCCTCAACAGTGTTTTTTGTAGTAGCAAGAGCTGTGTGAGCCCATGTTGACCTTGTATCTGGACTGAGAATAGGTGTTGATTCTGGATTGCAATCTTTTTGAACTATGACTTCTATATCAGAATCTTGCTCTTCTTCTTCATCGGAAGATAAGTCACTCTGATCTTGATCGGAATCTGAAGAAACACTTGGAGAGAAAGGCATAAAGTGAGAAAATTCATATGCCTTTGAGGCATGATTAGCAATCCCATTCGCTATAACTTTTCCAGTGGATATTTCTGTGATCTCGACAGTGTTTGGACCAAAAGTAACTTGCTTTGGAGATCCTGTATGGGTCATCTGATAAACTGATAATAAATTTGCAGTTAGAGAAGGAACAAACAAGACATTTTTGAACTTACCATGTTCCATATGCACTGTACCCACTCCTTTTGCAGAAACCTGAGTGTTGTCTCCCATGTGAATGGTAGGCCCATCATGGATATCTAGAGAAGAGAAAGATTCTTTTTGTGCCATCATGTGGTTGGAAGCTCCAGAATCTATGAGGAGAGCTTTTGTGTTTGAAAAACCAGCCATCAATGCATGACAATCATCAGATCCACTTCCAGAATCAGACATCTTTGCTTCTTTTGGAACAACAATTTGGTTTTGTTCAAGAAGCTTGGTTAGAAGATCAATCTTATTATGCATGCAGGAATGCTCAGGATGGTTTCCTCTCTTGCAGTAGGTACAATTAGGTTTCTTTTGTTTGTCATTCTTGGATCTTGAAGGTTTCTTTCCTTTTCCTTTTTGTCCCCCCCTTGCATTCGCTCCACTTGATTCACCAGCTAAAAGAGCTAGATCTCTGGAGATTGTGATGGAACCCATTTGAATCAATTTGTCTTCTTCTTGAATGAGAGCGGTAGTAAATTTTTCCAAGGGTAGGAAACTTCCATCCAGGGATTGACATTCGCCAAGAATGGAAAGTAAAAGACATAAACAAAAAATTGAGATCCAAGTTTGCTCAAAATGGAGAGTACTAATTGCTCATCACTTTTGGTGATGCCACAATGCTTGCATTGAGTAACCGAATTCTGAAATTTTGAGATGAATGTTTGAATGCTCTCAAAATTGCTAGGTTGTAGAGAGGCCAATTCGTTTTCAAGAGTGTAGCCTCTCATCCCATCTTGTTTGCCAAAAAGGCTCTCCAATTTTCTCCATAACTCTTTTGGAGACTTCAAACCTTCAGCATGGAACAATGGATCTCTGGACATGTAAAGGCATATGTATCCAAAAGCTTCATCCAATTTGGTTAGATGCTTGATTTTATCTCTAGCTATATGTGGTGTGGCATCTCTTTCATAAACCAATCTTTCAAACCCTTTTGTCATCAAGAAAATCTTCATCTCATCCCTCCATTCGAAGTAATTGAAAGGAGTGAGAAGTATAGGAGAAGAAGGAGCATTCGAATTGCTCATCTTGACTGCTTGAATAAGTGCAAATAGAGAGCTACTGAATCTGCTGCTGCAACTGCTAGAACTTCGAAATACCTGCAAAAAAACTCTCAAGAATGGAGGTAGAAATATACTCTCAAATGGCTCTGGTACCATGTTATATTGCCAACATAAGATCCAAAGAGATAATGTAACCTCACAGTGAAAGAATTAAGGAATTAAGGAAGAAGATAGAAGCAATAGAACATAGATCCAATAGAGGCAGAATAATTACACACACTACATTAATCAAAATAGTAACCGGGTAAATATACAATGCTGAGTATGAGGATTCGAATTCACTAGGTGTAAATTCGAATTATCCTTCATGCACAGATCCATAATCAGTGGAGAGTCATCAGTGCCAAACTAGGAGTCTATCTCATCATCAGTGAAGTCATCAATGCACAAGTAGTGATCAACCGGGAGTCAAACTGAGTCAAACTGAGTGTGGTTGGTGTAACTGGCACATGGAAGCACTGATATAGTGAAGGAGACTCAGTGGAGGGCGCTCATGGTAGCTAACTGGAGTCAAAATAGTCTATCTAGTCACACTGGAGGTCCAAAAGAGTGATAAGGTCAGTTAGGAGTCAGTTAATCCTTAAATCAAGGAAGAACTGAAGATAACTAAACTAAACTGGACTGGCAGATGAAGAAAGGCGCCCTTCTCATGCAATAACTGAAAAGAGGGCGCACTAAGCTCTAGGAGAGCTAAGACTGATCTGAGAGAAGCTCTTGGGGCTAGTTTGCTGAGGGCTAGGTGCTGGTGCTAATGACTAGTATGCATGTAAAATGCATGCAAACCCTAATTGCATGCAAACCCTAATTTTGCATGCAGGACTGAAAATGTAAATGACAGGAATGTTAGAAGGACTAGGATGGAGTATAGGAATATCCTAACATTGTCGAGTTTGATAAGAAATAGCACGTTTAGACAACGTACCTTCAAGTGAACTAATGAGAGTTTCATCAACCTGTATACGTTTCGGTGTTATTCGGCATGTAGTTGCTAAATCGAGGTAAGGGTGTTGGAACTGGAGCATGTACAACATCACCAGGACGCTCCGCGTTTCAATAGGAGCCTCTTGTCTTTCATTTCTTGGACGGTCTCCATAACATTTTCTCTTCCATTGTAAATTCTTCACTCAATGTCTCTCTAACTTTGTCACTTGTATAACCACTACCCAACAAGTCATTCACTACCATATTTTGAGGTTGACTTGATGTGGGAATTGAAACATCCCATATGAGCACCTACGTCTTACTACTTGACTAGTGCCATGGGGTGATTTTTCATCAAATGTTGTTGAAATTGAGGGCCCCTCTAGTGAGATTCTTCGTTTTTCTTGAGGTGGATGGGTAGGAACGACATGGCATCATCTACGGTTGGAATTGGATGAGTTTCCCATGGAATGCCTTCAACTCCACATGTCCAATCTTTTCTTTTCTCTAACTTCTTCCATGGTAGCTTGAGGCTTCTCTTTCCTTGCCGATTTTCTTTTTCAATTGCGTGAATTCCCCATGACCACAATGAGCAATACTAAGAAAATATATTCTAGAGGTGTGCTCAACTATTCAAATATTCAAATTCTTTCTCAATTGTGAATATAGGTTCTTCAAGCTTGCTTAATTTTCAATATAGATACTTTCTCACCTGTGAATATAGATTCATCAAACTTGCTCAAATGTGAAAGTAAAGTTTCTACCTCACTTGTGAATATAGAAAATTCTTCATTTGTGAATATAGATTCGTCAAGCTTGCTCAATAGTGAATGTAGATTCTTCTTCAATTGTGTTCATATAGATTCATCAAGCTTGCTTGACATTGTGAATGTAGAATCCCCTTGAAGCTTGGAATTGTGAATGTAGAATCCTCGTGAAGCTTGCTAATTGTGAATGTGGAATCCTAAAATTCCAAATGCTAACTGTAGAATCCTATTCAAGCTTGTTGATTGTGAACATAGAGTGTCTTGAGCTTCCTCAATTGCCTTGAATGTTGATTGTGAAGTATTCAGTTGTATGGGAGACGGGAAAACGGGAAGAAAAAACACAAGATGGGTATAAAAGCATTCTGCTGAATTTTTGCACAGATAAAACATGCTAGTGTTATGGACACAAATAATGCGCTAGCATTATGGACATACAAAACGTGCTCGTGTTTCTGGAATGTAAAAAAATATCCTAAGCATTTAATATGTTTGGTGCACGGCTAAATAACGCCTACTTGCGCAAAACACGCGAGCATTTCTGCATGCAAAAATGCGCTAGCGTTATTGTAATCATCAAAACCTTATTCAATAGTTTATTTAATATTTTCTATGGGTTGGGAGGTTAAATAGGGATTTGGCATTAGAGGCTTAGGGATTAGAGATGGGGGGTGGTTAGTTAGGGGTAAGGGGCTAGGAGGGGGGTAAGCGAGGGGGAGAGAGAGAGAGAGAGAGAGAGAGAGAGAGAGAGAGAGAGAGAGACTGAGAGAGGGGGTTAGTAATGGTTTGGGGGGGGAGGAGGGAGAGAGAGAGAGAGAGAGAGAGAGAGAGAGAGAGAGAGAGGAGAGGGTATTAGTTGTAGGGAGTGAGAAAGAGAGATGGGAGGTGTGGTTAGAGGTAGGTGGAGGTGTAGGGAAGAGAGAGAGACTAAGAGATCTCAGGTTAGTATGGGTCAGGGAGGAGGACGAGAGAGAGATAGAGAGGAGGGGGGTTTTGGGATAGAGGGAGTAGCAGAGAGATAGAAAGAGTAGGATGGTTGGGATGGGGGAGAGGTTAGGGAGAGGGAGAGGGGGTTTAGAGAGAGAGAGAGAGAGAGAGAGAGAGAGAGAGAGGTGTAAAACCAAGGAAGAGAAAGTGATGACGATGATGATGATGCTGCTGTTGATGATGATGATGATGAAGGCGATGATGATGATGATGATGATGAAGATGATGATGATGTTGATGATGATGATGATGTTGATGATGATGATGAAGATGACGACGATGATGATCATAATCATGATGATGATGACGATGAAGATGATGATGATGATAAAGACGATGAAGATGATGGTGATGACGACCACAACGATGATGATGATGATGATGAGGAATATGGAGATGATGATGATGATGATGAAGATGGTGATGAGGATGGTGATGAGGATGAAGATGATGATGAATATGAAGATGATTGTGATGAAGATGATGATGATGATGATGGTGATGATAAACAAGAGGATGATGATGATGATCAATCATAATCATCATCATCATCATCATCGTCATCATCCTCTTCTTTATCATCATCATCATCATCGTCGTCGTCTTCATCTCCATCTTCATCATCATCATCATCATCATGTAGTGGTAGGGGAAGGGGAATTAGGAGAGATCGAGAGGGGGGGGAGAGAGAGAGAGAGAGGAGGGAGGAGAGAGAGAGAGGTGCAGAAGCAAGGAAGAGAGAGTGAGAGAGGGGGGTTAGTTAGGGGTAAGGGGCTAGGAGGGGGGTTAGCAATGGGGAGAGAGAGAGAGGAGAGAGACTAAGAGAGGGGGTTAGTAATGGTTGGGGGGGGGGGAGGAGGTAGAGAGAGAAGAGATAGGAGAGAGTGTAATGTCCCCTCCCATCATACCAGCATGGTAGAGAGAATGTGATGCTAAAACTAGGCATCTAGCCCCATGAAATTTTAAATAAGCATTCACATAATATAAAAGAGACATATGGAAATGTATAATTATAAGAAAAGACAGCGGAAGTAATTTTAGTAACCCATCCATCATACATTCACGATATTCATCAAATAAATAATTGCAAAGTTAACACAAGAGAGTATCTTATCTTATAACAAAGTAATCCCAAGCAACTGGCTATGCCACTGCAACGTTCCACCCAACCATAGGCCAGTTGTGATCATCAATATCTCAACACACTGCCACCCCGAGCTGGGCATGATCTCTACAAGGAATCAGGGAACAACAGACTCACACATAGCCCAAAGATACACCGAATCAGCCAAGCCAATCTACAGTTGGGTTTATCAGGCTGTTAGGCAATGGAAGGAAGAATTGCTAAGCTAGTGGGGATCATCCATAGAGATATGGGCACCCTCTGCAAGATCTATCTAGCTTGGTCTCCACAATACCTACACACCTGGCACAAGGAAGTATTCCCTTCACTAATACACAGTCCCTCAGGCCATACCTTCCATTTCTAGTGTTCTTCAAGGTGTGCATAGAAGAGCAACCATCCCTTTTGATACTCTTGAGAGGTTACCTCCTCACTAGGTTTATCAAGCCAATTCTGGTCCACTTCCACTCCTAATTCTTGCTCATAATTTCCAACCAACACAGGGATGCACCCTATAACAAAACACAAGTGCTGAAAAAACGTGGGCAACCAAAACAAACTGGTAGATGGGGAATAAATGCTGGGAGAGCAAAATTCGTTTTCAGAAAATGTTGTTTTGCATTTCAGGGGCAAAAAACGACCTCTATAAACCCCCAAAACATGACTCCCTTTCTCCCCAGCCACTATGTAACACAAAAACGAGCTCCCAACTATGAAAAATGTACGGAATTGGTAAAAAAATGTGATGGGAAAAGCCCAACTAGCTCAGACTGCGTGAGAGAGGAAAGACTATGGGTTCAGAATGGCTTTGGGCACCATTTCATGGGTGTTTTCTTGCCCCCAGAAAACAAAAGTACATTTTTCCAGGTTGATGGCTTGCCCCTGCACGAAATTGGCAGCCATACCTCTTCATTCCCAAGGCATTAACTTCCTCAATCAATTTCTGGAAGAATTAAATGATTGGGTGCACAACCCAAAATGGGTAGTTGGTGGTTTATGGGTTTTCTCATTGACACATGGATTAACACCATTGACTCAAAGGTTTGAATGATTTCCCTCCCTATTCCTTGTAGAATCATGCCCCCATCTTTTTGTTGCAATGCATAGCTAGTTGTGGGTTTTTTCATTAAAATTCTTATTTACATGATGTCTTAATTTACATTGTGCCTATCTAGAACAAGAACCATAGGCATCTATTTTTAATTTCCGATACATAAAACACTAAATCAATGGTAGGGCCTTAGCCTTGAGCTCCTCACCATGATTAAATAACAATATTTACATCATTTACGATTTAATGAAAAAGGGGGTCAAAATGGGGACATTACAGAGAGGGTGTTAGTTGTAGGGAGTGAGAAAGAGAGATGGGAGGTGTGGTTAGAGGTAGGTGGAGGTGTAGGGGAAGAGAGAGAGACTGAGAGAGCCCATGTTACTAAGGGATAGGGAGAGGAGGGGAGAGAGATAGAGAGGAGGGGGTTTTGGGAAAGGGGGTGTAGCAGAGAGGTAGAAAGAGTAGGATGGTTTAGGGATGGGGGATAGGTTAGGGAGATGGAGAGGGGTTTACAGAGAGAGAGAGAGAGGTGTAAAACCAGGGAAGAGAGAGTGATGACGACAATGGTGATGATGATGATGAAGATGGTGGTGATGATGATGATGATGATGATGGATATCATGATAAAGATGATGATGATGATGATGGTGATTATGATGATGATGATGATGGTGGTGATGATGATGATGATGATGATGATGATGATGATTAAGATGATGATGATGATAAAGAAGATGAAGATGATGGTGATGACAACCACAATGATGATGTTGATGATGATGAGGAAGATGGAGATGACGATGATGATGATGAAGATGGTGATGAGGATGATGATGAGGATGAAGATGATGATGAATATGACGACAAGGATGATGAAGATGAATATGATGGTGATGATGATGATGATGATGATGATGGTGATGATGATGATAAAGAAGAGGATGATGATGATGATGATGATCAATCATCATCATCATCGTCATTGTCGTCGTCATCTCCATCATCATCATCATTATCATCGTCGTCGTCGTCATCATCTCCATCATCATCATCATCATCGTCATCATCATCATGTAGTGGTAGGGGAAGGGGGATTAAGAGAGAGCGAGAGGGGGAGAGAGAGAGAAAGAGAGGGAGAGAGAGAGAGAGAGGTGTAGGAGAAAGGAAGAGAGAGTGAGAGAGGGGGGGTTAGTTAGGGGTAAGGGGCTAGGAGGGGGGTTAGTGAGGGGGGGGAGAGAGAGAGAGAGAGAGAGAGAGAGAGAGAGAGAGGAGAGGGTGTTAGTTGTAGGGAGTGAGAAAGAGAGATGGTAGGTGTCGTTAGAGGTAGGTGGAGGTGTAGGGAATAGAGAGAGACTGAGAGAGCCTGGGTTAGTAAGGGATAGGGAGAGGAGGGGAGAGAGATAGAGAGGAGGGAGTTTTGGGAAAGGGGGAGTAGCAGAGAGATAGAAAGAGTAGGATGGTTAGGGATGGGGGAGAGGTTAGGCAGATGGAGAGGGGGTTTACAGAGAGAGGGAGAGAGAGAGAGAGGTGTAAAACTAGGGAAGAGAGAGTGATGACGACGACGACGATGATGATGATGATCAAGATGATGATGATGATGATGATGATGAATATCATGATGAAGATGATGATGATGATGATGAAGATGGTGATGATGATGGTGATCTTGATGATGATGACGATGATGATGATGATGATGACGATGAAGATGGAGATGATGATGATGAAGATGGAGATGATGATGATGATGATGATTATGATGATGATGATGATTAATGATCATCATCATCATCATCATATCCATCATCATCATCATCATCATCATCATCGTCATGATGTAGTGGTAGGGGAAGGGGGATTAAGAGAGAGAGAGAGGGAGAGAGAGAGAGGTGTAGAAACAAGGAAGAGAGAGTGATAGAGGGTGGGTTAGTTAGGGGTAAGGTGCTAGGAGGGGGGTTAGCGAGGGAGAGAGAGAGAGAGAGAGAGAGACTGAGAGAGGGGTTTAGTAATGGTTGGGGGAAGGAGGGAGAGAGAGAGAGAGAGTAGAGGGTGTTAGTTGTAGGGAGTGAGAAAGAGAGATGGGAGGTGTGGTTAGAGGTAGGTGGAGGTGTAGGGAAGAGAGAGAGACTGAGAGAGCCTAGGTTAGTAAGGGCTAGAGAGAGGAGGGGAGAGAGATAGAGAGGAGGGAGTTTTAAACAGAGGAGCATGAGCGCCTTTGAACTAGGAAGAGGTAAAATGAGGTAGGTTGAGGGAAATGAATGTTGTATGTTTTCACATAATCTAGTAGAAAATGGCCACGGAATTGGGCAGGATAATTCCCTCCAAACAATTGCCAGCACAGATCTACAAAATGGGGTTAAGGGCGGGAAATAAATTTTAAAACAAGTAATAATATTCACTTTATAGATAGTATAAATTATTGCTACGTGGAAGCTTCTCGTAAATTGAGATCATATTGGCAGCCTCCCCTATTAATTTGTATGACGTTGAAAGGATTTTGTAATGTGACAAGGTTTTTCTCTATGCTCCAAACACGGAAGCCATTAACTATTTAATGCTGTCGTTAAATGCAGGGTAAGCATCCCTATAATGCCATAAATGAAATATTTCATCATTTAAAGCATCAACGTACTGGATTTTCAGCCATCGTTTGAGTGGCTTGCGTATGCATCTAGAGTTTAATTTTAATCATTCATGTCACGTCCAATTGAATTTTAATGGAGTCCAGGTTCCCATGCTCCCGTCAAATTAGGCCCATCACTGAATGAAATGAAGCTAGCTAAGGTGTTGAATTTAAATCATTCATGTCATTTCCAATTGAATTTTAATGGAGTCAATGAAGCTATCTAATGCGGTCATTGGTGGTTACTCTATGGAAGTCAAATTAGGCCCGTGACTAAATGAAGCTATCTAATTCTATGGCAGTCAAATTAGGCCCATCACTAAATGAAGTTATCTAATTCAATAGTTGTTGGTTAATCGTCATCATCATCATCTTTATCTCACCCCCTTTATCTCCATCCAACACTTGAAAACATAAATTTGTGAAGATAATAACGCATGCATTATGTATATACCAGATGCTCACACATTTTGGATCGACAAAACACGTGCGTGTTTCGTATAACATTAAGCGCAAAAACAAAAAAAAGTGAATTTAACTATAACACGCACGCGTTATTTGAATTTAAACACAATGCGTGTACATTCCTGAGCACCTAATCACCCACTCCTCCCGCTCCCGTGTGTCAACCACAGTCTTTTGTGGTTGGTTCGGACTTACTAGACATGTGCTATGGAATTTACTAAACCATAGCTAATTAGACATTTCCACCATTTTTCTCAATATGCCTATTTTTCACCACTCTCTACAGTATGACATACATGACCATTATTGACAAAATTTTAGGCATAGATATAATTTTTTATGCAGATTCCAAATATGTAATTTAAAAAAAAAATATTGAGATTTTCTATTTATTTCCTAATTTTCTTGTGTCATCACTCCTTAAGTCAAAAAACATACTGTTAGTGTTTATTCCATAACTTTTTTCATTTCACAACCATTAAAAAAAAAATTTGTATGTTGCACTAGTAGACACCGACCTCTACATGCTATATAAAATCCAAGTCGAAATAACTGCATTAATACCTTCAAAGGCTGCACCCACATTTGGAGTACCGTTCTCGAGGTTTGATCGCTTACATAATTAAAAAAAATTAAAAATTTAACATTTAATATTGGAAAAATAGTGCTGCACTAGTGCTATGGGTTCTATACATGTCTACCAATTTTTGTAGCTCGAAACCATCATTTAGGCACTGAAAGGCTGCACTCACAAAAACATATACCTTATCATTTGCCAAAAAAAAAAAAAGTGACTGTTAGAAAACATGAAATTTGACATAGTTATGTAAATTTTCAATACTTAAAACTTATATATTCGGAAACGTGACTTAATTTCCTACGTTTCATCTTTTTTACTTGATGCAAGATATCTTGTGTAAGTATCTCAAAAAAACCAAGTAGGTTGAGGGATGCCTAATTTTTTTAGTTTTCTATTGCATCTAACGTGCCAAAAGTGACCCTCATTAGCTTGCACATGCCCATCAGCACGGGGTATTCACTCAATGAACCTCTTATATAACAGTTGCATTCATGGAATATTAAACAATAACCGTAATTTCATTAGATATTAGAAAATACCTCCTAAAATCACTTTATTTAACCCCCTCGCAATACGAACCCAATACACCTTTCCAATTTAAGAAAACCCTATTTTCACTAGATATTGTAGGTATCCCCTTTTTCATTAGAATTATTTATACCCATTTATATTTCAATCGCTACTATAGTGACATGATTCCGCTTTTATTACCCCATGCACTTTCTACAATGCACTTTGTTTCTTTCAATGTGCTTTTGATGTATATTGTAGATGCACAATACTTCTCCCACAATGCAATTACTCAACCCACACTCAAGCACATATCACTATTATTTTTTTCCCAAATTAAACAACTAAAAGTGAGGATTAATTTTTAGAAAGGAACTTTGGTTTTGATGCAGTTTTGGTTAGCATTCAAGATGCTATCCCAACTAAATTCTATATCTTGAACTCAGAGGAGTTGGATTAGTGTCCACTTAATGTGAACTTAATGCTAGGTGGACTAATATCGTTGGATCATTGTTAATGTTGAAAAATTATTTGTGAGTATCATGTTTCCATATATCTGTGGCATATTACTCCCATGTTTTGATATCAAGTCATCTTAACAAGGCTTCCCTGCATATCATATTGTACCTTTAGTTTTGATGGAAAGTGTTTAGAAGAATGACATATTGCTAGTTAGCAGTCTCATATCCAAGATTTAGCTGTTTGAGATGGATAGGATTTTTGAAGCTGAATGTGAATTTGCATAAGAATTTCAATAGTAATTAAGCATCATCTTCTGTATTTAAAGGCAATAATAAAGTCACCTTTAGCTATGAATCAGTCCCATGTTCGGAGATCTAATTGACAACATTTCGTAGACATCTAGCTAGCAACAATTCACTTTCAACCAACAAAATATCATTTCTAGCAGCCAAGAGAGAGGTTTTTAGAGTGAAGTATGCTTTTTCCAGCCCTAGTACACTTTTATGCACTCAAATCTGATATATATGATAAAATTATTTTCATCAAGGTCGAAAACATAATCAAGGCCTTTTTTCATCTGTGAATGCACTAGTCTAGACCTAAAATAAAATGCATTTTTAGCAGTTTTAAAGAGGGTACAATATGAGTATTAGTTAGTTTCCATGTTTTTTTATCATCACACCACAATTGAAAATTTGTTTGACTAGATCTATCCTATTTCCTTTATCTAGAACTCCCTTGCTAAAAACAAAACGTGGAGCACTCATATGATATGTAACATGAATTCATGCATTAGAAGTGGAGCTCTCATCCTATAGTGATGATATATGACATTCAAAGGAGCTAGCTAAGAAGAGGAATATAAAGTCTTCCAAAGAATAACCATTCATTCTAAACCTCCAAAATTCTACTAATAGACTAGAAAAAAGTGTTGGTTCCATTACTATTTATTGTGCAAATTTTTATCCACTATCAACAGCTCTAAGAATTTTAATGCGCTTTCTATAAATTGTTTGACACCTATGCTAATGGATTCTCACCTTTCAGAATTGTTAGTTTTCTATAGAGCTCATAAAAAACTCTTGCTCATTCCTAATAAAGGTGAAATATGAAATTCCTGAGAGTAGGAGTCAATGATCCTTTCCACTTTGTTATTATCTATAGAATCTCATGGTGGGGAACTAATCTAACTATTTTTAGGAATTGGTGGTCTCACTGAGATACCAAAAAGGGATTTGCTTGGACAAATGGAATATTTCCATAGAACGTATTCTTTATTATTAGGTCACTATATTTAGAAGCTATCTACGATCATCATTTTCCCTCCCTTGTCCATGTCTGGGGCCCCAAGACCCATACCTACGCCATCCCCATCATCATCATGTTGGTCATCATGATGTTCATCATTTCCCTCCTCCTCCTCATCAATATCATTCTTGACAACATCAAAGTCATCATCAACAATATTTTCATTTAGGGATTATGGGCTATATTTCATCCCCTAGGTCGTGATGCATGGTCTAAATAGGGAAAATTTGGCTTACAAGTTTAACATGGTGGAAATTTCAAGGTATGGCCTAATATAAATATTTATAAGGGATATGGGCATGATACAAGGCCAAAAACAAATATATTGGGTCATAAAATTTACATGTGTGGCTCATGGGCCATGTGTGCCCCCCAAACCATCACAAATGCCTAGAATTGGGAATGTTGGGGTTGTTGGTTCAGTATGTTGGTCATTTCAATGTTTGACACACAGATGATGTTTCTTGAATAAATGGGAATGGTATGAGGACAAGACCCATAACATTATGCCATAAAAAATTGTCCTTTTGTCTTCTAGGTCTTGTGTAGGTTTAGGGTGGGGGGGGGTTTAAAAACCGCCTTGAAAAGGACTTTTAGGGGGGGTATTTCAAACCCCCTCCCAAAACGTCATGCCAATTGGACTTTTGGGGGTGGCTTTAAAACAACCACCCCCAACATTCCAATTCTCATGACTTTTAAGGGGGGGTTTTTAAAAGCTGCTTTGAAAAGGACCTTTAGGGGGGGTCTTTCAACACCCCCCCCCAAAAAAAATGTCATGACAATTAGATTTTGAGGGAGGATTTATAACAACTGCCCCCAAAAGTCCAAATTCTCATGAGTTTTAAGGGGGGATTTTTAAAAACCGCCTTGAAAAGTACCTTTAGGGGGGGGGCTTTCAACTCCCCCCCCCAAAAAAATCGTGACAATTGGACTTTTGAGGGCGGTTTTATAACCATCACCCCCAAAATTCCAAATTATCTTGAATTTTAAGGGAGTTTTATAAAAACTGCCTTGAAAAGGACCTTTAGGGGGGGTATTTCAAACCCCCCCCCCCCCCGAAAAAATTCATGACAATTGGACTTTTGAGGGTGGATCTATAACAACTTCCCCCAAAAGTCCAAATTCTCATGACTTTTGGGGGCATCTTTAAAACAACTACCTCCAAAAGTCCAATTATCATGACTTTTGGGTGCGGCTTTAAAACAACCGCCCCAAGTCCAATTCTCATGACTTTTGGGGGGGTTTAAAAACTACCTTGAAAAGGACCTTTAGGGGGGGTCTTTCCAACCCCCCCCCCCCCCCCGCCAAAAGTCCTGAGAATTGGACTTTTTTTGGGGGGTCGGTTAAAAAACTGCCCCTAAAATTCCAATTCTCAGGATTTTTGAGGGGGGTTTTTAAGAACCGCCCCCAAAGACCTAAAACAAAATTTGGGGGGGCGGGGTTAGGAAAACCATTGTAAGCCAAAACCGCCCCTCAAAACAATGTTGCAGCTGTGACACAACGTGCATGCATGAATCCATGATGCATCTAATTAAATTCTATAGCTAGAAACGATGCTACAACTTCCGTGCAGCGTGTAGCCTAGTATGGTGAACTGTGAAATTTGTTGGTATGAACATTAATGAGCATTATAATTAAGCGTGATGTGAATTAATTGATCGTAGAAGGCTGAAATTTGAAACTTGAAGGACTCTTTAATATTTATGGCTTCTCTTATTCATTTTTAGCTGGAGGTGAGGGCCTGAGGCAATCGGTCCATTCCTGTTCCACCATCTTCATCCTTCGATTACATATTATAATTGCCATTGAAAGATTTTATAACAACCATTGAAGTTTATTTCCCAACATTTGATCTGAAGGCGCCTATAGATTTATAAGGTAAGCAACTGTAATTAGTTGTAGGCCTGTTGAATATTGTTGCCTGCTCAGATCTTGTTTGGTATTTTAGTTTATTGAATTTAATTCATAGTATGGACATCTCAACACAGATGAGCGAGGCCGAGGGCACTCCGATCAGAACAAAAGTGGCGAATTTCCTACTACCTAGAGTCCCCTCAGACGAGTATTCACTTTCCTTCACCTCTGCCTAAAGAGACTTCACCTCAAGGCTCTGTGTATTCTTGCTACGGGCTACCTCTGCGTATTCCTGCTATAGAGTACGGTATGTTGAAATTTATTATACCTTGTTTTATGCTTTTTCTTAAAGAAACTATAGTATTTTGAGGCTCTGGTCAACCACAACCATCTGCTTGCTCCTATTCCTTAATGCCATGTCAATTTTTTGTATGGAAATTAGAAATACCTTAGGCCAAACTTCAAGTCATAGTAATTTTTGAAATTGAAGATATTTTTGAAATTGTACACTGTAAGATTGCATCCACTTCTTGGATTAAGGCTTGGATACAAGTTAATACAACGTTTGGGTTAGTGCATTTTGTGACTACTGTGCTGAGGTTATCAATCTGGGCTAGCTCAGTAAGTGGGAATTTTATTAGGGTTTCCCTAAGGTGGTAGTTTGAAGTCTGGTGGACCAGAGCGAGAGATCAAATCAGAGAGCACGATATGCCCATTATCTTGCACAAGTATGTTCTCCGACTTCAAATCTCTGTACGCAATTGCCTGGTCATGCAAATACTCCAACACTAGAACTATTTCATCCGCATAGAACCTGCACTATATCGATCAAATATGACTATTATTTCTTAGGGTTTCGACTTGCAATATCTAATATACTCCTATTTTACTCAGAAATATATTCATCTAAGCTATTGTAGATGTAAGAATATAATAAAATTTCCATACTCCGTGGCAGATTCAGAGAATATTTGATTGGGATGATGGATATGCAACGAATTCATATCTCCTCCTGAGCATTATTTCATAGCCAGAAAAGTATAATTATCCAATTCAAAATGTGTAAAAAGAGAATGAAGGAAGGGATGATCCAACGTAGAGAGAATATCTTTCTCTATGGATGCAGATCTGATGGCGGCACCTCCTTGATGACCAACATATTTTTGCATCACTTTGAGAGCGTAAAGTTTCTTGGTTATGCAGTGCACTACTAGAAACACTTTACACATATGCCCTTGGCCAAGCCTCTTAATTAAAGTGAACTCCTCCGACGGATCCTTCTCTAACAAATTGATCTCCATGCTCTGATTTGGATTTTTAAGATATCTATATGAACCAGCTGACATGATTGGAGACTTACCAACTGCAGTGTAGAGATCCTCGTGAAAGAGAAACCATTCTGCAAAACTCTAGATATCTGCCTAGCCTCTTTGCGAGAGTATGCATCCCTATCATGTTACTGTAAGGGCGACACTGACTTATAGAGACATAAGATTGCTATGGTATTATATCAAGCTTACCTACTGACCTAAAGAGAAATTACCAGTTTCAAAGTAGTACAAAATAGAGAGTGTTATGTTCCACACTTTTGAATGAATTTTCATAATAAAAAGTCATTCAAAAGTGCAATGAAAAAGTCATTCAAAAGAGTCTAACTTACCAGTTACCACTACCACCAGCGATACCACCGGCACCAAGTAGCAGGCTGTGGTAGTCTGAACTCTGAAGTATTTACCACTGTTAATATATCATGATATATCATGCCTTCAAATGGGCTCCCATTCCTATCGTAAACAACGCTCTCCATATTATCTTGCCTACATTCTACACTAACACGACTACCATATTGTAATCTTCCTTCAATAAAACTTGAAATTCTCTTGATGTTGCTCCTCATATTCTTTATAATATGCGTTGAAGAAAAAATAGTTTGATATTTCTGATATTTCAATTGAGCATATTCATGCATTCTTTCTACTTCATGGTTGGGCATCATATTGCACATACTAAGAGTTTCTTGTATGGTAATAGTTTCTTGTAAATGTCATAATTTATAATATTTTTTATGATTTTGTTATAGGAGGGTTCCTTCACGGCTTCAACCACTAAATAACGAATAAGAGTGGAAATTTGGAATTTATTTTTCCAAATACTCTTGTAGAAGCTAAGGTGTCTATTCACTACAATAATCTACTCTCAACTATTCAGGTAAGAGCTCTAAAATCTTTAGTGAAATCTCAAATCTTGAAAACTTTTGTGTGAAATCTGAAATTTGGACTTTAATCAATATAGAAAAATAGTTATTAAAATACAAACATTTTTTTTAAAGCATATGTTTTATGAAATCTGAAATCTTGAAATCTAAAATCTTGTGTGAAATCTGAAATATTGAAATCTAAAATTTTGTATGAAATCTGAAATTTAGACTTTAAACAATATATAAAAATAGTTATTGAAGCATATGTTTTATGAAATCTGGAATCTTGAAATCTAAAATTTTATGTGAAGTTTGAAATTTGGACTTTAAACAATATAGAAAAAATAGTATATTGAATACACACATTTTTTCTGAAGCATATATTTTAGGGTTTTTTTTGAAAATTTCAGCCTCCCCAATTAATAAATTTTAATTTTATAATAAAAATGGGTAGACTTATATTGTAACATGTATTAATTATGGTTATAGTTTTTGCATCTATAAGAAATGAAAATTTTAATAAATAGGTATGCTTTTTATATGGTTTTTTATGGGGCATGCTTGATTAATAAATTTTAATTTTATAATAGAAATTGGTAGTCTTAAATTGTAACATGTATTAGTTACGCTTATAGTTTTTTGCATCTATAAGAAATGAAAATTTTAATAAATAAGTATGCTTTATATATGTGTTTTTATGGGGCATGCTTGATTAATTATTGGGTTTCACCTATTTATTTTATATAGGTGGTTAGAAATTTACAAAATGTCTCAGAAGAAAAAGATACAAGTTACAATTGGAGACATGTATGGATGGACAAAAGCACAAACTTCTTAGACTCAAAACAATTCAGAAACACATGAAGAAACCCATAATGCTCAAGTGGAACATCAATTGTGGGAAAGTTTTGGAAGTTTTTTTGATGATGACCTAGATGAAGAAGCAAATGAAGTTGAAGAAATGGCTACTAATCATTCAAAAATCAAAGTGCAAACAAAAAGAAAATTCCGTAAAGAATGGTTAGATAAGTTTGCTTGGTTGTTATGTGAGGCTTGATGATAAAATAGCTATGAAATGTAGTTATTGTGAGAAGTATAGGATGAGTGGACCATGGGGTTTAGGGAATGGTTGTACCACATTACAGCATGATGCTCTTGTTACTCATGAAAAATCATTGGTACATAAAGATGCTAAGTCAAGATGGATTAATCAATTAGAGAGAAATATGAAGCCAATTCCATATCATATTAGACATATGGAAGACGCCAACAAGGAAAGAGTGTTTTCTACAATGAAAATATCATATTTTGTATGTCAAGAAGATTTATTTTTATCCAAGTATGAAAAACTCTGCAAATTGCTAATGGATGCAAAAACACCTTATATGCCAAAGTCTCAATAATACTCTTCATACATAAATCGTAAGTCTGCAAATGATTTTATATATTGTATATCAAAATATCTTGAACAACTTCAGATAAATAATATGTTAGAAAGTCCTTTCTTCTCATTAATGGTTGATGAAAGCACTGATCGAAGCTTAGAGCAACACCTTGTTGTTTATGAAACTTATTTAGATTCAAAGGGCCTTGGGCCACCTATATCATAGTTTATGAAGCTCAAAGATGTGATGGATGGGAAAGGAAAAACAATATATGATAATGTCAATCACTTAATCAATGTTAGAGGCCTTCAGTTGATAGTTGTTTTCATAGATGGGGCTTCAACAATGATTGGACATGAAAATGGCTTTGTCTCAGTTCTGAAAAAAAACAATCCAAACCTTATTACAGTTCATTGCGTAGCTCATCGTGAGTCTTTAGCAATAGAAGATGCTTCTAAGAAAGTCCCTGAATTATTATATGTTGAAAAAATTGCAAATAAGGTGTATTCATGGGTTCAAAACTCACCAAAAAGAAGTAATGAACTCAATGATTTGCTAAAAGTCATGCAAATTGATGTTCTTGATGTTTTACAAATACACTCAGTGAGATGGTTATCAAGGGGAGAAGTTATTATAAGGCTTGTGAAGCTTATGCCAGCCATTTTAACTTTGTAGAAAAATGAAAGAAAAACTTCATCATGGTATGATAAGACATGAATTTATTCCATCCAGTTTTGTTTACATATGCTTGCTGATGTGTTGGGTGAATTGAACAAGTTGAATAAGACTTTTCAAGAAGAAAATGTAGACATTACAACTATTGGGTTGGCTCTTGAAGTAACTATAAGCACATTATCTAGATAAGAGACATTTGCAGAAGGTACAACTTATCTTTCAAATTTTTTAAGTGATTCTCAAAATGGATATATTGAAATTAAAGATGAAGGGATAGTCATAGATAAACATGAGTTACAATACATCTCTATCCCAACCATGGAGGTTGACTCTATCATGTAAGGAAACAAACTATGAAACCTTGTATTGAAGGCACACAAGAGAGTTTCCAACAACTCATAGAAGGTTATATAGAGTCTCTCATAGACTCTTTGAATGAAAGATTTCCAGACCTTCATATTTTTAATGTAGCAAAGTTATTCAGCCCTTGTTACTATCTAGAAGAGCATCGTAGTCGTGAGAAAAATTCAGAGCATTGGCTTTCAAATTTTTTTCAACATTTACAGCATACAATATCAAATGATGTTGGATTTGTCCCTTTATTCGATGTTAAAGCTTGAAAAAGAGAGCTGCACCCTTTTGTTGATTCATTAAATTTGGCTTGTGAGGGATTTTCTATGAAAGAAGCATGGAAGGTCTTTTGTAACACAGAACAATGGCACAAAACTTATCCTCATATGATGAAATTATGGCAAGTTGTACGAATTATTCCTGCAAGTACAGTGGATTGTGAAAGGGGATTTTGTAAACAAAACATCATCAAGGATATAGAAAATAAAGACTAGGGTTGGATACACTAGATGCACTAATGAGAATATCCTTGAATGGACCTGAATTATCTAGTGTTGATTGGGCTGAAGTATATCAGATATGGAGAGATACAAAGTCAAGAAGAGTTCTTGAGCTCCAAGAGTTGGCAAGTTAGTCCTCTTAATTCTCTTGCAAAGTAATTCTTAATGCCTATGGAATATCCTAGGCTATGTTGAGGGAAAGATTCAACCAATATGCTTTTGATTATGTTGGGTTTTTTACTTTGGGAACTTTGATATTTAAGTTGATATTTTCAAACAAACCTAGAGAAATGTTTTTGGGATCTATCTATCAAGATAAAGATATGCTTATTGATGATTTTTTTGTAATTTCTTTAGAAGGGTTAATTTCCATATTGTTACAAGAAGTTAAAATTTTGAAAATTTTGATCTTCATATAGAATATTTTATCATTGGTTAAGGATGCTGCAACAATGGTGACCACCTCCTTTGAAAATGGATGAGTAAGTCTTTGTTTTTTAAGACAAAAATGTTTTGTACATAGTAGTAAACAAGGATAGGTTATATCTAATCTAAATATTTTCTTGCAGGAAGGTAAAATTTTGAAAATTTTGATCTTCATGTGGAATCATTTGTCATTGGTTAGGTGATTGCTTTAGAAAATGGACAAGCAAGTGTTTTGTTTTTAAAATTGTAGGAATTAGATAAATACATTTACCATTATAGTGGTTCTATCAAATTTTATTTTATTTTCATTGTTTTTACATGTATTTACTGTGAGAAAATATAACCTATTTTATTTTTCCTTTAATTTTATAGATATAAATTTGATTGTTGTTTACTTTTGTTACACTTTCTCATTTTAACATGCTGTAATAGTGTTTTTTTTGTTGATTATAGACATAAATCTGATTGTTGTTTATTGGTGTTACAGTTTTTCATTTCAACATGCAGTCATAGGAAGGGTCTCTTGCTTGTTTTTTGTTGTTCCATACTATTGCAGCTTACTAGCACCCGTTGGAATGTCAAAGCTGGCAATATATTCAATTTTAGTGCTGCATTTGAGATGTTTCTTATGTAAAATCTTAGTCCACTTATAATTCCTTACAACCAAATTTGAAGGGTGTTGTCTAGTTCATGTTTAGGTTACATCATTTGGTCCAAAAATATATTTTAATATGTATTATGTAAAATTTCACTTTTACTATACAATATTTTGTTTGACAATTTATAAACTAGCAACAACAACATTAATAATATTAATGTGTCCGAATACGCCGATAGGCGTAAATGAGACACATACTATAGGAAAAAACATTAATATGAAAAGTATGTGCCACATTTACGCCTATCGGCGTATTCGGACACATTAATATTATTAATGTTGATGTTGCTAGTAACGGGTGTGCGCATACACATCTCCGAAATATTAATAGAATAATATTGTTTAATAATTTTAATAAAATACATAATTTAATTGTTTGATTAATAACATTGTTTAATTAAACAATATTATTATTTTATAATAATTATAAAATAATTCAATTCATATTATAGTTATTTAGTTAATGATAATATTAGTTAATTAGTGATTGTGTAATTAAAAATAATAATAGATTAATATTATTTAATGATTTTAATTAAATCCATATTTTAATTGTTTGATTAATAATATTGTTTAATTACACACTATTATTAATTAAACACTACTATTGATTTATAATAAGTAATTAAACAAAATAATTATAAAATAATTTAGTGAATGATAATATTAATTAATTAATTAATTAATTAATATTGTTATTTATTTAATATTAATATTAATAATTAAATAATTAATAATATATTAAATAATTATTTGTTATTTAAATAATTATTTATTATATTATAATTAATAACATTATCAATTTATTAATATTGGAGATATGTGTAATATTCTGATATATTTTGTAGATTTTTATTAACATCATGATATATTTGACATGTTAATAATGTTTTTCAATAATATTCTTAGTAAAATAAAATAATTTAATAATTTATAATATAATAATATATTATAAAAACTATTATTTAATTATATCATTTAATTATATTTTAGTAAATAAAATTAATATAATAACTACTTAATTAATTGTAATTCAATAATTTAAAAATATTATAATTACTTAATTAATTTTAATTCAATAATTAATTAAATATCCTCGGATGCGGGCGTCACCACGATAATTGGGCGGCACGTGTTGGAGGTTTCTCGACATGGGAGTTGACGACATGACACCATGCATTATATGCATTAACCCGCCTGGATGCCTTCCATCTCTCGTCGTTAATCCCACATTCAAGAAGCTTCATCTGGACGTCCCTTCACCCGCTGGTTGGACGCGCTCACAATGCGGCATAAACCTTGATGAACGTCAAATTTCACATTGTGAATATGTCGCATCTAACCCTTGATGAATGCCATAATGCAATGTAACCATTGATAAACATCACAATGTGACATAAACCTTGATGAACGCCAAATTTCACATCTTGGGCATTATCGCAATGCGACATAACTCTTGATGAATGCCACAATGCAAACCTTAATGAACATCAAATTTCACATTGTCAATATGTTGCATCTTGGGTTGTGTCGGCATATGTGTCACATATTGGGCATTGTCGCAATGTGACATAACCCTTGAAAGGTTCTTGACTTCTTCTCTTCTCTTTTAGTAGTGTTACAAGTTTGATGTTCATTAAAGTTTATGTCGCATTGTGAGTGCACTTAGGTATGGAAAATAATTTTTAATAAAATAAAATAATTTAATTATTTATAATATAATAATATATTATAAAAACTATTAACTCGCCTAGATGCCTTCCTTCTCTCATCGTTAATGGCACATTTAAGAAGCTTCATCTGGACGTCCCCTCCCCCGCTGGCTGGACGCACTCACAATGCGACATAAACCTTGATGAATGACAAATTTCACATTGTGAATATGTCACATCTAACCCTTGATGAATTCCATAATGCAACGTAACCCTTGATAAACATCACAATGCGATATAAACCTTGATGAACGTCAAATTTCACGTTGTGACCATGCATTACATGCATTAACCCGCCTAGATGCCTTCCTTCTCTCGTCGTTAATGGCACATTCAAGAAGCTTCATCTGGATGTCCCCTCACCCGCTGGCTGGACGCACTCACAATGCGACATAAACCTTGATGAGCAACAAATTTCACATTGTGAATATGTCGCATCTAACCCTTGATGAATGCCACAATGCAACGTAACCCTTGATAAACATCACAATGTGACATAAATCTTGATGAAAGTCAAATTTCACATTGGGACCATGCATTACATGCATTAACCCGCCTAGATGCCTTCCTTCTCTCGTCGTTAATGGCACATTCAAGAAGCTTCATCTGGACGTCCCCTCACCCGCTGGCCGGACGCACTCACAATGTGATATAAACCTTGATGAACGACAAATTTCACATTGTCAATATGTCGTGTCTAACCCTTGATGAATGCCACAATGCAACGTAACCCTTGATAAACATCACAATGCGACATAAACCTTGATGAACGTCAAATTTCACATTGTGAATATGTCGCACCTAACCATTGATGAATGCCACAATGCAACATAACCCTCGATAAACATCACAATGCGACATAAAGCTTGATGAACATCAAATTTCACATCTTAGGTATTGTCGCAATGCGACATAACCCTTGATGAACGCCACAATGCAACATAAGCCTTGATAAACATCACAATGCGACACAAACCTTAATGAACATCAAATTTCACATTGTGAATATGTGGCATCTTGGGTTGTGTCGGCATATGTGTCACATATTGGGCATTGTCGCAATGTGACATAACCCTTGATGAACGCCACAATGCAACGTAACCCTTGATAAACATCACAATGTGACATAAACCTTTATGAACGTCAAATTTCATATTGTGAATATGTCGCATCTAACCCTTGATGAATGCCACAATGCAAGATAACCCTTGATAAAAATCACAATGTGACATAAACCTTGATGAACATCAAATTTCACATCTTGGGCATTGTCGCAATGCGACATAACCCTTGATGAACGCCACAATGCAATGTAACCCTTGATAAACATCACAATGCGACATAAACTTTTATGAACGTTAAATTTCATGTTGTGAATATGTCGCATCTAACCCTTGATGAATGCCACAATGCAAGATAACCCTTGATAAAAATCACAATATAACATAAACCTTGATGGACATCAAATTTCACATCTTGGGCATTGTCGCAATGCGACATAACCCTTGATGAATGCCACAATGCAACATAATCCTTGATAATCATCACAATGCGACACAAACCTTAATGAATGTCAAATTTCACATCTGTGAATATATCGCATCTTGGGTTGTGTCGACATATGTGGCATATATTGAGCATTATCGCAATGCGACATAACCTTTGATGAACACCACAATGCAACATAAGCCTTGATAAGCGTCACAATGCGACACAAACCTTAATGAATGTCAAATTTCACATTTGTGAATATATCGCATCTTGGATTGTGTCGACATATGTATCACATATTGAGCATTGTCGCAATGCGACATAACCCTTGATGAACGCCACAATGCAACATAACACTTGAAAGGGTGAATGCTTACTGTTATGAATAGTTTTTGAATGTATTATTTTCAGTTATTTTTTTACAATAGAAAATTATATGGTTAAAATTTTAAAAAAATGAAAAATTATTTTCAATTATTTTTCTATAATAGAAAATTGTATGGTTAAAATTTAGAAAAAATGAAAAACTATAATAGTAAAATTTACACATAACAACATAAAAATTGACATTCACAAATTTATATAAAACGTAAAATAAAAAACATAAAAAGCACAAAAACGTCATCAAATATTCATTTGACAGTCAGGGGATATGAAATTCCAGGACTGAATATACCCAGCCTACGGCAAGTATAAGCCCCGATCCTTTGGACATGGACGGTGATCATCCTAAAGAAAGGACATCCCGAGAATTGATTCAACGACTATGTTCGAAACAAAGGTGGGCTCCAATCAAATGTAGAGAATTGCTCCAACAAAACCTGGCCCACGGATTTTTAACTGGTGTAAATACATGCAACTGTCGATTCCAAGAGGGAAATCTTTTTCTGCTATGTCCATGTCGAGCACAATTCTGCGAAGTGATAGCACCCGATCCATCTAAAATTTGGCATACGAATGAACAGCGCAACCATGAATGAATTTTATGATGAAGAACAGAGCAAAATTTTATGATGAAGAACAGCGCAACCATGAAGAACCCACGTTCATCTTCTCAAAATCCACGAGCCCACTGCCTGTGCGAATTGTGTTTGATTCCGCCTGCTATAAATCTTCAGTTGCATGGATTGGAAATCGGAATTGAGAAACGGCTGGATGGATTCCCTTCGAAATCTCAAAAATAACTTTCAAGCTCAGGCCCGCTCTGACTTTCATGCTTTCGAGGTCTGAGGTGAAACGCCTTCAATTCATAGAATCACCAAAATATATCTGGGAAAGCTCAGACCAAATTCTGCAATCTTTGGATTAAGATCTCTGTCAAGAAGTACATTGCTAGAGTTAATATCCCGGTGTACAAAGAAGATAAGAAAGACCACGAGTGGTTTCCATTATCCAATCCATATCCATTCTAGTGTTCTAGTAAGGCTTGAGCAATGATGTTCTGCTGTTCACCAATTAGAAAATGCCCAGATTTGGAAATTAAGCTGTTTATGTACCCCTTTTATGCACAGGATGCCTAGACATGGAGAATTATTGCTGTTTATTTTCTCCTTTTATGCACAGGATGCCTAGACATGGATAAATATTGCTGTTTATACTGCGTATCGGTTATTCAAAAGCTCCAACTGTTGGCAAACCCTGATCTGGGTTTGACCTCAGGTTGCAGGCCCAACAGACCACCTATTCTGGGCTCAGCAAACATAGGCTCTTGAAATTTTTAGCACCGGTGTCCTTTTCGCATTATCATCTTCTTGCCCAGTCAAACATGTCCATGTCATCCCCATAAAATAAACATTTGTGACACAGTTAAGTCTTGAGAGCAGCAAACGTAATAAATCAATCCCATTATCAGTTTTGAACTTTTTTGCCAACATAAGAATCAGCGTGGCCTTCTTCAGGATGAGGTTCATCTTCATTGACAGTTTTCCTCTTCAATAAGACACTTAGCACAGGCAATACAATCAATGATTGAATTATACTTCTTTAATTCCCTACCATCACGACATCGGTTATTGTAGCTCTGATGGTAAGATAGGTAGCAGGTTTTGATCTAGGGCACTCCATCAATGTTAGAAAATTCTCTTCAAATGCATTAGGTATGGTGGCCAGAATCTCTCATATTAAGCCCAAAACTTTTGCTACAGGAACTCCCTTTGTGATCTTGATCAATGCCTATAATATAGCATTTAGCTTTGTCCGCAACAGCCCAGCATACAAACTCTAGTGAACATACCACTGATACAATCTCGCTGCTATTCAAATTGAGGACGTTAACAAAAACAATTAAGGAGGGCTCTGTCACAAAACAGGATTCTGCACATTGTCTGGTGGTTGCACAAATAGCATAGCTGCCATCAAATGCTCATAAGAACAGTCATGATGAATCCTCAAATAGAACTGCATTGAGCGCTGATTGATAGTGTCATCGCCCTCAAAACTGTCCAGAATTCATCATGATGAATCCTCAAATAGAACTGCACTGAGTGCTGATTGATAGTGTCATCGCCCTCAAAACTGTCCAGAATTCATTAATTGTAGTTCCCTGTGCACAGATTACCCCAGAGATGAGGCTTTATTGTTTATTCATGCTGCTTTGTCACTGCTGTTATATGAAACACTTCATAATGATGCTCAAAAGATGCCCAGAGTTAAAGATAAAATTGCTTGCTTCCTAACTTGAAGAACAGCCCAAAATCAATAAAATTTATAAAATTTACCCCCTGTATCCCCATGCAACTAGGGGGTAACACCGTCATTGGTCATAACTAGACAACTTCCTAACATCAGTGTCCATAATTCAATAGTTACAATCGATTTTCACAACACATGAAACATTTTCTGCATGGTTGTTTTCTCCAACAAGGGAAAAATTACCTTCAATTAACACTAATCCCAAATTAAAATTGTAAGTGACAAGTAGCTTTTCTTAAATGGTAAAAACAAAAGAAAATATTTTACTAATCAATACGGTGCAAATCAACTCTTCAACCTGGTTTTGTAAAACAACAAACATAAGGACACAAAAAACGTGATACTGTTCTAATGGTCGTGACTGAAAATTGTGAAAAAATTCCTTCACGAGGACCAATTAAACACTATAATACTGGGCAATGATGAAGTCCTCAATCGCAAGCCTTGAAAGAAGGATGGAATTGAAATAGTGGAGTTGAAAAGAATGAGATAAGTAATATTCTGAGCTTCATGTTTTCTGGCATTGCTGCCAAGAATCATTACAACTATTCCTGATATCGAGAGCTTGTAAACAGAGGCCTCAATTCCTTTAAAAGAATGTAAATATAATTGTCTTGAAAAAATGAGAGCAACTGAAACACAGCATCACATCACCTATTTCATGTTTCCATATATTTTTACCCAGGAAGATATTAAAGCAATTTCCATTAACCAGCATGTAATAGTTGTATGGAAAGCCATGAAACCCCAATGTCAAAGGCGACACAATATATAGAATTAGCACAAATACTAGTTTCCATTCAATTTTGGTGAAAGAACAAAGACACCAGATATTTTCATGAAGATAAAGGAAACAGTATCTGAATCGCAATACTGCTTCATGAATAATATCTATTTACATCAATGGATCATCATTGTGAAGCAAAGGGAAGTGGCATATCAACAAAAACCTGCCTCCATTTGAGTAGGCAGCAGCGAAAAAATTTATTTGCTTCTGCATCAAAAACTTCCATGATTTCTACCAAGCCTTTGAAATGAATATGAAAGGGGCTTTGGAAATAAAATACACGTTGCCATCAAACGCACTCCAGGATTGAGATTTCTGTGTGCATAGATCGAACACAGACTGCACCTTATTGTTCACTGGGAAAAGAATGATTCTTGGGCTAAATTGCAAGGAATTCCAAGTTACACTGCAAACCCACTGAAGTGTAGAGAGGAATTCATTAAGAAATATATAAAATGCACAGATTTACCTATACCACAAGATACTCATGAATGTCCACTTAACACCTTCCTGGACAATTGCTTTTTCTCACAAATGCAACCTGGAAAGGGATTTGCATAGAAGTACTCCTCTGTTTTAGGAAATTCTCCAGGCTGTCGACTTGCTGGAGCTCCCATTCTATGAGCATGAACTTTCATCACCTGTTGTTGAAATATTTCCCATGAAATGCTTCCTGATTCATACTCATCTATCAACCTGACCAGAATTTTACTGCAATAAAGAACATGAATATCAACATTTATTTGAAAACAAATTAAAAGCTAAAATAAAATCTAGATTGCTTATTCTACACACCTGTCGGGACTGATTGTCTTCCTAAATCCTTCAAACCGCCTGTGGCCCTGGACAGCCTTGGCCATGTTTCCATCATAGGTGTAAACAAAAACATCGCTTTCTAATGCTATTATGTAATCCAAACCTGCTAATCTGTTTTGGTAATCCTTCAATGGTTCAAGTTCTTCTTCGGTACTCAAACTAAAATGAGAGTATACATTTGGAAAATGCTTCTGAAGGGATTCTAAACTGCCATTCCCATAAAGTTTCCCCGCTACTATAAATATCTTCGTTGATGATGGATAGCCCAAAGCCTTCAAAAAAAGGCCAGTCTCATGAGGAGTCAAAGGGCAGCTTCCCTGCACACGTCTTTCTTCTCCATCAATATTTTTTTCTTTCCAGCGTTTAGTATTATTTCGCATCTGCCTGAGTTCCTCACTTTCCTCTGAAGACAATCCATGTGTACATCCCGTAAAAGCTAACATATCTTTCTCATACCTAGACACAATATTATCACATTGTTCAATCCCATGAACCAAAAATAAGAACATATTATTGAATGTATGATGCATAAACCGACAAGAATCAGGAATCACAAGTAAATTATTCCAAATACCTGAGATGTAGGGCAATGTATGGTGACGTATCATGTATTCTACTTAAAAGAGTTTGAGATAGTTGCTCAATGGGCACGGTAAACTTCAGTGCCTGAAAATTGGCACGGCAGCGGAGCTTCTGAATCGAATCAGGAAGATAATTATTTGCAAGGCGAGCATCAGCATGTGTAAAGTACAACACCTTATGTTGTTTCAACAGAGGAAGCATCTCATCATTATAGAAGGATGCCTGTAAATTGAACAGCTTACAAAATTGTTAGTTGCAAGCCTATAATGGATTTTAGGGTAACCTCCAAAAACTATCACCTCAAAATCAACAAGTAATTATATCCAAGCAAGGTCTTGAATAGAATTGAAGATTATCTCACCTTTGACCATGAAACAGGAGCCTTCTTAAAAGACTCAACATCTTTTAGGGATGCTGGTAAAGACTCAATAATTTGCACATCTTCCTTCAGTGTCTCAATAAAGTGGTGAACATCAAATATATCTTTAAACTCACTGCAACATTTAAACATTTCAATATCCACCAAGACTTTTAGAATTCCAAGGCAGAAAATAATAATAGTATATTTTTCAACATGTGAAGTCATAGTAAATAAAAGAAAAATATATAAGTACCTTGGATCATCCCAGAAAGAACTATGATCTAACGTTGGTATAACAAGCACAGCATTCATAATCTTTGCAATGGCAACCATATCACAGATCTGCATGTTAAAAAACTGTGTGTAAATATACAAGATTGCACACTTCAATTGTTTTTTAAAAAAGAACCAAAAAAAGTATTGCCCTGTTGAACTCTTGACACTTACACCAGTACGCATCTGATTCAATCCACCATTAGCATTCACAACAAGATAACCATTGGGCTGCTCTTGTGGACCTGTAATGTTTTTATGGAAATCAGGAATACAAATTGCTGCAATAAAATCACCTATGATTCCCTTCATAACTTTTTGTGAGGAATGGGAAACATACGCTTATAATGTCGAGGCCGACCTATGCATTGGAAGAAGTTTTTACTATCTGGCTTAAACCAAAGATCATCACTTAAATTATTATCCTGGATCCAAAAGCACTGGTGTTATTCAAAAGCATATGTTAAATAAATGGCAATATAAGAATAAAATTATTAAAAAAATGATAGTTCTTATTCAGCATCTTTGTTGTTCAGTCACTTACATCCAAGGTTTTAGAAAAATCATCAACCTCCGATAGATTGGAAGATCTAACTGTAGTTGCAAGAAGTTGAGAATCCTCTGTTAATACTCGATTCAAAGAAGAGTCGCCAACAGATTTTAGAAATGTGTCAGGCGGAAAACTCTGCAAAATAACAGTCAAGTAAAATCGCTTCATGTTTTATTGCAGAATACATACGAGTAATAAGAAAACACATACTTAAGTGTAACAAGTAGGCATTATTTTTAGTTTTGCAATAAATGGAAATCTCCCTTGTCCCTTGTATATTATAAGTGTTACAAGTGTTTAGTTCGGTGTGTGTCTGTCAACCCAATTTATTCAATTTAGTTAGCTGGCTGATTCACTTTGCTACGCAATTGATCTTCATTGAGTACAGGCATGTTCCAAACTATCGATATCACATCAGCCATGGGATATAGCATGGTAAAGTATTCTGAAATGAACTGCTAGCATGGGAATGTATGCTGAAATAATGCAGCTTATGAGATATGTTACTAGGGCTCTGTTGTAGAGCATAACTATTAAAATTCAAATCTTAATCTCAGATACTCACATAAAATATAAAATGAAATAGGCTTTTGAAGAAAACAATTGAGTGACACAAAAAAGTTACATCATGATGACTGGGAAGTGAAAGTGTGTTAATCAATATCCCTAAAAGCTGCCACAGGAGTTCTTGATAAATAAAATAACAATTCACACTGGATGATAAACACCCCTAAATTGACCTTGGGACTCATACATAGCAATTAGAGAAACTTTGGGAGAAGTAGTTGTGCGCGTTACAGCCTACAGTTATATGCAAAGAACACAAATACAGCAATGAGTGTGACCATTATAGGATGCAAATCCTTGATTGCATCCAGATAGTCCGTATATAACTGCAAACACCATAGATAATTGGTGTGATACACATGAACACATACCATTCCACGTCAGTATCCGCTTCTAATAATTTTGTACCATATAAATCAGGGTCTCTTTGCATATGTGTGAAAGTCATATTAGCTGCATGATATAACTTCCAGGCTAGCATATTTTCCTCTTATCAAGAAGACTGACGTGTGAATTGCAACGACTTCTGCTTGGGTTTGCAGCAACATGGTCGTTTTGGTCTCTTGATGAATACTGAGTACATAAAAAATTACGTAAGTTTCTTCAATTTATTCTCTGGATTCCTGTTTTGAAAGATTAGGGTGGTGGCAGGCGTTGGCAATACCTACCATTCTGTATAGTACACTGAATAAGTCACTTTGGCAGGAGTTATTCAAAAGAACAAGGGGCCTAGATTAATGCTGTAAAAATACATAAATAAATAAAATAAATTATAATAAAAAATGAAAGGCACCAACTTGTGGTGCCCGTCTAAGGAGCATTCCTGGGAGCACTCAGGAGTGGGCTCCAGGTTATGCGGGAAAAGCCCAGGGAGTGCGCTCCGAAAGTGCTCTTGTCTGGAGCTTGTTTTCAGAGCGGCAGTGGGAGGCCAGAAGCACTTACACGCAACTCTGAACTAAACCAATTATCAAGCAAAATAACTTTCCAGCCTTGACCAATTGATAAAAGGCAAAAAACTAGACATTATTCTAAGTATGTTCTAACTAGCCAAAGAAAGATACCAACGATCAACAAAAATTAGTTCAAATAATTGGTTCTTCCTCGACCCTCTAAGCTTGTAGACATGAATCTAACTTACAACACTCCAAGATCAACAGGACATTTCTCTTTCTATTCTCCAAATTTAATGGCATTGTGTACCATCATGGTAAAACCCACTTAGAAGAAACTTCTACACATTTCTTGAAATGTACATTTCAAGAAGAGATGTTATTAACATTTATATCTGCAACCAAAAGAGAAATAACCCAACTCTAGACACTTTACTCAATATCTACTCTCCATTTATGGTAGGAGGGAAGCTATTGCTTTCAACTGATGCCCAAAAACACTTCAGCACACTGGATTAATTATTATTCCTCTATCAGTCCAACGGCAGTTCTATAAGACACTCTAGTCAATTAAGTTTTTGTATCTTCCAGTTGCGTTTTACGTAGTGCTAGATGCATTGAATGTCACGCATGTTCCAAATTCCAATAACTAGGTTAATCCAGCGAAATGGATATCTATGAGCGTTTTTGTGATGTTGAATGCTAAGGAACAATAAATTTGTTGAGATGTAGAACTCAGACGACCCTTCCTCAAGGCTTGAACACATACGTTGTAGATTTTAAATATAAAAAAGGAAACGGCTCAAACTGATATTCATTGCAAGATGGGATGCCTCAATATTACCTTTTCATGGTATAGCTTCTCCTCCATTTGCCACGAAACCCTATTTACAAGCTTAAAACCTTCTATTGCATAAAAATATTTGATTTTTGCAAGTTAGAACTTCAATTTGCACAATTCTTGCAGCGAAAAAAAGCCTCAAAGTGATTTCTATTTTGATAAAAGATATATCCATTTTAGAACTCAATATAGACTTCAGTATTTACATAGACCCCATCTAGCCTATAGAGACCAATGTCCAGACAAACTGACCTTAGAAGGAACATAACTACTAAGTATGATAATCATTTGGTCCGCTATTCCTAATACATAAAATCTTTGAGGTTGTAGAATGATTTAACCTGCTCACATGCTCAGACGGTAACTAGCAATCAAGATGCATCAAAGTGGTTGCACCTTGTATGCTATACAATTTCTATTGGCGGTTTTGACAATTACATCAATAGAATAAAATCAGCTAGTATTAACTTTGTTTCTTCAATGCAAAAACTCTCTATGAAATATAAGAGAATAGTTACTCCTTGTAAAATTATGCAAAGCAGTCCCTAATGAGAAATACAGCTCCATGAACAAAGGTTCCTGTTATAGTAAAACCAGCAACAATGTTATGATAATTACTATATAATGCAGCTTCGGTGGTCAAGTTTCTCTATGAAATATAAGCGAATAGTTACTCCTTGTAAGATTATGCAAAGCAGTTCCTAATGAGAAATACAGCTCCATGAACAAAGGCCCCTGTTATAGTAAAACCAGCAACAATGTTATGATAATTACTATATAATGCAGCTTCGGTGGTCAAGTCATCTGCTATGGACCGATATGTGAAAAAATACATGCAATGAACTACCAAAGAAGCGATAAGATCTAAAAAAAGGAAGCTAGAGCAATAGCTAATTGAAAATAAAGACAAATATTGATTGTATTATAAAAACGCTCTATGGCCATCCTAATATAGGTCAGTGAAATAAATTTTAAAAGATGAGACCCTGCTGTTAATTTTGGCAGATTAGTTTCCCTTATGCAGCCCAGCCCCTTGGGGTATACTTCTAACAAGATAAATTCATAGAACAGAAATTAAAAAATATTAAAAACTAAAAAAAACACATTGCGATGGGTACCTGTTCAGATTGAAAACCAAGCCCACGAATAGAAGTTAGCTTCACGAAAACCAATAACGTAGCCAACACCAATGGCACATATAAAAGTGCCTGCCTTACAAGTTTTCTGTTCCTAATCTTTTTCATCCATCTCGCAATAAAATTCATCACCACGCAGTACAGGAGCGCCTCCAGATTTCCGGGCCACTTCCCCCGGCCCACGGATCCGCCACATTGGCTCACAATCTTGGCGCATATCCCATCCTCCCCATTGCCCGAATAATCAGACGAGGCAAATGAATCCCCCTCAGCTGAACGCTTCCCGGAGCCAAAAAATCTGTTCCTGGGAGTGACGCTACCCGAAGCCCGAGGGCTCACCAAAACCTGCGCAACGTCCTGATTCCCGGCCACATGATCGGCCAATTCAGCAGGGTTCGAAGCGCATTGGTTCCCCATTACACTAAATTCATGTACCGAACTATGGAAAATTCCGATTGACTGACCATTCCCGCTCAGTCCGCTTTTAAACACAAACAATAGGAATTGAGGTTACATTATAGTCTACTTCACAAACCTGAAAGAAGCAGTACCCTTCGCTTTCTTAGAGTCAAAACGGTATCATCGATGGATCGCGATTCGCAATCATCAACCTACCATGACAGAGATTTATCACCGATGCAGAAAATGTCAGCCGAGCTATGAACTTCGAGTTTTTAATTTAACTTCAGAGTAGAAAGAAGGGAGCCTCCAGATAGGCAGCGTGATTTGTGCGGATGGCTGCAATCAGGATTCCCAGTGCCAGACTGCATGGATGGCTGGCAAAATTATATGAGTTTTTTTCGTTGAGACATTTTGTCAAACACGTTCGGAAACTATAGTAAAACACAAGTCGTGCGAGTTGGAACTAATTTAATAATAAAAATACTGCATATATGACGTCATTATCCATAATATATTTTGGTATCATCGCCTTCTTCGTGCTTTTTCCATGCAAAAAGCTCGGCGACTCGGCGAGGTTGACAACATAATATATATGAGTTTGCTATCGTCTTAATGAGCACTTTTATAATAATTATTTGTTTTGAAATTAATTATTTTTTTTACTAAACAAAATTGGAATTACATTGGTCCTTGAATAAGAACATATATTTTATACCAAATTTATCATTACACTGTTTTGAGAATATGAACATATATTTTATGCCAATTTTATTATTACAATGTTTTGGAATTATGGAAAAATATATATTTTATCATTGTAACTATTTATATAATATAAATGTTTAATATTAATTTTTTTATTAAATTTTTTTTTGTTTTTGTTTTTTTGTAAGTAGGGGAATTGGCAATTTGGAAAGGAGCCTGGCTGACTTCCATTTACAACATTTCCTTCATATCAAGTGAATCTTTGGTTAAACTACATTCGTGGGGCTATTAAAAAATATTATTAATATTGTAATATTTTTTAAATTAATATGAAAAAATTTCACATTAATAATATGTAATAGCTAAAATTAGCTAAAATTAGTATATATATGTTTCATCATATTATATATCTCTATTCATAATATTTTATATTTATTTATTTCATGGTGAGTCATGTTTGTGTCCTTAGCACATCTCCTTGAAGGATACATGATTGAAAAATCATTCCCAAAAGCAATATCACCAATTTTGAAGTAATTAAGTCAATTACATAAATTAAATTAAAATAATAATTTTTATTAAGAAAAATATGTTATTAAAAGTGTAAAATGATAATGAAAAAAATTAAATTAAATATCAAATTTTAAAAATAAAATATATTTCTTATATTTATATGGATAGGTGATTATATTTTTTCATTTATAAGTATTTTTACATCTATAGGTGTTTATATCTTAGAATTTGAGGTGGACTAGAGTCTATACTTTTGTTAGATTGCAGGTGGATGAGACAAGTGTACTATCTAACTTGATTTAATGGCATTCATTCCAAATTCAAAATAAACAATTAAAAAAAAATCAAAAATAACTAGTAGCTATGCATGGATAAATGGTAGTTGATGCATGAATAACTAGTAGTTGATGCATGGATAAATAGGCATAGAGAAAAAGTAACTTGTTCATCACACTTAACTTGACCTATGTGGTTGTGCTAGTTATAACATAAAATAAAATAAAATGTCAACTAGATATAGTTTTAGTGGTGGAGAGGAAAGTTGTTATTTTCCCTTTCAAAACCCATTGACCTAAACTAATTGTTGATTATTGGCATGGCCTTAAGCCCTAAAAAATATGGTTTACATAAATACCATCTTCTTCTTCTTTTTAACTGAACAGCTAAGGGGCCCTCCTGAAGGGGTGTCACCCTATCGGCTCCTCAAACGGAGGAACTTGGCCCTAAGGGCCAACACCCAGAAATTGAACCCCCCAAATACCATCTTCAAAACACAAAGGCGTTCAAAGCTAATATTAAAAGATAATAGACACACCACCATACATTCACATAAAAGTTCAATAACATAGTATTAAAAGGTGTACCAAAAGTATTCACCATATGGTTTGTGATTTTTATGGTCAATATTTTATGGACCTAATTACATATGAGATTGTATGTGAATGAATGGTTGATACATATCTCTAAAAAAGATATTGTCGAACCATTTTATTTTTTCAAAGAAAAATAGTTTTTTACTATTCATAGAGTGAATCAAAGAAACTACATTGCGTGCTTATCCCATGGATAGAGTTCTCAAGAACTGATAATAAATAAACTAAGATCAAAGTCTATTACAACTGGTACACTAATACAAATCTTCGTGATACAAAACTTGAAGATGGCCTTCAATCAAAAACTTCTAAAACCTACTAATAAACTTTGTTTACTATTTCTTCTTTTATAACAATAGCATAATAAGCAAAATTCACATCTAGCCAATGAGATGCAAAAGGAAAGAAATCGAACCATATCCATGAAACAATCATCATAAATACATGTGAATGTCCTCTTCCTAATTTGCTTGAAGTGTAGGATAAGATTTTCACACCTTTTAAGTTAAGAAATTGATTACCATTACTATTCACTTAAGTAGGTAGATGGATGGACATTAAGTCTTTGGATGATTGTTTTTAGTAAAAAATTATTATGATAAGAATATTTATTTAGGGGTGGCATGAGTAGAAGGGTTTTCATCTTCTTCGAAGAAAATATAGAAGTAAGCTTTTCATGAGGTTGGAATGGTTTCAAATAATTCAACAAAAATCTATGCCTTATACCTCGGAACAATGTTCTTGTAGTTCTATAAAGTAAAGAATGTCATGATTCTAAAAGAATTCCCCTTCATCATCAATCAAGTGCAAAAGAGGATGCTTGCGGAGAGGACTTTGTTCCATGGAACCTTTCAAAGAGTGCTTGGGAATCTAGAAAAGATAGATGAAGTCAAGTTCTTTCATGTTTGAAGAAGCAATAATGGACCGGTTGATCATAAGGAAAACGAGGCCATATACTTGGATAAGGGGGTCCTAGTCACAAAATGGGGACCCCTAATAGGTTCTAGATCTCCTAGATAGATCAAGATGCATAGTATTAAGATCTAAATCCACATTAACCACAATAATATTGAATTAGGAAACAAAGGAACCACTTGGCACGAGCATAACATGAATATGCATGCAAGTCTATTCATAATTAAAGGCTTCTGCAAAGGAGAGCTTAATCTCCCTCATGGATTCTAGTCCTCTATTCTTTGTTTTATCATCCACAACATGGCAAAATTAAAACCCTCTATGTGTCAGCTCTTTGGTGGAGGTGGGATTTTCACTTGAAATTTATGGTTGTCTATGATGAAGGTCGAGTTTGGAACAATTTGAATACTTATATGCAGAGGGAATTGCTACAACAGGGTATCTGGAGTAGTTGTAGGAGTAGGTTCAAGCCTTTGGAAACCATCAATCCTCCATTTCCTTTTTCTTAAGGTCTTATGCTTGACATATAGGTATGGTATGTGGTCTTCCTAAGCTGACATTTGTTTTTGTCTAGTGCATGTTTTGCAATTTGAACTAGATTCAACGGAGCCTTTTAGGAAATTCCAGAGGTTTGGCATTTTCCTTTGTTGGTGGTGTGGTAAATGGTATGGTTGACTTCTGGAGCTTTCTTTGGCTTAAGTGTGCGAATTAGATTGAGATCCCCTATAATATTATGTATCATGGCACAACCTTCCATCTCTAGGCATAATGGAGGAGAAATAATTGTTGAGGTAAATTTTTTTTTGAGTACAATGAATAGCCAATTGGATGGAATGAGGCGAGGAAGTGAATACTTTATTCATATGGAGAAGCAAAAAAACAAGTAGGAGAAGATTGAAGTAGCTCTGAAAGACCCAAATTTGAAGTATGAGAAGCTTGCTAATGACTCGGAAATACATTATAATATTATCTTGGGGTTTGCAAAGGATCACAATCTATTGTAGGTCACCCAATTGTATCCACTAGTTCATTGAGATAAAATGTTGGAAAAGAAGAAATAATGAACTATTATCACTGGTTTTAGGAGAGTAGCCAAATTTTCAAAAAGATCATGATATGGATTGTGATGATGTGTCTATGTAAAAGGCTCATTGAATACACAAATTTGGATAATATGTTTATTTATGTTCTTCTCTTGTTTATAATTACTTAAACAATTTATTAAGTGATATACTTTTAAATATCATAAAAATACGTTAGGCCATAGAATACTATTATATTAATATATTATAATATAGTAATAAATTTTGAATTTATTTTATAAGTTTTGGCTGTTTGAGTTTTCCAAAACTTTTTTATAACACAAACCATGTATATTACTGCTAAAAAGGATAAAAGCATTTATTTGATAGAATATATTTAAATTTTTATCAAATAAAATAAGTAATTCAATAAACAAGACGTCACATACATCTTATGATAATTTAAAATTAATTTTTTATTTAAAATATTATAATCAATTTTATAAATAACAAAACATTTCACCAAACATTTAATTTAATAAAATTTATTTAAATTTTAATCACATATAATCGTTGATTCAATCGAGGAGGGAGCCTTTGGGACCCTAAAGGAAATATAGCCTTAAATTTTGCGTGTGGATTAGGTCACGTCATTAATAATCCAGCGGAGCGATACGCATTGTGTCTAGGCCTAGAACATGTTGTCACTCTTGGAGTGCAATTTATTGTTATCATTGGGGATTCTTTGCTTATTATTTTTCATACCAGGAAAAGAAAAGATATTGAGGATAAAATTGTTGGTAAGCTATAAAACTGTATTAATAGGATTTTGAATCAAATACCAAAAATGCATATATTTCAATCATCAAGCCGATCAACTTGCAAATGAAGTAAATTTACTTCTTTGGGGGAGTATTAAAAGGAATGGGGTAAGACAACAAGTTATTGGCTCCCCTAAGATTTCAATCCATTGTTGTATGTGTTGTATCAACCCCCTATAAGCATAATTTATCAACAACCCGCTATTGTCGCGAGCTATAAGAGAAAGGTTTAATGCACATCATTTCACTCATGCCACCTCGCATGGTTGCTTATGTGTGGAGTGTACTTGAGATGAACCCTCTCAAATGCCTCGAAGCTTTGTGCTCAATTTATGATGAAAATATAGCTATATTCAACATAAGGCTTGTTGAAGGCAAAGCTCCATCCCACCATATTTTGAGAGAGCTGCAAAGAAGAATTGCAGGAGTAGTCACAATTTGGTAAATTTGGTGGCACAGGGCACTAATGTTATAGCGGCCTTCCTCTACACTCTTTGGGAGAGGCTTTCAGATGTGGATTTTGTTGGGCCAGACGTTGAAATCCTCCAAGAATTATACTCATGGGCAGTCTCTAGTTTTGATGCATTTTGTAATTGGGACTCTTGGGATGTAGAAGTGTTGGGAGGACTTAATTGTTTGGGAAATATGATGTCGACAAAGGATATTGAAGGACAACTTTAAGATCTCTCAAAGGGCATGCAAGAAATCAATGCAGATGTTCAAGGTATAATAAGGCATATAAAGTGTATGAACACTCAGATGGAAGGCTTGCTCGCAGATGTAAGGAAAATAACGACACAAGCGCTCTTGGTGGAATCCTGACTTGAAGAAGTTGAGCATACAACTTTTTAAATCACCTCGCACATGTCATGTTTGGACTCCCTGATCAATGATGTTGAGGAAATGTTCACACTCATGAGGACAACTAGAAGAAATAGATACCACTCTAAACAACCATGAATCTCTTCTTGCTTCCAAGCACTCCCAACTTTTTGACTCAAGCAGTAAGGAAATTGAGGAGGAAACAGTTCAACAATTGGTTAATACTGTAGTTAATATCTCTAGTTCTAATGAGCGTAATGTCGACGCAAACAACAATCAAGGCATTCATCCTATGGATAACAAGGATACTATTGAAGATAGCCATGAGATTCAGCGGGAAGACACCGAAGAAAACCCTAAGGAAGTTGAACATGCCGAAAATAACCCTAAGTATGAAGAAGAGAACAATCATGAAGACCAGGTCATGGATAGTGATCCCAATATTTAGTTATTGTATAGTAGTATGATTTTTTTTGCAAAATACTCCTAGGCCAATATGTATATAAATACAACATAATTATTTTTGTTTAAAAATAATAATTGATTCAATCAATTATAAAAAGCATGTATATAAGATAAAAATAAATTAATCCTACAAAAAAAATTATATTAGTTTATAATTTAACAAATTTTATTTAAATTTAATCAAATAGAATAATTTATTTAATTAGAAAGATAACTCATGGAAAGAATGTAACATCATTCTTATTTTATAATAATTTATAATTAAATTTATTGTTTTAAAAATATTATAATTATATTTGCAAATAAGAAAACAAATTCTCTAATAATTTAATTTAGATATTTTATTTATAAATATTTTAATTTAGATATTTTATTTAAAAGTATTTTGTCAACTTTCATTTAATCTATTTAATTCAGGATTTTTGCTCTAGAAATCTTTTACTAATCCTTTTTTATCTATTTAATTAAGGTGCTTTGCTTTATAAATACTTTAGCGACCTATTTAAATTAAGATGCTTTGCTTTATAAATACTTTAGCGACCTATTTAAATTAAGATGCTTTGCTTTATAAATATTTTAGCGACCTATTTAAATAGGTCGTAGTTATTTTAAAAACATTTTATTAGGTTGTAGATATCTTAATACCATTATAAATAAATAAATAAAAATACATTTACCAACCAATCGTTATCAGCAACTAAAATAGTTCTTTAAAACACTAAAATAGTTCTTATAACATTAAGGCCAACCAAAGGAATCGAGTAAGCATTTATTTAATTAATCGAGATTCTTTTCTTTAGAAGGCTTTGTGCAAGAAAGTGATAAGGTGAGGTTATTAAAATTGACTGTTTATGATTTTATATATTTTAAAGGTATAGTGATTATGCTGGTGAGTATGACATTGAGTATTTATTCATATTTGTGAGATTCAATTAAGAGAATGTTGGAAAATTAATATTAATTATATTTGTATTGATAAACGTAATGGTTTAATTGTTCTAAGAATTTTCGTTGTTGGTAATTTAAAATGATATCACGTAAATTGTTATTTTTTTTACAAGAAGGGATATATTTTTATATTTATAAAAGGATTATTGAAAATCCATGTAATCATAAAAATACAAAAAGTTAAGGAGTTATATAAAATTGTTTTGTAAATTCTTTTCAAATTGTTATAATTTTTCTTTAAAAAAACCTATGGCATGTAGAGTGATAACATTATTCTTATATCTATAACTATATTGTTCGACATAATGTTCTAGAAACAAAATACAAGTAACAACATGAAAGAAATCATTTATGAACAAATTTATGCTTATTGTGGGCCTCCTCCATTGACACATCATCCCTCTCGATGCCTTGTTCTCCATGTATTTTATGTTGTCAAATCAAGGTAATTGTTGTTTGTTGCACAATGTCCTCATCAACAACCTGATCTTTCATTGAGCCTCTAAAAACATTTGGAAAACCAACAATGGATTGGGAGCTTGAGCAAATCCCAAGATAATGGCATAACACATTTCTAAGTGATTGGCCAATTTGTCATACTTTATATTTTGTTCCCTAAAATTGGCTTATGTTTCCTCTTGTTTTTCTTATTACTTCTCCATAATAGGCTCATATATTCTATAGCCCATCTTGTTCCTTATAATTTCTCTGACATATGTCTCGAGATCTTTTTGACCTCAACATTGCCATCACCATTATGTCATATCAAATGAGGAGAATTCACAATTTTCAGGAACGAAAAACTATTTGGCACTAGTTTTTGGGTCCCCTCTATGGATGTAATGGTGAGGATGGGAATTCTAGACTTACCTTGAACTCTCCCTTTGATATGGCTAAAACCCCCCTCCAAATACAATAAAAATCTCTTGTACAATAACACTCTAGAAACATCAACAAAACTACCCAAGATCATATCCAAGGTCCAAAGCATGGTAAATTGGGCCAAAAGAAGAGCATGGTGGGAAAGACAATTCCACTTACCCCTATCGAAGATGTTCCCATGACTACAATCACAAGTAGATTTACAATGAAGGCACACTACAACTAGATGTATCCCAATGTAAAAGACCACAAACCTTATAGCTTGTTGACTAGAGATAAACGTCGAGTCCTAGGACCTTGCCCTCCTCACTAACTACGCATAACACAAATCTCCAAAATCATCCATTATCGACATTATCCCACCTTCATGTCACATATCCATAAAAGTAACCATATATTGTGCCTTATGTGAACCTAAATTAAAGTGTGTGACGTAGCAGTATGCACATCAGAGAGTTAAGTCCCTCTCGCTCATGTTGTGATGCCCTTATGGCATGCAAACTTTGAATTTCCCTTTGACACTTGGATACCATCATCCCAAGACCACATTACATGATATTAGGGTGCTCAATATCCATAGGTTTGAGGTGAAAAGTAAGTGATGACATATGGATGAAGGTTTAACGAATTCAAAACAATCATGTTGCAATAGGAGTATTAGAGGGTGTTGAATCCATTCAACATTAAAAACAACAATTTTATTAATTCAAATTACAACTTTAACAAAGATTGTAAGGACATATTTAGTTGATGGAAAAATGGAAAATTTCAAATTCATATAACATTTAGCCTTCTTTTATTTACTAGTACTTAATGAGTGTATTAGTTTTTACTTGCTTCGTTACCCTGTGTATCTATATTATTTTGTATTTTCCCCACTCCCTTTGGTGGGAGTAAATGTATGATTACGAATATTAAATATTTTAAATAATTGAATAGGGTAAATGTATGATTACAAATATTAAATATTAAATAATTGAATACATTATGATATTTGTTGGTTGTGGAGCCAGATCTTCTAGTCTCATAGATGATATTGTATCAACCTTGTTTGTACCCCAGTTTTATATGATATGTAGGTGGACTGTACACTCACCCCAGCGGGGGGGCATCGCCCCCCCACGGGGTTCCAGGGGGGACCATCCCCCCTGGTTGGGGGGTCCGGGGGCAACGCCCCCGAAGAAAATTTTTGGGGCTGTTTTCGCCAGCTGTTTTGCGGGCCCATGGTTTTGGGTATCCCGTGGTATTTTCCCATTGTATTTCCCCTATAAAATAAAGACATTGTAATACGGCTAGGGATGCTGATGTATTAGGTTTTATGCATTGTAAAGATCTCTGAGATCAGGAGAGAGACTGTGAAACAGTGAAGAGGAAGTGCAGCAGTTGTGCTGCAGGTTGTATCCCTTCACCTTGCTAGACGGTAATAATAATAAGGACTGGCAAATTCAGTGTGGACGTAGCCCAAGTTGGGTGAACCACGATATATCTGTGTCTCTCTTGTAATGTGTATGTGTGATTATATTTTCATTTCTGTTTATTGTTATTGCTCTGCGATCTTGTTTTTCTAACAATTGGTATCAGAGCCAAAGGTCTATTTGGCAGTTAAACCCATAGGAAGCTAGGGTTTCTGGTTCGAGTGGGAGCAATGGCAGAAGAAGGAAAGTTTAAGGTCGAGAAGTTTAATGGCCAAAACTTCAGGTTATGGAAGATGCAAATGGAGGACTATCTGTACTAGAAGGATCTATTCCTACCGTTGGGAGGAAAAGCAAAGCAGCCGATGGCTATGAAGGACGAAGAATGGGAGGTTCTTGACAGAAAGGCTCTGGGAACAATACGGTTGAGCCTAGCTTCGTTGATGGCTTTCAATATCTCAAAAGAAACGACAACAGAGGGTTTGATGAAAGCATTGGGTAAGCTGTATGAAAAACCCTCGGCCTCCAACAAGGTAATTCTAATGAAGCGTTTATTTAATATGAAGATGTCTGAAGGTGGATCTGTTACTGATCATTTAAATGAGTTTAATACAGTTACAAATCAGCTAAGTTCTGTAAGTGTGAACTTTGATGATGAGGTTAGGGCTCTTCTAATCTTGTGTTCATTGCCAGAAAGCTGGAATAGCTTGGTCATGGCTGTAAGTAACTCTGTCTCTGGCTCAAACACCTTGAAATTTGATGATGTTATTGGTGTTATTCTTAGCGAGGAAATGAAAAGAAAAAGCACAGGTGAGACATCAGGTAATGTGTTGACCATGGAGAGCAGGAGAAGACAAAAGGAGAGAGGAAAGAGCCAAGGTAATTGTGGAAAGTCTAAAACGGGCAGATCCAAGTCCAGACTGGGAAAGATAGAGTGCTGGAACTGTGGAAAGAAAGGACATATGAAGAAAGACTGCAAATCTCTAAAGAAGAAAGGAGATGCACAGAAGGAAACTACCCAGGAAGCAAATGTAGCAGGTGATGTGTTACAAGATGCTTTGATTCTTGCATTAGATAATACTAGTGATTATTGGGTAGTAGATTCAGGAGCTTCATGTCATGCTACAGCCGATAGGAAATACTTTCATGAGTATGTTCCTGGCGACTTTGGACATGTTTTATTGGGTGATGATGAGCCATGTAAAATTGTTGGAATGGGTAAGGTATGGATAAAAGTTAAGAATGGAACTGATTGGTTGTTGAAAGAAGTTAGGCATATTCCTGCTATGAAAAGAAATATGATCTCAACAGGGCAGTTGGGAGATGGCAGCTGTCTATCTACGTTCGGAGAAAAGTGGTGGAAGATCACTAAAGGATCAATGGTGATAGCAAAAGGAGACAGAGTAGGTACGTTGTATTTATGTCCTCATAATACTGACGATTCTATCTCTTTAGCTTCCACAGGAACAGATACAGCATTGTGGCATCATAGGCTTGGCCACATGAGTGAGAAGGGGATGCATATTCTCCACTCAAGGAAGTTGCTGCCGGATTTGAAGCAGGTAAGTTTGGAATTCTGTGAAAACTGTGTTTATGAAAAACAGAAGAGAGTCAGATTTCTCAGGGTTGGGAAACAGAAGAAGAATGAAAAATTAGAGCTTGTGCATACAGATGTATGGGGACCGGCTCAGGTACAATCTCTTAGTGGCTCTCATTATTATGTTACATTTATTGATGATGCAACTAGAAAAACTTGGTTTTATTGCATTAGACAGAAATCTGATGTGTTTGCTACTTTTAAGAAGTGGAAAGCTTTGGTTGAGAATGAGACAGGAAAAATATTGAAGTGTCTCAGATCTGATAATGGAGGTGAGTACTGCGACAAGGAGTTTGATAGTTACTGTTCATACCATGGGATTCGTAGAGAGAAGACAGTCCCAGGAACACCACAGGAAAATGGTGTGTCAGAAAGGATGAACAGAACGATCATGGAGTGTGCAAGGTGTATGAGACTGCATGCAGGGCTGCCCTTACAGTTTTGGGCGGATGCTGTAAATACTGCTGTTTATTTAATAAACAGAGGACCTTCAAGTGCTTTGGATGGTGGTATTCCAGAGGAAGCATGGACAGATAAAAAGGTAAACTACTCATTTCTGAGAACGTTTGGTTGTGAAGCATTTGTCCATATTGATAAAGAAAATAGAACAAAGCTTGAAGCTAAATCCAAGAAATGTACCTTTATTGGATATGGGGTTGATGAATTTGGTTATCATTTATGGGATTATGAAAATAACAAAATCATCAGGAGTAGAGATGTGATATTCAATGAAAAGGTCATGTATAAAGATTAGTTGCAGGGAAAGAAACAGGAAAAGGAAAACACAGAGTACATAGTGCTTGATGAAATTAAAGAAAATGAAGTTCCGAAGGTGTCAGAAAATCAAGAGCAGCAGCAAGTACCTGAAACTCCTGCAACTATAAGAAGATCTACCAGGTTAAGTAGACTCCCTGAACGATACTCTCCTTCAATGTATTATTTATTGATGACTGATTCTGGTGAACCAGAATGTTATGAAGAAGCAATGCAGGTGGAAACTAGAAAGAAGTGGGAGCAAGACATGAATGAGGAGATGGACTCATTGGTAGGAAACCAGACTTGGGATTTGGTTCAATTGCCTGCTGGTAAAAGAGCATTGCAAAACAAATGGATTTATAGGTTGAAGGAAGAAGAAGGAGGTAAGAAGCGGTACAAGGCCAGACTTGTTGTAAAGGGGTTTGCATAGAAGAAAGGTATAGATTTTGATGAAATATTTTCTCCTGTTGTTAAGATGACTTCAATTAGGACTCTTAAGTTTAGTGGCGGTAGAAGATTTGCATCTTGAATAGTTAGATGTAAAAACAGCCTTCCTCCATGGGGATTTGGAGGAAGAAATATATATGCAGTAGCCACAAGGGTATGAGGTCAAAGGTAAGGAGGATCTGGTATGCAGGTTGAAAAAGAGCTTGTATGGCTTGAAGCAAGATCCAAGGCAGTGGTATCTAAAGTTTGACAGGTTTATGACAGAACAAGGTTATAGTAGATGTCATTCTGACCACTGTGTTTATTTCAAGAAGCTAGACAATGGGAGATATATTATCTTGTTATTGCATGTGGATGACATGCTTATTGTAGGGTCTGACATGCAGGATATAAATGTACTCAAAAGGAAGCTAGCTAATTCATTTGCGATGAAGGATTTGGGTGATGCAGAGCAAATCCTTGGTATGAGAATAACGAGAGACAGGAAAAATCGCAAATTGACATTGTCTCAAAGTGAGTACATACAAAAGGTGTTGGAGAGGTTAAGAATGCAGAATGCAAAACCTGTAAGTATACCTTTGGCTAACCATTTCAGTCTAAGTAAGGAAATGTGTCCCGAGACACAAGAAGAGACATATTACATGTCCAAGATTCCCTATCAATCAGCAGTTGGCAGCTTGATGTATGCCATGGTGTGCACAAGACCAGATATTGCACATGCAGTGGGAGTTGTGAGTAGATATATGAACAATCCAGGTAAAGAACATTGGAAGGCAGTACAGTGGATTCTCAGGTATTTGAGAGGTACTACCACTGAGGCATTATGTTTTGGAGGTTCGGACACTGTTCTATAGGGATATGTTGATGCAGATATGGCAGGTGACAAGGATAGCAGAAGGAGCATCATAGGGTATGTGTTTACTGTAGGTGGAACAACAGTAAGCTGGATTTTGAAACTACAGAAGGTTGTTGCACTTTTAACAACAGAAGCAGAGTATGTTGCCATTACAGAGGCTAGTAAAGAAATGATTTGGTTGCAGAGGTTTATGGAGGAAGTGGGTAAGAAGCAGAAGGATAGCAGATTGTATAGTGACAGCCAGAGTGCCATTCATCTTGCAAAGAACTCAGCATTCCATTCCAGGACTAAACATATACAGCTCAAGTACCATTTCATACGCTCTGTTCTGGAAGATGAACTGTTGAAGCTGGAAAAGATACATACTAGCTAGAATCCTGCAGACATGTTCACAAAGGTAGTGACCAGAGAGAAACTGAGTTCGTGCTTGGTTTCAGTTGGCCTTCTAGCATGAAGGTGAAGAAGAGAAATTTTCCAAGTCCAAGTCCAGCAAGTGCAGCAGCGTTGGAGTTGCTGTGATCAGTCTCCAAGTGGGAGATTGTTGGTTGTGGAGCCAGATCTTCTAGTCTCATAGATGATATTGTATCAGCCGTGTTTGTACCCCAGTTTTATATGATATGTAGGTGGACTGTACACTCACCCCGGTGGGGGGTGTGGGGGGGCATCGCCCCCCCACGGGGTTCCAGGGGGGATCATCCCCCCTAGCTGGGGGGTCCAGGGGCCAGCGGTCCCCCGGCGGGGGTTTCGGGGGCAATGCCCTCGAAGAAAATTTTTGGGGCTGTTTTCGCCAGCTGTTTTGCGGGCCCATGGTTTTGGGTATCCTGTGGTATTTTCCCATTGTATTTCCCCTATAAAATAAAGACATTGTAATACGGCTAGGGATGCTGATGTATTAGGTTTTATGCATTGTAAAGATCTCTGAGATCAGGAGAGAGACTGTGAAACAGTGAAGAGGAAGTGCAACGGTTGTGCTGCAGGTTGTATCCCTTCACCTTGCTGGACGGTAATAATAATAAGGACTGGCAAATTCAGTGTGGACGTAGCCCAAGTTGGGTGAACCACGATATATCTGTGTCTCTCTTGTAATGTGTATGTGTGATTATATTTGCATTTCTGTTTATTGTTATTGCTCTGCGATCCTGTTTTTCTAACAATATTGTGGATACATTATCTTATTTGTGAATATGATTTCCCAATGTTAAACTAATATATTTTTATGTTTTCCAAATTGTAACTATTTTGTTTCTCCTTATGTCAAAGAATTGGAAGCTACTCACTAAAAATTAAATGGAGACCTTAGCCTAAGAGAATTATTATGCCAAATATTGAATTATAACTAATTAGGAAGTAAGAAGACCAACTTGAAGAATGATGGGGAAGTATGATCTCCCTCATGCTAGTCAAAGCCTAATGGGTAACACAAAGGAAGGAGAGGCAATTAGCATACTAAATGTTGGCGTTTCTACCATATCTTATTTAATTTAGTTAGAATAACAAAATCTAACTCTCCATATTTTTGTCATACATGATTTTGGTGTGGAGTATGCCATTTGCATCTGGGAAAATTTTAAGGATCAATAATTTTATTAAAGTGTAGAAACCTTGGTGAATCTTATTAATTCTTAATTTTGCAACTATAAAATGTTTGCCCCTTTTTAAAAAAAAAATTCAAATTTATAAGGACTTTATATACTTTCTAGAGAATTTTTGGCGATCTTTAGAGTAAAAAAAAATTATCCCATGGAATTTGGGGGAAACAATTTAAGAAAAAATGGAAATTGGTGAATCTTGTTTTGGAAAAAAAACATCAAAAAATAGCCCATGGGCTAAATTTCAACCCTAAAAATTTCCCCAATTCACATATGAATTCACTATGCAAGGATTATTTATCCATCAACATGATACATTTTATTTTATATCTCAATGGTTATTTATATCTCAATTATATGACAATCCAAGTTTTCTCTTGGTCTAATTTCACACATAATTGACTAGGATTTTGTTCCCTTACTTGCCTATGATGTTGGGTGACCTTTAGTGCATTCAAGTGAGAATTCGGCAATGCTAAGAGGAACTTGTTATAAACCCCAATGTTAACCCTTGGATTATATTATATTAAATCATGTTTTTGTCTCAATGGCATGGTTAATAGAATGAGTGTCAAGCCCTGAGGGTTCAGTTCCATGATGTAAAATGTAAATATTATTTGTAAATATTCCTACTACAAAGCTTGAGCCCAATGCTGGGATATGTGTGTCATACAACTTACTGTTTAGTAACTAAGCAATTATCTCAATGAATGTTGAGCAATAGCAAGCAATGAAAGTTGAGCAATAACAAACAATGAATGCTAAGCAACAACACTTGGCCAATTAATTAATGGTGGTCTCTAGCATGTATATTTGGAAAACCATAAATGGTTTTTGGTTTTTCCTTTCCTATTTATTGAGTGCTTGAGTTGGAAGTATATGAATAATTTTTTTCTTCTTAACTTACCATTATGCCGATGAAATTTGTCCAGAACCTTTCTGTTGTTGAATACTCCCATTAAGAGCATGGACACTATGTAATTTATTGTAACGACAATTTGTTATTTGTTGAATACTACATTCTGTGTGCTTTGGAGTGTGGTTTTTTTTCCTGAAAGTACTTCCCCTAAGATATCATTGTTTAATGGTTGTATGTTTATGTGTTGTTTATTATTGCAATCATGTTTATTTAGTTTTCCATGCATTTTTCTCTCATTGGTTAGTGTAGGAAGCATATTTGGCACATCTACTTCCTTTCATTTGGTATTAGAGCATGATTACCTCGGATCCAAGGTGTTAGGGACAAGGTTTTCTTTTATCTAATCTTGGTTTGAGTGGAGATTGCACAAAAGCACATCTTTTTATAGTGAATGGTGAGCATGTCTAGATTAGAAATGGAGAAGTTTGATGCCACTAACTTTGAGCAATGGAAGCTCAAGATGGAGGATTTTCTTATAGCTCAAAATATATGTATTGTAGTATCTAGAATCAAACCCATTGGTGTGAAATATGAATGGTGATTAGAGCTGGAAAAAATGGAGAAAAACCTTATTAGGATTTTTTTGGTCTATTAGGTATTATTTAACGTTTTTGAAGAAAAACCACAACAAGTCTCTAAGAGAAGTTGGGGTATTTGTACCAAGTTAAATCCCTAGTTATTAAACATTTTCCATGAAAAAAGTTCACCTTGATAATGGGTGATGGTGATTATTTAGCCTAGCATATAATTGTCTTTAATACTATTGTGTCTCAGTTGATCTTAGTTGGGGTGAGGATGGATGAGGAGGATCATTGTATGACCCTTTTGTGTTCTTTGTTAGATTCATTGGATAAACTGGTGACAGACATTCGAATCACTATGAATAACTTGGTGCTTAATGAGATAATTGTAAGGATCCCTCTGGCATACAAGACAGGGACCTCAATACTATCTAACACCAATTTATCTGACCGTAGTTTATCTAACCAACAATTTAATTGATGATAAGAATACATATATATAACTTCCGCAAAAGTAGTAGGTCAATATTTCCATGCAATACAATGTTATCATTGTACTTGAGTTCCATAGATAATAAGAAAATACAAAAATAGGTAACAGGGTAGTTCATATGGTGAAGTCAAAATGGGGCATTACAATACTGGTTGCTTTACTCTTAGAGGAGTTGAGGTAGAAATATTCTAAATACAACAATGAGGCCATGGTTGTTTGTGGATTATTGAAGGAGAGAGTTAAGGAGAGGGAAAAATACATATCGAAATCTTGTAGGAGACATAAGTCTCCTAGAAAGTCTAAGGAAAAACAATGGAGCTGCAACAAGGTTAGGCCTTTTAGAAGAGAGAGGAAGGAATAGAAAAAAAAGAATAAGAAGGAAAATAATTATTTTTATTATGAGTCTAAAAAATATTCTCAAAAGGATGGTTGAGATGCCTTTATTGCATCTTTGGAACCCATGCAGGTTAGAGTGCATGGTTAATAGACTATGGAGATTCCTTCTTAATGACTTCCAATTGGCACTAGGCTTTAGTATATCGGAAATATTATGGTGGGGTGGTATACCTCAATGATGACTCTTCTATCAACATAGTTGGTCATGGTGGAGTCTTTATCAAATTACCTGATGGCAAAGTGAATGGGATCAATGGAGTTTTGAACATTTCATGTTTGGGATGGAACCTAGTATCAATAATCAAACTTAATTATGTGGGTGTGTAGGTTGTTTTCTCTAACAAAATGTGTAAGATGGATTGAGATCTACGGTGTTCACTAGGGTGTTCATGTGTGGACTATATTCCATGTTGATGCATGCACCATTCAGTGTATCAGTTATTTAATTTATGCAAAAAAGAAATCTATAGAATCTACACCTTCACAATCAAAACCTATATCTTCTTTTGATGGTCATGCTTTTGGGTATGTAAATGAACTATTTCTTCATAAAACAAATTACCTACAAAGAAGGCAATGTTATGGCACAAGAAATTGGGCCATGTAGATGAGAAGGGCCTATTAGCACCAGGATATGGATGAAAATAGAAGCTCAAAATTTTTGAGGAGATTGATGCACCCTAGAGAAAATCAGTGTTTGTAGGTGACTTAAAAAAATCAACAGCCACAGGGGGCTAAATTTGAATTGAAAGAGTGAATGGAGCCTGAGCACATGGTCACATAGCATAAAATTCAAGGACCACACGGCTACAAGGTCATGCATCGAAGTAGTGGAAGAGATGATATGGACTGTTGATCGATTCTCTGATCAATGATTAGAGATGGTTCCAATGAAGGAAATTAATCAACAGTTAAATTCTTGAGTTGCCTGCTAAGTCAAATATCACAGTTCATTCTCCATCAATATCGATGATCAGGAGCACCTCAGGGAGCATGAGTAGCAAGGGGCATTAATTCAAGTAAAGGTGTTTGAGTTAAACTTAACCATTGATCATTGTAAGAGATCAATGGTCGAGGATGACTTTAGGGGCCTGAACTAATCATGAGATAATGAAAGAGGGAACCCCCAAAATCAAAACCCCCAAAGGTGGAAATTTTTTGCCTTATTATTTTCATGGGAATAAAAATGGTTTGTAAAACCACCACAGGGTGCCTCGGCCTGAAACCACTTCTTCACTCCCTCGAAATATTCCCTCCAGCTCATGTGCTAGTTCAGTAAAATGACAACGCCATGGGGATGGATGGAAAGGGGGAAAAGTGTCCAGGGGAAGATGACGAGGAAACACATGGAGAGGAAATCAACAGATGACATGGCCACTAAAGGGGCAATCAAAGGTTGACACGTGGAAAGAGGAGAGATAAGAAAGTGTCAGAAAGTGTAAGTTCCAACATGACATGGGGATTCCACTAGGGAACGAGGAGGATAGGTAAGAACCAGGTGGACAAATTGAGCGATGTCACATGGCCATGGTACCACATTGACATCATGATGACATCATTCAACTTTTCAAAAATCTCATCTCCAATCACATTTCAACATGTGGAGCCTCAATTTTAGAGTGTTTTAAAAATATTTTCAAAGGGGTTTGAATAAAATATTTGTTTGAAGAAAGCACCCATCGTCATCTGAGCACCCTAAGCTTGCACCAGTCATTGTTTACTGCTATCAAGTTACCAGCGCTACCTATAAAGGTCTTTTTCGCACAGGTAGGTACTATTCCTTCCACCTTGTTACTTTTTAACCGTGCCTGTTTTTAATTTTTTGTTATAAAATGACCATCCCCATTAAAACTAGGGAACTTAGGCCTCCTAAAAACCCTAACCCCATTGTTGAGCCCATGGTTGACCCTGATAACTAATTTTTTTACCCTAAATTATATTTCCCTTATCTATACCATATAATAAAAGACACCCAAGTCAATTTCATGAGCACACAAGATCATTTCCATCTGTGTGAATCGAACTTTGTTTGCGTAATACCCTGAACCTACCATTTCCTAGAAAAGTACGTTGTGGAAAAAATTGCACAAGTGCACTCTTCCACTTGGTAAGGGTCTAAGACTTGTAGGTTACTGCAAGGCCTCAGTCCTTGGAGCCCCTTTTGATGTGGTTTGGTATTCCTCTAAGTGATCCTGCAAGAGATTGTTAGTGTAGTTCACATCCAAACATGAAAATATTGATAAAAATACAATGAAAGAGATGGGGGGAGGATGCAAATTCCAAAAACAACCAAAGATATGCTAAACCACTCTTGTATTTCCCAATGGAATAGCTGTACAACACCTAGGAGGTGAGGGATTCAAGGGAAGCCAACAATCTCCCTTAGGGAGGCCTTTCTTGTCCAAAATAAATGCTAAGTAAATGGTAGAACAATGAAGAGAAACACTTGCCCCTTGATGGGAGGTGAAAAGAAAGCTTGGGAATGCTAATAATGATAGGAAATGGTGGGCTATGAGGAAGATCCAACTCAAATCCAGCAGCATAACCTTGCTCTCATTTCTCCCTCCAAAATGCATGCCAATGCCTTCCTTTTATAGGCTAAGAGGTGGCCATCAAACAACTAGATACAAATTTGAACTCTCCTCCTTCATGAACTAGTTCCAAGGTACATAAGGGGGAATGATTAATGCTCCCCAAGTGTGCGAGGAGACAAATTCTGATCCTTCGGGAGAATTGAGTCTTTAATGTTCCGTTGGGAGTGAGTGGTCCCACCGTTTTGACATTAGAGCGACTATCGAAGAAAAAGTTGCATGGGCATTGTTAAGATAACTTGCACTATAGCGCAGGTCAACTGTGTAATACCTGTGCTACCCTTTGTTTTGATTGTTTCTTGGCACTTATGGACTTATGATGTGTTTTGGATCTGTTGAGGATGCATATGGTGATATGTATTCTTTATGTTGATGCCACCTTAGTAGATGAATCGTCGAAATGTCACATGTGTGTGACTTTTAGGTGTTAACAGATGCCCCCTGATGTATGAGGTTCGGAGGGTACTGTAGAGCCGATAATGCATCATGTTTTCTACTACTTCTCTCATGTTCTGAAACATATGTGGAAAAGACAAGGTTCTCCCATGGGGTAAGATTTTTGGTAATGACCATTGGTGCTGTAATAAAAAATAGTGTTTATACAAATAAGGCAGGCATACCCATGCTCGTGAAATGTTGTCAAAGGGATTACAATGAGAGAGAACCAAGGTGTCGACTCTACTGTTAGTGGACTCTAGGAATGGATACCTAATTAGGGTAACTATACCGGGAGCATACTTTAATTATCGACCAAAGAGCTGTTGATGTATATGTAACTTCGGAATGTATTTCATATATGTATGTTGTATGTACTCCTATAGAGATGGTATTATTCCTTTATACGGAAGTGTCGTCATTTATATTGTAAATGTCGTAACTTATTCTTGATGGGTTATTAGACCACCTTGTTGGGGTCGGCCCTGTATAAGTCATGTGGGTCAAAGGGTTATTAGACCACCCTATTGGGGGTCAGCCATGTGGGTCAAAGGGTTATTAGACCACCCTATTGGGGGTCGTCCCAGTCAGCATTATGTTATGTGGTTAAGTTCGAGCCTACATGAGTTAGGTAAAAAGGCAAGTCAAGTCAAGTATAAATAGAGTGCGGGAGGCACTCTATTTACTCACTCACTTCTCACACATGCACTCAAGGAGGAGTGGCGCACTTATGGAGGAGGAGGATCTGCTGCTAGGTTGTGTCTATCTCTTATGGTTGGTTGTATCATTGCTCTATCTATCTCTGAGGAAGTTATTGGGGTTTTTCACCTTTATGGTTTTCCCCAAGTAAATCTTTGTGTCTCTTGTGTGCTTGCATTATTGTCTCCATGATTGATATGCTGTAGATATGTTGTACATGTTGTTCTCTCAGTTAATATCCTAGATCAGATTGAAGTAAATTCTGGAAATTTAACATGGTATTAGAGCTAGCCTGAAAGAAGGCATGATATGGCATGTATGACACTTGTTGCACTTACGATGCTAGGACTTGATATAGAAAAAACCAGTCATCGTAGCACTTTCGCTATAAATCCATTTTGGCGAATTTTTCAGATCTAAAATTGTTACAGGACGAAGATAATATCCCCATGTACCTTGTGTCCAAAGGAAAACCTCTAATTCGTTGTACTTTGTGATTTATGATCTGTACAATATAGGGTTTCTGCCTCTTCCAGATCTGAGTCAAAATCTGGTGACCTTGGGAAAAAGGTCATAACTTGGGCTAGGAAGCTCCAAATGAAATTTCGTAAAAATTGACAGGTAGTAAACAGACTGTACTATCTCAGAAAAAATTTTCAGAGGCCGAAGTTGCACCAGTGACACGTGGCATGCCGTACAAGTTCGCTCTCCTATATTATCCCATAAACAGGTCATGTTGCGACACTTGGCATAACTCTCTCTCAGAAAGTCCAATTGAGGTCAGACCTGTCAGGATGGAAATATAACAGGTCTAGCTATCTCAGGAAAATTTTTCAGAAGCCGAAGTTCAAATAGTGACACGTGGCATGCCATACAAGTTCACTCTCCTGTATTATCCCAAAACAGGTCATGTTGAGACACTTGGCATAACTCTCTCTCAGAGAATCCAATTGAGGTCAGACTTGTTGGGATGGAAAGCTAATAGGTCAGGCTATATCAAAAAAAATTTTCAGACCCTGTGGATCAAAAGGTTCAGAGTTACACCAGAAACAATCAGGTACATATTTCTGTCAAAACAGAATTATTTTTGAGTACCTTCATTCATGGCTTTCGGAATTTAGGGCTTTGGAGAAAGTTGGAATTTTTGTAATCGGAGACCATGGCTGGATGCTACTCATCAAAATAGAAATTTAGAGACCAAGATCAGAATTTTTGGTTGGGCAGAAGGCCATGCTTGATCAAACCCTAGTTCGGGACTTTGACCAGAAAAGTGGAAAATTAGGGCTTCTGTAAAAATGGGAATTTTTGAAATCTGTGACCATGGCTGGAAGCTCCTCAGAAAAATAGAATATTAGAGCTTTGGATCAAACCTTTTGATTGGGCAGAAGAGTGGGCTTCATCAAACCCCAGTTCAGGGTCACGTCCAGTGAATCCAGAAGTTTGAAAGGAAAAATTGAGGAGTGAAACTTTGCAGTTTTCAAATTCTGAATATACCAATTTGATCAGCTCATCAAGGCGAATATTTCTATCCTTTCGGAAGTTTGAAATTCAAAGTTTGAATTTTTGGGGTTTCTCTGACAAACCCATATCCAACTCCAGGTCCAGTTCTTGCAATTCAAGTGGATTGGGTTAATCCTAGAAGAAGATGGATTGGTCACTTGCATAAGTGAAGAAGTTCCTGTTTCAGAGGGAGATGAGGCTAAGGCCTTACATAAGAAGATTACAAGCGATCTCGACAGGTATGACTCATCGAGGTATGTTTTGAGATTTGTTCATGATTAAGTTTATGGTATGTTTGTCTTCATGTTATTACGGTTAGTACAATCTTGATTTTAGACTTGTCATATCACCTTAATAAAATTATGAGTGCACGATAGAAAATATTCATTGATTAGGGTGTTGACACTTATGATTGTACTAATGCATTATGGTGTTGTATGAGGTTTATGTTGTCTACTAACATGAAAGGTACGCCAAGAAAGACAAATCATGTTCTGGTTCAAGAACATATGGTCATGATAACATGAGGACAAAGATTCATCCATTGTCATGGATCTCATAGAAGATCCATTTACGAGGTATGTATAACTTGGTTTTGTAATGGTTAACATATGAGACATGCAGGTTACTAGCACAAGTCACTGAAGAGAACTAGAAGACATTATGCGGGTATGTTAGACATAACTAGCTAGCATGCTAATCCAGGTATGTTTTTCCTATATCAAGCTAGAATCCTACCTTGGGTTAGGATCTTATACTGTTGTTGATAATGATTATTCATGAAGTCATAGGTTTGAATAATCATGGTTGTATGCATATTATGTTTCTTACCATAATTGATGATATGACTAACCAGAAGAATCATGAAGGTATAGGTTTGAATAATCACAGGTTTTATGCATATTATATCTCTTATCTTAATTGATGATTCAACTAACCCGAAGAGTCATAGGTTTGAGTAATTACAAGTTTAGACATGTTATGTTTCTTATGATTTGACTAACCATAAGAATACTACATAAACCTTGAATGCTAATGCTTATTATTTCTGTTTAAAATGATCATGACTATACATGCTTGAGATTATTGTGTTTTAATAGTATACTAATGAATGTATGATTTTATATGAAATCACAAGGATAACACAATCATGATACTAATAAGCATGCATAGGGACCAAGGATGAATATGAGTTCAAGAATAGGTAATTCAGGAAGCAAAGATCAAGAGGGAGCACACTCTAGTTGCTCCTGCAAGAAAGCAAAGGAGCACACTCCAATTGTTCCTGCAAGAAAGAAAAGGAGCACACTTCAGTAGTCTCTGCAAGGATGCAGATATTCAGAGGGAGTTGACCATCTTTATACATTCCACAACAGAAAGGTGTAGAAGAAGCTACTTTAGATTAGGACTCCAGCATCTCCTACAAGGAAGCGAAGACTCAAAGGGAGTCCACCCAATGAACAAACAAAGATAAGTATTTTAATTATCATTTCTTGCATAATTTTTGTTTAAGTAAAATTGTTCAATGATGTATATGCTCATGTTCCTAGACTTAGGATATGTATTGTGCATATTAGAATAGTTGCATTGATGAACAGTATACTACTAATATACATGGGTAAGTGGCCTATGGCATTGTACAACATTCCATTGCTACTTATCTAGAATGAAACCTCTTTGCTGACATGTTGGGAGTTGTGCACACTCTTAACAATGTTCTGGTAGAGATTGGAAGGCATCTAGAAATTTATGGGATATGGATAAATGTTGTATTAAAGCATTGGCTAAAATAATTGCATGATTGTATGACATATTTCTTTATGTGTAAGAATTTGTTCTGAAAACTATGAGATGTTTTCTAATCATGCAATTTAACTTGTTGTGTAGGAAAGACCGCATATCTTCACCTACAAAAGGACTACAACATTTGTTCCAGCAACAAAGATATTTATTGAAGATATTGAAGTTCCCAGGATCTGGGATGAAGAAATGGAATGCCATGATCCGTCGATCATGAAGAATGATGTTTGGGATGTAGTCCCTAGACGTGAAGGGAAGTTTGTTATGACTTCCAAATGGAACTATCAGATCAAGCATGTTGCAAATGGAAGCATTGAGAAATATAAAAATGATGAATTAGAAGATACACCAGATGGATTTCAAGACAGCATGGTGTAGTCATGTATGTGTGCAGAACTTGGTATGGTAGGATAGACAGCTTTCTATCCAGTTTGGGCTTTACCAAGAGTAAAGCGGATTCCAACCTTTACTACAAGGTTGAGGAAGGCAATCCAATGATACTACTTTTGTATGCGGATAACCTGTTTGTTACAGATGAAGATAGATTGATTTCCGACATGCAGCGGAAGCTTACTGCCAAGTTCGAGATGAAGAACTTGGGGATGATGCACTATTTATTTTTTTGGCTTGGAGGTGTGGCAGAGTGATGGAATCTTCCTTGGACAAGGGAAGTATGCAGTAGAGATCTTGAAGAGGTTCAGGATGATGGACTGCAAAGCTATGGCCACACCTATGGCATCGAACCTGAAGCGTCAGTGTGATGCTTCATCTGAGCCGATTGATATCACTATGTATCGTCAGATGATTGGGTCCTTGATGTACCTGACGAACATGAGACCAGACATTTGCTTTGCTGTGAACACATTGAGCCAGTTCCTGACGGATCCGAGGAGTGTTCACCTGGTTGTTGTAAAGCATGTTCTGAGGTACCTGAAGGGTATAATGGATTATGGGCTCAAGTATGAGGCGAATCAAAAGTTTAACCTGCAGGGTTATGTTGATTCAGATTGGGCTGGCAGTGCTGCAGATAGGAAGAGCACATCTGGGTGTTGCTTCAGTATGGGATCAGGTGTTATCTCTTGGTTTAGTAGGAAGCAGTCCTACGTAGCACTGAGTACAGCTGAGGCAGAGTATGTTGCAGCCTGTTCAGCTAGTTGTGAGGCAGTATGGCTACGGAAGCTACTGTCTGAGTTATTTGATCTCCCGTTGGAAGCTACTGGTATCTTCTGTGATAACCAGAGTTGTGTGAAGCTGTCCGAGAACCCAGTGTTTCATGATAGGTCGAAACACATAGAGATCAAATATCACTATATCATGGATATGGTGCAGAGAGGCGCTGTGAAGCTCCTATATGTTGCAACAGATGAGCAGATTGTAGATGTGCTGACGAAGCCACTAGCCAGGGTGAAGTTTGAGTACTTCAGAGAGAGGCTTGGCGTTCTTCAGATCGAGGACACTTCGAGGAAGAAGTGATGGACACATTTGCTGAAGCCATTCCAAGCATGTTGGAAGGAGGATCCTTCACATGGCTGTGGATGTAAGCGTTGGATGATGAGCATCAGGATGATGTTCTGGTTTCTGCTTAGATATGACCAGTTGGATCATTTTATGTATGCATCATGTTGGATGCTGGAGATGATTAGTTGGATCATTTTTATGTATGTATGTACGCATCATGTTGGATGCTGGATATGATCAGTTGGATCATTTTTATGTATGTATGTACGCATCATTTTGATGCTGGATATGATCAATTGGATCATGCGTATGTATTTTGTATATGCATCATGTTGGATGCTTGGACCATGTATCCGTATATGTATCAGGTGGATACATTGTATGATCAGGTGGATCATGTATGGTGATATGTATCATGTATTTGTATCAGGTGGATACATTGATGATCAGGAGGATCATGTATGATGATATGTATCAGGTAGATACTTGGTATGCATCAGGTAGATGCATTTATGATTAGGTGGATCAGGTATGATGACATGCAGTAGGATGTTGCAGTGATGATCATGGATGCATCAGGATGATGTATGGTGAGTATCAGGATGATACTCTATGGCTGTGGATCAGGTTGTGCAGATGAGCATGTAATCCGGTGCCCTGGGAGATTTGCAGATGGTCTTTCGAGGTTTTGCCTATGGCATGTAATATCGGTGCCCTGGGACATCTGGAAAATGCTCTTTCGAGGTTTTGCTATGGGAGGACATGTAATTCGGTGCCCTGGGAGATCTGCAGATAGTCTTTCAAGGTTTTTCCTATGGCATGTAATAGCACCCTGGGATATCTGGAAGATGCTCTTACGAGGTTTTGTCCTATGGCATGTAATAGCGCCCTGGGAGATTTGATAGGTTGGGCTGTGTGCCCGTAATCAGTCCTAGGATGCTCTTGCGAGGTTTTGCCATGACCACATATAATAGCGCCCTGGGAGATCCTACAGGTCGGAGTTGTGTATCCGTAACATCCTGGGATGCTCTTTCGAGGTTTTGTGGTGGGGTCACATGTAATAGCACCCTGGGAGATCCTATAGGTAGAGCTGTGTGCTCGTAACAGCCTGGGATGCTCTTTCGAGGTTTTGTGATGCACGTAATAAGTCCTGAGGATTCCACGGTATGGCCAGTGATGATGAAGACCTGCAGGTGGTGGGCCTACATCCAGTATGAAAAAGGACTGGCTCTGTAGAACTTCCTATGACGAGTAGATTCAGAGATTGATTGAGATAGCAGCAGCAGTGACGATGATGATGACTCGATGACGATTATCTAGTGACGATGAGCCAGAGAAGATGACTTGTGCTAGAAGAACTGTGCTGAGAAATACCTTCCTAGTTAAGAGGGAGTGTTGATGTATATGTAACTTCGGAATGTATTTCATATATGTATGTTGTATGTACTCCTATAGAGATGGTATTATTCCTTTATACGGAAGTGTCGTCATTTATATTGTAAATGTCGTAACTTATTCTTGATGGGTTATTAGACCACCTTGTTGGGGTCGGCCCTGTATAAGTCATGTGGGTCAAAGGGTTATTAGACCACCCTATTGGGGGTTGGCCATGTGGGTCAAAGGGTTATTAGACCACCCTATTGGGGGTCGGCCCAGTCAGCATTATGTTATGTGGTTAAGTTCGAGCCTACATGAGTTAGGTAAAAAGGCAAGTCAAGTCAAGTATAAATAGAGTGCGGGAGGCACTCTATTTACTCACTCACTTCTCACACATGCACTCAAGGAGGAGTGGCGCACTTATGGAGGAGGAGGATCTTCTGCTAGGTTGTGTCTATCTCTTATGGTTGGTTGTATCATTGCTCTATCTATCTCTGAGGAAGTTATTGGGGTTTTTCACCTTTATGGTTTTCCCCAAGTAAATCTTTGTGTCTCTTGTGTGCTTGCATTATTGTCTCCATGATTGATATGCTGTAGATATGCTGTACATGTTGTTCTCTCAGTTAAGATCCTAGATCAGATTGAAGTAAATTCTGAAAATTCAACAAGAGCGTACAAACTTAAGAGATGCTAGGCACTATATGTGCTCTAAAGGGTGATCTTCGTCATTTTGGATGTTTAATGTATCCTATCGAGTGCTCTAAGGGAAATGGATATATTGTTTTGAAACTAAGAAGACGGAAATATGAAAAGGATGCAAATCTATAACCTTAATTTGCTGAAGACTGATAGATTTATCTTAGGAATTGAATACTGGAAAACTAGAAATTTAGTCTAGGAATTAAATACTGAAAACTAGTAAATTTAATCTAGGAATCTTAATGCTGGAAAACAATCAAATTCTATCTACCCAATCAAATGTTGAAAGCGATAAAACATTATTCTATTCAAATCAAATATTGAAATATTTAGCTTCTATGTGATCAAACTTAAATAAGGAGAGTATGTGTGAATTTATAGATCCGAATCATTGTCTGGAAATGGTGTAAGAATGATGGAAAACATATGTAAAATACGCCCGCGCAGATAGCATACATAGGACTATGGACAAGGTGCTATAGAACTACAGAATCAGTATTATTGAACTACAAAAGAAAATCATTGAACTGAAATCAAAATCTACTATTTAAACAATTATCAAAGTTCTTTCACACATCATGATGATTAAACCAGTTAACATAACGCATGAGAAATACCTATAATAAAGCACAAGGCTCCTGATCTATGTATTGAGGGGGACCTCCCCAACACATATTTCAAGAGTTAAAAAGACTTATAAAATCAAGGATTTGAAATAACACCAGTCTTTCATTATAAAAATCATAACTTCATGCTCCAGGAAAAACTTAAACAAAATTGTTTCAAATACAAAATGTGCTGAAGGTTGTTTTTTCAAAAATGTCAATAGGACCCCCTGCTATTCAAGAGGTTCCTATTTATTCTTAATTCTAACCTAGCTCTACATGGTAAATGCTGATCCTGGTTAACAAGAGCTCTTTCTATAAATCGGGAAATGTGAGCACTGAGTCACTCATGATCTTCAGTCTTTGAGCTTGATTCACTTATTGTTTTCCAGATCACCTACGCCTTGCTCATGCATGCTTATTTTCATATAATTAGCACATAAAAACGCCTTTAAGCATAAGAAGAATAATCTCTAAACTACTTTATTAAATAATCAAAACAAATGCTTTCTTCCCACAAACATAGGTATTTCCTTATCCATTCTTGTGCTTGTGTGGCATAAAGGGGCTATAGAGTACCTACATTTTGAGCTCATCATCTCCCCTCGACTTGAAGAAGTCACCCATCCTTGGGTGACACATCGTGTTCTTGGATAGCCTCTCTGATATCCCAGGAAACAACTCGAGGAGTCCCTGCCTGTCTATAATAATCCTGGGTCTGGTCATCGTTGGCCCATGCTCTTCTTTCCTCCTCTTCATCGATTTGTTCTTTGATAGTCAGAGGGAGAAAGAATGGTGGGCTTAATTTCATGCCTATCCACCTAAGTTGGTTCTTTATTAAATATTCTTTGTACAAATTAGCCCTGGTGAGTGCAGTTTCTAGCCTAAGGGGGGAGTTAGGCTCCCTCTTTTTCAAATCTTATGAGATTCCTGTCCACCTCTCACCGATGGATTCCTGAACTTCTCTGTAGGTGAATTGAGTGGTGAGGTCGAAATGTGCTACTGCCTCCTGTTGTTTTTCAATAAGTATAGGAATTAAATCCTCATCTGTGGTGATCGAACGATGATCCTGAATTACTTTCTCAGGATGAGTTTCCTCATCTCTAATCCATAGCGGGTTCTGCCATTCTTCTGCAATGTAGAGATGAGCATCTTGGGCTCTCTCTATCTCATGGTTCATCCAGGAGAATAGTGCTCTTAATTGGAAGTCGCCCACGTAGGGATTCAACGACCAGTTGGGTGATCTTGGTACCACGAAATTATATAGGAAAAATTCACATAATTGATCTTTTTCTAATTCTATGCAACCAAGAGAGGTGTCTACGAACTTCTTTGGAGTGTTTAAATCTAAAGGTAGTCTTTGCTTTAGCCTCTATAACCAGAACTTTCCCCATTTCCCCCTTAGGTAAACCGTGTAGACCCTGGATGGTGGTATGAGCCCCAATATATCATCATAAATTTTAGCATTGGTGGTCAAGGTATCCTCCTACTGTAGGATTCTTTGGTCTCTCTGACCCAACTCCCCCTGGGCTCGGGCCAATTTTTCTTTTAGTGTTGAATTTTGCTGCTCCACCATCTTCAATTCCCCTGCATGCTGTATCTTTAATATTTGGGTCTTTTAACATATGAATGGTGGAGATGCTAGCAAAACTGGTTGTCTTCTGTAGCATTCTGCTTTGATTTTTAAGGCAGCCAGCTCTTCTCTGACTTTTGCTAGTTTGGCCAATGCCTAAGTCAGCTAGTCATTGATTCTAGTGTTTACATTTTCATCTAGAGGGTTCCACTAGAAGGCATCTTCTTCTATAGGTGTAGAAGGGTCATCCTGTTCTGCCTTGAAATCTTCAGATTCAGATAGGTATTGAATTACAGGGTTTGCCTCTTTTTCTTCCTTCTTTGTATGCTTGGCTTTGGGCTGTTGTGCCAACCTTCTACTCTGTCGTTTTGACCCTTTCTTGCTCATAGAAATCCCTGAGGTTTTTGGGCGAGAGGCATCCTTGGAATGCTTTATTCTGATTAGAGTGTTGGCGATGACCTCATTATCGTTGTCCAGGTCAATTTTGCGTTTGGCTCCTGACGTAGAGGTGGATTTTTCTTTTGATCCAGAGGTGAGGTGTATGACTGGATTAGGAGTGCCTTTCATCCTTTGCATGTCTTCAGTTGAGACCAGCACAAATTCCTCCCACGAGAGATCTGGAATTTGCACCATCAATTCTTCACAAATTATTAACTTGACCAATCCATGGTGAGCCAGTGAATCCTCCTTCCCTTGCACTACCTTCTTGCTCATTTCCCAGTGAGACTGAAGAAGGTAGGAGGGAATTCTAATATTATTGTTTGGTGTAATATGGCTCCTGTGTCTTAGGAGCTCCAAAATTTTGAAATGGAAAATCGAGATGTAACTGAGCCTCCTTGTGCATGTTATATATTTTAGGAAAATGGAACCTATCTCGTCTCAGGGCGCAGGAATGGTGTTTCTTTTAACCCCGTTCTTGTCTTCCTCATAGCTTTCCCCCTATCCAAAGAAAGATGATTTCTCCCTCTGGTCAGCTTCCTTGTCATCTCTACCCCAATGTAGCTCCATGGGAAATTCTGTATAGTTCGCAATTGCTTCCTCATCAAGCCTGATGCGTAGTCCCCTTACCCAGGTGACATACTTTTCATCCTTTATATACTTAAGGTTTCAGGAAAATTCTAAGGCTACTTTTGTATCGGATCCTCTCAGTCCCGAGATAAAGGGCATCCATCCTGTTGCACAGAGGATGCCCAATGCCTGCGGATTTTCATATATCGGTGTATGGTCTTCTGGATCACTCTTTTTGAATCCTTTCATCATCTCTGAGTTTGCAAAATAATCCACAAACCACAAAGCTCTAAGTGGTGGATGACTTACTCATCTAGTTGGGATTGATCACAGTCTTGTGGGAAGCTTGCTAGCTGGGTGGCAAGTTGAACTTCCAATTTTCTTCCTTTCTGAGAAGCTTATATTGCCAAATTGGGTCCTCTTGTATATTCCGCTGCCTTATTTTTCTATTTCTATGCACTCATCCTGATCATTGTGCACCATGCTTGCTATCTTATGCATTTCTTTTCATTATTGCACATCGCATTCCTTTACATCATTGTACGTTGCATTGTTGCTTTGATCACCAGGGGATATAGTAGCGAGATGCGGAGATCGTCATTCTCTAACATGTCTAAGGTAGGTCATCATGATTCAGTGAGGTTACCCTAAACCGTGCCGCCGAAATGTCTTAAAAGTTATCCTCAGCTTTGAAAAATAACCATTTTGTGGGGAGAATGATTTGATTCGAAAATAAAACAAAGAGTTCAATGATTACCTGCTATGCTAGCATACTTGAGTGTATGAGGTGAACTTGATTGTATGGGCGTGAGATTCCTTAGTATATTTCGTCTGTGTATGTAGTTATTTTTGTCATGTCAGTAGTTACACCTTTTATGGTTTTTTTTTGTTTGCTCTCTTCATTTTTTATTTATTCACTTGCTGAAGTTTTTTTGCAAGTTTGGATTGATTTGACCTTTAATTGTGTTCAGCGTTGCTTTATAATGGTTCTTTGAACTTGCTTGATTTGATTTCTAGTGCTGGATTTCGTCAGCTGGTTCTTTTGTTGGCTCGCTTGATTCGTTTGTCAACCATTGATTAGATTTCAATTTCTGTCTTGACATACTCCTGAGTGGATTCACATTTTGTCTATTTTTCTTCTTTTTTTTCTTTTATTTCTTTTCCTTTATTTTTTTATTATTTTTTTTCTCTTTTTCTTTATATATATATATATATATTTTAACTGTAATCAGTGATCATTTATGCTCTCTATCAGCATTAGATTTTGCTGATAGAGTGTTTGTGTGAACTCCTCTTTGGACTGTGGTTTCTTATATAGCTTGAGTCTATGTCCATTCACCAACATGGGGAATTTTGTTTCATCGATTGTTGCAGTTTTGACAGCTCCATTTTCATAGATTGTTTTGATGATATAGGGTCCGAGCTACCTGGTCATGAGTTTGCCTTTAAAAGTGTGCAACCTAGAGTCATATAGTAGTGCCCAGTCACCTTCTTTGAATTTCTTTTGCTTGATTTTTTTTTCATGCCATTTCTTCCTTTGTTGCTGGATGATTTCAGTGTGGCTAAGGGATTGTTGGCGGTGCTCATCCAGCTAATTTAGTTGTAGCATGCATTCCTCTTGAATCTCTGAAAGTTCCATGTTTGAATTGGCTGCAATTCTCAATGTTTTGATTTCAAACTCAATGGGCAGCATTATTTTCTTTCCATATACCAACTCATATGGGGTAAAGCCTGTTGTTGTCTTCCATGTTGTGTTATATCCCAAACTGCTTCACTCAATCTGTCTACCCAATCTCTTTTGTGTAGTTGTATTGTTTTTGTCAAAATTCTTTCTAGTTCTCTGTTTGTCACCTCAGCTTGACCATTAGCTTGAGGGTGGTAGGAGGAGGACCTTCGGTGTTTAACATTGTTTCTTCAAAGCAAGTCCTCTATGAGGTTGGATGTAAACGATGTGCCTTGGTCATAAACTAACTCTCTTGGGACTCCAAATCTATGGAATATTTGTTCTGTAAATTTTTTTGTCACATTTGTTTCATTTGCTGCTGCAAGTGCTGCTACTTATGCCCACTTTGTAAGGTAGTCAATGCATACTAGAATATAGCTTTTCTGATTTGATTGGGGGTTGAAAGGACCAACAAAATCAAATCCCCATTTCTCAAATGCTTCCAAGGATATTTGGGGATGTAGAGGCATTTATTCTCTTTTCGTAGGATTCCCCATTCATTGACAATCATCACAGTGTGATACATAGTTATAGGAGTCCTTGTGAAGTGTTGGCCAATAATATCCAGTCTGCAATATTTTATAAGCTATTCTTTTTGCAGCATAGTGGCCTCCACATGGTTCATTGTGTGTGGCATGAAGTATATCACGGACTTCATCTTCTCTTATGCATCTTCTCAATATTTGGTCTGGCCCTTTTTTAAAAAGTATCCCTTCTATCCATGTATAAGTTGCACTCTGTCTAATGATTCTACATTTCTCTTGGTAGCTGTAATGTTGTGGGAATTTTGCAAATACTAAGTAGTTTGCTATGTCAACAAACCATGGGCTCTTTGTTGAGATTGTAAAGAGGTGCACGTTTGGGAAGCTATCATCTACTAACTTATTGTCTTGTCCATGGGTGAGTCTAGACAGAAAATCAGCTACTACATTGTGTTTTCCTAGCTTATACAGGATTGTTATGTCAAATTCTTGCAAGAGGAGTAGCCATCTAATTATTCGAGCACTTGTATTAGGTTTATTCATAAGATACATGATTGCTGAATGGTCTATGTGGACAAAACCTTGGTATCCGGTAATGTAGTGCCTAAATTTGTGTATGGCATGTATGAAAGCCAAAAAATCCTTTTGTGTGACTGCATAATTGATTTCTGCTCCTCCCAAGTTTTTGCTGATATAATATATGGCATAAGGTATCTTTTCTTCTTCTTGTCCAAGGACTGATCCAATGGATTTATCTGAAGCATTAGAATGTATGTGGAATGGTAGTGTCCAATTGGGTCCTTGAGGTACTGGGGCTGTGATTGTCTTCTCTTTGAGTTTGTCAAATGTTGACATACAATGCTTTGTCCATATGACTTATGTATCCTTTGTGAGAAGAGCAAACATTGGTGCAGCAATTTTGCTATAACTTTCTATAAATATTCTGTATTAGCCTGTTTTCCCAAGAAAACTTCGCACATCTCTTTGTTTGATAGGTGGGGACAGTGTCCTAATGACTATGACTTTTGCTTGATCAACCTCAATGCCTCTTTGTGAGATATGGTGTCCAAGCACTATGCCTTCTTCCATTAGCATTCTGCATATATCATTGCTTAGACATAAGCTAATTTCGAGGCATTTTTTCAAGACTAATTCTAGATGCTTTAATGCCTAGTTAAACCTTTGGCCATAGGGTGTGAAATCATCCATGTAGACTTCCATCTGATCATTGATAAAATCAGAGAATATGCTTAAAATGCCCCTTTGAAATGTTTTTGGGGCATTACAGAGTCCAAAGGGGAGTACTCTGTATGCATAAGTGCCCCACGGGCATGTAAATGTTGTTTTATCTTGATCACCTGGGTGGATTAGGATCTGGTTGTATCCATTGAATCCATCCATAAATGAGAAGAATTTATTTCCATCCAGTGTGTCCAATACTTGGTAGTGGTCTCTCTTAGTTTCCTTGTTGAGCTCTCTGTAATCCACATAGATCCTCCACTTCCCTCCTTTCTTAGGAACTATAACCAATGGTGAGACCCATTCACTATTTGAGATTGGGTATATGAACCCTGCATCTAATAAATTCTGTAATTACAACTTAACTATGCCCTTCAATGCTGGGTTCATCCTTCTTTGTGGTTGTCTGATGGGAACAACACCTTCTTTGATATATATGTAATGCTTGTAGATGTCTGGGTGGATACCCTTCATGTCGGTGTATGTCCATGCAAAGGCCTTGCTGTTTTCTGAGAGTACCTTCATTAATTTTTGTTCTTGTTCTGGCTCCAAATTGGAGTTAGTATTAACTGTCTTTCCAGACATGATCTCAACTGTTTTGATCTGTGTTGACTATTGTTCAAGTGTGAGCACTTCTGCCCACATTCTGTCAGAGTTGTGGGGTGATGTTTATCATGCTGTTGTTGATCTGTTTCAAAAAAATCTTCAAGAATATCATGGTTAGAAGATGCATTTTGAATAAATTTATCTAAATGATTGTCTTCATCCATAGCTTTTAGAGATAGTGCAGCTTCAATGGTAAGAATAGGTTGTATGTTTTGGTAATTTATATCATTATAATCATCTGTCCAATTCTGATATTCTATGTCTATAGATTTTCTTGTTGGAGGATAAATTGTGATTTTCTTTCTATCTTTCCCATTGGTGATTGTCATGTTGCTAGATATACAGCCTATTAGGCGTCTGCTGTTGCTAGCCAAGGCCTCCCTAGTATTATTGGGTACCCACTCAGTTTACTTTTTACCTCTATAACTATGAATTCAACTGGGTACTCCTAGGATTCCATGTTGATAATGATATCCTCAAGCATTCCTTCCGGTTTTACTGTTGATGTGTCAGCAAGCTACAGTACAGTACTGGTTGGTATGATAATAGATTGGAGTCCTAGGGATATCATTGTGTCCTTTGTCATCACATTGTTTGTAGCCCCTAAATCAATTAGGATGCTTGCAATATGTCTGTTGTTAATGGTTACACTGAATACTGGACTGTCTAAGTCAAGGTATTTGGGGTTGACAATGATGCCCAACATTAAATCTTCTAATTGGCCTACTACGTTTATAGTTGGTGGGTCACGTCTTCTTTGGCCTGGTCTTTTTAAGAAATTTTCTTATAAACTTACTACAGATTGGTACATCTCTTATGGCTTGTAAAATGGGGATTTGAATGTTCAAATGCTTCAATTCGTTGAGGATAACGTTCTCCTCCTCCTCTTTGGTGTTTCGAATGAGTTTTTTGGGGAATGGTGGGTTTCTATTTGGTATGTGGGGCCGGATTTCTTCTTCTCGAGGGTTTGTCTCAGCTAGCTACTAAGTTTTGGGTTTTGTTATCTGTTCATGATCAACATTTTCTTGAATATTCTATGGGTGTGTGTTTTGTAATGTTTTCCCAGACTTGAGATTGATTTCATTTATTTTCGGTTTATCCACGACATAAGTAGGGAATTGCACCATTTCAGTGTTATAGGTTTGTTGTTTCCCCGCTCTATTGTTGTTTGGGTTTGGAACCGATTGGGTAGGAATTGGGGGCGGTCTAGGAGGTGGTTGGTTCTATGGGGGTGACATGATGAGTGGTTGCTGTAATGGAGCTCTCCAGTTTGTTGAATATGGATATGGATTTCCATAGTTTATTGGTGGTTGCGAAAAAGGAGGGGGATATGGAGAGTAAGACTGTGTGTAATATGGCTGTTGATATGGTGCTTGGATTTGCTTCCATTGGTTTGGAGCGGGCGGAGATGGCCATGCGGTTGGTGCTGAGGGGTTCCAATTTTGTTGATTACTTCCCTGATTAAAGTATGCTTGGTTGTTGGGTTGGAAGGGCCTAACAAAATTATTTCTTTTTTGTTTAACAAAACAAATTTGTTCTATAGTACCTTCGATGTGGGATCCTGAATGGCAGTAGGGGGAATTTATTAGTAGAGTGATCATCAGTGCAGAGGCCACATATTTCTATTGTATTCAATGTGCACTATCCCTTTTCATGTTTCTTTCTGCAGCGTGGGAAAAACACTGCTAGTGCCCAATTTATCTCGTCCTGCTTTTTCTTTATTTGGAGTGCATCAAGTTGCATTGCTAGGGATTGAAGGATATCAGTTTTCATATCATCAAGAAGGTTCCCTAAATCACTTTGTGAGGTTTGGTCTCAAAGATGATGATCCTCTAGTAAATGGATGTGAATCCCTTGTTCCACTTTTACCTTTTCTGGATCAAGAATAGTTCTTGAAGATTTGTAGAATTTGGTCATAGGTTTTTTGGAATATATCCCCATCTCCTAGAAGGTTCAAGACTTCTAGATTTTCTTCTTTGATTCCTCTAAGAAGGACAAGTTTTAGTGATTCCTGATCAAAGGTACAGTGACTAGCTCGTTTGTAACTTAGTTGAAAGTGTTGTGCGTAGTCTTCTAGGGATTCTCTTTCTCCTTGTTGCATTCTGAAGATTTCATCTCTTGTATCTTTTTCCGTACAGTAGTCCCTATATTTTTCTAGGAAAGATTGTTTCATTTGGTCCCAGGTGAAAATGTTGTTCCCTTCTAGGATCATAAACCATCTACGCGATAGATCTTTCAATGTAGAAGGAAAGAGTCTCAGTTTTTGTGCATCAGTACTGTAACCAAAGGACCTACAAACTACCTCAAATTCAAATAAAAATGTGTCAGGATCTTCTGAGGTTAAGCCATGGAAGTTTGGCAGATTATTAGGGTTGATATTCTTCATTCTGGCATCCCCAAGAGATACACTAATGGGAAAAGTGAACAGTTCTTTAGGTTCATCTTCTTCTTCTACCCTAGTAGTGTTTGATCTAGAGCTAGCAAAAACGTTATCTCGGTTTGGATCGTACCTAGAATCAGCTTCATCTTCAGAGTTAAGGAATTTAAATTGAGAATGATCAGAACTGCTGTTACTCATAGGGTGGTTAGGAAAAAAGCGTCCAAATCTATCCCTCTGTCGTCGAGGCATTCATGGTAAAGAAAATTTAATTTATAATTTTTGTTTCTAAGATGTCTCCTATAGATTAAGCACCTCCCTAGCAATGACACCAAAAAGTGGTGGACTCCAGGAATGGATACCTAATTAGGGTAGCTATACTGGGAGTATACTTTAATTATCGACTAGGGAGTGTACAAACTTAAGAAATGCTAGGCAATGTATGTGCTCTAAAGGGTGATCTTCGTCATTTTGGATCTTTAATGTATCCTACCGAATGCTCTAAGGGAAATGGAAATATTCTTCTAAAAATAAGAAGCCAGAAATATGAAAAGGATGCAAATCTATAACCTTAATCTACTGAAGACTAATAGATTTATCTTAGGAATTGAATACAAGAAAACTGGAAATTTAGTCTAGGAATTAAATATTGAAAGCTGGTAAATTTAATCTAGGAACCTTAATGCTGGAAAACAATCAAATTCTATCTACCCAATCAAATGCTGAAAGCGATAAAAAATTATTCTATTCAAATCAAATACTGAAATATTTAGCTTCTATGTGATCAAACTTAAATAAGGAGAGTATGTGTGAATTTATAGATTTGAATCATTGTCTGGAAATGATGTAAAAATGATGGAAAAAAGTTGTAAAATGCACTTGCGCAGATAGAATACACAGGACTACGGACAACGTGTTACAGAACTACGGAATCAGTATTATCAAACTACAGAGGAAAATTGTTGAACTGAAATCAAAATTTGCTATCTAAACAGTTATCAAAGTTCTTTCACACATCATGGTGATTAAACCAGTTAACAGAACGCATGAGAAATACCTGTAATAAAGCATGAGGCTCCTAATCTACATATTGAGGGGGCTCTCCCCAACACATATTTTAGGAGTGAAAAAGACTTATAAACTCAAGGATTTGAAATAACACCGGTATTTCATTATCAAAATCATAACTTCATGCTCCAGGAAAAACTTAAACAGAATTGTCTCAAATTCAAAATGTGTTGAAGGTTGTTTTTAAAAAAATGTCAACAGGACCCCCTATTATTCAAGAGGTTCCTATTTATTCTTAATTCTAACCTAACTCTACATTGTAAATGCCGATCCTAGTTAACAGGAGCTCTTTCTATAAATAAGAAAAATGTGAGCGCTGAGTCACTCGTGATCTTCAATCTTTGAACTTGATTCACTTGTTGTTTTCCAGATCACCTGCGGTCTGTTCACGCATGCTTATTTTCATATAATTAGCACATAAAAATGCCTTTAAGCATAAGAAGAAGAATATCTAAACTACTTTATTAAATAATCAAAACAAATGCATTCTTCCCACAAACATAGGTATTTCCTTATCCTTTCTTGTGCTTGTGTTGCATAAAGGGGCTATAAAGTACCTACATTATGAGCTCATCAACTATACTGGAGGGACATGGATGAAGGTGGCTTTGATCCATGCCTGATTAAATTCCCCAGGAACTGCTGTGGAAGATTGAAGAAGTGGAACTGCTGGTGACCATGATAAACCCATTCGAGTGGGGGACCAAATTGGTATGTAAATATGCTTGAGAGCTTCACTACACCAAATAGAATGCTACCATGATTTCCAAATGTGAACACTTCTACCTTCAAAAGTATGTTTCCCCCTAATGCGATGATGTGTTGAGGTCGAGCATAGAGGAAACCAATTAGTTAGGTAGCACTAATGGCTCTCCCTACTAAGTTCGAGGTGATCCCTTATAGTGATTGAAAGGGATCCCGAGGTACAATTGAAACTAATGCAACTCTCAGAATGTAATGTTTTGACGTCGGTGAGAGCTGAAGCACATGATAAGATGAGAGTCCTATCCTGAGAACTGAGATCATATTTTAACCAACCAGTGAACGAACAGACACGACACAAGATTGGTTGATAAATGTGGGGCTCATAATTTCTTTTGATCGATGTAAACTTGGGGAGTGGGGATGACGAATTTTCTTTTAAAATGGTACAGATTGAAATGGGTGGAGACAAATTGCAAGTGAAAGGGATTTAATGGACACCCAAAACGAAGGGTAATGGTAACTGGAAAAATAAACACTGTTGGACATATGGAGACTCAAATACATCGATCAAAGGCAACCATTGGTTATTGCCAAAATACCATGGTGTTCTCGCAATGTGAGGTTTTTTGGGGACTGTTTGTACATAAAGAATGTTGGTGGGTTCCTCACAGTTTTGTGTGTTTTGGGGGATCGATTTGATGATGGGAAGAGTCCCCACAGTTTTGAGTGGATCGGGGGACACTTTCTAATGATGAAGTGAGGGAGTATTTGCAGATGCAAATATGGGTGCCCCATGAAACGATGCTATGCATTATATGTGGGATAAATTGAATAGAATTGGTTGTTTCTAAGGGTGGGGGCGCCATAGGTGTCGTTGCGGGGGTGACGATACGAGGGGGATTATGAAGGGTAAAGTGCACATGGAGGTGTGAGGGGGCTTTATGAATCATTCTCGTAACATGTGTTGAGGGATATGACGAGTGTATACTTGGTGGAGTAAATGCCCAAATACAAAAATGATACTTGAAGGGAGGGTCTTTTAAAGTTTGGTCAAATTCCTCGGACTTGTGCGGGTTGACATCATGGCTTCCAATTGATGACGGGGATGGTAGTCCTATGCAAACCCATGGGGGAACGTTCTAGTCATGGTATTGATGTTGATGGCACATCAAGGCCATGAATGAGGACCCTATGTTTATTAGCAGGAATACTGGTATATGCATTATAAATGGAGGATATATAGAGTCTATATGCTAGTTTCAGAATGATACATGTGGTAGGGTGCGTGCCCCTGTTTGTTAGAGCTTTGGAGTCTTATTCGTATAATGGAAAAACAAGAGGCTCCATATTTCCTGATCATGGTCCTGCACATGCAGTGCACATACCCAAGTGTAGTAAAAGACATAACCAAGGTATTGACAGTGCAGAAATCATATAACCAAAGCAATGCGTACCCGTGGGGTACTTGGATAGGAAAGTAGTGGGGTGGTGACATTGGTGTAAATATGGATTGGTTGGTTCCATGTCGAAAATCTCGAAGGATTGGTCATCATGGTGTGAATGGTGTTAAATTTTCGATAATTTCATTCAATATTATCTAAGATCACTAAGAGAATAATATGCACAGCATAACAATCACAAGAGATAATGGACACAAAGCACTGACCGGGAAAAACCAAGAAGGTGAAAAACCCCACAACTTCCTCAAAGATAGAATAAGCACCAATACAAAGATCACAAAGATCAAACCCCAAATATAGATGTCTTAATTAGCTACCCCACCTCCACTTGTGTGCACTCATCTCTCTCAACTATGCGAGTTGGATGAGTGAGTGAATTGAGTAAAATGAGAGAGACACACTCTCTATTTATACAATGACTTGACCTGCCTTTAACCCTAACTAGGCCGACTTCCTAAGGAAGCCTAATAACCCATTCACATGGCTCATATAGGGCTGAACCCACCAAGGTTTTCTAATAACCCATCAAATACGAATGACGACACTTACAATGTAACTTGTGACACTTGCAAATACAAATGACGACACTTCCAATCGGAGGAATAATACATCTCCGTTGGGGATACAATAAAGTACAAATGTAATAGATACAATATACAAGTGAATATCTTCCAAAGTTACAAATACATCAACACTCCCTCCTAACTAGGAAGGTATTCTCTTGACACAGGTCATCAATACATATAGGCACAAGTCTTCAATTCTGGAGCTGGATCATCGTCACTGGATCACGAAGCATCATCGTCACTACTGCTGTACTCATCATCTCGATCACTGGTGCTATCTCTCAATTCTTCTCATCATAGGATGTTCTACAGAGCCAACCCTTTTTCATGCTGGTTGTAGGCCTAGCCTCCTGTAGGTCTTCATCATATCTGGCCATCTAGTCGAATCCTCAGGGCTGATTACGTGAGTCAACAAAACCTCGAAAGAGCATCCCAGGACTTTTATGAGCTTATTGCTCAACCTATTGGATCTCTCAGGATCTTTTACATGTGACCTTCACAAAACCTTAAAAGAGTGTCTTGCGACCTGCAAGATCTCTAAAGAGCATCCTAGGACTTTTACATTCCTAGCACAACCTGTCCGGATCTCCAGGACTGATTACATGTGAACTCACAAAACGTTAAAAGAGTGCCTTACAACCTGCAATATCTCTAAAGAGAATCCCAGGACTTTTACATGCCTAACACAACCTATCCGGATATCCAGGACTGATTACATGTGATCCTTGCAAAACCTTACAAGAGTGTCTTGTGACCTGCAAGATCTCTAAAGAGCATCCCATGACTTTTACATGCCTAGCACAATCTGTCCGGATCTCCAGGTTTGATTACATGCACCCGCACAACCTGTCCACGGCCACGGAGTATCATCTTGATACTCATGATCATACTGATCATCATCATACAGTACATCATCCTGATGCACATCATCATCACATGATCATCCTGATCATCATCATATAGTACATCATCATGAGCATCGTCCTGATGCTCATCACACAACACTTACATCCACAGCCATGGGAAGGATCTTCCTACCACCATGATTGGAATGGATCCTGCAAATGTGTACCATCACTTCCTCCTCAAAGTATCTTCTATCTGAAGAACACCAAGCCTCTCTCTGAAGTACTCAAAATTCACTTTAGCTAGTGGTTTGGTCAACACATCTGCAATCTGCTTGTCCATCGCAACATACAATAGCTTCACTGCTCCTCTCTGCACCATATCTCTGATATAGTGATATTTGATCTCAATATGCTTTGACTTGTCATGGAACACTGGGTTCTCAGTGTTAGAAAAACAGGATCAGAGAGCAATAACAATAAATAGAAATGCAAATATAATCACACACACATTACAAGAGAGACACAGATATATCGTGGTTCACCCCAACTTTGGGCTACATCCACTTTGAATTTGCCAATCCTTATTATTATTACCGTCCAGCAAGGTGAAGGGATACAACCTGCAGCAGCTGCTACACTTCCTCTTCACTATCTCATAGTCTCTCTCCTGATCTTAGAGATCTTTACAATGCATAAAACCTAATACATCATTAACCCTATCCTTATTACAATGTCTTTCTTTTATAGGGAAAATACAATGGGAAAAATACCATGGGATACCCAAAACCATGGGGTATGGACATGGCTGAATCATCATCTATGAGACTGGAAGATCTGGCTCCACAACCAACACTCAGACAACTTCACACAACTCTGGTTGTCACAAAAGATACAAGTAGCATCCAACTGGAGATCAAATAAATCAAATAGTAGCTTTCTAATCCATACTGCCTCACAACTAGCCGAACAAGCTGCGACATACTCTGCTTTGGCTGTACTCAGTGCTACGCAGGACTACTTCCTACTAAACCAAGAGATCTCACCTGATCCCTTAATAAAGTAGCACCCCGAAGTTCTCTTCCTATCTGCAGCACTACCTGCCCAATCTGAATCAACATAACCTCCAGGTTAAACTTTTGATTCGAATCATACTTGAGCCCATAATCAACCATACCCTTCAATAACCTCAGAATATGCTTTACAACAATTAGGTGAACATGTCTAGGATACATCAAGAACTATCTCAAGGTGTTCACCGCAAAGTAAATATCTGGTCTCATGTTTGTCAGGTACATCAAGGACCCAATCATCTGACGATACATCATGGCTTCAACCGACTTTGATGAAGCATCACTCAATAGCTTCAGGTTTGATGCCATAGGTGTGGCCATGGACTTGCAGTCCATCATCCCGAACCGCTTCAGGATCTCTATTGCATACTTCCCTTGTCCAAGGAAGATTCCAGCTACACTCTACCACACCTCCATACCTAGAAATTAATGCATCATACCCATGTCCTTCATCTTGAACTTGGCAGCAAGCTTCCTCTTTGTGTCGACAATCAACCTATCCTCACCTGTCACAAATAGGTCATCCACATATAGCAGAAGTATCATTGGATTTCCTTCCTCAACCTTGTAGTAACGGTTGGAATTCTTTTTACTCTTGGTAAATCCCAAACTTGACAGGAAGTTGTCTATCCTACCGTACCATGTCCTAGGTGCTTGCTTCAAGCCATACGCGGATTTATTCAGTATGCACACATATGACTCCTTATCACGTGTCTCAAAACTGAGTGGCTGCTCCACATAGACTTCCTCTTCAACTACACCATTCAAGAAAGTTGTCTTGACATCCATCTAGTGTATCTTCCACTTCATTACTGCAGTTAGAGCAAGTATTGTTCTGATGGAAGTGTATCTAGCTACAGGTGCAAAAGTATCTTCATAATCTATCCCTTCTTTCTGGGAGAAGCCACGAGCCACAAACCTTTCCTTGTATTTCTCTATGCTGCCTTTTGCAACATGCTTGATCTTATAGATCCACTTGGAAGTCACAACAGACTTCCCTTTTGGTCTTGGGACCACATCCCAAACATCATCCTTCATGATCGACTGGTATTCCTCGACGAGGCATCCTTCCATTCTTTCTTTTCCGTTGCTTCTTCATAACTGGAAGGTTCTTTGTTCATTATGTCACAGAGTAAGGCAACATAGATGGTGTGGGACCTAGTCCTTTTTCTTTCTCTTTGCTCCTCCTCTGGAATACCATACCTTTCTGCATCTTGGAGGAGCTCTCTAGCCCATGCTAGTTTCCTCTTGTGAGAGTTCTTCTCAAGGGGTGGACCTACAGATTCTTGTGGATCTTCTATTTCGTGATCCACTTCTGGAATTGCTTCTTTCATAGTGGTGTCTTGTATTCTGGGTACTCTTGGTTCTTCATTGTCTTCAACATGTGTCTTCCTCGATTTGATGTATGCCGAGTCTTCATCAAAAGTCACATCCCTGTTGATGTCAATCTTCTTGAATCTTGGAAAGTAGATTTTGTATGTCTTCAAGCTTTCACTGTAACCTACAAATATATCCTTCTTTCCTGAAGGATCTAACTTTGTCCTCTTTTCTTTTGGGACATGTGTATATACTAGACAACCAAATATCCTGAGATGGATAACTTATGGTTTCTTACCAAAGAACACTTCTTTTGGTGTCTTGTTTTCAAGTATCTTGTGAGGTGTTATGTTTTGCACATATACAACTATCCTTGCTGCTTCTTCCCATAGGAGCATGGGTAGATCTTGGTCATGAAGCATTGCCCGTGCTGCTTCCATGATTGTTCTATTCTTCCTTTTTGCAACCCCATTCTGTTGTGGATTGTAAGGATTGGTCAACTCCCTCTTAATCCATGAATCACTGCATAACTTCTTGAAGTCTCCTAAAGTGAATTCTCCGCCATTGTCGGATCTAAAGGTCTTGATCTTCTTATCAGTTTGATTTTCTATCAAGGATTTGAATTCCTTGAACTTATCAAACACTTCATCTTATTCTTCAAGACATAAACCCAAGTCTTCCTAGAGAAATCATCAATGAAAGAAACATAATATACATACGCACTCAGAGAAATGGATGACATAGGTCTGCATACATCAGAGTGGATAATCTCCAAGATTCCATTCGCCTTGCTTTCACTGCTTGGAAATGCCTTCTTTGTGTTCTTTCCTCTTGCACATCCTTTGCAAACATCTTCATGCTTTGACTGGATTTCAGGAAGACCTTCTACTGCTTTTCTTTCAATTGGTAGTTCTCTATAGTGCACTTGTGCAAGCCTTCTATTCCAAAGTTCACTTGGCTCCATGGATTCATGTACCATGGCATGTTCAAATTGTCCCTTCAATTTGTACAATCCCCCCTCTTGCTTTCCAATCACTACTGCATCATCTATGGTCTTACCTTTTGGCCACATGAGTACTTGGCCATCCACAAATGTAGCTCTCATCCCCTTTTCATTTAGAGATGATATGTAAAGAAGATTCTTCTTGAGTCTAGGTACATATAGAACATCATTCATCTTCAAAGACTTCCCAGAGTCTAGCTTGTAGGAGGCTTCACCACTTCCTTTTATAGGGTATTGATAGTCATCCCCAATTTTTACCTTATGAGGTGACTCTTGTTCAGATAAGTCCATAAGAGATTCTTTAAATCCCATCATGTGTTTAGAAGCCCCACTATCCATAAGCCAATCATTACACCCATGTGTAAAAATACCTGTGAGAGCAGAGATTAGAACATATTCATCGTCACTTGAAAAATATTCAATTTCTTCTCTAGCCTTCTTCCTGGGAGGTTCATCATCTTCAGTAGCATGAGCATGATATCCCTTCTTGTTGTTCTTTTTGTTGTTGTTTTTGAAGCCTTGTCTATTCTTGGGACATTTTGAGGCATAGTGTCCCTTCTCATCACAAGAGTAGCATCTAATGCGAGAGAGATCTTTCTTCTTTTGATGGAAGTGAGAAGATTTATTGTGATGAGGTTGCTCCCTCTTGAACTTACCTTTCTTGGTGTGTGCTGCGAGATCTTGGTCTTCACTTCCCATATTCTCTTCTTGGGCCACAAGCCTAGCTTCTTCTTGTGACCATTCCTCCCATAGTCTACTGAAAGAGATCAATTTCTTTCTTGCACATATTCTTTGGATGAAGGAGTCCCATGACCTAGGTAGGCCATTCAATGTGGCAATCACAATTTATCCATTCTCCACTACTTCATCCATAGATTCAAGTTGATCTTTGATTTGAGAGACCTTGGTAAAGTAGGATTGGATGGTCTCTCCATTCTGGATCTTTAACCCTTTCAATTGGTTCTGCAGTGTCATCTTTCGATTTATATTCTTTTCTTCAAACAAATTGGTCAACGAGTCAAACATCTCCTTAGGTGTCTTTATAGAAGACACATGGGGTATGAGATGGTCTTTGATAGAATCAACAATGATTCTCTTAGCCTTGACCAAGTTCTTCTTATGTAAGGCCTTAGCCTCATCTCCTTCTGGAGCTGGAACCTCTTGACTTATGTAAGTATCCAATTCATTCTCTTCTAGGATTAACCCAGTCCTATACTTCCATGCTCAGAAGTTATCAACCCCTTCAAGATTATCCTCAAGATTGGTGTGGTGAGACATATTAAAGAGTACTTCAAATGGAAATAGAAATTTTTAGGTCTTACCACTTAAATGCTGAGAACTGGATTAGCAAGATGGTGTGGAGATTCCAAAATTTGACCTTCCAGAATTGACTGTAATGTTTTTGATGTAAATCACAAATTTCGAATCCTCAGGGTCTGAAATTTTGGCCTGTGGTATCCTATCTTGTTATCTTTCCAACCCCATAGTTGTTATCTCAAATGGATTCTCCAGGAGGGAGATATTCCAAGTGTCACAACGTGACTTGTTTATGGGATGAAACAGGATAATGGACTTGTACAGAGTGACACGTATCATTGGTTAAACTTCGGCCTTTGAAAACCGGACCTGTGAAACCACAGTCTGTGCTCTTACTAAAACTTTTTACATAATTTAATTTGGAGCTTCCTAGCCCAAGTTGTGACCTTTTTCCCTAGGTCACCTATTTATGACTGAGATATGGATGAGGCAGAAAACCTAATTTGTACGGATCATAAAATAGAAAGTACAATGAATTAGATGCTGAGCCTCAAAAAAAGGTACAGGGGGATGTTATCTTCGGCCTGTAAAAGTTTCAGATCCTGAACCTTCGCAGAAATGGATTTATAGCGAAAGTGCCAAGATGACTAGTTTTTGCTATGCAAAGCTGTTAACACCCAGAAAGTGCTCACTAGCTCATTTCCCTATTCACATGACCCATTTGTCCACTTTTTCACCATCGGAGCCTCTGAAACCAACAAAAGGTCACCAAAAGACCTGAGTACACCCCTTTTTCCATTAAAAAAGATTATTTTTCCTAAAAAAGCATAAAAAACCCTAAAAAAGGGTCCAAATTCCCAAAAATATTAAAAAGGAAATTAAAATATTAATTTTATTCAAAAAAGGAAAAAGGAGGGAAAAGTACCTAAACCATGTTGGTCAATACCATTTGGTTTCCACAAAACCACAAATGGTATTCCCCACCACCAAAACCTATAAAAAGGTGGTAGGGGCTCCTCATTTCACATCCACTCATATTCCTATCCTCATGCTGCTGAAATCTCCCTTGAGCATTTTAGCCATTGAAGCAACCTTGGAGAAGGAGACCTTTTGGAGCTTGGAGCCACTCATCTTGGGAGTTGCTCTACATCAATCTTCACCATTGGAGGTAATACTATTGCAAGCACTAGCTTGCCCCATTTTCAAATACAAATCTATTCTTTCATAGTTTCTTGTTCTTGTTCTTAAAATATTTTCATTATTTGCTTATATTCTTGCATAGATCCATGATTAGTTTTGTTTAGATTAGTTTCTTGTTTAATTCTATTGAAACTGCTGCTACTAGTTAGCAGGTGCCCATAGCACTAAGCCTGGTTGCAAAACCGGGCCAACAAATTTTGGCGACTCCACTGGGTTTTGAACAATAGATCTCTAGTTTTGCTTTTAATCTTAGTTTTTTATTAGTTTTTAACCTTTAGATCCATAGATCTGCCATCTTAGACAACAGATCCATTGCTGTTCTAAGTTTTGGCCTCATCTATTGCCATTAACAGCCCGAAATTCTCAATTTTCGGGTTCGTTTTTCGGCTTTCGTGCACAGCTTTCGCCTCGCGGTTTTTAGCCTGACAGTCGCACGGTCCATCGCGGCTTTTGGCCTTTTTTCCACGCGGTTCACCACGGCTTTGCTACATGTTTCCGCGCTGCACATCGCGGCTTCGCGGCTGATTTCCACGTTGCACATCGCGGCTTCGCGGACATTTACCGCGCTGCACATCGCGACTGCGCAGCTCTTTTCCGCGCGGTTCCCCGCGGCTTCTCAGCCTATTTGCGCGCTGCACATCGCGGCTTCGCGGATTTTTTCCGCGCTGCACATCGCGACATTGCACCGAAATCCCGCGCGGTCCATCGCGACTGTGCGGCAGAAACCCGCGTGGTCCATCGCGGCTTTTCTGTCAAAACCCGCGCTGCTAATTTTTTCCATTCCGCCATTCCGATTTAAAAAATTAATTTTTACTGTATTTTCTGCCCACATTGCACATTTTTACAGTATTAAATTCTGCATATTTTACAGCAATCAAAAAATTTTACTATTTAGAATGCACATGTGAAAGAAGTCTTTTTAAAATTTTTTTATCAATTGAAAGAAGGATCTATTTTTGCATTTTATCTAGATTTAAAATATTTGTTGTTTACTTCTTTAAATATTTTGCCCGTAGCATAAATTGAAAACGAAATCCATTTATTTCGAAAAGAAGTTATATTATTTTCTTTACTGTTTGAGAGATCCTTTATTTTTCGAATAGTCTTTGAAAAGCATTTAATTTCAATTTACTGAAAAAAGTCATAAATATTTGCTTTTTTATTTTTCAAAAGGTCCTTTGTTTTTTGAAAATTTTCGGTAAAGCATTTACTTCTTTCAAGTTCAGTTTACAATATCACACGTGCACTCACTCGATCACTTAATTGAATTAAGCCTTAAAACGTACCCTAATTTCAACACACTTTTAACCCCACTTTGGGAACACTAAAAGAACTTTGTAGCTAGGTAGTATTGGGGGGATAGGTGTTCCAATAACACCCCTCAGTTATTACATCTGAGACATAGAAGTTGTCCAATTAGGGAGCTAAAATCTCTTAGTACTTTTTGGCGCGGTCACAACCGGTTTGTGGGAAGGCCTCTCCCCTAGGAGGGTTGGAGTCGCGAGGATGGTTCCGGAAGCCTGAGTGCAATACCGAAATCCATTCAGTAACCGAAGGGCTACCATTCGCAGTTCTCGGGATATCCCTGTATTGGGATATTGCGATCAAAGGACCAAACGACAGATTTACCTTTTCTCGACGCGTCATGAACGGAGTATCCTAGTAGCCTTTCTTTAGGATTGATTACCCGGTGTCCCTCCCGGTAGGGGGATATCTAGCCGTTGTCTCAACACTCATATTGTCTGACTTGGATTTCATCACCTTGCAGAGGATATCGTTTGTTTGAGTCACAATACTTTTAGTTAGGTGTTTGCATGATTCAACCCACCCTTGGTCTAGTTACACCTATTTTTTATAGAAGCCGTTTGCATGTTGGTACTTTGACCATTTGTTGCATTCCTCCACTTATTGTAGCACAGCTGCTAGAATAAGTGCCTTTTTTGAGGTTGATTTTTTGGCCTGAGAGCCTTCTTTTTTCACTCCCCTTCTTGCACCCTTGGTTGCATTAGGGTTTTGAGTCTTTTATAAATATATCACCACCTGATACTTAAACAAATTTTTTACACAAAAACTTAATTCTCACCATTGAGAATTTTAGACGCTCTCGTCGTCTACAGGCCGAACTCCCAGAGTTTAGTCCACTTGGCTCTCCACGTCACGGACGCAGAGCCTTATCCTTTGATTCGACACATCGTCAATCAACTAGACAGTCATCCGATTCTGACACACCTCACTTCACATTTGATTTGGAGGTAGAATCTGAAAACCCCACAGAGTTACCACCAACCACCATTATGGCTGGAACACCATTTGATCCACTGTTTACCAGCACCATAGGGGAGACATCCACAGACCCTTCTGCGGAGGTGCCATCAATGGCAACAACCACCCCCCTGGGTATGCCCAACATGGGTAACACTCCACATTTAGGAATGCCCAACACAGGGCCACCACCTGTTATGGGTATACCCAACATAGGGGTCACACCCCCTCTGGTTTCCACAAACCTTATCCCAGGAATCCCCACTCCTATTCCTAACCCAAGCGTAACCCATGTTGCACTTGGAGGTGCTGGCCCATACCAAACTACACCTATTGGAGGGCACATACCCTCCATACCTAGCATACCTATAGGCGCTACTGGACCCCTACATCATACCACAATGACTAGGCATGTCCCAGTTCCAGTCACCACATCTGCTAGCTTACCATACATGGCGAGTCTGAACCTGCCAGACTTAGCCAGGCTCACAAATGACCCCATCAGACACGATCCTGCGTGGCCTCACATGCCCACCAAACTCCCCTCTGACATCCCTAAGTTTGAGGGAAAGGCAGGTGAAGACCCCCAGAACCATATCATGTCCTTCCATTTATGGTGTTCCTCCAACTCCATAGTGGACGACTCAATCCGCCTCCAGCTTTTACAACGCACCTTCACTGGCTCTGCGGCTAAGTGGTATATCGAGCAGCCCCACGGGACGCATGCCACCTTTACCTCCCTCGCCTCAACTTTCCTGCAATTCTTCCAATTACTTGTCCGCTATGATGCGGGAGTCAAGATCCTACTGTCTTGCAGACAAACGACGGCCACCCACATCACTGACCACATTCATGAGTGGCGTCGACGCCGAAGCCTCTGCAAAATTAAGTTAGACGACCGTATCTTTTTAGATTGGTTTCTAAAATCCCTCCTCCCTCTTATTGCGAAGGATGTGGCATCTGAAAGACCCCAATCTGAAGAAGAGGCCATCCTCAAAGCCCAACAGTTTGATCTCATTTACGCCTAGTCGGGTTATCTATACACAATCATACCTGACGCCCCACGAGGTGACTCTTCACGAGGTGACGCACCGGGGGCATCACATGCCGCTGATGGCATCATTGGCCAAATCACCCCCCAAACTAAACCTTTCAGCATGGTGAGCACCATGCCCGCCCCAGACCTCTCTAGGGCTACATCTAGTTCCAGAGCAACAACTTCTTATGCTCCAACAAACCAGACCCATCACATTCATGGACCCTCTTGTCCACAACATTGTTATGGGAAAGCGCCATCAGCATATGTACCTCCTACATACTATACTCAACCTACCACACAGACCCCCATGCAGTTCCCACAACAACAGATGCATTACCCACAACCACCTGCCCCAGCTAATCTCACACCTTCAACAACTCAGGGGTACCAACAACCCCAACAGGCAGCTGGACCACCTCCAGCTCCACCTGCATATTACCCACCGCAACCTGCTCCCACACCTGCGGCTCCCCAGAATCCCCCCAATGCTCAAGGGCATGTGTACGCATAACAACATCAGCCCCAATACCAAAATAACCATTGCAATCAGGGTGGGCAACCAAACCGTGGAAACAACCAAAACCATAACCAAGCTCCACAACCTACCCATCCTCCGTAAAACAATAACGCGGCGCCTACTCATCAGAATCCTGATCGGCCACCTAAGCAAGCCAAAAATGCTAATTTACGAACAAACCATCCTTGTTCTATTTGCGGTGTCTATGGCCACTATACCCACGCTTGCCCACATCTGGAGCGAGCTCGGAAACTATGGACAGATGACGCCCATCGTCAAGGGCAGGCGGCTCCTCAGCCGCCACCCAACCCTCCACCACCTCAACAACAACCCTTGGTGCTACAAAACCCTTTTCCAACACAAGGAGTGGTGAACACTCAGCCGTTAGCCCCCCCACAGGGCAACGTGCAACCACAACAAATCACTTACACCGCTCCTGATCAACCCATGTTTGATTCAGGCACTCACCACTTATTGATGATGTCCACTACCGACGTCAATATCCAAACCCGTCGGAACCAGTATGGCCCTACCTCCGAAGCCCCCCCTACCGATAAGGATACTAACGTTCATCCCACCGATCAGACGTTACGGATACCACCTCTTCCACTCGATGGCGCGTCTAAAGCACCTCGTTTCCCACTCCGCCGTATCAACAACAACCCCAATGCACGGGCTGCGTCAAATTACAACATCGTAGATGACCTAGCTCAATCTCCCGCAGCCATGTCTGCATTAGAAGTCTTGAAAAACTGTCCTACGCAGCGCAAGACTTTACTTTCCGCCATTGGGGCGATTGACCCAAATGATTCGAAATTGATGACCTTTGATTTGGACCAGTCTGAACCACGTCTGCCTTCCACCATAGCAGTCCAAGTTTCTGTTTCTATTCGGAATCTTGTCATCCATCGATGTATCATGAACGAGGGTGCGTCCACATGCGTCATGTCCACATTTTTTTGGCAGAAGTTGGGATCCCCTACTCTCCAACAATCCACCACTGCGTTGCGGGCCTACGACGGTCGGTCAGCTCAACCTCAAGGTCTACTACCCAAGGTCCCCGTCCAGTTGGGTGGGAAAACTGTGCTCATCGACATCGAGTTCATTAATGCCCAACTCGATTATAACCTTTTACTTGGCCGCAGTTACATGTACGCCATGAAAGCAGTCGCCTCATCCGTTTTTCGCACCATGATGTTCCCTCACGAGGGACGCGTGGTCAAAATCGACCAACTCACATACTATGATCCCAATGCCCCTGCAGCACCCGAAAATGTTCTTCCCATGATTGAACAACCAACTTCTAGTGCAATTACCTCCTTTCTTTCTTCTGTGGGACCCGGACTTTACTCAGATACACCAATGACCTCTACATTCCAGGCCATTCCACCATCATCACCAGAGACCCATGTCGCAAACCTCTGTACTCTTTCACAGAATACACAAACACCCGTTAGTCAACCACCATTGGTACCGACTCACATCGGTGTTACACCCATCCACACCATCCCCTTTCTATTTCCTCCTTCGGGGGTAGTAAGCGCCCCGGTTATGGCTACCCTTAGTCTACCCGGGTTAACATTGGGATTACCCATGTGGTATATTTCGCCTCCCGTTCCACCGCTGACACCAAACGTCATCCTCCAACCGGTACAACCTATTGTTACCACAAATCAACCTCCTCCTGGTGTCGCAATCCCTTCGTCGTCAACGAAACCTCCTCCTAGTCTCAATATCCCTTCGTTGTCAACGAATCCTCCCCCTCCTATCAAGCCCACTGGGGGAAGAGGTCCACAACCATACACTGCTATTCCACCTCCTAAGGCAGTTAAACCCCTACTGGTGTTTCGAGCTCCCCCTAAATGCTCGTTGTGCGATGAGATAGGCCATCCAACTCATCAATGCCCACAGTTACCAGCACTCCAAGAGCATATGAATATGTTGGACGATGACGCTGGCATCCCAGTCATTAGACTTGAGCCACCTCCTCAGCCTCGCGACAGATCACTGCGCACCAACCATCCTTGTGCCATATGCAGTGTTTACGGCCACTACTCTCACCATTGTCCCGATCTCCCTGACTATAGAGCAGCATTGTACGAGTTAAACAATGTGTATTTGGAGATATCTCCTCCCCTAATCGAGGAAATCTACCCCCCGCCATCATCCTCGTCGGAAGAAGTCAATACAATATATATGATTTCAACAACCTTCAAACCAGAACCCCTTGATTTATGGTCTGACTACTTCAATACTGATGAGCAAATTTTGGAGACACTCACTGCACCCGACTACCCTTGGGATGATATGCATCATCGCTCATACTTCCTCCCGGAAGCATCTACATCCACCGCATCCAACCAGCTATCCGTTGAATCGAAAGATTTCATACCCACTAAGGTCGATTGGTTAAAAGACCCCATCCCAGCACCGGATGCCTTTGAAGAAGGGAACATGTCGAACATTTCCCCCACTATACAGATAGACATTTCCACAACACCAGGGAAACCTGAGCTCATCTCACTGGGCGCATCTTGCACTCAAGCAGAAACTCAGGCGTACAAAAAGCTCTTTCAAGAGTTCCGTGATGTCTTTTCCTGGTCCTATACTGAGATGCCTGGTCTCGACCCTGCCATTATTGAACACCACATTGATACATGGCCTGAGGTACCCCCTGTTCGTCAGAAACAGCGACCCATTCACCCTTCCAAGCTCCCCGCTGTTAAAGCTGAGGTCGAGAAACTTCGCAAAGCAGGGTTCATTTACCCTATTCCATACACCACCTGGGTGTCGAACCCCGTTCCCGTCAACAAAAAGCAAGGCACCCTTAGAGTATGCACTGACTTCCGCGATTTAAACCACGCTTGTCCAAAAGACAATTTCCCCACGCCATTCATTGACCAACTCATTGATGAGTGTGCGGGCCATGAAGTCCTATCCTTCATGGACGGGTTTTCCGGATATAACCAGATTCACATCCGCAAGGAGGATCAGTACAAGACTGCCTTCACCACCCCATGGGGCACCTTTGCCTATCGCGTCATGCCATTTGGCCTTAAAAATGCTGGTGCCACTTTCCAGCGAGCCATGACCTATTGCTTTCACGACTTGGTCCATATCCTGCGAGTCTATCTTGACGACCTCACAACTCGTTCCCGAAAACGATCAGACCACCTTAACGACCTCCGGCAAGTTTTCCTGCGTTGTCGCAAATATAAAATCTGCTTGAACCCACACAAGTGTGTCTTTTGTGTCCCGGCAGGCCGCTTATTGGGTTTCATTGTTTCCCAAGACGGAATCACTGTCGATCCCTTGAAAGTCAAAGCCATCTTAGAACTTCCGCCTCCTCGCACGCTTCGGCAGCTCCAAAGTCTACAGGGGCGGTCCAATTTCCTTAGGTGCTTCGTTCCTGATTATGCAACCAAAGTTCACGGTTTCTTACGCTTACTTCCTACCCACATACCCTTTGTTTGGGATGAGCAAGTAGACACGACGTTCGAAGCCCTCAAGAAAGCTCTCACACAATCCCCCTTGATATCCCCACCGGATTTCTCTCAAGACTTCACCCTTTATGTCTCGGCATCTGAACATGCTGTGTCCGGAGTTTTGGTCCAAGAAGATGCCTCCCACCAAGAGCATGTGATTTATTACGTCAGCCAGACCTTGTCTGGCCCACCTCTGCATTACCCATACGAGGAAAGATTAGCCCTAGCGGTAGTCTTTTCCGTACAAAAATTGTGACACTACATTCTACTCATTCATATCACGGTCATGGCCGACTCCAACCCTATGGTCTATCTCCTCACCCGGTGGCTCCTACAAGGTCGTGTTGCTAAATGGGTCATTATCCTCCAGGAATATGACCTCACCTTCAGAACTCCCAAGAGCACTAAAGCCCTCGCACTTGCTCACCTCATCACTGACCTCCCATCCTCTTCAACATCACCCGTCATCCAAACGGACCTGATTGACGAGCAGATCTTCATCATCTCGTCTGACGACCCTTGGTACGGAGACATTTTGACTTACCTTCGTACGCAAAAATTTCGCCCACACATCGATCGTGATGGACGCCGTCGCATACGACACCACGCCCCCCGATACCTCTTGTTGGGGGATGTACTTTACCGACGCAGCGTTGATACCATCTTATGCCGCTGCCTATCCCATAGTGAGGCAGAACAAGTCCTCAATGATTGTCATAGCGGTGCCTGCGGAGGCCATTTCTCCGGCATGGCCACCGCCCAGAAAATCATTCGGGCAGGTTATTTTTGGCCATCATTGTTTAATGATTGCATCACCGCAGTCAAGCATTGCCAGAACTGCCAATTATTTGCCCCCAAAGCAAGAACCCCCCCCCGCCCCCCTCCATCCAGTCATCACTGTTGGACCATTCTGCAAATGGGCCATCGACTTCCTCGACTGCAACCCCACGTCATCCGGCGGTCACAAACACATCGTTGTGGCTATAGATTATTTCACCAAGTGGGCAGAAGCCATGCCAACCTATAATTGCAAAGCCGACACTGCAGCACGGTTTTTCTTCAACCATGTTATCGCTCGTTTCGGAGTACCACAGCAACTAGTCTCCGACCACGGCTCTCACTTCAAAGATGCCGTCTGGAAGGAATTATCAACCATGTTGAAATTTGAATACCATTTATCTTCCGCTTACTATCCCCAAGGAAACGGCCAAGTCGAAGCGATCAATAAAATTTTGAAGACCATTCTCCAACGTACTGTAGACAAGCACAAATCCAATTGGCACCACATGCTCTTCCCGGCACTATGGGCCTACCGCACCTCAACCAAAACTGCCACCGGTTTTACCCCTTTCCATTTAGTTCACGGTGTCGAATCCGTCCTCCCTATTGAGTACTAGATCCTAGCCTTACATATCGCCGTTGAACTCCTACCGGACACTTCCCCGATCGAGCAACGTTTACTACTCCTAGATAAGGCCGATGAAGATCGGCGCACAACCATTCAAAACATGGAAGCAGCTAAACAACGATCGAAACTAAGTTACGACAAACACGTCCACCCAAGAACCTTTTCTGAGGGAGACCTTGTCCTCGCTTACGATCAAGCTCATGATAAAACCGGAAAGGGAAAGTTCGTGTCTATGTGGCAAGGCCCCTACATCATACACACCTGCCTCGGGCAGGGGGCATACATTCTGACCGATTCAGAAGGCAATCCTCTACGCAACCCATGCAACGGGTTGTACCTTAAACGATTTTACCCATAGAAAATCTGATGGACACCATCGTCCATTTTAGTATAGGCATACTTTCTTTGTTCACAAAAAATTCAAAAAACCTAAATATTTGTTTTTCTCTGCATGACCACAGATGGAGCCTCTTCCACTCTGCCATGTCGGTTTCGCTGATGGTGCAAGCCGTTGGTCTCCCAATCTCACCTCCGCATCTTGGGTAATATACTCCCCTTCACATGAGTTAATTCACATTGACGGAGTATGTTTAGGTGCCGCTACCAATAATCAAGCTGAATACGATGCCGTGACCGGTCTCCTGGCCGCTGCTCTCCAAATGAGCATTCGTCACCTCAACATTTTCTTGGACTCACAGCTCCTAGTTTCCCAACTCAACAATGATTACCAGGTACGCGATCCCTGTCTTTTCAGAAAATTCCTGTGCACTAAACAAATGGTTAGACAGTTTGAATCCATTTCATTCACACATGTCCCAAGACACCTCAATAGTGTAGCAGATAATATGGCCAACAATGTCCTCGACTGGCACACCAATCACATCATGTCATATCCATAAACAAAATGCATCCACGTGCATAACATGTGCCTCCACGGGCATAAAACAAATAACCAAATAATGCATCCACGTGCGTAACATCTGCCTCCACGGGCATACATAAATAACAGCATACTGCATCCAAGTGCATAACACGTGCCTCCACGGGCATATACAAAAGACAAAGGTGCATCCACGTGCATACACGACAATATATCCAAATATATATCCACATATATATATAAACCAAATAGTCAACATGTCATAGGTGCCCTCAGCACCCGATATACAAAAATACATCTGTCATACAAAAATGCTTCCCCATATGCTCATCAGCATTTGGGGGCAGATACAATATCTCTACTCATCTGGATCCCTAGGATCCTCCGGCTCCTCCTCCGGATCCTCCTCCGCTGGCCCCGCCGGGTCATGGCGAACCCGAACTCTCCGCTCTGCCGGCCCCACTGGATCATCCCGCAGACGTATCCTCCCCTGAGCCGGCCTTGCCGGATCATCTCGTCTACCATCCCTGTGCCTCGCCACGAACACCGCTGTCCTCAATAGGAGCGACTGCCACTCAGGTGGCACACCGAAACAACCCTGCAAAATATCCCGATCCAGGTCCCTCCAACCATCCTCGGGGAGTCCAGCTAGGATCCGGGCAAAGGTCTGTCTGACACCCTCTATGGCGTCATCGCGAGGGCCAACCCCTCACCCACGAGCTGCAAATCCTCCACCACGCGGAGGGGGCACCGCTGCAGGTGGATGGGCGACCACCATCGCCCGCCCTTGACGAGCCACGTAGTCAGGTGGTGGCACTGGACCCACATCTGCACAAAGCAAGTAAGCCATCACATACTATACAACATAATCATCAATGATAAATCAAACAACATATGATATAATATCAAATAAAACACAAAACATACTGTCTAAGCTCCAGGCCTGTCCTGGGGCACGAGGCATCTCTGGGTCACCTCGATAGTCCATGCCGGCATAAGGGTAGTCCTCAATAACCAGAGGCATCTGCTCCGACTGCTGATAGAAATCCTCCGTGAAGTAACCGCAGACACCACCGCCACCACGAGGCATCATTTGCCCCCATCTCATCATACGAGGCTCACTCGGAAGACCAGCACGAATGGGTACCCGTGGCCGCAAGGTCGGCACCCACTCGAAGAAAAAACAACATAAAAATGAGGCATAACAAAACTCGCCTCCCTCTCTAATGGCCTTGTCCAGATCTCTCCGGACACCAGCCAGAAACATCTGCCCCCAGGCATAATAAGTACCCTGAAGAACAGAATCCACCATCATCGTCTGCCCCCCAGACATACGATGTGGCGCAGCAGCACCCAATATCCGTAGAACGCAGGCCCCAACAGCTCGCATATCCCACTCATGTAGGGATCACAGACTAATAGAGCTGTTCTGCAAAACATCATCATCAACACAGAAAGTCTGTAACAGGTCCTCCATATCTACACCTGGAGGCAACCTCGGCAAGATATCACCCACCTCACCCAAGCGAGGCAACCCAGTCAAAAAATAGACATCCGTGAGAGTGATCTCTAACCTCTCACCCCCAATGATAAATGCACCCTCCGCTGGCACCCACCAACTCACTAGATTGTTCAGGAGCCGTCTCACTGAACGAATAGGCGGGATCAGAGCGAACTTCAAAAGTCCGCTCATAGCCAGAGTCTGTCTCACCCCTGCATCAGTCTCAATCCTCAACATAAGATCATCATCGATCTCCCGCTCCCGCCACGAAGACTGTGGTCTCCTCAACATCCTGCCAGAAAAACAGAAGAAATTTTTAGCCCAGCATAAAATTCTTTTGAAAAAATCCCATCGCGGCTTTTACACAAAAATCCGCGATGCCCATCGCGGCTTTTCCACCAAAAGCCACGATGACCATCGCGGGATCCATGCAAAAACCCGCGATGAACATCGCGGGTTTTGACCGGACAGTCGCGATGAACATCGCGACTATCCCCCATGAACCCGCGATGAACATCGCGGGTTCCAGCCTCGCAGTCGTGATGAACATCGCGACTGTCAGCTTAAAACCCACGCGGTTCATCGTGGGAACAGCCCCGAAACCCGCGATATTCCATGTTGGAGAGCCAACATGGAATTTCGCGGCCTTCGGGGGCCCGCCGCCAAACAAAAAAGACATAATTGACAAGGCTAAGGCAAATAGAGTTACCTGCAACTCACTGAATCGAAAACCAACGGTGAAATCTCCCAGAAATCGAGAAATAGCTCTGACAGCTCTATCAAACTCGCACGTAACAATGACATGTCATCTGGGCCCCACGCCCTATTTATAGAAATTCCACCAATTTTCAAACAACCATTGCGGGATCATACGAACTCCATTTCTCAAACTGTTGGTACCGTTGGAATCAGCACAGTGAGAACTTCATGCAGGTTCCTTCCTTTTCCCGTTTTCACGGGGTCCATTTTTTGACCATTTTTTTGGCCTCTCTCGTGGCCTCGGTTTGCGTGCCACATCAGCCGTTCTCTGTTTTGGACGTGCCATATGTCACCGGATCCAGTTTTCCGCGCTCGGGACGATGCTTGAGATCATTTCTCGCTCTCACCTATAGAGTTTTCGAGCATTTTTTCCATGCCCGCCACATAGCCTCGGTTTGCGTGCCACATCGGCCGTTCTCCGTTTTCGACAATCCTTATGTCACCGGATCCAGTTTTCCGCACTGATGACGATGCTTGAGATCTTTTTTCGCCATCGTCAATACCTTTTTGTTCGGTATAATTTTATCCCTTTTTCGGGCCGAGCAACCCCTTTTTACGAAAAAGGCACTTAGGGAGTTTCTGTTAAGCTCTTTTCTGACTCCTAAAAACAATGAAAAGGTTGCCGAGCAACCTTGCTTCCTTTCATGCTCGCTAAACGTATCTGAAAGGGCGTCTACTTGGTATAAGTTTACCCCTTTTCCGGACCTCGTAGACTAATTACGAAAAAGGTATACTCTAGTCACATCGGCTAGAAGAGTTCTCCATCTGCATCATTTTATGCTTTTTCGGGCCTTGGAGACTAAACTTACGAAAAAGAAACACCAATAGAGTCCACTTACCGTTTTCAGACTCTCTAAACATGAAAGCAACCATGAGCATGAGCCGTCCTGGGCTCACAAAATCCACAGGACTGTACCATTTCAGAGCACAATTTTATCCCTTCTTGGAGCTCATTAAAACTACGAAGAAGGAATCAATGGTGCCTCTTGGTGCCACGACATATCACATCTACTCATTAGGCAGCTTCCCCATTTTGGTCGCCTTTGTTCAGAGTATTCTGCAATATGTCACCTTGATAATTCCTCGACGACACCTATCAGCTCGTCCTCCCCCCCCAGAGTCAATATATACCATTCAGTCAATAAAAGCAATGATCCCCACACCGACAAGTCAGTTCCCTATGCTGCCAGGTCAACCATGTCATCATGCTCTGAACAAAGGAAGGTTGAGTCTACCCACTTTATGACCCAGTTATTCCCCATCCCCATAAGTATGTCAGTCCTACCATTATCACTACAGCACTTCAGTTCTACACCTCGTGCTCCTATCAAGGAAACATCATTGCCTTGTTAGTTGCTGGTCTCCCTCTGTCGACGACAACCACATTTATTCCAGAGGATAGACCTAGAGGTCCCTGTGTCTTGGACTCATCACCATTCATGATGAGTGCCTACGAATCATTTCGAGAAGACTCCTCGGTACTTCTCTAAATGGTTGTTTCTCACATGCTCGACTTCAACACCTTGATTGCATCATTGAGACTCGCACAGGGCGTTGATCCTTTCAAGTTTTTTCGTCGAAGACCCCGGGTACCTCCTGACTCTTCCACATTTGAGAGTCTACCTATGGAAACAACCAATTACACTTTTTCTATAGATATCCGGGTTGCGCATGGCGACAGTATTCAGATGTACCCCAGTTTCATACTCCCTTGGGTACACAGTTACATTAATTCTCAGAGATGACTCATAATCTTTGAGTCCCTACAAATGTTGGACACCTTCAGTTTCAGTAGTTCACCAGTTATTCCAGTGTATCAGTTATTGAGATCAGTTATGATCAAGAGTATATCCCAAAATAATGTCCCCCCTGGACCATTATGATATACCAGTAGATTCTTTATGTATTAGATCCCCCTTCTTGGGACTAATTGTTATGTATATGTCTTGATACGAGCATGGGAATGCCTGCCTCGTCCATTATCAGAGATTATACCTCATTCATATTGAGGCCATGTAATATGTTTTGTTTTTGCAGCTTCCAAGGGCCGTGGCTCCAGTCTCCAACCGGTCTCTTCTCTCCCCTAAAACCCCAGAAAAAGACAAATGAACTATGATGTCTATCGGCCATACGATGAGCTCCTGCCCTCACACATCAGGGGGCAATCTGTTAACACCCAAAAAGTGCTCACTAGCTCATTTCCCTATTCACATGACCCATTTGTCCACTTTTTCACCATCGGAGCCTCTAAAACCAACAAAAAGTCACCAAAAGACCTGAGTACACCCCTTTTTCCATTAAAAAAGATTATTTTTCCTAAAAAAACATAAAAAACCCTCAAAAAGGGTCCAAATTCCCAAAAATATTAAAAAGGGAATTAAAATATAAATTTTATTCAAAAAAGAAAAAAGGAGGGAAAAGTACTTAAACCATGTTGGTCAATACCATTTGGTTTCCACAAAACCACAAATGGTATTCCCCACCACCAAAACCTATAAAAAGGTGGTAGGGGCTCCTCATTTCACATCCACTCATATTCCTATCCTCATGCTGCTGAAATCTCCCTTGAGCATTTTAGCCATTGAAGCAACCTTGGAGAAGGAGACCTCTTGGAGCTTGGAGCCACTCATCTTGGGAGTTTCTCTACATCAACCTTCACCATTGGAGGTAATACTATTGCAAGCACTAGCTTGCCCCATTTTCAAATACAAATTTATTCTTTCATAGTTTCTTGTTCTTGTTTTTAAAATATTTTCATTATTTGCTTATATTCTTGCATAGATCCATGATTAGTTTTGTTTAGATTAGTTTCTTGTTTAATTCTATTGAAACTGCTGCTACTAGTTAGCAGGTGCCCATAGCACTAAGCCTGGTTGCAAAACCGGGCCAACAAAAGCCCTTCTCTAGCCTAGCCTCCTCTTGCCTTTTATGAACTGTGGAGAGAAAACCCAAAAATCAAGAAGCCCTAGCTTCTGCAACTTCACAATGTCTTCTTCTTAGGTTAGCTCTGATACCATGTTAAATTTTTAATAATTTCATTCAATATTATCTAGGATCACTAAGAGAATAACATGCACAGCATAACAATCACAAGAGACAATGGACACAAAGAATTTCACCGGGGAAAACCAAGAAGGTGAAAAACCCCGCAACTTCCTTAGAGATAGAATAAGAACCAATACAAAGATCACAAAGATCAAACCCCAAAAGATAGATGTCTTCATTAGCTACTCCACCTCCACTTGTGCGCACTCCTCTCTCTCAACTATGCGAGTTGGATGAGTGAGTGAATTGAGTAAAATGAGAGAGACACACTCTCTATTTATACAATGACTCGACCTGCCTTTAACCTTAATTGGGATGAATTCCTAAGGAATCCTAATAACCCATTCACATGACTCATACAGGGCCTACCCCACCAAGGTGGTCTAATAACCCATCAAATACAAATGATGACACTTACAATGTAACTTGCGACACTTGCAAATACAAATGACGACACTTCCAATCGAAGGAATAACACATCTCTGTTGGGGATACAATAAAGTACAAATGTAATACATACAATATACAAGTGAATATCTTCCAAAGTTACAAATACATCAAAAATGGTTCTGGAAATAGAGTTACGGTTTGTCCGTGGCATCGGTTGGAAGTTTGGGTCAAATGAGTATAAAATAGGGGTCGGAAACACTTTTCAAAATCATTTGTACTTTGTGCTACAGACCTTCGAGAGTGCCTTTTGAGTGATTATGGGAGATATGGTCTACCATTTGTCGAGCCACGAGTTCCATGTATGCTTGACCCTTGCACTCTTCAATTTTATCCAGGTAAACTTAGGGTTGGGGGTCCCTTGGGTGGCTAGGGGTCCTTTTTATGTTTTTAGGACTACCGCACGGGATTTTGAAAAAATCCCACGCAGTAGCATGGGATTTTTGGAAAATATCATGTTGTCTTAGCACGATATTTTTCGAAAAACGTGCATGGTGTTTCATGCTCACTAGAATGAAAATAATGTAATGTATCACGCGTAATGTAGGATAAATAAGCTTCGGACGCACTCTGGTTTTAGCGGGAATGTTCCTCAAATAGTTGTGTGGCCAAGATCTATATCTCCCACGTGGTGGTTCCACACAGCCAAATAATGTTTCGGTCGTGCTATACGTAGGTATGTCATGAAATGTCATGCTACATGCAGGCCTTTTTAGAGAAGGACGCGCTAATGCTTTTACAAGTCTAATGGGAGATCATTTCCTTGTGCAAGTGGTTGTTGGTTATTGATTGCACACATCTGAGATGTTTAGTGGAGAGAGAGAGAGAGTATGATGACCTCCAATAGGTTGTGTTAGTCATCCGAGCGATGACCGAGGCCTTACGTGATGCTGGTCTCTTGAAGTTCTTCAAGTGCCCTCTAATGCAGTCGTTCGATTACCTCTTGTGGTGGCTTATGGACATGTGGGTCCCAGACCGAGGAGTGTTCCATATAGGAGGTGAGAACCTAAGCATTACGACTTAGCATATTTATTTCTTGATGGGATTGAAACCCCAAGGGTTGAGGGAGCTCCTCCCTCCACAGCGGGTTAGGGAGACGATCCGCATGTTAGTGGATCAGTACCATGGTGGTGACTAGATTTTGCAAGAGTTCTATGAACTTTGGTGGAGTGTTGGTGAGCCACATGAGATCTATACCGGTAGAGGTTGTTGTGATATTCGTTATTTATGTATTGGGATTTGTGTATCCCAACCAGATCACAAGGGGATGGCTCCAACTGGTAGAGACGGTGATGGCTAGTCGACCCATGGCGTGGAGTTCGCTGATGCTGTAGATGATGATGTAGCAGATAAAAAATTTGCATTAAGGTAGGGGGTGATGCACCTTCTGATATGACAATGTTTTGTGATCCTACTTCTTTGAGCGTTACTTGTCATTGCGTCCATAGGTGGTGGTGCCACCAAGGGGACCATAGGAGCCACAAATGGCTTTTTTGGGGCATGCTATTCTTCATGCTGGTGGCGAGCCTATGGGGTCCTATTATATGACATAGGTGCTGGATGTATGACATGGATGCATAGGGTGACTAGAGAGATATCCTTGGATAAGGATGGACTTTCGAGGAGATCTGGAGTTGCACATTCCTGTTGGCGGTTTCAATGCGAATGGTATGTTTTGGTGGTTTTGTACCTTTCGCATATATATTTGTACATAATTTTATTTCTACACATTTGCGATATATATGTTTATCAGGCACTAATGATGGTTTTCTCCTTTGTGATGAAGATGTTAGTCATGTGAGGCCACCTCAAAGGCCGAGACTAAGGAGAGATTAGCTAGCCATCAGGGCTGGGCAAGCCATTGGAAGAGTAGGTGTGGTCGAGGGTGGTGCTTCCAAAGTGGGAGGAGTCGGTACTAGAGGATCTACGATAGGGGGGGAACTTCTGGAGACTAGATGGACATTGTGATAGCTGACTTAGAGCAGCAATTAGGTGGGCTATCGTCTGGGGTTGATGAGCGGGATTGAGCCGACCTCAAGGATGATGAGGTGGAATTGACACTTCACCTACCAACTAAGTGTGGGACAGCTTGGAGGAATATCATAAGGCAGGTCACAGTTGTGCTCCATGTGGCACAGGAGCTGCAGGGAGGAGTGACCCCTCCTCCACGACAAAGGTCGTGGAAGGGACCAGAGCTGGAACGAGGGAAAGTTGTGTGTCCGTTGGCTATTTTGGGACCCCGAGATCCTCCAGTTGGCGGGGCAGCTTGATTCTTTTTGTATAGGGATAATGAGCCCCATTTTTGTATGTATACATTTTTTAGGAGCTTATGGGAGGCGGGTTTTTAATGTATCCCCCATAAGGTTGCTATGTATATGCTCTAGAAGGGCCATGTTTTGTACATGACAAGCATTTTTTATGATATATATATATACACACACACATATATATATATATACCATTTTGGAGACACATGATGTATGTGTCTCTGTATGTATGTGATGTATGTGTATTTTTCTTTATGTTTGCTATGTGTTGATGTGATGCATATGTAGTAGTTGATACTAGCATATTTGTTTTGGGCATGTGTTATCGACTATATGATTTGTGATGATGAGATACATGTGTAGTTGTAGGTGAAACACATGGACATATTTATGTATGATTGATATGCAGGGTTATGCAACTGAGTGATGGACTAGGAGACACTTCAATACCTCATTGGCGATGGAGTCAATGAAAGTATTGGCGTTTCTTGGTATATGTGTGAAACTTATGGTTTCAAACTGTCGAATGAGAAGGCACACATGTAGAAAATTTCGGAAGAGGAGTGAGTTGTGGACATGGAATACATTATTCAACTACGATATGACAAGTTGGGAGTTGAGGTGCACCTGTAGATGGTGAATTCCTAGGTGTAGGGCATCGCTTTATAAACCTATTACGGCATCGTACTCTGCTTAGTCGTTTGTTAGTGCCCCCAAGCACACCCCTCCGATGTGGTGGAGTGTATGGGAGGGGGGATTTATAACCCACGCGACGGATGGGAGATGTTTGGACCATCAATTGACACCGTCTGCATATCCTATGTAGATCTCTGTATGTGACGCCATCTACATTTGAAGAAGAGAGGTAGTTTACTTTCTAATTCAAGATAATTGAAACGAAAATAAATTTTTTTTGACAAAAAATAAGAATATCAATGGCTGGTGTTGGATGTCTTGTTTGTGTTGAGGTGGTATAAACCCCCTTTTGATTCATTAGTTTTTTGGGAATGTTGGAAGGTGGTCTACATCTTCATCGGAAGATGAGGAATAACTGCAAGTGAGGACACCGACTAAAGGAGATTCAACATCAATGGTATCTGGTACGGTTGGTATTACTTCCTCGGCTGGTAACCTTCACGGGGTTATATGGAGGGGTTGTAATTGACCTTTCATTCTCATTAGTTCGAGATGAGTTTGTCATTCAGCACATGAAATGGGGCATTGAAAGGAGTAACGGGTGGTATCTCCATAAGATTGGAAAGGTCTTGGTACGCATGGACATAAGCATTATTGGTCCTCTTGAGTGTTGATTTGCTCCATTATGCATGCGATGGCGCTAAGAGGGAGCATATGGGAGGAGTACCCACATGATGAGCATTAATTGTGTGATTGCATTGTTATAAGTTTAGATGGGTTTTGCGATGTGATAGGATCTACCACATTTTTTGCATCTAGCACAACTTCCGTGGAAGGTGTGACCGGCGGTGTCGCTGATGTGGTGATCACATTAATGGATGCTACCTCCTAGTTTAAGAAGGGGGGTTCCTCAATTGTTACTTGAGTGAGACAAACTATTTCCAACACCTTTATATATCAAGGGAGTTTGGGGCAATGGTGCATATAGTTCCCATGTTGAGCACATATGGAACATGCGTGATTCGTACATAATGTTTTTGACTTAGATGTGGGCGAGGGAGGTGTGCTGCATTTCACCGTTGGTGGAACATGGGTGATGCTAATGAGAGTGTTAAGCAAATTCCTTATCTTTGGTAGAGTAGGACATAGATTGGTTACGTGGCCTTGCTTCTCACAAAGAGAACATGATTGTGTGACACTTTGATTGGGAGTATTGATAATTAGTAGGGATTTTAATTCATGATGGTTGATGCCCCCTGATTCAGGTTTCACGATTTGATAATAGATTATGATGTTTGCATGTAGGGAGTTAGATCTGCAACATATCAATCTATCCTACTAAGAATTGGTGAAATTCTACGTCAGCATTATGAAAAGATTATCACAAGTTTCCAAAGATCTAGATTCATTAATCAATACTCATTAATATCTAAAGACAATTAAGAATTAAATTCATGCATGATAAGCTAAATTCAAACTCATATATGGTAGAAACTTGAATCCATTCATATTAGAACAAGGAATAAGTACATCCTTACCAAGGACATTGGTGTGAATCCCTCCTCCATTGCCATGAGATTCCTTTCCTTCACCCTTGCTTTTGAAGAATTTGAGCTCTTTCTCCTCCTTCAGAATCTCTCCAGCATGCCTTTGCTCTTCCTTTGTGTGTCTTTACCATGCCCCAAATCCTTTCTTATATAGCATTGGGAAATGGGCCTTAGGCTTCTCTTTTGAATGTGGGATAATCCTCTTTCATGATTTTAGATCATTTTCACTTAAAAACCTCTTTTTCCATAGTTTTTGGGCTTTTTTACACAACTTAGCATATTTTAAGCACATTTAATGCACTTTAATGCATTTCTCTTCACTTATTGATTGGTGTAGCTTGGTTTTGGACCTTTTATGAGCGGTTCAATGACTGAACTTAGTCTCCTTAGGTTCTTACTATCTTCACCTGACCCTTCCATTTATGGGAGAAGTGTTTAGATCAGAGAGGACTTGTCTCTGAATGTACTTGTGTTCCGTCTTCATGTTGCGGGCGCATAGTAGAAATGTTTCTTCTGTCACATGACTAAGGGTGTTAATTTGATTGTTAACAGATGCCCCCTAATGTGTGAGGTCTGAAGTAGAGCTAAGGGCCAAAATACATTACTGAAATTTATACTCGGTATATTGATACTCTTTATATTGCTACGCTGTATACTGATACTCTTTATCATTCAAAGCAAGGATAAGGGAAGGAAAGCTCACATGCGATGGATTGAGGATCACACCTGTAAAACATAACAATTTCTCAAATATATAATATCTTCCTGAGGTAGGCATATCCATGCTCGGCAGTAAACAAGCATGGCCACGAACAATACACAGTGGATCCATGTCAAAAACAAATTTTTCTGAAAATGTAAATGTGCACTTTGATGAGTGCGAGAACAAAGTCTTTTTGGGCTTCTGACATGGCATTCTAATCTTGCGCAGCTTGGGCAGTGCATCGATGAGTGATACAACTATTTTTCCCAAGGTCTTCAATACAAATCGACAATAGTAAGAGTTTATATCATGCAAATAAGTGATTTGAGGTTGAGCATAATAAAACACCATCTGATTACCAGTCATTGATGTATACCGTTAACAGATGCAAAGAGACCCACCGATAATGATGATGGACTCTAAGGTACTGAGTACAAACTAGCAAGTGTGAATAGATGTTCTGAAGTCAAACACTTGTAGAATCAAATAATTAGGGGTCATTGATGTATACCCACTATCATTTGCGAGGAAACCTTCCACTAATGACTGCAAGATCCAAGGTACTCTCGGGTTTCTAGATCCATGTCCTTGATGATGATTTGATGTCGATAGGAATAGATCCATTGGAAGGAGGGAATTGATGCATCCCACATCAACCGATACGAAACAAAGATCAATAGTATGATATAATTTGGAAGAACTGCAAGATCCAATACTGTATACTGACACAAGGAAGGATGACATGATTGGTCCAGAATATTTGAGGAATGGCTGACTTGGTTTGGACTTCCCTTGAACACATAACATGAAGCAGAATGGACACTTGGCAACATAGGACTTTGAGTAACCGACTTTAATGAAATTCACTAATGCCAGATGCATTAACGAAAGCTCCATTGGTGACGGGAAGGATAACCCATCGGTGGATATCTATTCAAAATAATGGTACAATTTCCTAAGGCAAATGCAGATGGTGTACTGATAATGGGGACCAAATAATGTGTCATGTTCAAGGGCGACAAGGACTGACTGTTGTCGTTTTCTTCAAGGATTCACTAGTACAAAATGAGAGATAAGTGACTAGGTGACCAAAAAATTTGGTCACCATAGTTTTTTCAAGGGATAAATGACCAAAATTGAGAAATTTTAAGTGAGCTCACTAAAAATGATCAATTTGGCCACGGGATAAGAACTAAACTAAAAATGACCAAGATAAATGACCAATTTGGTCACCGGGGATAAGAACTAAACTAAAAATGACCACACAACAATTTGGTCATTTTTAGTTGTGTCACTCTGACAATGGAAAATTACAGTTTTGACAATGAATTTGCACAATTTACTAAATTTTAACACCACAATTTTCGGTAAGTTCATGTACTTTGCGTCATGTTCGCTAAAAATTGTCAATTTCACAACCTTCATTAATTCTCCATATGCATCCATTCATCATGGCTTCCTTTGCGCTTGAGTTCATAAAGTTCTAAAGTCCCCCTCAGCCCCTTCCCTGCAAAAAAATATCAATATATAGTAAATATATAATATGCTAATATATATATTATATAGTTAATATATTAATATACTATAATATCTATTGTTTGGTAAGTATAGGCATATGTGGGAACTAAGCAGAGAAATTTTGAGTGCTATGCTTGGGTGTTTTGTCAATTTCAGGTTCAGTGGATCCAAGGGGCACATGGCACATGGCACAATGTTTGAGTTCTTTTCTAGGAATGCCACATACTATAAACATTTCCATATGAGCAATAAACCACATAGAAAGAACATATTTACAGATTGCAGTAAACATTTTATTGCTTGAAAATCCATTTCTAATTGAACCTATAGTTTCCTCTCATGAATATTCTTCGTTAAAAACATTGTTATACATGAAATATCATGGAAGGAAAAATATCTATATACAAGAATCACTTATTTTTCCTCTATTAGAATAAGTAAAGGTAAGCTTGGTTCTATGGACAATAAAGAACTCCTTTTTCCTCCTTTAAACTAAGTAGATGTAAGCTTGGTTATACAGACAAATTGATGATCATGAATTGACAAATTATTCATAACATAAGCACTTGTGTTTCACTAAAGTTCCATGACAAAGAGAGACTTTTTTATTAAACCGATTTAACAAATACAAGTGATGTTAATTTTACAACAATATCAATTATACTCATGTTTGTAAGATATGATATTATGTTTTTATTGGCAAGCAGTGATCAAGCTTGTATTAACACCCATGATCTAAACCTTCAATAAATACAATTATAAACATAGCTTTAAAAAATACATAATAAGTGATCTTACATACCATAAGACAAAAAATATTTATTTAGCAATACTAAAATATGTGAAATACACTCCTCTATGTTAAAACACTAATAATCCTAGTGACAAGATCCCTAATTACGGTTACTCCACCCCAATCATACACTATAGTTATAAAACATTTATGAGTATTTTGTATACAATATAATTCTATAAAATTATAATTTTGTTTTCTAAATATTGTAAATATTTCATCCCACTTTTAATACAAGTTACTATTACATATTTATATAAAATAAAATAAAACATAAATATATAACTTTTTATTATTTTTAATTCAAAAATAAATCATTAAAGAAACACCATTTAAAGATAAAAATAAAAATTTGTTAAAGTATTTTTTATGAACAACCAAAAATATGTATATATAAATAAAATAAAGTTGTTACAAGGTATTTTAACTACCAAATAGAGAAAACATTATTCCCCAATATCATGAAAAGTAAGTGAGGGATCAGGTTTTGATAAGTAAGTGAGGGATAAGGTTTTGATAGCCCTACCCAGAGCCGAGGACAAAATACATCCAAGTGAAAGAAAATCCGTTGGAGCCAAACAACCAAAGGGAAAATGGATTCCATGGATTTCATGCTAGCGCAGGTCTAGGGGTTTTCAACTACCAATGACGATCTCATACATCTTCATGGATTACTTAAGCAACACTAAAAAGCTCTACGTGAGCAAGGCCCTAGATTGTCTTCCTTGTTGACTCAATTGGACCTTTCCAAGCACTCTCTCAGTTATTTATACAACCTGTAAGTGCAGTTTCCATGCTTCGCATTCATTCTTTTCTACATTTGTATGTGGTTATTTTGTCAAACGATTAATGGTTTAGGTTTATGGGCTCTAGGGTTTTTAGGTTGACAAGGTATAGCAGTTACAGAGGAAGCAAGCAACTTGTTTATGGGCTCTAGGGTTTTTAGGTTGACCAGGTATAGAAGTTATAGAGCAAGCAAGCAACTTAGCGGTTCCATATCCAGTTGTTGTTAGATAAGTTCCAGATCAATATTTAGCAGCACTGGTACCAACATTTAATCTATCTATCTATGATCTTTCTCTACAAATCTAGATTTTTGTGAAAAGATGTAGGTTTAACTTAATATGCAGTGTTTTCAAGCTTTAAAGAATATTGGTGTAGAAATCAATCTCTCCTAAGAGATCTCCTCCTCAGATTTCACTTAGTTGCAGTGATCAAGTTGAATTCAATCTTTCTTTAAACCTTTCATTTCATGATCTCAGTAATATGCTGAGTGTCACATTTTCTCAGATCTGGTGCAACAAACTCTTCACACACATTGTGTAATTCCCATGCGATTTGAAGATTCATATTTAAGTTTTCTGCATTTCACTAGTGCGATATGCTCTTCAACAAACTGTGATCTGCTCGCAACCTATGATTCTGTGTCTCCTGAGACAGTCTCTTCCATGCAAGTATTTGAATCTGATGGATAAAACCCTCTCACGTTTAGACTAAAGCATCGATTAGAGGGAGAGCGATACCCTAGTTGACCTGGAAATCTAGTCGAAGAAACATGATTTAATCAATGATTTGGAGAGAGATTCCTCCATTATGTGGTGCTGAAGGCTGTAAACTATCTACAAAACCTTTGTTATCTGAATCTTGCACAGGTAGTGATCACTCTCTAAACTACTGCGTTGTGGTGCTTGAAGTAATAATGATGGAAGAGATTGATACCTTCTCTGGCAACGTAACTTCAAAATTCGTGAATACCTTTCTAAGCGATACGTTGTATGAACCAGTTTCATAATACCTTTATCTTCTGCAACAAGGTCTCAATTTCTACTAGATATCGAAAGTTTCTTCTTGAAATGTGTTTTGAAAGCTTTTCTTGATGTAATGTCTGAGTGTGCTTTGGTTGTAGATTGAATCATGTAGGAAGGTAGAGAATGTCCTAAAACGGATAGATCGAAAAGGCATGAAGATCCGTGTCCTTCCATTTCATGCAGTTGTATCACAAGAATGTCGCATTTCAAGTTTAGTGCATTTCCTTGATTCCCAATCTGAAAAATCTGTATTTCTCATTTGTACTGATAGGTATGAATGCCTTTTGTTTGATTTGTGATCATGAGTTCAATTCAGTTCATTTCAAAATCTTAGTATGTTCTGTACTTAGGTGTTTTTATTGGTACAGTACGTTAAATCTAAACTATACATGGTCTCCTTCTGCAAAGCTTCTAGAGGCCTTGAACTAATTAATGTTGACCATGTGGTGCTTTTTTATTTTACATGCAATCTGAGTGAATATGTGTGTCGATTTGCAAGGATAGCTCATGGAGCAAGTGGCAGAGGGAGTTCTTTTATCTTTGTTGTAGGTAAACAGATCTCGCTGGCCCTTTGAATTATAGACAGAAATGATAAAGGTCACCCTTTTCATGCTTTGCCTTATTCATAGTTGCAAGGGGAAACTACTCGATATATATATATATATCCATTTTTCTAAAGGAAGCAATATGTTTTTGGAGCAACCTGCTAGAGATTTTAAGGTCGAGATATAGATCTTGTAAGAAGATCTCAACATAAAGGGAAATCTTGTGTGGAAATCAAAAGCCTGAGTTGAATTCATTTATATTCCTGTGCATAGCTCTCTTTATGCATAATTAAACATGAGATGGCATACTTTTAGCTTCCCAAAGCCATTTAATTTTTGTATAAAGCTGCAAAGTTTACTTTCTTACAACTTGACTGTTATTTATTTTACTAATCATAAACTGAAAAGGGGGTTCATCCTCCATTTGAAATGGGGGTTCTTTTCTCTTTTTGTATCCACATTGAAAATTGTGCTTTGCATGGAGATATCCATCCGGTAGGGAAGAATCCATAGAATATGCATGGAACCCAAAGTACACGGACTCATTTACTCCAAATTTCATGGTCTCAATTTAATGTATCCTTACGACGCTCAAGTTAATATTTATTTATAGCTTCGCACTGGTTGACTTGAAAATTTGTACGTAGTTTTGTTAGGAAAACCAAACATGGCTATTGATGTCTTCTACATAAAATGGTTTACTCCAAATCACAGCAATTAAGCTATCTAGAGAATCCTTCCTTATTGTTCTTGTTACACCTCATGTTGTATGAGGTTTCACATTGGGGTTTTCAACTAGTAGCTAGGATCATCTTGATGGAATTGAGGCATCTACATCTTCATGCAGCTTCTTCTCTTCTTCAAGATGGATATTGGATGAATATTTTTGGTGGAGGATGATTAGGTTGATGGTCTTTTCTTTGGTTATATTCTTCTTTCATGCATTTACTTCATATGGATACTTCCTAGTGACTATATGTGATGATGTTGTATTGATGGTATCACTAGGAAGGGAGTGTCTACATGGTCCCTTTTGTTTGAATGTGCGATGGGGACATACCTGATGCCAGATGGGGTTAACACCATTCTCATATCCCATTTACTTTGGTGTTAATGTGTACAGCTTTGTTGCATCTGACCTTGGGATGTACTCCAGACAAAGAGGGAGTGAAGATATGATGGATTTTCTTGCCAGGGAAGCAGAAAAACATAAGTGTAGAGTCTGAGCTTGTTAATGCAATGCCATGCAACTCCATATTATGCTTCACTACACCAAAATTTAACTATGCAATTTATGGATTGTTCCCCAAGGTGAGGTTGTTAGGTTACATTTTCTATTACTGCATTATATACAGGTGTTCTCTTCTGATCATTGGTTCTTGAACTAATGCCTACGTGGGCCTGAACTATGTTTCTAGTTTATGCAATGGAATTTGGAAGTGACAGTGACACTAACATTAGTGTGGAGGAGCTTATAGATGAATCAGATCACTTCATGAGAGATCCAGTAGGATTTGTGTTGGACATGTTTAGTAGTCTGCCACTACCAAGTCATATAGTGTTGTTCGACTCTCAGGCGGTGCAATTGAGAGAAGTTTTAGCTTTGCATGGCTATGTATAGGTGGTGCAAAGAGTCTTTGGCACAACAATGATTTTGGTTATATTGATGTTGAATTGTTCTTTTTAGGACTACGTTGTTTGCATATTTATGGTGATGAATTTATCATTGTGGTAGGTGTTGATGTATATGTAACTTCGGAATGTATTTCACATTGTATTCCTATAGAGATGTTATTATTCCTCTATACGGAAGTGTCGTTATTTATATTGTAAGTGTCGTAACTTATACTTGATGGGTTATTAGACCACCTTGTTGGGGTCGACCCTGTATAAGTCATGTGGGTCAAAGGGTTATTAGACCACCCTATTGGGGGTCGGCCATGTGGGTCGAAGGGTTATTAGACCACCCTATTGGGGGTCGGCCCAGTCAGCATTATGTTATGTGGTTAAGTTCGAGCCTACATGAGTTAGGTAAAAAGGCAAGTCAAGTCAAGTATAAATAGAGTGCAGGAGGCACTCTATTTACTCACTCACTTCTCACTCATGCACTCAAGGAGGAGTGGCGCACTTATGGAGGAGGAGGATATGCTGCTAGGTTATGTCTATCTCTCATGGTTGGTTGTATCATTGCTCTATCTATCTCTGAGGAAGTTATTGGGGTTTTTCACCTTTATGGTTTTCCCCAAGTAAATCTTTGTGTCTCTTGTGTGCTTGCATTATTGTCTCCATGATTGATATGCTGTAGATATGCTGTACATGTTGTTCTCTCAGTTAATATCCTAGATCAGATTGAAGTAAATTCTAAAAATTTAACATGGTATCAGAGCTAGCCTGAAAGAAGGCATGATATGGCATGTATGACTGTTAGAACAGTAACCACACTTAGTACCATAATCCATAAATTTTTAATTGCCCATGTGCTTAATTAAACCATGTTTTGGATTAAGTGACTATAGTTGGTCAAAAACCCACTTTGAGAGTGTTCACACCCACTTCTGAGCAAACCAGTTCACCCAGCCTCCAGTTTTGTCCACAAGTGCGCCCTCATTTATTGCTGGTGCGCCCTCTCTCCTTGTTTTGGGGAATTTAGTTGACCAAGGGCGCTAGGGTGGACTTTTGCCCACTTTTGGCTAGATTTGGAGCATTTAATGCTCCCTTGGGCCCCCAAACCTCCTCTATTTGCTCACCCACGCCTGCCTTGAGCTAATTAATGACTCAGCATGCTTCAGCCACCTCCACACCAGAATTCGTAGCTGTTTGGGATGATTGGGATTGAGTTGGACCCACCTAGGGGGGATTGAGGCCAATTTGGCATTGATGACTTGTACACTCAGCTTGAGCCACCTAATGCTCTCGATTTTCTCATGGATGTAATAAAAACCTGTTACTAACATTTTCACATGTTAGACAGTCAGTTAATCAAAGATTTGAGCATACATTGTGTGTAAATTTATCTCTTTTTTCAAGTTTTTCCACAGTTTTTGCAAACTAATTCGATTTTGTGAGGTTCTCCATAGCTCCTCGATCTTCTGTGATCAAAATACTCACATGGTATCAGAGCCATCGTGGATTTAGTGAGTTGCAGGCCAACATTGAGCGTTGAACTGCATTCTAGAGAGGATTTCCAGATAAAAATTGAGTGTTTTTTGCAGGTGTTTCAGTAGTTTTCTCACCATTAACGCAGCAGTCATGGAAGCAAACCAAATGTTGCTCACACCCTTCAATTTTTTCAATTGGAAGGCTGAGATGGTCATCAAGCTGAGATCTAAGGGTCTCTATAGAGTGACCATGGGCACAGAAGTGGAGCCAAATTCTGCTGTGGAGAAAGCAAAGTACTACAATCGACTTGATGAAGCTTATGGATTGCTATGCCTGAGCATTTCAAGGGAACTCTTGTTTCATACAGACAGTTTGACAACTCCCAATGAAGTATGGGTGAAGCTAGAATCACTCTTTGGGAAAACTGATGAACTGAGAGGCCACCATCTTGAAAACGAGCTCATTAGCTTGAGCCTAGCGCATTTTGAAACCATCCAGGAGTTCTTCACGAAATTCAAGTCACTGGTGCTTCAACTGCAACAATGTGGAATTGTTAAGAAGGAGGAACAACTGATTCTGTCCATCCTTTCGAAGCTAGGCCCAGAGTTTTCAGTATTTGTTAGCACATTTCACTCAGCCAAAATGACCCTTCGAAATTGGCAAATGCCATCACTAGCTACCTTCATGGAGTGTCTCACTCAGGAGCAGGACAAACTAGTTCAGATGGGCACCATAAAATCAAAGGACCAAGCATTGGCAATGGGTGTTTCAAATGCAAGCAAAGGAAAGCAGAAAGCCAAGAATTCGAAGCAGCAAGAGAAGAGGAAGTTTGACAAGACCAAGTCTGCAGATGGGGGTTCGAATCTGTCAAAGGAGAAGGACAAGAAGGGAAAGGAAAAGACCAAATGCACCTATTGTCATAGGGGATGGCATCCAGAGAGCTCATGTATGAAGAAAACCATTGACTCAATGGCGCAGCTGCTGGAGAAGAACAACATCCCAGTCCCTGAGGGCGCAAGGAAGAAAGAAAGCACCTCAAACCCTGACAATAAGGAGAAGTGTCATGCTTTGGTAGAAGGTACTTCGAATCCCTCTTCCTTCATCATTGATTCAGGAGCTTCCAGACATATGGTTTCATCCAGAGAGCTTTTCTCCTCTTTGCATTCGAATGGTGGCCCAACAGTTCGAATGGGAGATGATTCAGAACTCCAGACCAAGGGGATTGGTAGGATTGACATGGAGCATGGATATTTCAGTGATGTGCTCTATGTACCTTCATTGGCTGCAAATTTGCTATCAGTCTATCAAATGACTCATACAGGAGAATCCAAGAGAGTGACATTCACTCCAGATTTGGTAGAAATCTCAGAAATTTCCTCAAATCAAGTTGTGGCAGTAGGGTATGCAGATCATGATGAGAGAATGTACAAATTCTCAAACTTCATTCCAAATTCTAGTGACCATGCTCTTGTCTCTCATGCCAACGAGACCTCCAAGTTATGGCATGAAAGATTTGGCCACATGAACTACAAATATCTCCAGCAATTGCACAGGGACGAGATGGTGGAAGGGCTTCCAGAAATCAGATCATCGAATGGTGCATGCATTGGGTGTGTAGTTGGAAAGCATCCTGAGCGCAGCTATGAGAAGGGAATGGCAAGGAGAGCCACTCAACCACTTGGATTGGTACATTCAGACCTCATTGGTCCTCTTCCCACTCCATCATATGGTGGATCAAGGTATGTACTTACATTCATAGATGACTACTCTCGATTCTGCTGGGTTTACTTCCTTAAATTGAAGTCAGAAGTGTTTGAGAAACTGAAGATTTGGAAAGCCCTAGTGGAGAACCATAGTGGTCATAAGATAAAGATCCTTAGGACTGATAATGGAAAGGAATATGTGAATAATAACATTCAGCACCTTTGTGAGGAATGTGGCATCCAAATGCAACATTCAATCCCCTACACACCTCAGCAAAATGGTGTGGCAGAGAGGAAGAATAGATCTCTCAAGGAGATGGCTACTTGCATGATTGAAGCTAGGGATCTAAGCCCTAAGCTATGGGCTGAAGCCATCAATTGTGCTGCTCATATTCAGAACAGAGCCTTTCACAAATCAGTCAAAGGAAAAACCCCCTATGAGGCATGGTTTGGCCAAAAACCAAATGTGTCAAATTTCAGGATTTTTGGGTCTAGAGCATGGGCTCGAATTCCATCAGAAAAGAGGAAGGCTTTGGAGCCACAGAGCAGGGAATGTATCATGGTTGGTTATGGTGAGGACACAAAGGGCTATAAGCTCTTTGACACATCCACACTTAAAACTTTCATTGAGAGAAGTGTGCAATTCGAAGAAGAACCAATTCCAGATTTTGAGCTTGCACCGGGGGAAAACTCCTCTCCTCCACACCTCAATGAGATTAGTGATGATTCTTCCTCTGATTTTTCTGATATTGCTGAAGATGACATAGCTGAAGATGACATTGCTGTACATGAGTCACCATCAAGGCCCAAGTGGGCTGAAAAAATCATAGAAGCTGCAGGTGAATTGGCAGGCAATCCCCAAGAGCCTAGGAAGACTAGATCCCAAACAATCAATGCTTCCTTTGCAAATGAGAGTGAGCTTGCTGATCACTGTTATATGATGATTGGATCTGATCCAACATCATATCAGGAAGCTCATCATGATCCAAGGTGGAGGGCAGCAATGCAAGAAGAATTCCAATCTCTGCAAGAGAACAAAACATGGGATTTGGTGCCTCTTCCTCCCAAGAGGAAACTAGTGCAATGTAAGTGGATTTTTCGAACCAAACCTGTTGCTGATGGTTCTGATCTGAAATATAAGGCTAGGTTAGTGGCTAAGGGCTACTCACAAATCCATGGTGTGGATTATACAGAGACCTTTGCACCGGTTGCAAAGATGGACTCAATTAGACTAGCTCTAGCCATGGCAGCTAGTAAAGGTTGGGAAGTTCACCACATGGATGTCAAAAGTGCATTCTTGCATGGTGAGCTACAGGAAGAGATATATATGCAGCAGCCTGAAGGATTCCAAGAGGATCCCACACTTGTATGCAGGTTGAAGAAGTCACTCTATGGACTCAAGCAAGCCCCCAGGGCTTGGTATGCCAAAATGGATGCTTTTTTGCTCTCAATTGGTTTCTGTCGATGCAAGTCTGATCCAAATGTTTATTTGCAGCATTGTGATGGTAATTTTCAGGTCATTGTACTGTATGTTGATGATCTCTTAATTACAGGGAGCTGCACCAAACAAATTGGCTCAATTAAAACTTCTTTGCACAGTGAATTTGCCATGAGCGACCTAGGATTGCTAAGGCAATTTTTGGGTTTGGAAATTGAGCAATCTGAGAGAGGTATTTTGCTGAGTCAATCTAAGTATGCTTCAGACCTGTTATTCAAGTTCAAAATGGCTGAATGTAAGGCAGCCAAGTGCCCATTCCTTTCAGGCATAAAACTAGGTGAATTTGAAGACTCTCCGGTGGTGGATTGCACACTCTATAGGCAGCTAGTTGGAAGTTTGCTGTACCTTACACATACAAGACCTGATTTGTCTTATGCTGTAAGTGCTGTAGCAAGGTATATGCAGCAGCCACATGAGATCCATTGGAAGGCAGCCAAAAGAATCCTTCATTATGTCCAAGGAACTAAGAGCTTCGGGGTACACTATGCAGCTGGTTCTTCACTTCAACTAGCTGGATTTTCTGATTCCGATTGGGCGGGAGATCCCATCGATAGAAAGTCCACTTCAGGTTTTGTGTTTATGTTTGCTGAAGGTCCTATTTGCTGGTCAAGTAAGAAACAGCATACAATTTCTCTTTCATCAGCAGAGGCCGAGTACAGGGCAGCAGTGAACGCAGCCACACAGTGTGTTTGGTTGCAAGGCATTCTTCGGGAGTTTGGTGTTGCTATTGATTCTCCAACCAATATTTGGGTGGATAATCAAAGTGCCATCAAGATATCTACTGATCCAGTACAGAGGCAGAGAACAAAGCACATTGAGATCCACATGCATTACATTCGGGGCTTGGTGCATGACAGGGTGATTTCACTGCAGTATTGCCCATCCACCGAGCAAACTGCTGATATTTTCACCAAGTGCTTTACTGAGAAGACCTTCACTCACCTGAGAGCTTTGCTTGGAGTGAGTGATGGATGGTGATTGCTGCAATTTAATTGCAGGTTCAGCCCCATGTCCATTTTTGAGGGAAGTTTTTATCCCATGAGGTTTTACTTCTTTTCCTCGGTTCATATGGACAAATAAAATTTCTGTTTGTATTGAGGTGACTTGAGCCTTTGTTGCCAAGGCCTCCCACTTATATTTCATGAGATGTACAAAGTTATGGTTAAGGGGGGGTGTTAGAACAGTAACCACACTTAGTACCATAATCCATAAATTTTTAATTGCCCATGTGCTTAATTAAACCATGTTTTGGATTAAGTGACTATAGTTGGTCAAAAACCCACTTTGAGAGTGTTCACACCCACTTCTGAGCAAACCAGTTCACCCAGCCTCCAGTTTTGTCCACAAGTGCACCCTCATTTATTGCTGGTGCGCCCTCTCTCCTTTTTTTGGGGAATTTAGTTGACCAAGGGCGCTAGGGTGGATTTTTGCCCACTTTTGGCTAGATTTGGAGCATTTAATGCTCCCTTGGGCCCCCAAACCTCCTCTATTTGCTCACCCACGCCTGCCTTGAGCTAATTAATGACTCAGCATGCTTCAGCCACCTCCACACCAGAATTCGTAGCTGTTTGGGATGATTGGGATTGAGTTGGACCCACCTAGGGGGGATTGAGGCCAATTTGGCATTGATGACTTGTACACTCAGCTTGAGCCACCTAATGCTCTCGATTTTCTCATGGATGTAATAAAAACCTGTTACTAACATTTTCACATGTTAGACAGTCAGTTAATCAAAGATTTGAGCATACATTGTGTGTAAATTTATCTCTTTTTTCAAGTTTTTCCACAGTTTTTGCAAACTAATTCGATTTTGTGAGGTTCTCCATAGCTCCTCGATCTTCTGTGATCAAAATACTCACAATGACACTAGTTGCACTTACGATGCTAGGGCTTGATATAGCAAAAACCAGTCATCGTAGCACTTTCGCTATAAATCCATTTTTGCGAAGTTTTCAGATCTGAAATTGTTACAAGACGAAGCTAAGATCTCCATGTACCTTGTTTCCAAAGGAAAACCTACTTTGTGATTTATGATCTGTACAATATAGGGTTTCTGCCTCTTCCAGATCTGAGTCAAAATCAGGTGACCTTGGGAAAAAGGTCATAACTTGTGCTAGGAAGATCCAAATGAAATTTCATAAAAATTTACAGGTAGTACACAGGCCGAGCTATCTCAGGAAAAGTTTTCGGATGCCGAAGTTGAAACAGTGACACGTGGAACTCCGTACAAGTTCGATCTCCTGTATTATCCCAAAACAGGTCACGTTGCGACATTTGGAATAACTCTCTCTCAGAGAATACAATTGAGGTCAGACCTGTCAGGATGGAAAGATAACAGGTCAGGCTATCTCAGGAAACTTTTTTCAGACCCTGTGGATCGAAAAGTTTGGAGTTACACCAGAAACAATAAGGTACATATTTCTGTCAAAACAGAATTATTTTTGAGTACCTTCATTCATGGCTTCCGGAATTTAGGGCTTCGGAGAAAGTTGGAATTTTTGTAATCGGAGACCACGGCTGGATGCTACTCATCAAAATAGAAATTTAGAGACCAATATCAGAATTTTTGGTTGGGCAGAAGGCTGGGCTTGATTAGACCCTAGTTCGGGACTTTGATTAGAAAAGTGGAAAATTAGGGCTTCTGTAAAAATGGGAATTTTTGAAATCTATGACCATGGCTGGAAGCTCCTCAGAAAAATAGAAGCTTAGAGCTTTGGATCAAACATTTTGATTGGGAAGAAGAGTGGGCTTCATCAAACCCCAGTTCAGGGTCACGTCCAGTGAATCCGGAAGTTTCAAAGGCAAAATTGAGGAGTGAAACTTTGCAGTTTTCAAATTCTGAATATACCAGTTTGATCAGTTCATCAAGGCGCATATTTCTATCCTTTCAGAAGTTTGAAATTCAAAGTTTGAATTTTTGGGGTTTCTTTGACAAACCCATATCCAGCTCCAGGTCCAGTTCTTGCAAATCAAGTGGATAGGGTTAATCCTAGAAGAAGATGGATTGGTCACCTGCATAAGTGAAGGAGTTCCTGTTTCAGAGGGAGATGAGGCTAAAGCTTTACATAAGGAGATTACAAGCAATCTCGACAGGTATGATTCATCGAGGTATGTTTTGAGATTTGTTCATGATTAAGTTTATGGTATGTTTGTCTTCATGTTATTACGGTTAGTACAATCTTGATTTTAGATTTGTCGTATCACCTTAACAAAATTATGAATGCATGATAGAAGATATTCATTGGTTAGGGTGTTGACATTTATGATTGTACTAATGCATTATGGTGTTGTATGAGGTTTATGTTGTCTACTAACATGAAAGGTACACCAAGAAAGACAAATCATGTTCCAGTTCAAGAACATATGATCATGATGACATGAGGATAAAGACTCATCCATTGTCATGGATCTCATAGAAGATCCATTTACGAGGTATGTATAACTTGGTTTTATAATGGCTAACCTATGAGATATACAGGTTACTAGCACAAGTCATTGAAGAAGAACAAGAAGACATCATGTGAGTATGTTAGACATAACTAACTAGCATGCTAATCTAGGTATGTTTTTCCTATATCAAGATAGAATCCTACCTTGGGTTAGGATCTTATACTATTGTTGATAATGATTATTCATGAAGTCATAGGTTTGAATAATCATGGTTGTATGCATATTATGTTTCTTACCATAATTGATGATACAACTAACCCGAAGAGTCATAGGTTTGAGTAATTATAGGTTTAGACATGTTATGCTTCTTATGATTTGACTAACCATAAGAATCCTACATAAACCTTGAATGCTAATGCTTATTATTTATGTTTGAAATAATCATGACTATACATGCTTGAGATTATTGTGTTTTAATAATATGCTAATGAATATATGACTTTATATGAGCTCACAAGGATAACACAATCATGATACTAATAAGCATGCATAGGGACCAAGGATGAATATGAGTTCAAGAACGGGTAATCCAGGAAGCAAAGATCAAGAGGGAGTACACTCCAGTGGTTTATGCAAGGATGTAGATATTCAGAGGGAGTTGACCATCTCTCTACATTTCACATCAAAAGGTGTAGAAGAAGCTACTTCATATTAGGACTCCAGTAGCTCCTGCAAGGAAGCGAAGACTCAGAGGGAGTCCACCCAATGAACAAACAAAGATAAGTATTTGAATTATCATTTCTTAAATAATACTGTTCTATAATGTATATGCTCATGTTCCTAGACTTAGGATATGTATTGTTCATAGTAGAATAGTTGCATTAATGAACAATATACTACTAATATACATGGATAAGTGGCCTATGGCACTGTACAACATTCCATTGCTACTTATCTAGAAAGAAACCTCTTTGCTGACATGTTGGGAGTTGTGCACACTCTTAACAATGTTCTGGTAGAGATTGGAAGGCATCTAGAAAGTTACGGGATATGGATAAATGTTGTATTGAAGCATTGGCAAAGTTAATTGCATGACTGTATGACATATTTCTTTATGTGTAAGAATTTGTTCTGAAAACTATGAGATGTTTTCTAATCATTCAATTTAACTTGTTGTGTAGGAAAGATCGTATGCCATCTCCTACAAAAGAAGAACTACAACATTTGTTCCAGCAACAAAGATATCTATTGAAGATATTGAAGATATTGAAGTTCCCAGGATCTGGGATGAAGAAATGAAATACCATGATCCGTTGATCATGAAGAATGATGTTTGGGATGTAGTCCCAAGACGTGAAGGGAAGTTTGTTATGACTTCCAAATGGAACTATCAGATCAAGCATGTTGCAGATGGCAGCATTGAGAAATATAAAAGTGATGAAATAGAAGATGCACCAGATGGATTTCAAGACAACATGGTGTAGTCATATATGTGTGCAGAACTTGGTATGGTAGGATAGACAGCTTTCTATCCAGTTTGAGCTTTACCAAGAATAAAGCGGGTTCCAACCTTTTCTACAAGGTTGAGGAAGGTAATCCAGTGATACTATTTTTGTATGCGGATAACCTGTTTGTTACAGGTGAAGATAGATTGATTACCGACACGCAACAGAAGCTTGCTGCCAAGTTCAAGATGAAGAACTTGGGGATGATGCACTATTTGTTTTTGGCATGAAGGTGTGGCAGAGTGCAGATGGAATCTTCCTTGGACAAGGGATGTATGCAGTAGAGATCCTGAAGAGGTTCGGGATGATGGAATGCAAGGCTATGACCACACCTATGGCATCGAACCTAAAGCTTCTATGTGATGCTTTATCTGATCCGGTTGATGTCACGATGTATCATCAGATGATTGGGTCCTCTATGTACCTGACGAACACGAGACCAGATATTTGCTTTGCAATGAACACATTGAGCTAGTTCCTAACGGATCCGAGGAGTGTTCACCTGGTTGCTGTAAAGCATGTTCTGAGGTACCTGAAGGGTACAGTGGATTATGGGCTCAAGTATGAGGTGAATCAAAAGTTTAACCTCCAGGGTTATGTTGATTGAGATTGGGCTGGCAGTGCTGCAGATAGGAAGAGCACATCTAGGTGCTGCTTCAGTATGGGATCAGGTGTGATATCTTGGTTTAGCAGGAAGCAGTCCTGCATAGCACTGAGTACAGCTGAGGAAGAGTATGTTGCAGCCTGTTCAGCTAGTTGTGAGGCAGTATGGCTACAGAAGCTACTGTCTGAGTTATTTGATTTCCTGTTGGAGGCTACTGGTATCTTCTGTGATAACCAGAGTTGTGTAAAGCTGTCCGAGAACCCAGTGTTTCATGACAGGTCGAAACACATAGAGATCAAATATCACTATATCAGGGATATGGTGCAGAGAGGAGCTGTGAAGCTCCTGTATGTTGTGACAAACGAGCAGATTGCAGATGTGCTGACGAAGCCACTAGCTAGGGTGAAGTTCGAGTACTTCAGAGAGAGGCTTGGCGTTCTTCAGATCGAGGACACTTCGAGGAAGAAGTGATGGACACATTTTCTGAAGCCATTCCAAGCATGTTGAAAGGAGGATCCTTCACATGGTTGTGGATGTAAGCGCTGGATAATGAGCATCAGGATGATGTTCTGGTTTTTAATTGGATATGATTAGTTGGATCATTTTATGTATGTATGTACGCATCATGTTGGATGCTGGATATTATCAGTTGGATCATTTTTATGTATGTATGTACGCATCATGTTGGATGCTGGATATGATCAGTTGGATCATTTTTATGTATGTATGTACGCATCATGTTGGATGCTGGATATGATCAGTTGGATCATTTATGTATGTATGCATCATGTTGGATGCTGGATATGATCAGTTGGATCATGTGTATGTATTTTGTATATGCATCATGTTGGATGCTTGGACCATGTATTTGTATATGTATCAGGTGGATACATTGTATGATCAGGTGGATCATGTATGGTGATATGTATCATTTATCAGGTGGATACATTGTATGATCAAGAGGATCATGTATGATGATATGTATCAGATAGATACTTGGTATGCATCAGGTAGATGCATTGATGATCAGGATGATCATGGATGATGAGCTTCAGGATGTTGCTCCAGATGACATGCAGCAGGATGTTGCAGTGATGATCAGGATGATCATGGATGATGAGCTTCAGGATGTTGCTCCAGATGACATGCAGCAGGATGTTGCAGTGATGATGATCAGGATGATCATGAGTACATCAGGATGATGTATGGTGAGTATCAGGTTGATACTCTGTGGCCGTGGATCAGGTTGTGCAGATAAGCATGTCTGGGAGATCCTATAGGTCGGAGTTGTGTACCTGTAACAACCTGGGATGCTCTTTCGAGACATTGCTCTGGGAGGACAAGTAATTTGTGCCCTGGGAGATTTCAGGTCGGAGTTGTGTACCTGTAACATCCTGAGATGCTCTTGCGAGGTTTTGTCCTATGGCATGTAATTTGGGCCTTGGGAGATTTCAGGTTAGAGTTGTGTACCCGTAACATCCTGAGATGCTCTTTCGAGGTTTTTCCATGACCACATGTAATTTGTGCCCTGGGAGATTTCAGGTCGGAGTTGTGTACCCGTAACATCCTGAGATGATCTTGCTAGGTTTTGTGGTGGCCACATGTAATTTGTGCCCTGGGAGATCCTTCAGGTTGGAGTTGTGTACCCGTAACATCCTGGGATGCTCTTTCGAGGTTTTGTGGTGGGGTCACATGTAATAGCACCCTAGGAGATCCTACAGGTCGGAGTTGTGTACCCGTAATATCCTAGGATGCTCTTTCAAGGTTTTGTGATGCACGTAATAAGTCCTGAGGATTCCACAGTATGGCTAGTGATGATGAAGACCTGTAGGTGGTGGGCCTACATCCAGTATGAAAAAGGACTGGCTCTGTAGAACTTCCTATGACAAGTAGATTCAGAGATTGATTGAGATAGCAGCAGCAGTGACGATGATGATGACTCGATGATGATTATCCAGTGACGATGATCCAGAGAAGATGACTTGTGCTAGAAGAACTATGCTGAGAAATACCTTCCTAGTTAAGAGGGAGTGTTGATGTATATGTAACTTTGGAATGTATTTCACATTGTATTCCTATAGAGATGTTATTATTCCTCTATACAGAAGTGTCGTTATTTATATTGTAAGTGTCGTAACTTATACTTGATGGGTTATTAGACCACCTTGTTGGGGTCGGCCCTGTATAAGTCATGTGGGTCAAAGGGTTATTAGACCACCCTATTGGGGGTCGGCCATGTGGGTCGAAGGGTTATTAGACCACCCTATTGGGGGTTGGCCCAGTCAGCATTATGTTATGGGGTTAAGTTCGAGCCTACATGAGTTAGGTAAAAAGGCAAGTCAAGTCAAGTATAAATAGAGTGCGGGAGGCACTCTATTTACTCACTCACTTCTCACTCATGCACTCAAGGAGGAGTGGTGCACTTATGGAGGAGGAGGATATGCTGCTAGGTTATGTCTATCTCTCATGGTTGGTGGTATCATTGCTCTATCTATATCTGAGGAAGTTATTGGGGTTTTTCACCTTTATGGTTTTCCCCAAGTAAATCTTTGTGTCTCTTGTGTGCTTGCATTATTGTCTCCGTGATTGATATGCTGTAGATATGCTGTACATGTTGTTCTCTCAGTTAAGATCCTAGATCAGATTGAAGTAAATTCTGAAAATTTAACAGCAGGTTCAGAGATCCTTTCATGCACACTTTCTAGTTGATCGTGAGCTACACGGATATCTTGTTGTTTATTAGCAAACTAGTTAATTATTTTGAACCATATCAAGTTACCATTTCTTTTCTTGAGAAGTTATAACATTGAAACATCAATGCCTCACAGAAATTAAATGGGGTAACCAATTGTTACAATTAATTTTCTTGAGAGGTAAATGGAGGTTTGCAATATAATGTAATGTTTATGTCTTTTTGGTAAGGCTGATTACTACTTACAGAAAAAATAGAAGAATGTTAGTGATATCAATGGAATTTGGATGCAAGCACGGGAAGGTGACAGATTTCTCTTGCATCCTTCTGAAGTGCTATGTATCAGATGATGCATTTGAAGAGGCTCTTCGTTCTTTCAATATTAGGCCAATTGGTTTGAAGTAAATTAAGACCCCATATCTCTCAACTGTAGAGGATTGTGGGTTTGATGAGGGTATCTGAGAGGTGCAAATGGAGATCTCGGGTCTTTCTTGAGAGTGGATTCTTGTGGCATACTTGCTACCTCGTTTAGTTGTGTTGGTTCCATGTCTATGGTACTGTGCCTACAGGGAGTTTCAAATTGTCGCAAGCAAACAATTTGGAAACATCATACTTGTGTGATAGCTATTCCCATGTGTGAAGTAACCATTTTTGTGTGATAGCTATCCATGGTCTTAAACCAATGTAGGTGGGATATGGCTGGTAACTTGAAAACGATAAAAATTGAAGTAGTATCTTTTTTGCTTTATAATTGAAGTAGTAGCCTCACTGCTAACATTTTATAATTGAAGTAGTAGCTTTGCTACTAATGAAAAATATTCACTATAAATTGATATATATTGAGGAATAAAATATGCATATATGTCAAGAAGGTTCATGTTCATTGTAATGTGAATAGTCTCCACTAAAAAATAAGTTCTGCTGCAATACTGTGCCCTTAATTATTAAATTTAGATGTGTAAGGAGCTGCAATATTAAATTCTAAATATACATGAAGGGGGGCATTTGTATCCTGGAAGTGGAGCTGCTAGTGAGCCTAGGTGATGCCTAGATTGGGGTTCAAACTTCAGTGCACTATGCCATTATTCTATGTTGCTAGAATCTGAAAAATTCTGGAAACATAGAATAAATTTTAAAATAAGGTGCTGGAAGATCCTAGGTCATGCTTAGGTCTATAGATTGGGGTTCAGACTTGTGCGTTACCATTTTCCTATGTTCTCAGAATCTGAAGCATTCCATGTCCTCCTTCCATCTGATGATCAGTGCAAAGAAAAATGGTTGCATTCACTTGAGAAATAATAGTTGTATAATAAGGCATGTGAGAGTGTAAAATAAGATGCTTGAACATAGATGAATATCAATCAAAGTTCTTTTAGACCTCAACACTAAGTCAATGTACCAACAAACTTTACAGACAACTTACTAACTGCGAAAATTTACATGACTTTAAATTGGAGCAAAACTCATTGGCCTTAGTAGTTCATTCTACATCCTAGTTAGGGGCATCCATAAAAAAATTGTATTTGCACTAGAGATATCAAAATCAAATGGATCTATGTATAGCAAAACAAGGGTTAACATAGATCTATGCTAGGTTGATAAAATACTACTGCAAAATTCAAATCCTGAACCAAGCTCACAATTCTTGATAGTGATGTGCTTAATGTATTTGTTACAAGCTTGTATCTAAGATGGAAAAGGCTACTCATAGTTTTGACAATAACCATGTGTTTGAACAATTCATAGACTATTTTTATTTTCATTGGGGTTGATGTAAGCAACTAGCAAAGAGTGCATTCAACTAACTTCATTTTTTGTTTCAATTTTTTTTCTTCAGCCACATGGGTTATTTTATACCTCTATATATAATTTACTTAAATGCAAATGTTTTCTGTAAGGAGTGGAATTGACACTAAACAAAGTAGCGAAAAGAGGCCTTTGCCTTTGCATGTTCTATATAATTCTGCAGCCCTCAGTAATACCGTCAGTCCTAAAAATTTGATGACAGCCAGGATTGATGATCATCAGGCCTGCAAACTGGATCGTCCTCAAGGCCACTTTACTTTTCCTTATCTGCCAGCAACCACTTAGGTCTATTTTAATAATTATTCACTTGATAACATGTTTAGTTTTCTCATAAATTCTACAAGCAAGGTCATTAATTCTCTCTTTTTACTGTTTTTGGCAGGAAGTCCATGCTGCACTTTCCTTTCAAGAGAAATAAAGTATACATGATCTCATTCTTGGAAGAGTTCTTGTGGCCAACTCTTCCAACCTTCTTTCCTTTGTATTTCCACCATATAGCTTGGCCCCTTCCTTTTTATGTGAAGCCAAATACCTTGTTTGTATTATAAGGAAATTTCAACTCTAAAATCAAACACCATTGCGAAGCAAATCAAGCAACAAGCTCTAAAATCAAACACCATTGTGAAGCAAATCAAGCAAAAATAGTAGAACATGGAGCCAAGTTCTATTCCATTGTAAGTATAAGCTTGAAATATCATTTTCTGTTTGTAGAATATACTTGTTTTCTTCATATTTTGACAAAGGTTTCAATTATTTTGTACCAATTTTGAAAGGATTGGTAGGTGAAACACAATATTTTTATGTTGTGATTCTTTGCATGGATACACCTGCAAGAGATTCATAATTCTTTTGCTTCCTATTTCTGTGGTATTTCCCAAGATTTTATTGATTATCCTTATAACCTTCCTTGTGAAATTGTTCACAAGGTCGTTCAGCCTGTCATCTATGGTAGAGAAAGTGCACATGTTATAATCTCAAATAAACTTGTTTTTAAACTTTCTCATATCGTATTTCAGCCTATCATCTATGGAAGAGGACCGATACCTGAAGGCATGATGATGGTACCCATGATACTTCGATATGGGTGTGTTGGATACGTATTGTAAGTCTCACCATCAATTGGTTTTCGTTCACCTCCACATCATCGACACGCGAAAGGTATACTCCTTTCTTTTTGTTCTATTTTTGATATTCAAAATTTATACTTGGTGAAGGTTACAATCTTAAGTGATTAGATTGTTGGTTATTTTTAAAGGGTCTGTTTATTCACCAGCTAACTGTTCCCTTGTATCACCCTCAGGAAATTGAGTCCCCTAGCAGTCTCACCATCAATCATGTTTCCTTCCCCTCCAAATCACCAACATGTGAAAGGTATACTTCCTTTATTTTCACAGATCTTTGAGATGTATTCTGAGTATAATAATAACAAAATTTACTAAGCATGACTTGCCTATTGCATTGTTAGGACCCGATGCTTCTCCTTCAAAGATTGCCCCTTCGAAATCACCTCAGATGACATGGAGGATACCTTTGGCACCACTGCCATTGGCATTTCTTCCGTATGGAAAGTACACAATATATTTTGTTATTCTTTGAATATTCATTCTGTTATCACGAGTTGAATTTCTCTGTAATTGTTATCATTTAATTTGCAAATAAATTAACTCCATGCATATAAGATCAGTTTGCTTAGATTTCACGTTATTTATGTGTATAAAGAATCAAGATACATTATGTGTGAATAACTTGATGCGTTTTTTGTACAAATTGTGGTTCAATAGCTTGCACTCAACCATTGACTTCTACTCCTCCTGGTGCACCATGTGGCTGTGTATATCCAATGCAAGTGGAGATTGAGCTTGGGGTGGCACATTGTTAATTTTTGAGCATTATTTCAATATACTCTAGGATATTTACTGAGAGAATAACATGTACAGCATATCAAGTATAACAATGCATATCAATCACACCAAGCAATCACATGAGACAATAGACACACAGAGTTTCACTGGGGAAAACCATAAAGGTAAAAAACCCCACAACTACCTCAGAGATAGAAACAACAATGACACAACCAAAGTCCAACCAAAGTACAAGAGATAGTCTTCTACTAGCATCTCCTCCTCCTCCTCAACTAGTGCACCAATTTCCGAGTGATGTACAAGTGAATAATGAGGTGATCAAATAGAGAGATCCCGCTCTCTATTTATACTTGTTCTGAGCAGCCTAATAAACCTATGGGCCGACTTGTCTAACTCAGCCTAATAACCCCAGGTTAACTTAATCAGGGCCGACCCCTCACATGGTGGTCTAATATCCCATCGGCAAGTTACGACACTTGCGACACTTGTCAATACAAATGACGACACTTCCGTATAGAGGAATAATAAATCTCTATAGGACTACAATAAAATAGATAGATGAAATACATTCTGAAGTTACATATACATCAACACTCCCTCTTAACTAGGAAGGTATTTCTCAACACAGATCTACTAGCACAAGTATTCTTCTCTGGATCATCATCAGCGAATCATCATCCTCGAAACATCGTCATCGTCATTGTTGCTTCTATCTCAATCAATCTCCAATCTACTAGTCATAGGAAGTTCTACAGAGCCAGTCCTTTTTCATACTGGATGTAGGCCCACCATCTATAGGTCTTCATCATCACTGGCCATACTGTGGAATCCTCAGGACTTATTACGTGCGTCACAAAACCTGGCTATAGCATCCCAGGCTATTACGAGCACGCAACTCTACCTGTTAGATCTCCCAGGAGCACATTACATGTGACCTCATCAAAAAACCTGGCTGTAGCATCCCAGGATGTTACGAGCACTTAGATCTACTTGTCGGATCTCCTAGGAGCACATTACATGTGATCTCACCACAAAACCTAGCTGTAGCATCCCAGGATGTTACGAGCACTCAGCTCTACCTATCGGATCTCCCAGGAGCATATTACATGTGGTCAATGGAAAAACCTGGCTGTAGCATCCCAGGATGTTACGAGCACTCAGCTCTACCTGTCGGATCTCCCAGGAGCACATTACATGCCATAGGACTAAACCTCGAAAGAGCAATCTAGGATGTTACGAGCACACAGCTCTACCTGTCGGATCTCCCAGGGCTAGATTATATGTCCTCCCAAAGCAAAACCTCGAAAGAGCGTTTGCCAGATATCCCAGGGCCACATTACATGCCATAGGCAAAACCTCTAAAGACAATCTGCAAACCTCCTAGGGATGGATTATATGCTTATCTACACAACCTATCCACGGCCATAGAGTATCAACCTGATACTCACCATACATCATCCTGATGTACATCAACACATGATCATCCTGATCATCATCATAGCATCATCCTGATACATATCATCTGGAGCAACATCCTGAAGCTCGTCATCCATGATCATCCTGATCATACAGTGCATCCATCTGATGTATACATAAATAAATGATTCATTTGATCATAACAAGCATCCAACATGATGCATATACATATACATGATCCAACTGATCATAACAATCATCTAACATGATGCATATACATATACATGATCCAACTGATCATACCAAGCATCCAACATGATGCATATATAGAGTAGTAACTGGAGCATCATCATGATGCTCATCATCCAACGCTTACATCCATAGCCATGTGAAAGAACCTCCTCTCACCATGCTTGGAATGGCTTAAGCAAATGTGTCCATCACTTCTTCCTCGAAGTGTCATCAATCTGAAGAACACCAAGCCTCTCTCTGAAGTACTCGAACTGCACTCTGGCTAGTGGCTTTGTCATCACATCTGCAATCTGCTCATCTATTGCAACATACATGAGCTTCACTGCTCCTCTCTGCACCATATCTCTGATATAGTGATATTTGATCTTGATGTGCTTCGACCTGTTGTGGAACACCGGGTTCTCAGACAGCTTCACACAGCTCTGGATGTCACAAAAGATACCAGTATCCTCCAATGGGAGACCAAATAACTCAGATAGTAGCTTCCGGAGCCATACTGCCTCACAGCTGGCCGAACAAGCTGCAACATATTCTACTTCGGCTATACTCAGTGCTATGCAGGACTGCTTCCTGCTAAACCAAGAGATCACACCTGATCCCATACTGAAGCAACACCTAGATGTGCTCTTCCTATCTGCAGCACTACCTGCCCAATTTGAATCAACATAACCGTGCAGGTTAAACTTTTGATTCGCATCATACTTGAGCCCATAATCAACCATACCCTTCAAGTACCTCAGAATATACTTTAAAGCAACTAGGTGAACACTCCTCGGATCTGTCAGGAACTGGCTCAATGTGTTCACCACAAAGCAAATATCTGGTCTCATGTTCATCAGGTACATCAAGGACCCAATCATCTGACGATACACCGTGACATCAACTGGATTAGATGAAGCATCACACAGAAGCTTCAGGTTCGATGCCATAGGTGTGGCCAAGGCATTGCAGTCCATCATCCTGAACCTCTTCAGGATCTCTACTGCATACTTCCCTTGTCCAAGGAGGATCCCATCTGCACTCTACCACACCTCCATGCCTAGAAAATAGTGCATCATCCCCAAGTCCTTCATCTCCAACTTGGCAGCAAGCTTCCTCTTGGTATCAGCAATCAAACTATCTTCTCCTGTAACAAACAGGTCATCCACACACAGAAGTAGTATCACAGGATTGCCTTCCTCAACCTTGTAGTAAAGGTTAGAGTCTGCTTTACTCTTGGTAAAGCACAAACTGGATAGAAAGCTATCCATCCTTCCATACCAAGTCCTAGGAGCTTGCTTCAAGCCATACAAGGATTTCTTCAACCTGCACACATATGACTCCCTGTCATGTGTGTCAAAACCAAGTGGCTACTCCACATACACTTCCTTCTCGACTACACCATTTAAGAAAGTTGTCTTGACATCCATTTGGTGTATCTTCCATTCCATCACTTCAGCCAGAGCAAGTACTGATCTAATGGAAGTGTATCTGGCCACAGGAGAAAAAGTCTCTTCATAGTCAATCCCTTCTTTCTGGGAGAAGCCACGAGCCACAAATATCGCTTTGTATTTCTCTATGCTTCCATCTGCAGCATGCTTGATCTTGTAGATCCACTTGGAAGTCACCACTGACTTCCCTTCAGGTCTTGGGACTACATCCCAAACATCATTCTTCATGATCGACTGGTATTCTTTGACCATGGCATCCTTCCATTCTTTCTTTTCCGCTGCTTCTTCATAACTGGAAGGTTCTTTGTTCATAATATCATAGAGTAAAGCAACATAGCTGGTATGTGATCTAGTTCTCTTCTTTGCTCTGTGTTCTTCTGGAATGTCATATATTTCTGCATCTTGAATGAGCTCTCTAGCCCATGCAGGTTTCCTCTTGTGAGAATTATTCTCATGAGGTGGATCTATAGGTATTTGTGGATCTTCAACTTCACGATCTGCTTCTGGAATTGATTCAGTCATGGTAGTGTCTTGAAATCTGTTTTCCTTTGGTTCTTCATGATCTTCAACAGGTGTCTTTCTTGATTTGATGAAGGTTGAATTTTCATCAAATGTTACATCTATGTTGACATCAATCTTCTTGAACCCTGGAAAGTATATTCTGTAAGCCTTCGAGCTTTCACTGTACCCCACAAAGACACCCTTCTTTCCTGAAGGATCTAGCTTTGTCCTCTTTTCCTTTGGAACATGTGTGTATACTGGAGAACCAAATATCCTGAGATGGCTGACCTCAGGTTTCTTACCGGTGAAGACTTCTTCTGGTGTCTTCTTGTCCAATATCTTGTGAGGTGTTCTGTTCTGCACATAAACAGCTGTCCTAGCTGCTTCTGCCCATGGATGCATAGGAAGATCCTGGTCATGCAACATTGCCCATGCTGCTTCCATGATTGTTCTATTCTTCCTTTCTGCAACTCCATTCTGTTGTGGATTGTAGGGAGCAGTCAGCTCCCTCTTAATCCCTGAATCACTGCATAGCTTCTTGAAGTCACCTGAAGTGAATTCTCTGCCATTTTCTCATTTGAATGTCTTTATTTTCTTATCAGTTTGATTTTCCATCAAGGCTTTGAATTCCTTGAACTTATCAAACACTTCAACTTTGTTCTTCAAGAAAGAAACCCAAGTCTTCCTAGAGAAGTCATCAATGAAAGAGACAGTAAACATACCCACTCAGAGAACTGGATGCAATCGGACTGCATACATCAGAGTGGATAATTTCCAGGATTCCTTTTGATTTTATTTCACTACTTGGAAATGCCTTCTCTATGTTCTTTCCTTTTGCACAGCCTTTGCAAACATCTTATGCTTGGTCTTGATTTCAGGAAGACCTTCTATAGCTTTGCTTGCAATTGGTAGTGCTCTATAGTGCACATGAGCAAGCCTTCTATGCCAAAGTTCACTTGGATCCATGGATTCATGTACCATGGCATGTTCAGGTTGTCCCTTCAATTTATATAATCCTCCCTCTTGCTCTCCAATCACCATTGCATCATCTATAGTTTTATCTTTTGGCCACATAAGTACTTGGCCATATATAAATGCAACCCTCATACCTTTTGCATCCAGTGCAGATATGGAGAGTAGATTCTTCTTGAGCCTAGGTACATATAGAACTTCTTTCATCTTCAAAGACTTCCTAGAGTCTAGATTGTAGGAGGCTGTTAAGTTTAAACCAAATAGACAAGCAAGATCACTGAAAGAAACATAATCACAAGATAGACACAGAATATACCCTGGGAAACCCTCATGGGGTAGAAAACCCAGCAAATCTTTCCTCAATAAGATGATCAACCAAAATACAAGATGTGCTCCTTCCTTCTTTGTCTCCTTAGCAGATCTCGAAGACAAGTGCGCACTCTTCCACAAGTGAGTGAATGATCTAATGAGGAGTTCACCTCTCTTATTTATATTGACTCCCAACTGACTAAAAGACCTAATGGGGCCGACCTCTCCTGGAGAAGTCTAATAACCCCAAAAATATAACCACAGGGCTGACCCCCACATGGTGGGTCTAATAACCCTAGTTAATACAAACCCTCGGAGGAATAAACATCTCCGGATACATAATAGGGTTACCTCGGAGGGATGAAACATCTCCGGAATAATAAAATACAAATATAATATTCTTTGAAGTTACAATATTCAACACTCCCCCTTAACGAGAAGGATATTATAACAGCATCTGCAGGAGCAAGGAGTCACTATACATGATACATCTATAAATCATCGGAAGCTTTCTTCAATTTTTCTTCATCAGTAACTCAAACAGTTACTGGTACATCAATGTCATCACCAACATTACAATCATCAGCATCGTAATCACACGATCAACAGCATCGTCATCACACGATCATTAGCATCATCATCATTCGATCATCAGTATCGTCATCACACGATCAGCAGCATCATCATCACATGATCAGCAGCATCGTCATCACAAGATCATCAGCATCGTCATCACACGATCAGCAGTATCGTAATCACACGATCAGCAGCATCGTCATCACACGATCAGCAGCATCATCATCACACGATCAGTAGCATCGTCATCACACGATCAGCAGCATCGTCATCACACGATCAACAGCATCATCATCACATGATCAGCAGCATCATCATTACATGATCATCATTAGTACAAGTATTCATGCCAATACAAGTGACCATATCAACAATACGAGTATCCTACCGATACAAGTAGTCACATCGTCAATACAAGTATCCATACCGATACAAGTAATCACATCATCAATACAAGTATCCTACCGATACAAGTAACCACATCATCAATACAAGTATCCTACCGATACAAGTAACCACATCATCAATACAAGTATCCTACCGATACAAGTAACCACATCACCAATACAAGTATCCTACTGATACAAGTAACCACATCAAAAAATCACTTTCTCGGAGACCATACGTCTACGGATCAATTCAGGGACCGAAGTCCAGGATGATACAATCCCCACTTCTCAGAGACCAACGTCTACGGATCAATTCAGGGACCGAAGTCCGGGGATGATACAATCCCCACTTCTCGGAGACCACACGTCTACGGATCAATTCAGGGACCGAAGTCCGGGGATGATACAATCCCCACTTCTCGGAGACCACACGTCTACGGATCAATTCAGGGACCGAAGTCCGGGGATGATACAATCCCCACTTCTCGGAGACCACATGTCTACGGATCAATTCAGGGACCGAAGTCCGGGGATGATACAATCCCCACTTCTCGGAGACCACACGTCTACGGATCAATTCAGGGACCAAAGTCCGGGGATGATACAATCCCCACTTCTCGGAGACCACATGTCTACAGATCAATTCAGGGACTGAAGTCCGGGGATGATACAATCCCCACTTCTCGGAGACCTCACGTGTACGGCTCTCTTTAGGACTGAAAGTCTAGGGATGATCCAATCCCCTCAACTGTCCACTAAGGACTTCATTCTCGGAGACCTCACATCTACGGCTCTCTTTAGGACTGAAAGTCCAGGGATGATCCAATCCCCTCAACTGTCCACTAAGGACTTCATTCTCGGAGACCTCACGTCTACGGCTCTCTTTAGGACTGAAAGTCCAGGGATGATCCAATCCCCTCAACTGTCCACTAAGGACTTCATTCTCAGAGACCTCACGTCTACGGCTCTCTTTAGGACTGAAAGTCCAGGGATGATCCAATCCCCATCTGTATTCTCATCTATACAGGTACAAATATCCAAGAGCATGTATCACATCAAAACATGTATACATCATTAATCAAAACATGTATACATCACACCAAAACATGTATACATCTAGCATGTATTCTCACTAATACATCTAATCATCAAAACATGTATACATCACACCAAAACATGTATACATCTAGCATGTATTCTTACTAATACATCTAATCATCAAAACATGTATACATCACACCAAAACATGTATACCTCTAGCATGTATTCTTACTAATACATCTAATCATCAAAACATGTATACATCTAGCATGTATCAAAACATGTATCCATAAAAAAAATAGAAGATATATAAGAGTTCTAAATCTAAATAATTGTAAGTAGCTAAGTGCAACAAAACAAAATTGTTATCAGATACTATACTACTCCCCCTTTCGAGGAGGGTCCTTCTGGACTATACCAAGCATGTCTCGGAAGTATTCAAACTTTACTCGAGACAGAGGTTTAGTCAGGATATCGGCAATCTGATCCTCAGTGCTTATATACTCGAGCTTGATGGCTCCTCTCTGCACCATGTCTCGTATATAGAAGTAATGGATCTCAATGTGTTTTGAATTATCATGGAACACAGGATTTTCAGTCATCTTAATGCAACTTTGATTATCACACATAATCACAGTGGGATCCATTTCTAAGTCAAAAATTCCAGATAAAAGTTTTCGAAGCCACATTGCTTCACAGCTGGCAAAGCAAGCGGCTATATATTCTGCTTCAACAGTACTTAGGGCCACACTAGATTGTTTCTTGCTGAACCAGGAGATCATGGCAGATCCAAGACCATAACATCCGCCTGAAGTACTTTTTCTGTCTGAGACACTACCTGCCCAATCAGAATCTGAGTAACCATGTAACTTGAGTTCATTACCTCCAAGATAGTATAGGCCAAAGTCCACTGTACCTTTTAGGTACCTCATTATATGCTTTGCAGCTATAAGGTGAACCTTTCTAGGTTCTACTAGATACTGACTTAGGGTATTTACGGCAAAGCATATATCCGGCCTAGTATTTGTCAAATACATCAATGATCCAATAATTTGTCTATATAGGGTTATGTCCACTAGTTCTGATGAATCATTAACTAATAGTTTCAGGTTGGAGTCCATGGGAGTGGCCATGGCTTTACACTCCAACATATCAAATCTTTTGAGAATCTCCACAGTATACTTACCTTGATTTAGAAAGATTCCTTTTGGCTCTTGCCACACTTCTAGGCCTAAGAAGTAGTGCATTAATCCGAGATCTTTCATTTCGAATTCTGAAGAAAGCTTCTTCTTGCTTTCAATAATTTGATTCTCATTTCCGGTTAGAAATAGATCATCTACATATAATACCAATATAACAGATTCATCATCCATCACTTTAAGATAAAGATTGGGGTCAGCTTTACTTTTGGTAAAGCCCATGCTTGTTAAGAAACTGTCAATCCTTCCATACCAAGCCCTAGGAGCTTGCTTCAATCCATATAATGCCTTTTTCAATTTGCATACATGGGTCCTTCCGTCTTTGACCTCAAAACCTTGAGGTTGTTCTATGCATACTTCTTCTTCAATTACACCATTCAGAAAAGCTGTCTTAACATCCATTTGATGCAATTTCCATTTCATCATGGATGCAAGTGCCATGATAGTTCTAATTGAAGTATACCTAGCAATGGGTGCAAATGTTTCTTCATAGTCAATTCCCTCCTTTTGAGAGAATCCTCTGGCTAAAAACCTTGCCTTGTATTTTTCAATGCTACCATCTGCAGCATGTTTTATCTTGAAAATCCATTTTGAAGAAACCGCACTTTTATCTCTTGGTTTGGGGACTATATCCCAAACATCATTTTTCATTATCGACTGATATTCTTCTGTCATTGCTTCTACCCATTCTTTCTCTTGAGCTGCCTCTTCATATCTAGTAGGTAGTTGATCCACGAGATCACACATCAAGGCCATATAGTTGGACACTAGCTTTGGTTTCTTTCTTTCTCTAATGGAGCCTTCAGGAGCACCATATATTTCGGCCCCTTGGATAATGTCTCTAGCCCATGCTAGCCTTCTTTTCTTTGATAAATCTGAGATAGGAGGTTCTTGTGGTTCCAACATGTCATGATCCTCTGGTGGATTGTCTTCAGGGATGTGAACAGCCTCTGAGTTTCTAGAAGAAGGATCTTCTTCATAGATTTCTTCAAGTTGGCATTTTCTTGATTTCTTGAGAGCTGCTTCTTCATCAAAAGTTACATCTCTACTAATTTCTATATGATGAAAGCCTGGTATGTAAATCTTGAAAGCTTTGGATGATTCACAGTAACCAACAAATATTCCTTTCTTACCAGAAGGATCCAACTTGGTTCTCTTTTCTTTTGGAATGTGGATGTACACAGGACACCCAAATATTTTAAGATGGCTTACCTCAGGATTCTTTCCAGTAAACACTTCTTCTGGAGTTTTGAAATCAAGAGCACTATGAGATAATCTGTTTTGAACATATACTGTTGTCTTGGCTGCTTCAGCCCATAGATACATGGGAAGATCCTGGTCATGTATCATAGTCTTCACAGCTTCCATGATAGTTCTATTTTTCCTTTCTGCAACCCCATTTTGTTGGGGATTGTAGGGAGTGGTTAGTTCTCTCTTGATTCCAACTTCTTTACAAAATTCTTCAAACTCTTTTGAAGTATATTCTCCACCATTGTCTGTTCTGAGAATCTTGATTTTCTTTTCTGAGAGATTTTCTATTAGAGCCTTGAGCTCTTTGAACTTTCCAAAAACCTCATTCTTACCTTTTAGAAAGTATATCCAGGTTTTCCTTGAATGATCATCAATGAATGAGAGATAGTATTCAAATCCACTCAGAGAGGTGGTGGGCATTGGACCACATACATTTGAGTGTATTAACTCCAAGATACCCTTAGTCTTTGTTTCACTCTTTGGAAAGGGGTTCTTGATATTCTTCCCTTTCTTACATCCTTTACATGAGCCATCATGATCAACCTTCAAATCTGGTAGTCCTATGACCACCTTGCTTACATAGGGTAAGGATTTGTAGTTAATGTGAGCTAGTCTTCTATGCCATAGCTCACTGGGACTAGAGGTTTCATGAACAAAGGCAGCTTCTGGATGACCCTTGAGTTTATACAAACCTCCTTCCTCTTCACCAATAACAATTGCATCCTTAATAGATTTTCCTTTGGATCACATTAACACTTGTCCATCAATGAATGCAACTCTATAGCCTTTCTTGTCTAATGCTGAGATTGAAAGCAAATTCTTCTTCAATCCTGGAAGATACAAAACTTCCTTCATCTTCATGGGGGTTCCAGAATCGAGTTTGTAGTTTGCTTCACCAATTACCTTAATGGGATATTGATAGTCATCTCCTAGAGATACCTTTTGGGGAGAAGTCTTTTCTTCAAGATTTGAAAGAGTCCTTTTCTGACCTGTCATGTGCTTTGAAGCACCACTGTCAATAAGCCATGTACCTTCTCCAGGGGTTATAGATCCAGAGAGTGCGGAGAAGAGAACATATTCTTCTGCATCTTCTTCTGTATTTCTCCTTGACCTTCTTTTGATGAAGGTACTTTCTTCTTCTTCCTCTTCATTTCTAGGTCTTTTATTGTGAGACCTTTCTTCCTCTACTTCTTCTTCTTCACTATCATCTTCTGCAAGATGTGCTTGGTGTCTTTTGTAGTGAGTACCCTTTTTCTTCTGTAGAGGGAAATCTCTAGCAATGTGTCCTATTTTGTGACAAGAAAAGCACTGGAAAGAAGAGTAACCTCTTCTTTGAGTAGTTCCTCTTTTCTTCTGAAATCTGTGTGGAGGATGAGACTCCTTGTGACTACCCTTTTTAGAGTAGGATTGATTCCTTCTTCTTTTGGTGTGGGTGGCCAAGGCTTGGTCATCCTCTTTGAGCAAGGCTTCTCGATTTGCAACCCTAGCCTCCTCTTGTACACAATCCTCCCAAACTACATCAAACTTCATACTTTCTTTTCTGGCACACATAGTTTGAATGAATGACTCCCAAGGTCTAGTGAGACCATTTAGAGCTGTCATCACAAGTTCATCTTCATCAAGAGTATCACCAATGGCATCTAGTTGCTCCTTGATTAGAGAGACTCTTGAGAAGTAGTCTTGAATGGATTCTCCTTTGTGCATCTTGGTACTCTAACTGAGTCCTTAGATTCATCTTCCTATTGATGTTCTTTCCTTCATACATTCTTCCTAGGGCATCATACATTTCCTTTGGAGTCTTCTTGGAAGCCACTTGGCGAATCAAGTGGTCTTTAATAGAATCAGCTATGATTCTCTTTGCCCTAATCAAATCCTTCCTGTGTTTTTCTTTGGCTTCATCTTCTTCTGGTTCTGCAACTTCCTCCTTGATATAATGAGCAAGATCATTCTCCTCAAGAATGAGACCAATTTTGTATTTCCATGCCCAGAAATTTTCTATACCTTCTAGCTTGTCTTCAAGCTTAGTGTTTGGAGCCATCTTCTCTTGGGGGAGTCCAAGAGACAGAGTAGACTTACCTGGAAAGTTACTTTTCACTTTTTCGGAATCTGGAACAGAATTTTAACGCACTTTTGGTAGAATTAGGGTTTGACTTTCCCGGAGTTCTACCCAACCAAAAAGTTCGATCTATATCTCAAAAGAATGCTCTTGAGAAGGGCTATCCAGCCATGTAATCAGAATTCAAAAATTCCAACTTTTTTCTGAAACCAAATTCTAATGTATCGCACTTTTGGTAGAATTAGGGTTTGGATATCCCGGAGTTCTACCCAACCAAAAAGTTCGATCTATAGCTCAAAAGAAAGGTATTTAAAAGAGCTATCCATCCATGAAACCAAAAATCAATAATACCAACTTTGGGCTGAAACGCTAACTTCACCGGAGAGAGAGAGAGGTATTCTTACCTTGTGAAAGATGTCCTATTCAGTCTAGCTCTGATACCATGTTAATTTAAACCAAATAGACAAGCAAGATCACTGAAAGAAACATAATCACAAGATAGACACAGAATATACCCTGGGAAACCCTCATGGGGTAGAAAACCCAGCAAAGCTTTCCTCAATAAGATAATCAACCAAAATACAAGATGTGCTCCTTCCTTCTTTGTCTCCTTAGCAGATCTCCCAGACAAGTGCGCACTCTTCCACAAGTGAGTGAATGATCTAATGAGGAGTTCACCTCTCTTATTTATACTGACTCCCAACTGACTAAAAGACCTAATGGGGTCGACCTCTCCTGGAGAAGTCTAATAACCCCAAAAATATAACCACAGGGCCGACCCCCACATGGTGGGTCTAATAACCCTAGTTAATACAAACCCTCGGAGGAATAAACATCTCTGGATACATAATAGGGTTACCTCGGAGGGATGAAACATCTCCGGAATAATAAAGTACAAATATAATATTCTTTGAAGTTACAATATTCAACAGAGGCTTCCCCACTTCCTTTGATAGGGTATTGATAATCATTCCCAATTTTCACCTTATGGGGTGATTCATGTTCTGATAGATTTACAAAAGATTCTATAAACCTAGTCATGTGTTTAGAAGCCCCACTATCAATTAACCAATCATTACATCCAGGAGAGATAGTACCTGTGAGAGCAGATATTAGAACATATTCCTCTTCACTTGATGAATCATCACTTTCTGCTCTAGCATTCTTCTTGGGAGGTTCATCATCCTCAACAACATGAGCATGATATCTCCTTTTGTTGTTGTTCTTTTTCTTGTTGAAGTTGTTGTTGTCCTTTTTGTTCTTGGGACAATTTATAGCAATGTGTCCCTTCTCAATGTAGGTGAAACATATTCTTCTTTCTTTGTGGTGGTGTGGAGATTTCTTGAAGTGAGATGGCTCTCTCTTGGGATTTCCTTTCTTGGTGCGAGCTGTGAGAGCTTGATCTTCATTCCCCATCTTTTATTCTCGTGCCACAAGCCTTGCTTCTTCTTGAGAGCATTCCTCCCGCAGTCTGTTGAAGGAGATCAACTTCCTTCTTGCACAAATTCCTTGAATAAAGGAATCCCATGACATAGGTAGGCCATTCAGAGTGGTCATGACAATTTCACCATTCTCCACCATTTCATCCACTGCTTCAAGTTGTTCCTTGATCTGAGAGACCCTAGAAAAATAAGATAGAATGGTTTCTTCATTTTGAAGCTTTACCCCTTTCAATTGGTTCTGTAGGGTCATCTTCCGATTTATGTTCTTCCCTTCAAATAGCTTGGTTAGGGAATCAAACATCTCTTTGGGTGTCTTTAGAGATGACACATGTGGGATGAGATGGTCATTGATAGAATCAGCAATGATCCTCTTTTCCTTGACCAAGTTCTTCTTGTGGAGGGCTTTAGCCTCTTCTTCCTCTGGGACAGGGACCTCTTCTCTTATGTAAGTATCCAATTCATTTTCTTTCAGGATTAACCCAATCCTATTCCATGCTTGGAAGTTATTAGCCCCCTCAAGCTTATCTTCAATCTTGGTGTGGTGAGACATCTTTAAAGAGTACTTCAAATGGAAATAGAAAAGATATAGGTCTTACCACTTGATTTGCTGAAAACTGGATCTGGTCCCGGATTAGGGTTTGTTAGAGAAACCCTCAAAATTCAAAATGTGAATTTCAAAATTCTGGAAGGATAGAAAGATGCACCTTGATGAGATGATCATCCTGGTATATTCAGAATTTGAAAACTGCAAAGATTCCCCCTTTAGAAATGCTTTTCAATCTCCCAGATTTACTAGGGAGGACCTTGAATTAGGGTTTGAGTTTCCTGGAGTTTCACCCAACCAAAAATCTCGATCCAAATCTCTAAACTTCGATTTTTCCAAGGAGCTTCCAGCTATGTCTTCGGATTTTAGAAATTCCTATTTTTGAGGAAACCCTAATTTTTAGGGCCAAAACTGAAAGTGCTCAGAATTGAATTCTGATTGGACAGATATATTCTCCTTTATGAGTAGAGTCAATCTACCTTACTGCTTTTCCAAAATCTCTGGAGAGAAACCCAATAAACAAGAAACCCTAGTTTCCGCCACTGCACAATGTATTCTTCTAAGGGAAGCTCTGATACCATGTTAATTTTTGAGCATTAATTCAATATACTCTAGGATATTTAATGAGAGAATAACATGTACAACATATCAAGTATAACAATGCATATCAATCACACCAAGCAATCACATGAGACAATAGACACACAAAGTTTCACTGGGGAAAACCATAAAGGTGAAAAACCCCACAACTTCCTCAGAGATAGAAAGACCAATGATACAACCAAAGTCCAACCAGAGTACATGAGATAGTATTCTACGAGCAACTCCTCCTCCTCCTCAACTAGTGTGCCACTTTCTGAGTGATGTACAAGTGAATAATGAGATGATCAAATAGAGAGATCATGCTCTCTATTTATACTTGTTCTGAGTAGCCTAATAAACCTATGGGGCTGACTTGTCTAACTCAGCCTAATAACCCCAGGTTAACTTAATCAAGGCCGACCCTTCACATGGTGGTATAATAACCCATCAGCAAGTTACGACACTTGCAACACTTGTCAATACAAATGACGACACTTCCGTATAGAGGAATAATACATCTCTATAAGAGTACAATAAAATACATAGATTGAATACATTCCGAAGTTACATATACATCAACACACTTTATGCTTTTTTTCCCATTGGTTTGAGTGCTATCTACATAGATACCAACAGGAAATTTCTTGAAACAAAGCCAAGTAAGGATACTGGGAGAAAATGCAGATGCCCAAGATTAGGAAAAGACAATTTTGATTCTTCATTTGGTACCACTCGGAGAAAAATTTGACAATACAACTACATTCTTGATTTCTGAAAGATTTTGGCAAAAGAAGGTTATCATTAGCATGACCATTTTTGGTGACTATTGGGTAATCTTTGTTTCTTACCTAGGTTATGTGACCCTTCTCCAGAATTTGGCAAGATGGTGTTAACTCTTGGAAATTTTATTCTCATATCAATCCATAAGGAATTCTATTTAAAGGTGCTAGCTCAATGGTAGAGCACCTGCCTTATAGGTAGGAGTTTGGTGGTTCGATTCCTCTGTGCCCTATATATATTCTGAAGCCACTAAAAAGAGATAAATGACTAAAACAATGACCAAAATTTGCATATAAATGACCACGAGTACAACATGAGAGATAAGTGACCAACAAAATGACCAAATATGCATATAAATGACCACTTTTGAGTTGGCGATCACTAGTAGCAAATTAGCGGTCATTTATCATGTGACAAAAAATGTGGTCATTAATTGTGACAATTAATGACCAAATATACGACCAAATTAATGACCAAATATACGACCAAATATATGACCACAAGATAAGCTATAAATGACCAAGCTAAATATGACCACATTTTTGGTCACGTGATATATGGCCACTAATTTGCTACCAGTGGTCACCAACTCAAAAGTGGCCATTTATATGTGGATTTTGGTCATTTTTTTGGTCACTTATCTCTCATTTTGTACTAATGATTATAATATGAAGTGATTCAAGTCTCTCCCTTTTTGGATTTTTGTGTTTTTTAATTTTTATGCTTTTTCATTTTTGTAAAAAAGAATAAAGAATGCTATGATACATAGAAAGTAATGAGTGTTGCATGGGCATACACCTATTTTTCAAGGGCACGGGTTAGGCCAAGGCAAAGATCCATATTGCAAACAAGGGCTAAGCTGGTTGTGCACACTCTTACAGCTGTTCCTTCCCGGGGGAGTCTATCTGAAGTAGGAATATGTGTTGATGGATGGTAAAGTAATACCATGTGACTGAAGTTATCTGATTTGGGGAAATGGCCAAGTAGGAATGGTTCAATGAGGTTTACTTCATCTTGAGTTTTGTGAAAAATGCCAAAATCATAGATCATCATGAATCATAGTCTGTCTCAACTACCTGAGTCAAATAGTTTGAACTGTCAAAGTCTTCAAGTCCTGAAATCAAAATCCATTTCACTAGCCAACAATTTAGTTAGACATTGGTTCAGATGTGCATTTTATATCTAAAAAGATAGCTAAAATTGAGGAATTATGCCTCTTTCTATCATTCAAAAGGATATGGTTTGTACATGTATGAATAAAAGATAAGTAAAAATACTCATGATTTACCATATGTGTTCGTTGTGCAGCCGATGTATGAGAGGAAGCATTCCCTTTTAGCTTGAATTCCTAGAAGCTATTAACCTTTAGTCTTTGATCTACTAGTAGTGGATTAGTTTCGATGTCGAACTAGAAAATTTTGAAACAGTTTCCCATGTTTTCGAGTTTTTCCCAATTTTTCAATTTTTTTTTGTTTTTTGTTTCTATGAACATTTTTTGGGTTTTATCTGTAAGAAAAAGAATAAAAAAGGGAAATAGTATTTACACTAGTCTTTTTGGAGTGTGCAAAATTTACACACTTTTTGGGTTATGATGTAAGCTAGATTATTTTGGTTTCACTTATGTCCTTTAATGATGTGTTTAATTACACTGGCCATTAAATAATGTACATGCTTTCTTTTTGGTATAATGTTAATGACTTAGATGCCAATCAAGTACATAGTTGGCCAAAGAGTCAGCCAAACTATTTAGACTTTTAGGAACGTGTATAAACTCATTAAACTCGAACTGATGCTCTAAAAGACGTACTCGTAGAAACTTTCTAAACAGTGTAGGATGTCGAACGTGATACTAACCATCTAACTGGAATACCACTAATTCTGAGTCCAGTTTGACGATTATTTGTCGGATGCCAAGGGTGATAGCCTCGACAAGAAGCTCAATGACTATGCTATATTCTGCAACATTGTTGGTTGTATATCTGAGAAAAGTGCCTCTTGAACTAAGAACTTCGTTATTAGGTGAAAAAACAACCCATGCGGCGGAAGCAACGTTCCAAGAGCTACGGCTGGCGCTGTCCACATATTCCAAATATGTGAAAGACTCTTGTGCCATCTGCCAAAGTGATGATGCCAAGCAGATAAGTGTGTGCCCGAAATAACTAATGTACAAAATTTTATACAAAAATACAACATAATACAACAAATGGTGTGAGGCATCAGTGCCTAAGCGAAGTATTTCTTCAGATAGAGACCATTTCTGATCTCCGACATGGGTTCCCCATCAAAATTGACCAATTCATAAGATCCCTTTTTTAACATAGTTTTGACAATAAGTGGGCCAAACCATTTAGGTACAAATTTTCCTTCTCCTATTTTATGTTGGTCTTGGTCATAAACTAACACCAGATCGCCTTCAGAAAAGATTTGAGGATGAATGGACTTGTCATATTGTGTTTTGACTCTCTTCTTATGTACTTCTATGTTTAGAGAGGCTTCTCTTCTAGTTTCATCCAAAGCATGGAGATGGAGAAGCCTTTCCTCTTCCGTTGAAGTGTTAGGTAGGAGTTTGACAACTATCTTTAATGATGGGATTTCACATTCAATCGGTAACACAACTTCTTCTCCATAAACCAGTTGGAAAGGAGTGAATCCGGTTGCAGTTTTAACAGTTGTTCGGTAGGCCCAAAGAGCCATAAACAACATCAAGTGCCAATTATTCTTGTTTTTATTAATCATCCTTTGTAACATGGTTTTCAAAACCTTATCGATGGATTCTACTTATCCGTTAGCTTGAGGATAGCATGGCGAGGAGAAGTCATGCCGCAATCCTAACCGGTTTGTAAGTTCATCCATATAGGAATTCCTAAAATGACTTCCGTTGTCCGTAGTGATCTCTTTGGGTACACCAAACCTTGCTATCACATGATTGAATAGAAAGTATGCTGCAATTTTACCCGTGCAATTGAATGTAGGCATCACCTCAGCCCACTTGGTGAAGTAATCCACTGCTACAATGATGTAGTTGTGGCCATCGGCTGAAGGTGGGTTGACTGTCATATAATCAATGGCCCATTTTGAAAATGGACCCACAGTTACTACAGGGTGTAAAGGAGCAAGATGTGCACGCATTTTTCTTATGTAAATTTGGCAATGGTGATACTTTTTGACAGCATTTATACAATCTTTAAAAATTGTAGGTCAAAAGTATCCTACACGCAATATTTTCTGAGCAGTTTCCAACCCAGAAAGATGACCGCCACATGCTCCAGCATGGCAATCATTCAATACTTGTTCAGCTTCCTGGTGTACTAAACAACGTCTTAATATCATGTCTATTCCTCGACGGTACAAAGTATCCCCAATGATGAGGTATCTTCGAGCTCGATGTCGAATACGACGTCGTTTAATACTAGAAAGCTAAGGATCGATCCTTTGGGTTTGAAGATATATAATGAATGCTCCATACCAAGGATCAGAAGGTGCAATGAGGAATACATGTTCATCTACCCAAGTTTCAACAGATATAGTACTCTCCTTCTCTATGGGTAACTCAGACATTAATTCAGCAAATGCCAACAACTTCTTGGCTTTAGCGATTTTGAATTCAAGGTCGAATTCTTGTAAAATAACTATCCATTTTGAGTATTTTCCACCAACGATATGTCGGGACAAAATGAATCTCATGGGATTCATTTCAGCCACTATCATTGTTTTCCTTGGAAGTATGTAATGTCTAAGTCGTTGGACAGCATGGACCGCTGCTAAGGACAACTTCTCGACTTGGGAATATCTCAATTCGGGACCTGCAAGGCCCTTACTAGGATAGTAAATAACATGTTCTTGAGATGATTTGTCTTCTTGAGCTAAGACCATTCCAATTGTGGAAGGAGAGGAAACCAAATATAGAAGAAAGTCTCTATTATAATTCGGTGGACTAAGCATCGGGGCAGAGACCAAATTTTTCTTTAGTTCATCAAATGAGTGTTGAGCTTGGTCATCCCATGTGAATGTTGCATCTTGTTTTAAGAGACGCATGAAACCTTTAGCTTTTTCAGCAAAATTCTCGATAAATCTCCTCAAGTAGTTAGCTTTCCCTTGAAGGCTTTGAAGTTGAGTGATTGTTTTTGGGGAAGGCAACTGAAGGATTGCCTCAACCTTGACGGGATCAACCATGATCCCTTTTTGGGACACGACGAACCCAAGTAACCTCCTAGAGTCTACACAAAACATGCATTTGTGTGGATTTAACCGAATGTTGTACTTGCAGCAACGTTCAAAGATGGCTTGCAAATGTGCGCCATGTTCAGCTCTCTTTTTAGATTTAGCTGCTAAATCATCAAGGTAAACCTCGATGATATACTTAATATCGTGGAATGCATATGACATAGCTCTTTGAAAATTAGCTCCGGCGTTTTTAAGGCCGAATGGCATTTTTCGATATGCAAAAGTCCCCCAAGGGCATATAAAAGTTGTTTTATGTTGGTCTTCCTTTTTTATCTGGATTTGGTTATAACCGGAGAAGCTGTCCATGAATGAAAAGATTTCATTCCCGGCACACTCATCGATGATCTGATCAATGAAGGGTGTGGGATAGTTATTCTTAGGAAAAGATAAGTTTAGATCTCTAAAATCGGTACAAACCCGGATAGTTCCTTGTTTTTTGTTAACTGGAACAGGACTGGATACCCAATTAGTCAAAGGAGTAGGATAAATGAATCCATCTTTTAAGAGATTTTTGACTTCTGCTTTAATGGTAGCTGATTTTTTAGGGTTCATTGGACGTAGTTTTTGCCGCATAGGTTTGGCATTGGGGTAGATTTTGATCTCATGTTCTACAATACTGGGATCGATGCCGGACATTTCTTCATAAGACCATGCAAATATATCACGAAACTTTTTAAATAAAGAAGTGTAAAATTTTATTTCCTCAGGAGAACAATTTGCACCTATGTTTATATACTCAATGATGCCAGGTTTGATAGATATATCAATTTGGATGGATTTTGAAATGTTCGCCAAATTTCCTTTGGAATTCACATCGTAGATTCGGACAGGGCATTGGTACTTACGGTTGTCATCATCGAAGTAAAACTTTTTAGGTTTAAATTCTAATGAGTCGATGCATTTGTGATGCATATCCTCCCAGGGTCATTCTGAGATATTCATAACCTCTAAGATGGCTTCATTCGAAGGGAAGGTTTGATCTAGGATATCATGGTTACTTTGAGAGTTCAAGGCCCAAATAGGTGAAGTATAGGGATCATACTCCTCCGTCTTGGGAGGTTTTTGATTTGGTTCTATCGAAGCCATCTGAATAGCTTGATAAGTGAGCTCTGCGACAGAAAAGGGGACACTACTCTCCATTTCCTCATGGTGTGTAGAAGCATGTATCTTGCCATCATTATTTTCATCTAAGGTATTTTCTTTGGAGGTTCCAACTGATGAAGTGGAACCGACCTCCAAAATGGAATTAGAGAAAACTCTTAATGGGAAGTAAACCTTCGATGTTATGGTGAAAATTGGAGCAATGTTAGGGGTCAATATTGGTGGTGGAAGTGGGAAAGTTTCCAATAGGGACGAGTCTTTAAACATTCCTACCCCAAAATATTGAATAACCATCGTTCCATCCCCTACATAAGGTACATTCGAATGGATACCAGTTTCAGGTGAGAAGTAATCTAGTTGATCGATTGTAACAATATTCCCTTGGTGGGGGAACCGAATGACTCGGAATACGGAAGAAACTATCACCATCATCTTGTGTATCCAACTACATCCCAATAGAAAATTGTAGTCTATGGGTGCATCCACTACCTGAACATCTACTTGAACTGTTTCCCCCCCCAGTTCAACTGGGAAAGCCAAGATAAATCCATGAGGTGGGAACGAATGTCCATCAAATTCCTTGAGTATTGTTTGGGATGGTACTAAGGTGGGTGATCCCAAAGCTTTCCAACAAGCTAGGGACATGATGCAAGTGGAGGCTCATTCATCCACAATGGTTTGAAAAATATTCTTCCCATGTGAAGTTACTTTAATTTGGAAAGCAATTTGTGAAGGAAGCTTACATGTGGGCTATTCTAAGTCAAATGTGATTAAATTGGTATCTGATGGATCAACAACACCGATCGTAGACAATAGTGCTTTCCACTTAGTGGGACAACTTTGCAACACCTCCAAGGAAGACATTGCACAAGGGGCTTGAGCTAAATATTCAACCACATTGTATTTTTGAGCAGCTCGCGCATTAGGATTGTGTGTTGTTTTGCGGAGGACCCCTTTTGGAGGTCCAGGCACAATGTCTATGGTTGGTTTTTCAATATTTAGAAAACCATGAGGCTGAGATCCAGTTGCTTCAACATCTTTTGAAGGTATGTCGTAAGAATGGGCCCTAGTTTGGATATGAATGTTATGTTCACCAATTATGAAGATATCCGCATTGGGTGGATTGCCCCCCTGTGGGGGGTTTGCCTGATTCCCTCCAAGAGGAGGTACTGGCGCCACAGCAACCATTTTTTGTTGCTGGGGGAAGGGTTGAGTTAGGACAGTGGGTTGTGGTTGTTTCCCTCCTCATTGTGCTAACATGCGATGAATATCATCCATATGAGGACAAACATGAGTAGGATGATCTTCTTTGCAAATTTTGCAAGGATACTTGTTTTTCCTATTTTCCCGATTGCCTTTTGTAGGGTTATTCACCTTAGGTGCCTCTCTTGTCCTAGGGTTTACATTAGGTTTCTTCTTTTGCTTCTTCTTTTTTCCTTTTGGATCCACAGTTTGAACCGTAAGGACCTTAGAATTTTGGGCAGGAGTTTCAGCTTACTGAGTTTCCTGGCCAGCTGTGGGTTGTGGGTTTTGAACTGACATTTGTCCCAATTGCTGGGTAATCTATTCAAGTTGGTTCACGGATCCAAACACACCATTGGTATGAGGTCCTTTTGGCGGCCTAGCTGGATCAGACGCCAGTCTTACAGCATGGGGTATTAAGTCATAAAGCGTGCCCGATTGAGAATATACTAAATCCATAGGGTGAGCACTCTGAATGAATTATTCTTCAGTCATGACTCCTGACATGGCTACATCTTTGTCAAGAGTAGGTAACAATGATTTAATGAACCAATCTGCTAAGAATTGATTAGGGATTTCATCTTTTATAAGCCTTCGACGTCTCCTCCACTTGTGGATATGATCTGAGATGTGAGTAGCGGTGGATTGCCTAAGTGAAGTTAAAAGTTCAGTTCCCGTCTCATAGCGGATATGTAATTGAAAATGTGTCAAAAATGCCATAGCTAAAGATGAAAATTCTGTGAATGTATTGCGGGGCAACTAAATGTACCATTTCGCAGCATTTTCAGTTAGGGTCCGTTGAAACAACCTCAACCTAGTACTATCATCAACTAGGGAATTGGATGAACACCACAAATGGAATGCCATCACATGATTTGATGGATCTTCCCCTGGTTTTCCGTCAAACTTGGGTATGTTTGAGGGTAGTTTGGTTGGTATGGTTGGCCACCCATTCAAATGTAGAATAGGTTCATTGGTCAGTCGGGATAAATCCGGTAGATTCAATGTAGCTAGAAATGGTGACTTGGATGATGCCGGAGCAAATGCTTGATATCCAGGTGAAGCTTGATGGCTCCGCTGTTGTGGTCCTTGGGCTTGAAAAGAATTCAAAGCAGGCTTACCTCCTTGCGGAGATTGCATCCAAAAAGGTGGGTTATTTCTTGAATATTGTTCATTCCATTGCGGGATAGGATACATGTATGGATTTCCCCCTTGCGGAGGTATGTTCCATTGAGGATGGATACTTGGTGGAACATTGCCACCCCACTGTGGCATAGGATTAATGGGTGGATTGCCACCTTGCGGGGGTATGTTCCATTGAGATTGGTTACTTGTTGGAACATTACCACTCCATTGTTGGTTTGGATTCATGGGTGAATTGCCCCCTTGCGGGGGTATGTTCCATTGAGATTGATTACTTGGTGGAACATTACCACTCCCTTGAGTGTTTCCCTAGTTTGGATAAACATTCCAAGGTTGATTTCCCCCTTACAGGGGTGGTGCCCAAGAATATTGGGTACTTCCTGGAACTTTCCCACTCCATGGTGGAATGAAGTTGGTGGCTGGGTTGCCTCCGGGTGTGCTACCTGTTGGGGGAATGGGATTGCCCCCAGGATTTGTGCTAGGAAAGTTTGGATAAAGGTTTCCCGAGTCACTTCCACTAACTTGTGGAGTATTACCCCAATTAGCATTAGTGTTCCATGGTCCATTAAGTCCATTAGGGATGTTGAGAGTCCAAAGTGAAGGATTCCCCCCAGGGTTAGGATTTGGAAAAATGTTTGGTATGCTAATGGGATTTTGGTTGACTCCTAAATTGTTTTGACCTTGAGTAGAAAAACCATATGGGAAACCCAAGTTTGGTAAGGCAGACCCTCCAGTAGGGATTCCTGCAGGTAAAGTGGATGTACTTCCCAGATTGGGTCCCGAAACTGTACCAACTGGCATTGAAGTGCTAGTTGAACTTATGGTAGAAGCAAGTAAACTAATTGGTGGAGTTGTGGTAGAGTTCAAGTTGGAAATATTACTACCTCCAGGAACCATGTGCGGTTGTGATGATGTGGTCCCTTGTGCTCCTAATGAAGCCATAGGGATGTTGGGAGTATTACTACCTCCAACACTTGTTTGAGATGGTGCTGATGTGGTCCCTTGTGCTCCTGAGGAAGCCATGGGATTAGATGTTGAATTTAGCATGTGTACCAAGTGTGCCACAAGAGGATTGATGGTGTTCAAAGGTTCACTGATGTGGAGTACCACTGGGTCTGAAATATTTGTCAGAGGTGGGTTTACGGGATTTGCAGTGTTGTCTTCTAATGTTTCAATTGAAATTGGAGCAAGAGGATCAACAATTTCTATGTTTTCCTGGGTGGGTGATGTTGTAGTATTTGTTTGATATGTCTCTGCTCTACTGTTGATTATTGAAGTTATAAGTGTGTTGGTTTCAAAGTCAAAGTGCCTTGTATTTTGTAGTCATCTCTGCAATGTAGCGGGGCCTTCAAGTTTTGGTGACTCACCTCGCTGCCGCCGTGACTGGCAGGTCGGGAGAGTAGCCACTTTGAAGAATTTTGATAAAAGGATGTATTTGAAAATATTTTTGCAAACATAATCAGACAATCCTATGGCTTTCTAGACTCAACAAAATAAAAAGTGTCCACACATTAAAAATTCCCTGGAGATTTCAAGCAAGCAAACTTACTTTTCCAAAGAACCGAAGCTTAGTGAAAAGCTGGATTGTAGGGCCTTCTGAAACTAGTAGCTGCTTAGGGATTTCATGTCCTCATACAATTGCTAGGAGCGAAGGTGTGAGAAACAGTTACAATAAACTTTAATCGCCAGGGGTACAAGTGTTGGTTCCTGACCACTCACCCTCCCAAGGAGTAAAAATTCAAGAGACTGTCTTAGGTATTACAAGTGTGTCCCACTCATAACAGCCTATGTGATATCCTAATAATAGCCACTAAAGTTACCACTTCACATTCGATTGTCGGGCGGACAGTTGTAAGTCGAGGACAACTCTCATTACCAGGAACTCTAGAAACAGTGATGTCACCCCGAGGACTTGTCACTGAACATAGAATCCCCTCGATAAGCTCATGTCCCACTAAATAAGTAAGAAGGGGGAACCACCCTTACTTATCTAGATTGACCTCGTGCTTGAAGCATGTTTCAGAAGCGCTTTCTCGACAAGCATTTTTTGTGACTAATGGATTTGCTATCTTTAATCAATGCTAGTTTCAAAGTTTTGCTTCCCAGGAGTGTTAACTCTGCAAACCTAATCTGGGGCACTAACCTAAACTTGTTGGTGATATAAAAACCAAAAGTTTGTCAATTTTAGATTAAGCGCCAATTTTAAGTGTATTTTGATTAGTTTCAGGATTGGAAATGAAACTGGTGGTGTTTTGACTCAAAAACAGAAAAATGAACCAAACAATGCAAAATGCTCACTACTCTACCTTTCAATTCGATGAATATTCTAAATTAAGGAAGAGTGAGAGGTTCATAAGTTTCTTTCAGTCATGCAAAATTTCTAGTAGATTTCGTATGTTTATGTACAGTTTTTCTGAAATATGGATAATAATTGATGTGTAAGGACCAATGTAACCCAAACAAATATCTCAAGTAAACATGAATCTAATTCTATTACATGGGGGATCCCTGTTTTTCATTCACAAGATGACCATAAGGCCTAAGTGAAGAGGATACGTAGAGCCGTTTGGAATGCTTTTGAATTAAATCCTAAACTGTTACACGTGAGATCCACTTTCTCATTCACAAGATCGCCATAAGGCCCAAGTGAAGAGGATACGGTGGCTCAGAAAATTGTATGCAAAAATTAAATCTACTCTATTACAAGTGAGATCCACTTTCTCATTCACAAGATCACCATAAGATGCGAGTGAAGAGGATACGGTGGCTCGATATAAGATGCTTTGAAAAGTGAACTCCTAAACTATTACAAGTGAGATACACTTTCTCATTCACAAGGTCATGATAAGATGCGAGTGAAGAGGATACGGTGCCTCATACACAATATATCTCAAGAAAACTAAACTTTAAAGGTACAACTCTCTCTAATTGTGCAAGAAAATCATGAAAACATTCTAACTCCAAAACAAAATGCCACTAATTAAAGTTTTAATTCTGTTTTTTGGAAAGAAATTATTCTCAAATTATCTCAATCATGTGATGTTCAAGGTGTTCTTCAAATGCAAATGTGTGTGAAAGGTTTTTCAAAGTGTGTGTGGTGCTTCCAAATGTGTATGGTTTATGTTTAATTAATGTTTCCAATCAGCATATGGTAAAGGTCTGAAATATTGAAAGTGCTTAAGGTGTTTTGGTAAACAATTTCTTAAGTGTGATTTTAGAGACTTGCAGCCATGTAAAGAGACATTAAGGTAGGTTAATATCAGTCCTTAAACATGTTAAAATAGGGATCTATCATCTCATAAGGTTGTAAGCAAAATAGATCTACTACCAATTGAAAAAGATTGAAAATGAATTACAATTTGGAGCATATTTTAAAGGTGTTTGGAAGTGGATTCCAATTGTGAATGTCTTGATCCAAATGTTATAAAACTTTCTTAACTTTTCAAGAGGAGTATAAGGATGATTTAAAGCTGCACATAAGGCTCTAAACAAGTGTGTAAATGTCATACAAAACAGGTCTCAAAACAGATCCAAAGATGAAAGAGATCTCCTCCAACTAGTGTAAGATTACAAGTTTGAATTAATGTGCTTGGAAGGTGTGTAAACTTTGCAAAGAGGTAAAGGAGGTTCAAATGAAGTTAAAGACCAGTCATAAGTATTCCATAGCATGGATCTAGGAGCTAATATTATCTCAAGCTACAAGATCTATTACAACTTGAAGAAAAGATTGAAAAGAGAAAGCAAATTTGGAACAATTTTTAAAGTTTTTGGAAGGGCATTCCAATGGGAGATATCTTTGATCCAAATGATGCAAAAGATTTTCAAAGGATATCAAAAAGGAGTAATAAACTAAGTATGATCATTAAATGGATCTTGAGCTAAAGAACACAAGAAAAGATGTAAAGGATCCATTATAATTTGACATAGAAATTCAAATTTGGGGCAGATTTACAAGTTATTGAAAGATGAGTCCAAAGGTGAAGATCTAAGTTCAAATCATGCAAAGCATATGAACACTTGTTAAACGAGTAATAGGATGATCATAAGCAGCAAATTAAGCTTCCAAAATAGGTCTGCAAATTTTCTTATTAAGCCTCCAAAACAGATCTAAAACAAGTTTCTCACAAACTAGGTGGATGAGCTGCAAATTGGAAACATAAAATTCAAGAAACTAGATGTAGAGTGGGATTTTGAAGCATTTGCTGCAAGAAAGGTGGGAGGAGGCCGGTTTGGAGGTCATATTGCTAGATCTATGGATCTTCAACTGATCTTTAAGCTCCAAGTGAGTAGATCTAAAGGATGGAGATCACCAAAAAAATGAAGAAAAATCATGAAATATGCAGAAATTTCAAGAGATTTCAAGCCATATGGTCGCCAATCTGATAATATATTATGATGTTTGCATGTAGGGAGTTAGATCTGCAACATATCAATCTATCTTACTAAGAATTGGTGAAATTCTACATCAGCATTATGAAAATATTATCACAAGTTTCCAAAGATCTAGATTCATTAATCAAAACTCATTAAGATCTAAAGACAATTAAGAATTAAATTCATGCATGATAAGCTAAATTCAAATTCATATATGGTAGAAACTTGAATCCATTCATATTAGAACAAGGAAGAAGTACATCCTTACCAAGGACATTGGTGTGAATCCCTCCTCCATTTCCATGAGCTTCCTTTCCTACACCCTTGCTTTTGAAGAATTTCAGCTCTTTCTCCTCCTTCAGAATCTCTCTAGCATGCCTTTGCTCTTCCTTTGTGTGTCTTTACCATGCTCCAAAGCCTTTCTTATACAGCATTGGGAAATGGGACTTAGGCTTCTCTTTTGAATGTGGGATAATCCTCTTTCATGATTTTAGATCATTTTCACTTAAAAACCTCTTTTTCCATAGTTTTTGGGCTTTTTTACACAACTTAGCATATTTTAAGCACATTTAATGCATTGCTCTTCACTTATTGATTGGTGTAGCTTGGTTTTGGACCTTTTATTAGTGGTTCGATGACCGAACTTAGTCCTCTTAGGTTCTTACTATCTTCAACTAATCCTTCCATTTATGGGAGAAGTGTTTAGATCAGAGAGGACTTGTCTCTGAATGTACTTGTGTTCCGTCTTCATGTTGCAGGCGCATAGTAGAAATGTGTTTCTTCTGTCACATGACTAAGGGTGTTAATTTGATTGTTAACATGATTTCTATTAGGTTAGGTAATAGGGGACCTTTCAACTTGGGTTTTTGGTTCCCCTATTGGTGGTCTTAGCAACGACCGATTGTGGGGTATTTTCGGATGCCATAGGTTGGGATGTCGTAACTGAACGTGTTACAGGCCTTACAATCGTACTAGCCAAAACGGGGACAAACTCATGATGGGCGACTGGTTTGGAAGCCATCTTTGGGTAGGATGGTGTGAGGTACCATACCGATATCCCCAAATATAGCCCATGTAGAGTTAACTGAGCCATGACTAGCATACCTTGTACACCCGTGGGAGGATACAACAATGGGATTTGAAAAATTGTTGGTACTGATGGAATCAATGTTTGTTCGATGCCATGACTCAGCGTTTGTGCTGATGACGGTGTTGAGGTGGATGTAGCTCCATTTTCAGTGGTGAAAATTTTGCACATTAGGCCATCGGTAGATGGACGGATATTTGGTAGTGGTCCCGGATATGCTCCTAACAAATTGGAGTCCTTGTACATACTGGGGGCGATGTCAACATATGGTTGGTCATCACCCAGTGTAGTCACTATGGTCATCACCCAATGTAGTCACTAGGAAATTTTCGAGGTTTCTTGTGGTATTAGGGTCATAGTAGTTGATATGGTCAAGGGTAACTACCTTCCCATTCAAGGGAAACATCATAACAGAGAAGATTGAGGAGGCTACTACCTTCATGGCGTACATGTAACTATGCCCCAAGAGAATGTTGTAGTTGAGCTCAGCGTTGATTACTTCGATATCGATCATAACCATCGTTCCCCCCAACTCTATGGGAACATTTTGGTACAATCCTCTTGGTTAGGATGGTCTTCCATTGTATACGCAAAGAGAAATAGACGATGGGACTAGCTCGGAAGATCCTAATCATTTCCATACTTTTACATACATAACACAAGTGGATGCACCTTCATCGATGATACATTTGTGAATCATGACGTTCTTTACAGTCTCTAGAACTTGAAATGTGACTGAAGATGGTAGTTGCGGAATCCTTTGTTGAGATAAAAGGTCACGATGTGCGAGTTAGATGGATTGACCATGCTGAGAGCATTGAATAATGCCTTTCATTGTGTTTGGAAACATTGTAACACTTCTAATGTATACATGGTTGTCAGGGATTGAGTCAAGTCATCCACAATACTGTAATTGTGGGAAAATTTCATGTGAGGGTTATTAGGGGTACGACAAAGTGAAAATTTTGGAATCCGTGGGATTTATTTGGTGTTCGGTCGAGGAATTTGTAGAACCCCTCCCGAAGGGATAGAAATGTATTCCACTTGGGGAGTGGAAGGCCCATCATAAGCTTTGGCTCATGTTTGTAGGTTGATGTCCAACGTATATATATTTTAGAAAGATCCATTGTCGGGTGGGAGAGGATATTTTTCTTGTGTAAATACCCCTTGATTGGAAAATGGTTGCTATAACACTGTTGTTTGTGGTTGGGGAGGATTCATTGCCTTAAGAGGGTTATTCATCATCTTCTTTTTAGCTTCCACTAACTGTTGGAAATCAGGGATAAGGGGACAATGATGTGTGTAGTGACCATAATTGCCAAAATGGATCAACAATAATTGGTTCTCTGGGGGGTATTCTTCCCTCGTTTGGGGGGATTGTTAGTCCCTATATTTAGATCACTTGTATTCTAGTTTTGATGGGGAGGGGGGTTTTCCCCTTGTGACGACTATTGAATCTGTTTGTTTTTACCTTTCTTCTTTCCCTGATTCCGTGGATTCTAGGGATTTGCAGTGTTCAATTGCTCAAATTGTTGGGATTGTTGACCATGAGAATGTTGGTCTAAGTTAACCCCCATGTGGGGGGCAGGTTGCTGACCAGCTGGGCATGGAAAAGGATAATGTGGGTTATACCTTGGTGGTGGGATAAATGTTGTTTGTGCTCTATAAGAGGTGGATGTAGGAGTTACTTGTGCCATTGGTAGTGTAGGAACCATCATTGTTTCGCTTATGTTTTGGTATGTAGGACTGTATGGTCCATACTGTAATTGACCAACTGTTAGTTTTGGTACTGGTGTAGGGGGTACCGACGCAGGTGGCATGGATGGGTAATATAGAACCATCTTAAATGGCACTGATGTGGTGGGAGAAACCTTTCCTAAATGGGAAATGGACCCAATAATCCCATCTGTCGAATGTGACGAGCTCGAAGGTGTAGGATACAATTACCGATGCCACGAGGCATCTGGGAGGATTGTGTAAAGGTATCCAAATTGTGCATATATGAGGTCGAAATGTTGTGATTTCAGAATAGCCTCTTCCTCACGTTATGGCATGGAGGTGGAGACATCTTTAGCTATGGCGGGTTGGAGAGATTTTATTAACCAATCCAACAGAAAGGGAGGTTGTATTTCGATCTTACATAGTGTGTGGCATCTACACCACTCATAGATGTGGTCCACGATGTGGGTGGAAGTATTTTGATGAAAATCCATGAGAATTTTGAGGCCTATATCATGCCGGATTGGTAGTTGAAAGTATGTAATAAATGCGGTGGCCAATGTCGCAAATGTGGAATGGGTGCTACTTTCTAGGTTTATGTACCACTTTGCTGCCATTCTAGTGAGGGTGCACTGGAAGAGGCAAAGCCTCACTAGGTCATCCACTATGATGTTGGATGAACACCATAAGTGGAAAGACATAATGTTGTTGGTAGGATCATCTCCCTGTTTTCCTTCAAATTTGGGAATGTTAGAACGAAGCTTATCTGGCATAGCCAGCCGTGTTGCATCATGAGCAATTCTGGATCATTAGTCAATTTGGACAAATATGGTAGATTTAAACTAGCCATAAATGGTAAGGTATGGACGATTGGTCTTGCCATTCTGTTTGCGATGTGATTTACATGAGGGGGATACCCAAGTGGTGTTGTAAACAATTGTTGACCTCCTATGAGATAGGATGGGTTAACGAGATCCAAGGGATATCCTTGTGGAGAAGCCAATGGGGTGCTACTTCTGATGGGGGAAGCAATGGTGTAATTAATAGATTCTCTGAGGGGAGAAAATGTACCTTCCAAGGCTTGGCCTCATCCAGATGATCCTATCAATGATTCTTGGGAATGACCTCGGCTTGAATTCCCTCTGCGTGTAACTTGGAGGGAAGGTGTGAAAGAACCCCTCGAGAGAGCGGAGAGGCCTTGCAATCTGTGAGACTGTCTCAGGATGTTGTTTTGTTCCTCAATGGTGAATGATTTGTGTCAATATGGGAGTGATGGTGGAATAAACTCACTTTGAACAAATGCAAAAATATGCCAACCACAACAGATGCAAAATGGTGTGATAAGTGAGTGATATGTGCAATGTCGGTTTTAGTGCATGAGTCCACACATGCAGGTTCTTTTTATTACAAGTTAGTGAACTTGTAGTTAAAAAGAAAATAGATGTAAATTCCCTGGAAGGCCTAACGCCTTCCTCTCAAATGTAACTGGGCCTCCCAAAAGCAAAATTGATGGTGATAATGGTATCTACTCACCAATTGACTAGTGGAGGTAACAAAGATGTAGTTCTACCGGTAATGGGCCCAATGATCTAATCAAGAAGACTTGGAAACACCTCCCAACAGAAATAGCTAACTCATAATTGCTCCTTGGTGATATCCTAAGTTGGGCCAATAAGATACCTTGCACCAAGTGTGGATCAGTGGTTCGACATGCATTGTATAGTGTCGTTTACCTACAATAAGCTAAGTGGCTTGTAGTGGAGAGAAAGGAAACTATACCTTGGCATTCACCTCCGTGGTCGTGACGCACTTTTGATCTGGGTTTTATTTTAACACTTGCTTATAACAGGATTTTGTAAGTACCCTAAAAGACAACAATGATATGTTTCAAAATATTTCTAATGAAACTAGATTGGTGGGCATTAATGGATTTCTAGCCCAATCAATCCTACCTAACTAAAATATTGTTGTGTGACCTCCTATGGAGTATTTTAGTTGGTTAATACAATTACAATGTTGATTTTAAGGGGCTTTGAATGTTTCACTTATGGAGTGTAAGAGGGGTATTTCACCATCCCCACCTTTTTGATTCACCAAGCTCACACGAAGTGCAAGGTGAAGAGCATACTAGGGTATAAAGAGTCTTTAGGCCTCTTATTGTGTGCTAGTGGAGCAAACACATGTGAAGAAAGAAAAAAATGATTTTATTGGCAGATTAACTAAAAGAGTATATCAAGTAATGTGCACTTCTAAATCTAACAGATGATCATGGCGCTTTGTAACATCAAAATATTCTAACTAATAGAAAAGTGTGCAATGGAGGTACTTCACACTTCTGACCCTTTTTTCGATTCAACAAGCTCACATGAAGTGTGAGATGAAGAGCATATTTCGGGTGACAAGTGTCTTTAGGTCCTTGCTTGTGTGTAAAAAGTGTTTTCTACACTAGCAATACTACTAAAAACAACATGTCAATTTGATGCATAAACAAGAAATGGTATTGAATACTAGTGACAACAATGGGGCCCATTTTGAATCCTCAAAGTTGGTTACCTAGGTAAATTTCAAGAGAGATGTACTCTTTACTTACTAATGTTGGTCTAGGTGCACTAATTACTAAAAAATTTAGTAATTGGGTGAATTAAACTTAATTTAAGTTCACTAGTAAGCAACATTTGGGATTCCAAACTAAGTTATGCAAATAAAAAAAAGCTAGCAATAGCGCAGCTAAACCAAAATCTGTTGCACGGATGCATGGGTTAATACAAAAAAATGCATTGAACAATGTGTGCAATACATTAACCTTCCACATGGGTGAGATGAGAAGTGTAGAGCAGGTATTACACTATTAAATTCTGCTATGCACGCGACTGTTCTAGTCGATTCTGCACTATCAGCATGACAGAGACACCTGGAACTGCGCAGTTGCAGAAAAATAAATGCGACCATGATGGGGAAAAATTCTGGAAGCAAGAGATGGAATACCCGATCTCCTGCAAGTGACAAATGCCAAGAATTAGCTACTTAGCATAAAACAACCTCGGTTTAATAAGAAATGAACAAAAAAAAGTATGATCTCCATTAGAACTATTGTGAAAAAAATGCACAAGTGCACTCTTCCACTTGGTAAGGGGCTAATCCTTGTAGGTTGATACAAGGCCTCATTCCTTGGAGCCCCTTTTGATGTGGTTTGGTATTCCTCCAAGTGATCCTGCAAGAGATTGTTAGTGTAGTTCACATCCAAACATGAAAATATTGATAAAAATAAAATGAAATTGATGGGGGAGGATGCAAACTCCAACAATGACCAAAGATATGCTAAACCACTCTTGTATTACCCAATGGAATATTTGTACAACACCTAGGAGGTGAGGGATTCAAGGGAATCCAAAAATATCCCTTAGAGAGGCATTTCGTATCCAAACTAAATGCTAAGTAAATGGTAGAACAATGGATAGAAAGACTTGCCCCTTGATGGGAGGTGGAAAGCAAGCTTGGGAATGCTCACAATGGTAGGAAATGGTGGGATATGAGGAAGCTCCAACTCAAATCTAGCAGCATACTCTTGCTCTAATTTCTCCCTCCAAAATGCATCCCAATGGCTTCCTTTTATAGGCCAATAGGTGGCCATCAAACAACTAGATCCAAATGTGAACTCTCCTCCTTCACGAACTAGTTCCAAGGTACACAAGGGAGGATAATTAATGCCCCACAAGTGTGTCAGGAGCTGAATTATGATCATTGGGGAGGATTGAGTCTTTAATGTGCTGCTGGGAGTGAGTGGTCCCGCCGTTTTGACAGTAGCATGGCTATCGAAGAAAATGTCGCACGGGTGTAGCACGGGCATTGTTCCGGATAACCTATGTTATAGCATGGGTCAACTATGTAATACCCATGCTACCCTTTTTTTTTACTATTTCTTGGCACTTATGGACTCATGTTGTGTTTTAGATCTATTGAGGATGCATGTGGTGATATGAATTCTTTATGTTGATGACGTCTTACTGGATGAATCGCCAAAATGTCGCATGTGTGCGAATTTTAGGTGTTAACATAGTGTCTTAGTGATCAATCAATTATGGAGTTCATAACATAGTGGTCTTGGAAGAAAATCGAGCTAGTGTCATTTGTTCAATTTCCAAAGAATCCATTTCCAAAATTCTCCAATTCCCCTTGTTGAAAGGTTATAAGCTTTGGAATCTTGCAACTAAGAAGACTGTTTACAGTCGAGACGTTGTGTTTAGAGAGGTCAAAGAATTTCCCATACATGAAGTGACTCCAATGGAAAAGGAACTAGAGAAGATAGAGTTTGAGTTAGAAGATGAAGAATTTGACTCAACGGAAGAAGGTGAATCGGAAGAAGAAGAACCTCATACCCCTATTTTGAGGAGATCATCTAAAGAAAGAAGACAACTAGAAAGGTATTCCCCTCCTGATTTTTGGTATAGTTTTCCTTTATCCATTACTGATGATGATCCTATAAATGTGAAGGAAGCTGTTGATTTAGAGGATAGTGATCTCTGGAAGAGGTCCATGCTTGAATAAATGGATGCCTTGGACAAACATGAAGCTTGGGATTTAGTTCAGTTACTTGTTGGAAGAAAAGTTGTTGGCAACAAATGGCTGTTTAAAAGGAATTTAAATGCAGATGGTAAAGTGGAGAAGTACAAATCCTTCTTGATAACAAAGGGATATTCTCAGGTAGAGGGTGATTTTGGTGAAATATTTTCTCCAGTTGCAAAATTAACTTCTATTAGATTTCTTCTTTCTATTGCTGATGTGTTTGATCTTGAAGTAGAAAAGATGGATGCAAAGACACAGTTCTTTAATGGGGATATAGAAGAATAAATATACATGAAACAACCAGAAGGGTTCACAGTAAATGGAAAGAAAGAGCTAGTATGTAAACTAAAGAAGTCCCTTTATGGTCTAAAACAATCTCTAAGGATGTGGTACCAAAAGTTTGACACATACATAGCTGGATTGGGGTTTGTGAGAAGCAAAGTTGATCATTGTGTATACTCCAAACAAGTTGTTGATCACTTCATTAACATAGTACTGTATGTTGATGACATGTTGCTGATTGGAAACAACAAAGATGTCACAAAGCAGGTAAAGTCTCAGCTATCCTCCAAATTTGACATGAAGGATCTCGGTGCTGCAAAATTCATACTAGGAATGGAGATTAAAAGAGTTTGTGGAAACAAGACGATTTGGTTAAATCAAAGAAAATATGTTGAGGCAGTACTACATATATTTAACCTGCAGGAAAGTAAGCCGGTCAAGTTCCTGTTGGAGCCTAGGATATGCTGGAAATGTCCCATGCAACAACACAAAAGAGATAGCCCAATATGAAAGCTTTAAATAATCCTATGCGAGTATTATTCTATCCTTAAATTGTTTGGTATGGCTAACTCTGATGGATATTAGGCCTCCGTTGGCACTTAGAGAGTAATTCAAGTGGATTTTTATTTCTAAAGGGAGGATCTAAAATTTAATTGCAAGATAATGAAAACAGAAAGAAGACAAGCAAAAAGGAAAGGAAATATAATATACTTAATCTAATTAAAAAAAATGGTTGTAAAGTCCCAGAACAATCAGGTCAAGGAATTTTGGTACTTGTCACTCTGTTCAATGCCAATTTAAATCAGATCTAATAGTACCTGATTTGATAAAAGAAAAGATAGTTCAAACCAATTTTGTTTTCATTCGAAGGTTTATATCATATGATTGTTCTGATAAAGATATGCTAATTGACAAAATTAACATTTTAAAATGACAATTCTATAGTTACAAAAATATTGGATAAGATTATGTGAAACGGAGAAAATAATTTCCTGTTACTTTATCTTCATATGAATCATAAATGAAAAATAAAATACACATTTATATGCTTATTATTATATAACCAAAGAAAAATTGAATTATTGAATCAATGCAACAAAAACCATACTCATCAAGAAAACTTGATAAATAGATTACCAAAAAAAAAAAAAAAGACTAGCTGAATTTCATTAAAGACAGTAACAAATTACAAAACTCCATGTGTAGCAGTATATCTCCAATTCTTTTCTCCAACGGTTTCCCTCCCTTTTTACATGAGATCCAAGTCTCTTTAAATAATAGATACAATAATTTACAAAGAAACTAACTCCCACGAAATCAGGGATTACCAAATATTTGCTTAAGATTTACCAAGGGCAGGTTTCCACTTGGAAAAAACATCTAAAAGATCATCAATATCCTGATAATGAGCATGTACGAGCTATAGTTGAGCTTTGCAAAGGAAAGCTTCAATCTCCCTCTTCTTTTCCTTTGACCATTCTCGTAAAAATACATTCACCTTCATCCCTGAAGAAACTGGCAACTCAAACAACTCTTTGATTTCTTTTATATGAACATGCTCCAATTGTTCAATACACTCTTTAGACTGGAAAATGATTTTCTTCAACTTGTGTGATCATGAGCTTAGGTGGAAGATCATTTTCTATTTGATTCATAACAGGGAAATCCAATAATCCCAACAAATTATCAGAAGAAAACCACCGTTTCCTGCAAGATTTTTGTCCTTCTTCAATGGTGGACTCAACAATGTCACAAAAATTTTCCCAAGGCTGTAAAGGGATTTTCATTCTCCTTAGCTTGATGTTGTCTAGAATAGGGACTCCTTCAGTTTTTTCCTTAATATACTTCTGCCAATCAATAACATCTTCAAAAGTCCTTGTGGCATCATTTCTTCGTTGATTATGATCACAAAGAATGTCGGAGAAATGTTCAAAGGAATTGAAAACGTATTGAATTTCATTCAGACCTTCAAATAACTCAACTAAGAGATTTCTATAGTCATCATTTAATCTCAAAACAAATTCTTTAAATTCATCTTTGGAAAATTGTGAAAAAGAGAAAATAACAGAAATTGACTGGGACAATTTCAACTGGTTTTCAAGAGATGTCAACTTCTCAACATACTGATCATTATGTGCTTGGTCTTCATGAAGTTGATGCTCCAAACATTCATTATGTGATTTCATTTCCTGAATCTAAGACTCATACTCAATGTCCTTCAAATCCTGCAACTGAGATTTATATTTTTGATCCATTTCAACCTGCTTCTTCTGAATACCTTGCAATTCTTCTTCTTTCTTTTCAATTTCTTTGTTGAGTGTAGTGACAATATCAAAATTGGCACCAACAAAGGCTCCCATAGAAGCAACTATTTCCAAAGCTTTCTTTTTAACATCTATGGAGGATCTCTTCCATATGATCTGGTTGGGAACAGTACCCTAGACTAATGTTCCTTCTCTAGCTCTTTTAGAGCCTTTCTTCACTACTTCCTTCTATGATTTGCTTCAGAAATACTCACCAAGAGAAACCACTGCATCTTCACCAAATTATGCCATCTGTTCAGCTGTGGATGATAATACTTCTATGACAATGACTAAATACATGGGTTGTGAAACAACAGGGGTAGGGATAGGCATGCTCAGCTGAGATGAGGAGGTAGCAGTTGTTGTAGTAGTCAAGGTTGAAAGAGAAGGAATGAAAATCATGGATGAAATGACAGGATCTAGAGATGCAAAAGAAACTTGCATTTCTACTGGGTTGAGGGAAGTCTCCATGGAAATAGTAAGTTGAGTAGATGGAGAAATAGGAGGAACAATAGGGGTTGATGATGGTACAGATGGTAATAAGTGGAGGGGATATTATAGTGAGGGTGGTAGTAATTTCAGGAAGGGGAATGGATAAGATAGAATCCTCTATAAATGGATTTTCAATTGGATCTGAAAGAACTTAGGTGATTGAGGTGGTCACTGTCAGGTTGATAGAAATAACCACTGGAAATGATAAGTTGGTAAGAAATAATGCATCATCATGGTCACTATGATCAACTTGCAACGATTCATCCCCTGCTACTGATGCTTTCATTTTTTGCTTCTTAGATGGAGGTGTTGTAGTAGTAGCTTTGGTTTCAAGAGCAGAGCTCATCAAGGCTAAGCTTTTCTTCATGTCTTCAGCTGATTGTATCTAAGAATTTAGATGTTATATAGGATGAGGTTGTTGAGAATCATCAATTGGATATTTTCCTGTCTTATCTTCTTGTTGATAAGTCAAAAGCAGAGCCTTAACTTGCTTTTTCTGTGTTGTCTGTGCTTCTCTCTCCACCATCTCTTTTTCGGCCCTTTCTTCATCTGAGAGTTTGAGATTTCTATCTTGCAACACCTTTATCTTAAGCTCTTGCTAATATTGATGGATGAATCCTGTAGCTAGGATTTTCACCCTATCTTGTGCAAATGAGCACCTACTAAGGAGAATGGCCTCCTTAGTAGCAATTCAGAAAAATGGTAAATTAAAGCAGTAAAACAATATGAAATTTAACCTAGCATGAGCATTAACATAAATAACAAAACATGAAAATATGGCAAAGATTTCTCTTTTTTGTATTAACAATTACCTTAGGTGTAGAGGTTGATGAAGCCCTTGCAGTAGTCCAAGAGGGTTGCTTCCAAGCTCTAGTGTTGTTCCTTCTCCTTCTCCAAAGGGTTTTGGATATGGGCCAAAAGGGGCACTCAAATGTGAAAATAGCTTAAAAGGGTGAGCTAGGGTTTCAGGAGTGATTTTGGCAGAGTAAGGATAGGGGTGATTGTGGATGAAAAATGGGGAGCCTCCATCACCTATTTATAGGTTTTTAGTGGTGGAGTGCTGACCCATGGTTTTGGGCACCATATGGTTTAGGTCAGCTGTATAGGGTTTTTGATTCCTTGTTTCACTCTTTTTCCTCTTTTTTGTATTTTTTATTCCCTTTTTAGAGGGTTTTTGCTATTTTTGGAGGAATTTACTTTATTTTGGGAAAAAAGGGGGGTTTTGGCCTTTTGGAGGCTTTTTAATGGGTTTTTAAGGTTTTGGAGGAAAATATGGTAGGAAATATGGACAAATGAGTCATGTAATGGGGTAGATGAGGTAGTGAGCACTTTTTGGGTGTTAATAGATTGCCCCCTGATGTGTGAGGGCAGGAGCTCATTGTATGGCCGATAGATATCATAGGTCTTTTATGGTTTTCCTGGGATGTGGAGAGGAGAAGAAATGAACTAGAGCCTGTGATTCACCTGCAACAATTAATTAATAAAAATATGCGAAATAGCAGAAATGACAGAACTCAGAATCACTTTTATATTGATCACATGCCACTTCGAGGGGGCAACCTCCTATGAGCAAGCTCAATACAAATAACTTCACGGTGCCTTCATAGGTCTCAACACACACTTATATACTAAGTCTAGGCGCCAATACTATGGGTCAAAACCATGGGCCACTACAAAATATGGATCAACAATACTACGGGTGACTTACAAAGCATATGCGCCAACAACAATAACATAAACTATTGATCAACAAATACTACGGGACGACTTACAAAGCATATGCATACAACAACAATATACTAAAAAAGTAAAGACATGGGTTCCTAACATCCCCTCCCCCTTAAAAAAAGCTTTGTCCTCAAAGCTTTAGATGTGGAATTTGTTGTTGAATCTGAAGGAGTGGTTCCCATGTAGCATCCTCTGGTTGCATGCTGTGCCACTGAATTAAGACCTCTATGATAGAGCGAGAGCGAAGCTGATGAGTGCGCCGATTGAGGATGGCCTTCGGCTCCAAAAGGATGGATCCTTCATTATCCAGTTCGGGTAAAATCGTTTGTCCACTGATGTTGGTGCCAAGAAATTTCTTCAGACAAGAGACATGAAAGACTGGATGAATGCGAGAAGAAGGAGGAATTTCCAATTTATAAGAAACGGACCCAATCTTCTGAAGAATCCGATATGGCCCATAGAACTTTGGAGCGAGCTTATGATTCCCTTTGAGTTTCAGGGAAGACTGCTTGTATGGCTGGAGACGAACAAAAACCATATCGCCGACTTGAAAAGTGCGCTCAGAACGGTGCTGATCAGCTTGTTGCTTCATGCGATTTCTTGCCATGTGAAGATTGTCCCGCAAAATGCGAAGAATATGATCACGGTTTCGAAGGACCGTGTCAACTTCCTAAACTGGTGAACTGGTGGGGGTGTATGGAAGAAGAACTGGAGGTTCCTGACCATAGACTGCTTCATATGGGGTCATTTTAGAGGCAGTGTGGTAAGAGGTATTGTACCACCATTTAGCGAGAGGGAGCCACTTTGCCCACTGATGTTGTTGTTCAGAGGTGAAGCAACGAAGATAAGTTTCCAAGCATTTATTGATACTTTCAGTTTGACCATTTGTTTGTGGGTGATACCCTGAACTCATCTTCAGTTTGGTGCTAGTGTGGCGAAATAGTTCAATCCAAAAATGACTGGTGAAAGTCGCATCACGATTCGAGACAATGGAAGAAAGGATGCCATGAAGATGAAAGATCTGGTCAAGGAAAATTTGAGCGACTGAAGAGGCTGTATAGGGATGGATGAGAGCACAAAAATGACTATATTTGGAGAGGCGATCAACCACAACAAGAATCACTGTCTTCCCGCCAGATTTAGGGAGCCCTTCAATGAAATCCATAGAAATATTTGTCCAAATCCATGTAGGTATGGTCAAGGGTTCGAGAAATCCTGGAAGGAGTGTTGTTTCACCCTTATTGCGCTGGTAGGTATCACATTCGGCCACCATCTATTGAATTGTCCTTTTCATGCCCTGCCAAAAGAAGTTACGCCATGCCCGTTCATACGTTTTGAGGAACCCAGAGTGCCCTGCCGATGGAGAAGCATGGAGTTCATAGAAGACAGCCTGTTGAAGATCTGTGCTCTGGGGAAGCACCAGATGACCCTTGTATCTTAGAGAAGCACCAGCCCAAGAGTAATGTGGTACAACAGAAGGGTTGTTAGTCAAGCGTTGGATAATTTGAGATAAGGAAGAGTCATTGACATAACCCTGTTGAACAGATTGCAACCAATTTGGAATAGGCATAGAAATAGCTGAAAGAGAACCTTGGGCATCAAATGTGAGAGAAAGAGCATCTGCCACAATATTGTTTTTATCCTTCTTGTAAGTGATCTCATAGTCATAACCCATGAGTTTGCTAAACCATTTCTGTTGTGCCAAGGAGGAGACACGTTGTTCCAAGAAATATTTCAGACTCCGGTGATCAGTCTTGATGCAGAAATGATTCCCTAATAGGTATGGGCGCCACTTCTGTACTGCATGTAAAATAGCCATCATTTCCTTCTCATAGGTAGAGGTAGCTAAATTCTTACCTGAAAGGGATTTGCTGGTGAACACAATGGGGCGTTCATCTTGAAGGAGAACAACACCAATTCCATTTCCGCAAGCATCACTCTCAATAGTGAAGGGCTTGGAAAAATCAGGCATAGCTAGAACAAGTGTAGTACACATAGCTTGTTTTAGTTTTTCAAATGCACACTGAGAAGCATGTGTCCATGTAAAAGCATCCTTTTTCAATAGAGCAGTTAATGGAGCTGCAATCTTTCCATAATCCTTAACAAACTTGCGGTAGTATCCAGTCAACCCCAAAAAACCACGAAGGCTCTTGAGTGTCTGAGGATGCGGCCAATTGTTCATGGCATCGATTTTGGCAGGATCCACGTGAACCCCTTGTGCTGAGATAATGTGCCCGAGATACTCAACTTCCTTTTGTCCAAAAACACATTTAGACTACTTGGAATGGAGATGATGGTCAGAGAAAAGTTGCATGACAAGATCCAGATGCTGGAGATCTTCATCCCATGTTTTACTGTAGATAAGGATATCATCAAAGAATACTAGAATGAATTTCCGCAAGTAGGGTCGAAATATTTTATTCATTAATGCCTGGAATGTGGAAGGAGAATTAGTGAGGCCAAAGGGAATGACCAAAAACTCATAATGGCCATCATGTGTGCGGAAAGCTATTTTAGGGATATCATCCCCATGAACCCGAATTTGATGATACCCAGAACGAAGATCCAACTTGGAGAAAAAGTGAGCCCCAAGAAGCTCATCAAGAAGCTCATCAACAATAGGAATTGGAAACTTATCCTTGATGGTGAGGTGATTAAGTGCTCAGAAGTCAATGCAGAGGCGCCATGACCCATCTTTTTTGTGGACAAGAATAACTGGAGAAGAAAAGGAACTAGTGCTTGGGCGAATAATACCTTGCTTTAATAAGTCCCGAACGAGCATTTCAATCTCCGTTTTTTGGTGAAATGGGTAGCAATAGGGCCTAATGTTGGGAGGAACGCTGCTAGGAAGGAGCTGAATACGATTTTCTTCTGGCCTGGAAGGTGGCAATCCCACTGGTTCAGCAAAAACACCTGTATATCGATCTAGAATTTGTTGTAGATCCAAAGGAGTAGTGGTGACCGTTGAAGGTTGCATCTGAATGGAATGGAGTTGAGCGATGACACCATGTGAATTCTTTTTGAAGATTTTTTCCATGCGTCATGAACTGATGATGCTGAGAGAACCTGGTTGTAATCCTGTCAAGGTGTGTTTTTGGCCATTGAGGGAAAACTGCATCCAAAGTTCAGCAAAATCCCATAAGATAGGACGAAGTGTGCGTAGCCATTGAGTGCCCAAAACCACATCACATCCGCCTAAGGTCAAGGAAAACATGCCAGAGCACAAGGTATAATCTCCCATAGAGATATGCACATTTCGACACTTCCCTTTGCAAGGTAAGGTGCCCCCATTCGCAACCATGACTTCAAAGTTGGAGAAAAGATGGATAAAACAATCAGCTTGTTTGGCGATCCGAGGGTCAATGAAATTATGAGTGCTACCAGAATCAATGAGTATTGTAAGAGGAAGCTTCTTGAAGTAATCCCTGACCCACATTGTTTGGTGGGTGGTGATTCTAGCTAAAGCATGGAGAGATATCTCTGGTTGGTCATCCTGAGACGGAGGGTCAATAGGCAGTTCCTGAATGTCGACCGGAACATCCAGTGTTTCTGGATCTTTGTCACCAATTTCAGAGGCAGGTGGAGAATCCACATCCAAGAGATAGAGCTTTTGATGAACACATCTATGTCCCCGAGTGAATTTCTCATCACAATTATAGCAAAGCCCCTTTTCTCTACGTGCTTGCATCTCTGTTTCAGACAAATGCTTGATAGGAGTTGGTCGAGGAGCCTGCGGTATAGGTGGTTGTTGAGAACCCATATTTCGGAAGGGAACAAAAGTGAGCTTGGAGCGTTGTTGGGCTGCAATCTTGTCTTCTTCCAACTTAGCCAACCCTAGGGCTTCCATCATTGTGTTGGGACAGAACATTTTGACCTCAGAGCGGATGGCATCCTTTAGACCACTGATAAAACAACTTTAGTAAAAGTCATCAGACAATCCTTTGGTGTGGTTGGCTAGATTCTCAAATTCGGTTTGATACTCTCTCACAGTGCCAATTTGGCGAAGTTTAGTGAGGGCTCCTGTGAAGTCATCAAAAGCACTAGGACCAAATCATTGCAAAAGAAGCTAGCAAAAGTCTGGCCATTTGGGCTCTGGATGAGCCTTGATGTACCAACGGTACCATTGAAGAGCGTCCTGTTCCAAATGAAAGGATGCCAGCGGAACTTTGTTGACATCAAAAGTATTATGCAGACTGAAATACTGTTCTGCACGATAGATCCATCTATTTGGATCGGTACCATTGAAGCGAGGAAAATCAAGCTTCGGACCACAGAAATTGCTGGAAGAAGACAACCCATTGTCTGATGAAGACTTGGATTGCCGTGTGTTGTTCATAGCTGAATGTTCAAGATGGAGGCCGAGAAATTTTTCATCCAGATCCTGGAGTTTGGCTTGGATGGCTGCAAGTGCATCCTTCATGGTTTTTTCTCCTGCACGGGTGACAACCATAACCAGGAGTTTTTTTTTTTTTTCGGTTGACTGGGTAGGAAAACAAAAACAAAAACTACTTCAGTAAAGGAAAATCTGGACTTGGGAAAAAATCTGAAGGGTAATTGGGGTTTGATTAGGTTTTGGACACTGTTGAATAGACAGGGAAGAAAAATGAGGATTTCAGAAGCGGGGTGAAAGAATGGAAAATTTGGTAGAAGGGAACAAAGAAGCAGAATTCAGAAAGGAACTCTGCGGTAAAATTTGAAGGTGATTGGGTGAAATCTGAGAATGTTATGGAAAACCCTAAAAATAGACAAATGTGGGATTTCGGGCTTTGGGAAGGGGAATTGGGGATAGGGTCCTCAGGAACGAAATATGCAGAATTGGATGACAGGGGTTCCCCGAAAATTTCAAGGGAAACTGAGTGAAAATAAGGGAGATATGGAGAAAAAACTGAAATTTTATTTATTTATTTATTTATTTTTATTTTTTATTTATTTATTTATTTATTTTATTTTATTTTATTTTATTTTATTTATTTTTTTATTTTTTTATTTATTTTTTTATTTTTTATTTTTTTTTTTTTTTTTTTTTCAGAATGGAGCGGCTACGGCTCGGAAGGGATCTAAAACGACGCCGAATGGATTGAAAATGGCTAGATCTAGAACGGCTTGCAAAATGGATATGAACGGTGCAGCAATGATCGACAACAGTTCAGCTGAAAATAGATATGGACTCCAGGTATGTGCGGCTTCCTAACAGTTCAAGGGTTTCACTCGGCCACCAATGCTGTCTGACGGCTTGCGTATTGGGGCAGTACCACTCACTCCATGGCTCAGGTAAAACTGATAACTGCTTTTCCACAAACGACAGCTCTTGTTTTACCTCACGGGTGGGAACTAGTCAATTAGGTAGGGGTCGTTGCCCTTTTCGCTGGTAGGTCCTCTCAATGGGCCAGCTATTTCGGGGTTCCTGTGGTACTCCTCACAATGAGTTTTAGGGCTTATGCCCAAGTACTTCCCACAGTTAAGAGGATAGGGATTATTCCCAAATCTGAACCTGCAACAAATGCGAAAAAATTTTTGGCAGAAATTTCACCCAGCGAGCCCAAGAAAGTGCTCTGATACCAGATGTGATGCACCTGCAACAATTAATTAATAAAAATATGTGAAATAGCAGAAATGACAGAACTGAGAATCACTTTTATATTGATCACAGGCCACTTCAAGGGGGCAACCTCCTATGAGCAAGCTCAATACAAATAACTTCACGGTGCTTTCATAGGTCTCAACACACACTTATATACTAAGTCTAGGCGCCAATACTATGGGTCAAAACCATGGGCCACTACAAACTATGGATCAACAATACTATGGGCAACTTACAAAGCATATGCACCAACAACAATAACATAAACTATTGATCAACAAATACTACAGGACGACTTACAAAGCATATGCATCCAACAACAATATACTAACAAAGTAAAGACATGGGTTCCTAACAGAGCCCAGAACAACGGTCCCGAACAAACTGCAAAAATTGAAAGTACATGACCTCAATAATGAATGAGGAATAATCTGAACATATGGATGAGGTGGGCATTCCCATGCTCATATCAAGATATAGAACAATAACAAGGGGGTCCAAAAAATGGGGACCTGAAATATACATGGCCTCAAATGAGGAAGAATCTCAATATATGGATGAGGCGGGCATACCCATGCTCGTATCTAGAGATATATATAAAAAATAACAATGAGGCCCAAAAATGGGGGCCTAAAGGATACATGGAGAACCACTGTGTACATCATAAGGGTCCAAAGGGGACACAAATATGAGGCATACTGCTGGGATGACCATGTCTGAGCTGAAGAACTGATACACTGGAATAAAAACAGTGCTGCTGAGTGTGGTACCAGAGGAACTGATGAGCTGCTGGATCATAGTGACGGGGAGTCATACCCTCAATGGTACACTGAACTGGAACTGAACTGGGTACTCAAGGAAGCATATAACTGGATGGCTTCCGAATACAATCGCCAATGCAACCCGGACATCCACGGGAACATATAACTGGGCATTCCGAAGTGACTCACCAATGTGCTAGAGTTGGGGGAAATCCGGGGTCTTCGACCAATAACTAAAGGGATATATACCCTACGCAATTCTCAATGATATGATCAAGGTGTTGAAGTCGAGCATGTGAGAAACAACCACTTGGAGAGGCACTGATGACTCCTCTCAAAATGGTCCGTAGGCACTCACTACAAATGGTGATGAGTCCAAGGCGCAGGGACCTCTGGGTCTATCCTCTGGAATAGATGGGCTGTCATTGACAGAGGGAGACCTGCAACTAGCAAGGCAATGATTTTTCCTTGATAGGAGCACGAGGTGGAGAACCAGAGGGTGAGAGTACTATGGTAGGACTGACATACTGTGGGGGTAAGGGAATAACTGGGCAAGTAGAGTGGGTGGACTCAAACTTCCTTTGTTCAGAGTATGATGGCGGGGATGATCGGGCAGCATATGAAACTGACTGGTGGGAAAGGGATCATAGTTGTAATGGATCAAGGATGGTGACTAGGATGAGTGATACTCAAGTTGGTGTAAGATGGTAGGAGACTGCAGAATACTCTGAACAAAGGCAACCTTATTGGGGGTGCTGCCGGGATGATCGATCACAGTGCTGAGAGGCACGGGGGGAACTTCTTCAGGGGTTAAGGAACTAGAAGAAGTGTGTTCAAAATGGTACTGTCGTGTGGATTTATACGAGCCCAGGATAGTTCATGCTCATGATTGTTTTCAATTATAAGGAGTCTGAAAGCGATAAGAAGACTCTGAAATAATGGAATGGTACTGTCGTGTGGATTTGTATGAGCCCAGGACAGTTCATGCTCGTGGTTGCTTTCAATTTTAGAGAGTCTAAAAGCGATAAGAAGACTCTAGTGGGTTGCTTTTTTGTGTGTTAGTCTCCAAGGCCCGAAGAAGCATAAAAGGATGCAATGAAGAACTCTTCTAGTCGGTGTGACTAGAGTATTCATTTTTTGTAATTAGTCTATCAAGTCTGGAAAAGGGTTAAACTTATACCAGATAGACACCCTTTCAGGTACTTTAATGAGCATGAAAAGAAGCAAGATTGCTCGATGATCTTTTCATTATTTTAGGAGTCAGAAAAGAGCTTAACAGAAATTCCCTAAGTGCCTTTTTCATAAAGGATTTGTCCGGCCCAAAAAAGGGATAAAATTATACCAAAAAAAAGGAATGGTCAGGCAAGGAGGAAGTGCTCAATCAAGGAACATCGATGAGAACCAAGAATGAGGGTGGGGGGGAACACTGGTGGGCCTCCTTGTGGGGTGATGAATGGTGGCAAAATAATGAAATAATTGCAGTATGAATGGAGTGAATGGCTCATGTCAAAATGTGTAACAATCCGATGGCGATCGATGTGGCACACAAATCGAGGTAGCAAGGTGTCGGGACACAATGTTGAAATTGTACCTGGTGAGAGCAAGAAATGATCTCAAGCATCATCACAAGCACGGAAAATTGAATCCGGTGATATAAAAAGTGTCGAAAACGGAGAACGACCGAGGTGGCACGCAAACCGAGGCGACGGGGGGCGTTTTGGGAAAAATACCCAAAAAATATGGGGGTGAGAGTGAGAAATGATATCAAGCATCATCACAGGCTCAGAAAAATGAATCCAATGATATAAAGTATATAAAAAATGGGCTACAGCCAATGTGGCATGCAAACCGAGATGGCGAGGGGCATGGAAAAAAAAATGCCTGAATTTTTTTGGTGAGAGCGAGAAATGATCTCAAGTATCATCATAGGCACGGAAATATGAATCCGGCGGTGCAAATGGTGCAAAAAATGGAGGTCATAAGGACTCCAGAAATGGTCAAAGGAAAAACGAGGTTAAAAATGACTATAAATACAGTTGAGTTCACCAAGCCAAGGATGCAGTGGTGGGGAGAAATGATGACCCGTGGGGGCAGAATACTAGGTGTATCAAATGATATATACAAGTGACATGTGACCTCAAAAATGGTTGAGAGCACGCATGGGAAAAAGTGAGGAGGGTTAATGACCTGCCCCCATGCTATGTGCATGGGGTTTGTGATTATGGATCACATATGTGTTGGTTTGAACAATGGGATCATTGAAACATTGAGATAGATGTGATGGGGAAGGTTCAAAATGATTGATCATGCCCCCTATCCTAGGGTCGAGGTAATCTATTATGCCCCCTAACTCAGAGGTGTCAATGTGGTGCTCGATGATAGCGGGGTCAAGACCAGGCATTTCGGTATAGGACCAGGCAAAGACATCACAGAACTCTTGGAAAAGCTTCTTGTACTCTCCGATCTCATGCTCGGTGCAGGAAGATCCTAACGAAATGATTTCAGGAGCACCGGCTGGGGCAGATATATCAATGTGGATGATGGGTGAGATGTTGGCCAGGTTACCTTCCTCAAAGGCATTGAGAGCAGGAATGGGATCCTTAAACTAGTCGACTTTGGTGGGGAGGAAATATTTGGACTCAACCGCAAATTGGGTGGCTGTGGTGGAGGAGGAGTCCTCCGGGAAGAAATAGAAATGATGGTGCATATCCTCTCAGGGGTAATCTGGGGCAATGAGAGCCTCTAGAATCTCCTCTTCATTGTGGAAACTTTGAGTTGTCAGATCGGTTGACGAGGGAGTGGTAGTAGAAGAGATCATATAGATGGTATTAATCTCGCCGGATGAGGGGGATACTGGGGGGTGGATCTCCTCAATGGTGGGGGGCGCCGTCTCAAGGTCCAAATTATTCATCTCGTAGAGAGCTGCTCTGTAATCTGGGAGATCAGGATAGTAATGTGAGTAATGGCTGTAAATACTGCATATTGCACAAGGGTGGTTGGTATACAGTGATTTATCATGAGGCTTAGGGGTTGGGTCGAGTTGAACAACCGGGATGTTGGGGTCGTCATCAAGCATTTGCATGTGTTCCTGTAATGTAGGTAATTGTGGACATTGATGAGTAGCATGGCCTAACTCGTTACACAACGAGCATTTGGGAGGAGCACAAAACACGGGGGTATTCTTAATTGATTTAGGTGGGGGTAAAGCAATGTATGGTTGTGGGCCTCTGCCCCTAGTGTGCTTGATAACAGGGGATGGATTAGTGGATGATGAAGGGGTAGTGACATCGGAAGGTGGTTGACTAGTAGTGGTGATGGGTTGCACCGGTTGTAGGATGACATTTGGTGTCGGAGGGGTAACGGGAGGCGTAATGTACCATACGGGTAATCCTAAGGTTAAACCGGGGAGGCTGAGGGTAGCCATAACTGGGGCGCTTACTACTCCCGAAGGGGTAAATACGATGGGGATTGTATGGATGGGTGTAAAACCAACATGACTAGGTACCAATGGTGGTTGAGGTAGCAAGGGCGGTTGATGGTTGGGTGTTGGTGTATTGTGGGAAAGGGTACATAGGTCAGATATTTCGGTCACTGGTGACGGGGGTGGAATGGATTGGAATGTTGAGGTCATCAGCGTATCTGAGTAAACTCCAGGTCCCATGGAGGAAACCAATGAGGTAGATGCAACACAAATAGGTTGTTCAACCATGGGGAGAACATTTTCAGGTGCAGCGAGGGCATTGGGATTGTAATAGGTAAGTTGATCGACCTTGACCATGCGTCTGTCATGGGGGAACATCATGGTACGAAAAATGGATGAGGCAACCGCCCGCATGGCATACATGTAACTGTGGCCAAGTAAGAGGTTATAATCAAGTTGGGCATTGATGACCTCTATGTCAATGAGCACTATTTTACTAGCTAACTGGACGGGGACATTAGCTAAGAGACCTTGGGGTTGAGCCGAACGACCATCGTAGGCTTGCAATGCAGTGGTGGACTGCTGGAGAGTAGAGGATCCCAACTTCTGCCAAACGAATGTGGACATAATGCATGTAGAGGCACCTTCATCGATAATGCACTGATGGATGACAAGATTTCGAACGGATACAGAAACTTGGAAAGCTAAAGTGGAAGGCGGGTGTGGTTTGGATTGGTCCAAATCAAAGGCCATTAGTCATGAATCATTTGGGTCAATAGCACCAATGGCAGAGAGCAAAGTCTTGCGCTGTGAAGGACAATTTTTTAAGACCTCTAACGCAGACATGGCTGCGGGGGATTGGGCTAAGTCATCTACAATGTTGTAATTAGACGCAGTGCGAGCATTGGAATTATTGTTGATGCAACGAAGTGGGAAGCGAGGTGCTTTGGAGGCGCCATCTAGTGGAGCCAGAGGTATACGTAATGATTGATTAGTGGGATGAGCGTTAATGTTTTTTTCGATGGGAGGGGCTTCAGGGGTGGAGCCATATTAGTTCCAATGGGTTTGAAGGTTGACATTGGCGGATGAAATCATTAACAAGTGATGGGTACATGAGTCTAACATGGGTTGATAAGGAGTGGGATAAGTGATTTGCTGTTGTGGTTGCGTGTTTCCTTGAGGGGGAACCAACGGCTGAGTGTTTACTATGCCTTGGGTCGGTAAAGGGTTTTGTAACACCAAGGGTTGATTTTGAGGTGGTGGGGGCTTGGGCGGTGCTTGAGGAGCCGCGTGCCCTTGGCAGTGGGCATCATCGGTCCAGAGTTGCCGAGCTCACTCTAAATGTGGGCTAGCATGTGTGTAGTGGCCATAGAACCCGCAAATAGAACAAGGATGGTTTGTTCGCAAATTAGGATTTTTGGATTGTTTGGGTAGCCGGTTAGGGTTTTGGTTGGCAGGTGCCACGTTATTGTTGTTTGGGGATTGGGAGGTTGACTGCCTTGGTATGGAGGGGGGTTGTTCCCATGGTTACGGCCTTTGCCGTGGTTTTGCTGGCCCTATTGGCGCTAGTTATTTTGGTTCTGCTGCAGGTTCTGTTGGGCATACACTTGCCCTTGGGCAGTAGGTGGGTTATGGGGTTGTGCAGATGCGGGAGCAGGCTGCGGTGGATAATAAGTAGGTGGAGGCGGCGCAGGTGTTGAACCTTGTGGGGGTTGCTGATATGTCTGTGGAACGGGTTGTGGGCTTGCCGTAGGGATTTCCTGTGGTGGGTAATAAGCAGGTTGGGCTTGAGAGGATACAAGAGCTGGTGTAGCCTGTGGGTGGTAATATGGCTGAGGTGTGACCAGGGGGGCGTAAGCGGGGGATGCATGACGAAAGCATTGAGGTGGACATGAGGGTCCATGGGAATGGTGGTGATGTGCCATGGGAGAATAAGAATTGGTTGCTCCGGACTGAGATGTATCCCGCAAAAGGTCAGGGCCATAGCTAGGGCGTGCTATGGAAAAGGGCTAGTTATGTGAGGCTATATGGCCAATGATGCCATCTGCTGCATGGGATGCCCCCAGTGCATCGTGTCGGGAGGAATCGCCATGGGGGGAGTTAGGGATGATGGAATATAGGTAACCAGACTGGGCGTAAATAAGGTCAAATTGCTGGGCTTTGAGGATGGCCTCTTCTTCGGACTGGGGTCATTCGAATGCCACATCCTTGGCAATGACAGGAAGGAGAGATTTTAGAAACCAATCTAAGAAGATATGGTTGTCTAACTTGATTTTGCAGAGGCTGCAGCATCGACGCCAGTCATGAATGTGGTCAGTGATGTGGGTAGCCGTGTTTTGTCTGCAAGATAGTAGGATCTCAACTCCCGCATCATAGCGGATAGGTAACTGAAAGAACTGCAGGAAAGTTGAGGCAAGGGAAGTAAAGGTGGTATGGGTCCCATGGGGCTGCTCGATGTACCACTTAGCTTCAGAGCCAGTGAGGGTGCGCTGTAATAGACGGAGGCGTACAAAGTCGTCCACTATGGAGTTGGAGGAACACCATAGATGGAAGGACATAATATGGTTCTGGGGGTCCTCACCTGCCCTGCCCTCAAACTTAGGGATGTCGGAGGGGAGCTTGGTGGGCATGTGAGGCCACACAGGGTCGTGTCTGATGGGATCGTTAGTCAGTCTAGCCAGGTCAGGAAGGTTGAGACTAGCCATGAAAGGAAAACTAGTAGAAGGATGTGACATACTAGTGGTTGTGACAATGTTGGGGCTAATGCTCCTGAGTGGAGGGGCTGGGTTTGGGATGTTGCCCCTAGGTGGAGGAATGAAAGTGGTATGGGATGGTCCTGCACTGCCAAGGGTAGTGTGAGTCACTAATGGATTTGGGATGGGTATGCTAGCTACTAGAATGGGTATAGTGATCGGAATGGTAGATGTGGGCCACATCGAGGGCATACCCAAAGTGGGAGTGGTAGCTAGTGTGGTTGTGGATGCTCGACCAATGGTCCCTACAAAGAAAGGGTTGGAAGTCATGCCAGCCATGGGGCTAGTTGGTGCAGTGTAAGTGGGGTTCTCAGACTCTGCCCCAGAATCAGAGGTAAAATAAGGGGCGTCTAGATTAGGTGATGGAGTTCTATGCCGTTGACGAGTGGAGTCAAGTGACAAAGCTCGAGATCTATGATGAGTGGTATCAAGTGATGAAGATCTACGTCTATGACGGGTGATGTCAAGTGAACCGTGCTGTGGGGGCTCGCCCCGGAGGCACTGAGAATGTCTCAGGGACTCAATGGTGATAGATGGTGTCAAGTATCTGGGGATTGTGTTGAGTGAAAAACAGCTGAAAAACCCTAATGCAACAGAGTGTGCAGAAGGAGAGCGCAAAAAATATGGCACTCAGGCCAACAACCAACTCAAAACACTTACTGTAACAGCTGTGCTACAATAAGTGGAGTATCAACAGAAATGGTCAGAATACCAACAAGCAGCAGGTTTCCTATAAAATAAAAATAGTGGACTCGCTAGACCAAAAGGAGGTAAGGGAGCATGCAAACACTTAGCTAAATAGTATTCTGACTCAACCAGACATATCCTCTGCAAGGTGATGAAATCCAAGTCAGACAATATGGATAGTAGAGCCAAGTGGCTAAAGATATCCCCCTACCGGGAGGGACACCGGGTAGTCAATCCTAGAAGAAAGGTAGCTAAGATACCCTGTTCATGACACGTCGAGAAAAGGTGAATCTGCAGTTTGGTTCTGTCACCGCTATATTCCCATATGGGTGATACACTGAGAAATACAAAAGGTATCCTTTAGTTTAGGCCTCCGGAACTAGTCTGGCTACTTCAACCCTTCTAGGGGAGAGGCCCTCTGATAAACTGATTGTGACCGTGCCAAAAAGTACTAGGGGATTTTGGTTCCCTAATGGAAAACAACTATGTCTCAAGTTTAAGCAACCAAGGGGTGTTATTTGGATGCCTATCCCCCCGATCCTACCTAAATACAAGATTCTTATGTGTTCCCCAAGTGGGGTTAGAATGTTGGTTGTGTTAAGTAGTATTTTAGGGCTCACTTGAATTAGGTGATAGAGTGTGTGCATGTGAGATGATGAACCCAAGTAAAAGTGCCACAGGGTGGGAAAATTTCTAACTAAAAATAACAATGCAGAAATTAAACTTTGAAATGCAAAATTTTCTCTTTTCAATTAAAATGCTGAAATTTAAAAAATTATGTAAATGGAATAGAAATAATACTGTAGAAAAAGGCTGTAGGGAAGTATGGCTGCAGATAGGACAGGTGTCTGTGTAGGTGCAGAAAATATTGCAGTAAAGTACTGGGTTCAAACAGGGAAAAAGTGCAGAAAACAAACCGTGGGTCTATGGCAAATCTGCGCGGTCAGACCACGGGAAACATGTCGACAGTCGTGGGCAGATTGCATGAATATGGCTGAAAGACACAGGTGGACCGCGGGAAGAAGGCCAAAAGTCACAGGAGGATAGCAGGAAAATGGCTGAAAGCCGCAGGCGGACCGCGGGAAAAAAGGCAAAAGTCGCAGGCAGATAGCAGGAAAATGGCTGAAAGCCGCAAGCGAATCATGGGAAAAAGGGCGAAAGTCGCAGGCGGATAGCAGGAAAATGGTTGAAAGTCGCAGGCGGACCGCAGGAAAAGGGGTGAATAGCGGCGGTCATACCGCACGTAGTAGGATGAGAGCCGCAGTTAGATCGCAAGTAACAGACTGAAAACCGTCGGTAGATCGCTGGAAACAGTCTGAGAGTCGTGGTCGGATCACAGGTAACAATCTGAAAGACGTGGTTGGATAGCAACTGTGGGGACAAAAGACGCAGTTTACGGTAGCCAAAAGGGACAGCCGAAAGGGAAAAACAGAAAAATATTGCAGAAAATTAAAAACCTTTAAAACTATATCCAGAAATTCAAAGGAACACTAGGGGAGTCACCAAAACTGTAGCTAGGGTTTTCACCCTAGCTTGTGCAAATGAGCACCACTAAGGAGAAGGGCCTCCTTAGTAGCAGTTTAGAAAAATGGTAAATTAAAGCAGTAAAATAGTATGAGATTTAACCTAGCATGAGCATTAACATAAATAACAAAACATGAAAATATGGCAAAGATTTCTCTTTTTTGTATTAACAATTACCTCAGGTGTAGAGGTTGATGAGCCCTTGCAGCAGTCTATGAGGGTTGCTTCCAAGCTCTAGTGTTGTTCCTTCTCCTTCTCCAAAGGGTTTTGGATATGGGCCAAAAGGGGCATTCAAATGTGAAAATAACTTAAAAGGGTGAGCTAGGGTTTCAGGAGTGATTTTGGCAAAGTAAGGATAGGGGTGATTGTGGATGAAAAATGGGGAGCCTCCATCACCTATTTATAGGTTTTTAGTGGTGGAGTGCTAACCCATGGTTTTGGGTACCATATGGTTTAGGTCAGTTGTATAGGGTTTTTGCTTCCTTTTTTCCCTCTTTTTTCTCTTTTTTGTATTTTTTATTCCCTTTTTAGAGGGTTTTTCCTATTTTTGGAGGAATTTACTTTATTTTGGGGGAAAAAGGAGGGTTTTGGCCTTTTGGAGGATTTTTTAATGGTTTTTTGGCCTTTGGAGGATTTGTAATGGCTTTTTAAGGTTTTGGAGGCAAATATGGTAGGAAATATGGATAAATGAGTCATGTAATGGGGTAGATGAGGTAGTGAGCACTTTTTGGGTGTTAACAAATCCATTTTCTTCTTGAGTGGCATCCTTGCTTAAGACATCTTGAAATGAATTTGCACTTTCATAAATAAAATCTTTGGGCTCTATTTCATGCACATAATTGCTCTTTATGTGTTCTTTAGAAAAGTGATTTTCCAAGAAGGATTTTGGATCATGCATCCTTTTGGGAGCTTCCGCAAGCTTAAGAGTTGTAACCCTTTTACCAAGAAAAGTGGAATGAGTGGAATTGTGGATGACCAAAGGTCCAATAGAAGGGGGGAACTTAGCCCAACCTTTCCTCTTTGCTCTAATGAACCGAGGGAAGTCACCATCAATTACAATTTGAAATGAAATTTCCTCAATAATCATTCTGTTAGGCACAATCTAGGAAAAAGGTGAACTATTTTATGCCCCATATTCTGATGTAAGAAAAATATTCACCAACATATCAATCACCCATAGTAGAAATTAATGCCTTGTCCTATGAAGAGAAGGTGGGGGCATCCTCTTTGAATATTCGGTAATAAATGGAGCCAAGAAATTGATCACAAATGTCATAAAAGAGAGGTACAAAATTGTCTTCCCATAACATTGAACAGTAACTATGAACATGTGGTCCTTCTCTAGTCCAATTCCATCCCATAGCAAGAAAAGGGAAGACCGAACAGAAAACATCCATAACATAACCATATAGGTAGAATGCAGTTTTCTTGGAAGCAGGGGTATTCTTGTGATTTTCAATAGCTTCTTTCAAAACCAGAGAAAATATATGTGCCCAGTTGAAGGATTCACCAGTGTTGAGAATATGATGTGCTACCAATGCCCATTCTGCCTTGAAGAACCCACAGTTGGATAACCCATATAATATGCATAACATGGCTTCCAATAAAGAAAAGGGTTCTTTGAACCAAGCAACAGGGTAGTGCCTATCAGGTTTTGGAACATAAATGGTAGGGTTTTCCATCCAAGCCTTAATCATTTCATCAAAATTAAAACGGCTTGCAGAAGATTCTAGGAATTGTTTTGTAAGAAGTTGTTGGGGAGTTTTTAGTGCATAAATCCTAGCAAATACTTCAGTTTTAAAAGAGGCCAACATAGTATGGTTTATACCATTAAAGGAACATTCAAGAGGGTTGTCATTGTCCACAATCCATTTGACCACATCAGTGTAAGTCATTAGGGATGGTCTGGAAGCAATTGCATGAATTATGGATTTGCTAATGTTAATGTAGGCTAGTTGGTCATGTTGGATTTCAAAAAAGTCATCATTGTCAAATATGGAGTAAATCCTAGACCAGTCTATGCAAATGGTGTTGAAAACCTTCCCATCTATATCAGAAAAGATTCCGCTGTTAGGGTCTTTTATTCTCAACTCATCCATAACCGATTTAGACCTAGTGTTCCCTGACATGGCTGAAAATAGGATTTTTGAAAAAATGATGAAAGGAAATTTCAATTAAAATCCTAATTCAGTTTCATATTATTACACAAGTGATTTGCAAGAAGTAGAGAAAAACTTACTTGTAAATTGATGAAGAAAAACCAGAATCTACAGCAGGGAAAAATTTACAGCGACAAATTATTTGCGGAAGGTAAAATCGAAGCATAAAATGGTAAAAAATAAAAATTGATTTGGAGTATTTAAACCTAAAAACATATCATGTCATTAATAAGATTAAAACAGAACCGTAGATCTAAAACACACCAACACTCAAGATTAAAAATGAATTTATGAAGGAAATGCGGAAATGGAAAGTTCGGAAATGATTTTCGAAACTTAACAATTTCATCCTCCCGCAATCTGTAATTCGATGTGAGAATACGTGAATGCGGAACCAATATTAATAAATCGAGAAGTGGAAATGCTACCCACAATTCGCGATTTGAATGTCGGAAATACAAAAATGCGGAACTAATTATAGAAAATTTATCGTTTTCGCAATCCGCAATCGGAAGGCTGGAAATGCAGAAATGAGGGAATAGTTTTAGAACATTTATCGTTTCCGCAATCCGCAATCAGAAATTTGAAAACGTGGAAATACATAAATGGGGAACTACGAGAATGATTTTGGATAATTTAAGGTCTCTGCAATCTGCATTCCGCAAAATATTTACGGAAATTGGAAATAGTGATATTTGAAATTCTATCATTTAATTGCTTTTTGAATTCTACAATCCGCAATGCAGAATGCGGAAGCAAAAATTCAAACATTAAAATCAGCATTTCCACAATGCGCATTCCGCATATTTTATAAAGGAAATGTAAACAAAATTTTGCGGAAACAGAAACAATGCTTTTTAGTCAAATGTTTTAGTGTTAGAAGCAAATGAAAATTGACCAAAAATAATTTATTGAAACCATTGGACTATCATAATAAAGGTAACAAGCCTCTAAATTACTTAAATAATCACTAAATTGGGGTTCCCATTTCATTCGAAAATGGGATCTACTATGCAAGGAACAAATGGCGACTGTATGGGAGAAGCAATTGTCTCTGTAAAAATAATCTTCAAAGATCAAGAAGAATCATGACATCATGAGAAGATATTTTAGTCCGTAGCTCGAAAACGTCTTTATAAAATACAACAGAATTTGCAGAGTTAATTTATGACATAATTTACCCTTCCTTAATCAAAACCAAACGTCATGATATCCAAATGAAAAGTAACCTAGGGGCAAATGGAGTTTTCTGCACTAATATGCAAGCATGAGAGGGGAGTTTAAGAGAAACCTTAGAAGAAACTTTTCATCATTTCCAATTCACCAAATCACTAGTTATCTTGAATTATTATTAATTTATTCATGTATCTGCTGAATTTATTTATTTATTTTTTATCCATATAATTTAAAAAAAGACTGACTTTGTTGAAACAAGACCATTTCCCTATCTTGGGGATCAGGTTTTGGCAGTGCCATTCGAAATCCTTTCCAGAAACTAAACAAGCTATCTCTTCCAAGAGACTCCTTTAAATATTTGAGATTTTCATGGTGTGTAGTGCTAGAAACGTGGGTTTCTGGATTATCCATGGTCGACATTTTTATTGTCGACGTTTTGAATTCTTAACTGGATTCATCCTCAGGACAAGATATGTCGATAAGAGCTTCTTTCGAGGTCTATAAAAAGTTAGGTATTCCCTTCCAGTTCAAATCCAATCGATGATAATAACCTATCCCTTCATCTTCTAAAAGAAAATTCATCATTATTATTAATAATAAAATTCTTCAATCACTACAAGAAAAAAATGTCATTGGTGAGGATCCAAAAATGTCGCCATAAGCTTATTTGGTGATGGTCAAGAGGGGTCCCATCACCAAAACCTGAGCGTCGCCAAAGGCAGTGTCACCTTAAGTGGGGTTATGTGGTGACATTCAAGGCCCGCCACCAATAATTATGATTATTCTAGGTTGTGACTGTCACCAATCGCGATGAAGTGTTGGTGATGAACCTACTTTGACCCTCACCATTTGATGCATATATTATGACGGTCAATGACTGATCATTGGTGAGGGTTGAGACATGTCACCATAATCTCATCGGTGATGGTGAAAAATGAGGACATCACCAAAATGTGAATGTCACCAACGACTGTGTCCCCAAAAGCAGAGGTGGTGTGGTGACATTCAATGTTCGACACTAATAAGAATTATTAGTGACAAATAGTGACCCTCACCAATTTATATAAGTTTTGGTGATGGACTAAGGGACTTTATCACCAAAACATTGAACGTCGCCAATGACATATGGTGAGGGCCTTACAATGACCCTCATTATTGAGGATATTTCCATTAACATATCAACGGTGACAACAACTATGAGATTGTCACCACTTTTCATTTTGAAAATCTCTTAATGATGCAACATAAAGGACCGTCGCCATTGCTTATAAAATTGTAAAAAAAATAATTATAATGGTCCTTAAAGGATAACGGTTCAATGTCACCATTGCTTTCCACAATGGTGACAATGGTGACAAACAATTGATTAAAAGAGAAGTATGTCCAATCATTGTTGATAGCGAACCTTTGCTATTCTGGGCATTTTCAATTCAGCCTACATAGATTTGAAGGGATAGTTTTATGTTGTGTTGATTGTACCTTACAAAGGCATATTTCTGAGTTTACTGGTTGTAGTTTATAGGGGCAATTTTCTGTTCTTGTTGGTTATACTTTACAATCATAAGAATTGTTACCTTGCATGGATTATTTTCAGCAGGCCTATAAACTTGCTTGCAAAAAATAATGCAGTAGGCCTATAAATATTTAAACACTAAACTATGGTAATTAAAAAAAATTTCTAACTACGATTGCATCATGCCTATTAAAATTCCTAGATCATAATTCTATTGGCCATCATTATTTACGATTTGAGCAAATCCTAGGGACAAAAAAATTTACTATCTAAACTTAGTTTTGCATGTTCCTTCAAAAGAGAATTTTGGAGAATGGATTCAATATGTTGGAACTCATTCCAGTATATTGATTAAAAAACATGCCTGTACCTGCTATATAATTTCATGTTGCCTAACTTGCCAGTATTGAAGAAAAATGTTGGGTGTGGATGATTTAAGTGGCCTGCCATGATGTCAGAATGGAAATTAAGTAGTGTGTAAGGTGCCAGAAATGAAGCAAAATCAATGTGCCATTGGGCAGAGCCAATTCAAGTTTTTTCCATGTTTGAAACCGCATACAGGGCAGAGAATAGACATGTTTGACACTGCAGAATCAATACAAGGCAGAAGAATAGTCATGATTGATATTGCAGAATCGACATAGGGCAACATTGGGTGAAGCACACAGTTGCTCGATGGACTATGACTATCACGCTCAGACTAGTCTTGGAAGCTCCAGGTTACCAGGTCAAAGGAGAGAGCTTTGATCTTCTTAATTTATCTATTCAAATCTAATAAATATTTAAATCCAAAAAACGTTGTAGAAGGAAGAAGGATTTTCATTTTTTTTGGTTTGCTGATCGCTGTAGTAGGAAGAACGTGAGAATGACATTCCTAGCTCAGAGGAGTCATAAGAAGTATGTCAGATTTCTCTCTAAACTATACATGGCAGCACACGGTTAAGGGTTCAGTCTCCAACAAGTTTTGTTTTGGAAAATTAGAGTTAATAATTTATGTCAGAGACTGGGCAGAGCTAGCTATCAATGAAAGCTCTTGGTTAAGGGATCAGTATCCCCTTCCATTTGCAATCTGATTCATTTTTCTCTTTTTAATAAAATCTAATTAACTGTCATTGTTAACAAAAAAAATACTTGAGAATTTTCTCTTTATAATTGTCATGTTCTAGAATCCAAGCATTATTTTCAGTAGGTATATAAACATGCTCGAATAAACAACAAAGTAGCATATCCTGTGAATTATCGGTGTTATCTCAACTTACATTCATTTTTTAATTCTCATATATAACATAAATGTAGAGCACCTATAAAAGTGCCAAATTCCTAAGATTCATATTGGCATGAAATTACACATTTTTTTTTGGAAATGCTTCAAGAAACTTCCTCTGATGGGTTACATAGGGTAGACTTTCTTTGTTTACCTACCCAATATGAGGTGTAGCTATACCCATCAAAATTGCTGGGGACTAGTACCCAGCCTCATCCCTTTTAAACTCATGTCAGACAAGTGGAGCAGGTCACAAGCAGAATGTAACCCTAGTAGATGGTGATGACCAATGGCCTCCTGGAATAAATTGAACATTTGGTTATTATTATTATAACATTTTACTAATTTGAAAAATAAAAAATATCACATTGTTATAAGTAAAGTAAATAGAACTGATTCACTAACCTGTTTACACAATAACTAAAATAGATATCTAAGCTTTTTTAAGCATATGGAAACAAGATAGCAAAAGATGATATAAAATGCTGTAACAACAGTTTAATAATGCATATCTACAGGATTGGCCAAATCCTGTAAGATGAGTTATTTTTTACACTTACAGATGCACAAATGGAAATCAAACATATGGACCTTCTTTGGAATCATGTCACCCAACTCATCCTTCTATTTGTTCCTCCAAGTTCATTCTAATGTTAACTGAGGAGCGGATTTATTGCAGACTGGTCACAGAACAAAGGAAGCATATTTTATGCTTCCGTTGTGATGAAATGTTAATGAAGGTCAATGGAAACTAAACAAGCACTATAATTCAACACTATTGACAACAACAAAAACACAAGATATTATTCAAAAAGCTATTCAAACAACTTTTTTGAACTCCAGCAAAAAGCATTAACCATACCTCAGTCATTATTTCTGCCAGTTGCTTGACAATGACCTCATTATTAGGATTGCCAACATTGAAAACGTGACTGTTTTCCCTGGAATGCATTTCCTGAAAAATGAAATAGGTAAGTACTATAAATATATAAGCACCATACAAGATCAGTATAAATCCACCAAGGATTGTTGTTACTTACAATCATCAAGAGAACAGGCCAGCTAGCATATTGTGCCCCATATGTTTAAAGACTGTTTATACAATTCCAAGCATGCAAAACCAACATAGAAAAACACTAATTTTTTCCTTAAAGAAATCTATTGTGAATAACTCCAAGTTAATGATTTAAAAATAAAAAATAAATGCAAAACACAACAAAAAATACACCACTATAAAATGATATAATTCCATACCCAAGTTAACACATCTAGAAAGTCAATACGAAGCAATTACAACCACATAGTAGTCCACTTACTTTCCAAGAGAATAATCAAACATAAAGGATGAGCTGTAAATAATCCACTGGATAGCCCAAGAACATCTTAATTCAGTCCAAGACAAAAGATCAAAACTAGCATTTATCAAGAACATCATTCATTCAATGTAAATCCAAACCATTAGTGACCCAATATGAAAAGTCTGCAAATGTATATACCATGTAAAGGTGAATTTAGCAGAATCAATATGTTTTATTGTTTAATATTCAATGATATCCCTTCACAATCTGAATGGACATAATCCATGTTCACGTCAACATCGACATAGACTATATCTTCTTCATTTACACATTTTGCTTCTTAAAAGTCTGTAACCCCTGACAAATCTGCATACTCGGGTTCATATGATGTACTATTTCTCAATCCTTTTGGAGGACATGTTAACACTACATACCAGTTAGTCTCAATTGGATCTTGTACATAGAATACCTGTTTAGCTTGCGATGCCAGAATAAATGGATCATCTTGCCAATGATTCTGACTTAAGCATTTCTTCATATTCACCATTGTAAAACCCAAATCATCAGTTTTAATCCCTCTCTTATTGTATACATCGACCCAATTACATTTGAACAATGTGTACTCCATACAAAAATAGTCCAATGTAATTATTTCTTCTATTACTCCATAAAATGTTGTTTTCTGAAGTACAGGATTTGGATCTTTAGTACTTGACCTCATCATTGTTTTAGCTTCCAAACACACACCACTATTTTGGGTGGTTCTCTCATTATCCATTCTTTTTGTACGGTATATATAACCATTGGTTAGGTATCCCTTGTACTTATTCACAAATTTCCTTGGGCCCCGCGCTAGCCATTTAAGTGTATCAAACACATTTCCGTCTCCTTCCACCTACATATTTTCAGTTTTTTTAATGTAGTTAGAACACATACATCCAAGCTATAATAAAGTATTTAAATTTGTACATGACAATATTCAACATGTAATGATTTTTAAGTACTTATAAAATAAATAGTATAAAGTCACTTGTTTTTTAGTCAACTAGAAAATTGTTGGGTGTGGAGTCTCTGCAATAGAGCTTCATCTTTTTTGGTTTTGGTAAATGAGTTGAGAATCTCCATTTTGTGCATCCTAATTTGACAATTATGGACAAGGAAAATGGTTGTTAATGTGTTTTGATAAAATATGAATACAAATAATTTGAAATGTCAAATACATTATTCTATCCATGGATTTGTGTTTTGTTAAACCACAAACAAACAAAATTTTGAAGGTCAAGCATCTTACTTACTCTATCCCTGGATCAACTTCATTTGTGTGAAATAGAACCCACCTATGGGCTTGTTCCCAACTAATGTTATCCATTTCTGATGGAATTGAAGCAAATATTGGCTTTCCATCAAGAATTACTTCTTCAACTTCGCCATCCCATACTTCATTTCGACCATGTGTGGTTACAATAGCTTCTATACCTTTCAAGTATCCTCCACAAAACTTTATTGACTCCTCCACATTGTAGCTTTTAGTGATGCATACTTCAACCCTATTTTTGTTCTTAACATAACTCTTGTATACTTTCATACACATACAAAAAGAGCATATTTTTTAAGTAATGTCAAAAGCTTTGAATAAATTATTCTTCTTGTGATTCTTGATAGCAAGTAACGTTTCATGTACCTCTCAAAGGGGTACATCCATCTATATGAAACCGGGCCACAATATCGAATCTCACGTACCAAATGCACATTCAAATGCATCATTATATCGAAAAATGGAGGGAAGTACTTTTCAAGCGAGCACATTGTCTCTACAATATCATTTTCCAACTTGTCAAGGCTCTCTATTGAAACCGATTTTGCTCAAATTTGCCTATAAAAGTAACAAAGCTTACAAAGCATCTTTCAAACAACAATTGGTATCACATTGCATAGAGCTACTGGGAGAAGTTGTTGCATTAGAACATGGCAATCACGTGCTTTCATTCCATGGAACTTAAGCTCTTCCATAGATATATGGTTTTTTGGATTAGAGCTATAACCATATGGCACTTTTAATGTGAAAAGAACGTGACATAGGGTCTCTTTCTCTTTCTTTGAAAGAGTATGTGGTGTAGGTGGACGGAATATTTTTTTTCCTTTAACTTCTGGCCACAGTGATTTTCGCAAACCCATTTTTTGCAAGTCATTTCGTGATTTCTTTCCATCTTTGGACTTCCCTTTTATATCCAAAAGAGTTCCAAAAATGCTTTCACACACATTCTTCTCCACATGCATTACATCTAAATTGTGACGTTGTAGGTGTTTTTGCATTCCAACACATTGAAAATATTGGAAAATTATTTAATATGGAGGAAATCATAAACAATGAATTCAATGAAGATATCTAAGCACAATGACGTCATATAAGCATGCAATGTATAATAATTAGGAATGGCTGATGTCTCTACATACCTCCCAATATGGCAGATTGAATAGGATTGATTGTTTCTTCCACACCACAACATTAGTTTTTTCACCTTTTTCCTTATTTCTTTTCCTTTTCTTTGATTCACTCTTCCCCCAAACTTTTTTGTTTCCCTTTATTTCCTTAAAAATATTTGACACTCTTACAACTGGAGGGGCATAATGAAGCTCCTCCTTCCCATTAAATGGTCCCTTCTATGAGCGAAACTTATGATTTTGAGGACGAAATCTCCTATGTCCCATGTACACACATTTCTTGCTACAATTGAGGTACTCTGATTCTGTGTTCTTTCCACATATGGGGCATGCATTATAGCCTTTTGTTGTGCAACCAGCCATATTCCCATAAGATGGAAAGTCATGAATCACCCACATAAGAATTGCCTTCATGTTAAAGCATGCGTTATTGTAAGCATCACATGTCCATACTCCTTGGTCCCATAATTCCTTTAGTTCATCTACCAAGGGTTCCAAATACACATCAATGTCATTACCTGGTTGCTTGGGACCAAGTATTAACAATGTTAACATACAAAAATTCCTTTTTGTGCACAAGCATGATGGGAGGTTGTATGTAACCAACACTACAGGCCAAACATTGTATGTACTGATCAAGTCTCCAAATGGATTAAATCCATCTGCTGCCATTGCAAGTCGTACATTGTGGGGTTCGCTTGAAAAACCAGGCCATTTTTCATCAATAGTTTTCCAGGTTGGGCTATCAACAGGGTGGCGCATATGACCATCATTGCTTGCATTCTCATTATGCCACCTCATTTTTTGTGACATGTTCATAGAGCTAGAACAACAAAGAAAATCTTTCATTTATATATAATATTATCATATAATAACACTATGAAAAATGGTAAATATAATACAAGAAGGTGAAAAATTGAATACAATTATGGTGTTGAAAATCATACCTATACATTCTTCTTAGCCTCGATGCTATGGGGAAATATCTTAACACCTTTGTAGGAACACCTTGACGCACCTTTTGAGATTGAGCATCCACTTTCCATCGAGATTTTCTACATGTTGGGAATTCGTCTTTACTTTAAAATGCAATCATTGGGACATGCATGTATCATATCATAGTTTAATCCCAATTATTTTATCAACTTTTTTGCAGCATATGCAGAATCTAGAAGTGTATTTTTATGCAATTTTAACATTTGGGAAAAACTTTTATCAGACCATCCACTATTCACTTTGAGATTGTAATATTCCATGGTTGTTGATAGTTTTGTGAAATCAACACAACTAGGGTACAATGGCATCTTTGCATCTTCGATTAAATTCCTATATTCATTAACTTCATTTAGTACATTTGTTGATGCCAACCCCACATTATCACAACCTTCATTTAGGTTTTGATCAAGACATGGATAAGCATCATTCACCATATGAAGCACTTGATCACCAACAATGGTTGTATCATCATCCTTTTCGAGGGGATCATTACCATTCTGAAACGATGTTCCAGGCTCATCAACCTGATTATCTTAATGACATTCTACATGTCCATAACCCTATTAATAAGAAAATTAAAATTCATGTCAGTGATTTTATGGTTTTTATGAAAATTAGAATGAATAGATATTGGTCAAATAGGGGCCTTTACCAATGCAAATTAGCTTACCAGTTGAGATGATATATGCTCTATAACTTCATGTGGCTCATTTTCAGAGCGTTGCCTAGCCTCATCAATAAAGGATGGAATCTAAAGGTGAGAGGAAAACATAATTAAGCACATATAAATATAATTTATATCTTTATTGTAATACAAGTAAGTTTGAAACTAGATCAACTCTTTTTTTTCAAGATACCTGACTGTGAATGCAATCTCCATGAAAATACCAAATTTTATATTGTTCTGTTATTCCATCACAAATAAAGTGCTCATGTATTTTATCAAATATTTGTACTTTGACTATGCCCCATTTATTACATGGAAATTTTATGGACATCTTATTCCTTGAATGCGCCTCGGAAAAATTTAAGAATTCCTCAACCCCATCTCTATATTCTTGTAGTGTCCTACACATAACCAATTTCCATTAAGTCACATAAATTTAATTGAGAACATGTTAGCACTGATACGTTTTTTTGGTATATCACGATGAATAACCAAATATAGAAACTATACCTATTTTTCAAGTTCATCGAGTTTCTTTTGTCCATTTGATAATATGCTCCAAGCTCCTTTGAAATTATGTCTACAATGAACTAAAAAAGTTAGTTGATACTAAACCTCATATATATTGAAAACACACAACTTTGCACTAACAACTTGCGGTCAAACAACTACATAAACCCACATTTCTTATTAAGAGGTATTCTGATATAGAAAAACTCCCTAAACTGTTCAAATATTTGACTTAGATCTTCTGGAAATCATCTTTGTGGCTTAATGCATTATTGTAATTGTCTCTTTAGATGTGAATTTGTAGAACCATTGAATTTTGAACCAATATGGCATCTAACTTATAAGAAAGTAGAACCCATAAAGATTCTACCCAGACTCAAAATTAATTCATTCCAGGCAGCCCTTCAATGTAGAGTGTTCAACATCACTCCTCTTCATACTGAGCATAATTCCAATGTAGTCAACACTCAACCTTAGATCTTAATTCAACCTTAAAATTAAAATGTAGCCCAATAGAGAGTAACACAATTAACTAATTCATTTCCTGGTTAGCTTGTATATTCACCAGAGCTCATCAATCACACAGACATATATGAAATCAGCACACAACATCATGGCAAATAATCCTTTCCCATTTATTACTTGGAAATTTGCAAACTAATAAACAAACTCTGACCTATCCTTTGTTTTTCTTGCCTTGATTCTTACATTGTATAGCTAACCCTCCTAGCCATCATTTTTCAAGATTTTGTCTCTAACCTCTAATGCTCACAGGCATACAAGATATACTTGGAAACATAACTTGTAGCTAAATAACAAACCTCATACATTTATGGAACTAACTCCTAAAGTTCTTGTAATTGTAATTGTCACTATTATGTTAAAATAAATTGATTTTCATCCTTAAGATAGTTTAATAATGTATATCTACAGGCTTGGCCTAAGCATGTAAGTTGAGTTGTTGTTTATACTTACATATGCAGAAATGGAAATCGGACACATGGGTCTTATTTGGAATCGTGTCACCTATCCCATCCTCTTGTTGGTTCCTCCGAGTTCATTTTGATGTTACCCGAGGAGCGGATTTATTGCATACTAGTCGTAGAACAAATGAATCACTTTTTTTGCCTAGATTAGAGGATCTGTCGATTCTTTGAATCTTGACAGATCCTCCCTGAGCCTAAAGGCAAGAGGTCTACTTATCATATTGGTTCTCTCCTCCATTTTGATATAATAGTGCTCCATTCTTGTTACTCTTTTTGACTTTTTTAACCTGCAAGAGAAATGGAAAAATATCATTTCACAATTCTTGTGGCCTATATAATAAACCCTTACATAAGCTGGTACATACAATAGAATTCGATGACACAATCAAACCAAGCCACCAGTAGTTGCGGCCTCATCAATCAGGACATAGAGTAACCCCAACAGATGACGATAAGGCAGATCAGACCTCAACAGTCCCTCCTCAGGCCACAGCTCACCAGATCAGGCCTCAAACAAACTCATATTCAAAGTTTTAAATTTTTGATAGACCATGAGGTCTTGACTCTTGTCCTTAAAACAAGGAGGGGTTCAATGTAAAAATCTTGTAAATGTTCAATAGTTTGCAAGGTTAAACTAGAATTTTCCAAGTTTGATGACGTGTCAATGATGCATCATTTTTTAGGATAGAGCTGAACTCCTATTTAGGGAGGCAGTTACAGAAATATAGAAAGGTCATTAGGTTTAAACCATTAAATTGATTCTTCATATATACGATTGTAAGCCTACGGGCCATGGAAAAGGTAGAGCAGAGGTGAGGCAGAGGTAGAGAGGATAGGAAAATAGAGAGGAGAGGACCAGGGTAGAATACTCCCATATTGTGTAATCACGTCACAAAATTCTGAGTAATTGAATTTGATTAATGAAAGCATTTTATATGCATATGGACATGTGAATATCTCTTTCTATGTATTTTTTATGAAGTTCATTGTCTCTATTGAATGTGAATGGCGTCCTACTGAAAACATAAAGTCATTTACTCTGGAAATTGTATGTAATTCCTGCAGTGAAAAATGAGTACATAGGCTTTGTTAATTGGCTGACTTACTGACAGTAAGCAACTACAAGAATATGCGATTTCTGCGAAGGATTCGGAATTGGAAGACCCTTTTGAAAACTGACTCGATGTGATTGTTTATGACTCGAGTGTCCTTATGTTATGAGATCTCAGGTTATGCAAATCAGAAGGAAGTGAAGCGATTGAAGTTAGAACATCAAGTTACTTTAATTAGATTGTTTAAAGTGCATTCTGCATTAAACCCTAACCCTAACCAATATTTAATAGAATAAATAAATGTGTTGGGTGAGAATCTACTGTCGCTAAAGGTAAAATATTGGAGATTTTAGCATTTGTTTAACATTTTTATACAGAGATTGACTTACAGAATTGATAGCCAGGTTCCATATTTCAGGGTTCGGGTTTGAGTATTTGGAAGTGTGTTGAAGGGTGGTAGTTATTTTTTTCCACTTGTTCATGAAAAACTAAGTTTCTCAAATGTTGAAACAAACACTGAAGAAATGAACGCTGGCCTGGAGGAAAAATCGTGGCAAATTGTCATTGTGCACAAATTTGAATACCCAAGTATACTCTATTTGGGAATCGAACCCCATTTTAGATTCCATTTGTGTACGAGCAACAGTAGATCATGGCCCAATTGTGATCATATTATTAAAGGGAAAACACCATTTCTGAACAAAGAAATTGAATTTATACTCAAGGTAAGAGTTCAAGAATTTGGGGAAGTGTTTTTTGTTGAAATTGCAGGTGGTTCCTACATCAAAAATAAAAAGAAGAGCTGCATGGATAGCGTTGGAACTTGATTTCCGCAGTTCGTCTCACTCCCTTTCCTTTCGATCGGCACCTATGTCTATCTCTCCATGTGCGGTTCAACCCAACATCATTTCATTGTGATTTTTTGTCTATCTCTCCATGCGCGTGGTTTAAGCCAAAGCAAATCATTCCCACCCTAATTTCATCTGCACCAAAATTCAAAAATTGAATTTTTTTATCTTTGAAAATGGTATCTTTTGAATATTTGAAAATGGTATAAAATTGAATCTTTTTAATCTTTAAAAATGGTATAAAATTGAACATTTCGAATCTTAGAAAATGTAGGCATCGTTTCTTGATGTAATTTAATTTACAATATACAAAGTGACAAAGTGTTACCATTATTGCAGTTTATTATTTAAATATTTTTGAATGATAATTATTGTTTGTTTATTATTGATCTCCCCATGGATTTAATAAGCTACTAATTTAAAATGGTTTATTTAACCAAATAATTAAAAGAATTGCCCCGGATGGGGTGTCTCTTAGCCACGTGGAGGAGGGGACAAGTGCCACTCACGAGAATGTTTCCCATGGAAATCACATGAGCGAACAACCTCCCAAACCCCCAGCCCAAGCGCAGTTATATCTCCTCTAGTTTGATGAGATGCGGATGTTATTCCATAATTATCTCCCCACTGCAACTAATTGACACAGATGCTAGTAAATGATCATAGATCACCGCACGCACCATCAGTTATTGAGCAATTGCAAGGTGCAATTAGAAATATTGACGGTTTTAATGGCGGACATTATGATGGATAGAGTTTATGGGAACTGGAGTCGATGGGTTCTGTCGGTTATGGATCAAATCACCATTTAAATTTTTTTATCAATCAATTTGGGCCTGGTTGAAACTATGTTTGCAAATTCTCGGTTTGGTTGAAACCATGTTTTCAAAGCTTGTGCAAGCTCTTGGAAGACATTTCAAGTACTCTCACTTTTGTTTCTAGTATTAAAATGCAGATGCACTCTCCGTTCATGACAGACCTGCGATGGGTGGGCCACACCCTCCTGTGAATGTGTCTTCAACTATAATGCCAAACAACATTATAATATAGGTGGTTCTTTCAAAGCTATATTAATGCAAAACAACATGCTTACGTTCCAACTTCATCCCTAGATATGAGGTTAGCTATAGCAACAATAATCAAATTATAGGATCACATGTATATAGAAAATGCACAACTACACAACATGTATCATGGGAATCCCTCATAGGGTAGAAAACCCAATTACAACCTTTCACTATGATAGAATCCGCAAAATCAAGAGTCATGCATGACTTCATAATGTTTCATCTTGCCATAAACCCTAGGTGAAGGCATACCTGGTGGGAGACCATGCATTACACATCAAAGAATACACGAGTATAACTTCTCTACTACAGAAGGATAGTAAGCTAGAGAATAACGAACCCCAATCATACACACAAGAGGAAGACCAAGTTGATAGAACATGATGAGAACATGACTCTCTCATATATATTATAGAGGTCTAGTGGTAAGCCTCCAATAAGTATATGATCCCACACAAGACCAACTTAACCATGAGTTAAGTTAGGGGTCACACATCATGACCAATACTCCAATGTTAGGTGAGGGGCTCGCAACCACATAAGGACTTCCTTATACCTATGACACATAGAACACCCATCAAGGAAACCAACTCAATCCACCATCATTAAGTATTGCTACCACCATCAAGGGATAAAATAGGTGAGGGCCAACTATTTTTTGAGGGATCCATCCCCTAGCTTAGTGGCGTTGGAAAATGCTATTGTCTCTCTGACTAGTCCTCTCACTTTTGTTTCTAGTATTAAAATGCAGATGCACTCTCCATTTCATGACAACCCTGCCATGGGTGGGCCACACCCTCCTTTGAATGTGTATTTAGCTATAATGACAAGCAACATTATAATATAGGTGGTTCTTTCAAAGCTATATTAATGCGAAACAACATGCTTACGTTCCAACTTCATCCCTAGATATGAGGGTAGCTATAGCAACATTAAGCAAATTATAGGATCACATGTATATAGAAAATGCACAACTACACAACATGTATCATGGGAAGCCCTCATGGGGGAGACAACCCAATTACAACCTTTCACTGTGATAGAATCCGCAAAATCAAGAGTCATGCATGAATTCACAATGTCTCAGCTTGCCATAAACCCTAGGCAAAGGCATACCTGGTGGGAGACCATGCATTACACATCAAAGAATACCCGAGTATAACTGCTCTACTACAGAAGGATAGTGATCTAGAAAATAACGAACCCCAATCATATGCACAAGAGGAAGATCAAGTTGATAGAACATGATGAGAACATGACTCTCTCATATATATTATAGAGGTCTAGGGGTAATCCTCTAATAAGTATATGATCCCACACAAGACCAACTTAACCAACAAGTTAAGTTAGGGGTCACACATCATGACCAATACTCCAACATTAGGTGAGGGGGTCGCAACCACATAAGTACTTTTCTATACCTATGACACATGGAACACCTATCAAGGAAACCAACTCAATCCACCATCATTAAGTACTACTACCACCATCAAGGGATAAAACATGTGAGGGCTAACTATTTGCTGAGGGATCCATCCCCTGGCTCAGTGGCGTTGGAAAATGCTACCGTCTCTCTGACTAGTCCTCTCACTGGCATTTGAAAATGCACAACTACACAACATGTATCATGGGAAGAATCATGGGTGTGTCATAATACAATGCATGGATACTACCCATTAGTGTGTCCTCATCGATAAGGAGTGGGAATTGTTAGGGGCTCTGTTGATGCCTCGAATATCGTAGCATCAATAAGCTAGGGATTCTCCCCAGCAAGCGATCCAAATTAGGTCACCTGCCGTTTGGTGTAGGGAATCTGTCCGGTTAATGGTCCGGCTACCATGTAAGTTTTAAAGATTTGTTTATTTTACCGGTTGCGGCCCGATCCACTGTTTATATTTTATATTTGAGATGATATGCATGTGCCCTAAATTAAATGCATGCGTCAAACAAATCTATTCTAAGCTAATTAAATCTAAATTAACCTATCCTTATAAGGAGCAAATTTAAAGAATGAGTAATAAACTAGAAATGCACCCAAGAACTTCATAGATAGTCGTTAAATTGGAAAGAAACATTTACAGCAAAAATAAAGATTATCCAAGATAGCTTCGATATAGATAAACATTCTATTACCCATTTGACATAGAAATTTTGCAAAGAGCATGAAATCATTCATAGCAAAGAATTAATTCATAATAGCAAGGAAAGATCTCACAGCAAGTGTATGAAAGATGCATAAGTAGTTCAACAATTGTCCAACACAATCCCAAGCAAAATGCCGCGCTGGCTTCTATAGGACAAAATGATTTTCTCATTCATGTAGTAGAAATAGTTCATGTACAAGACAGAAATGTCCTTTCACCTACAAAAAGTCCCTTCTATTCCCTTCTAACAAGCTATATATAGATTTACAAAATGTGCTAGGAGCTGCCACTTGTACCCTAACTATTCAGATTCCTTCAATTTGTCTTTTAGTGTCTAAATTACAACCAAAATACCCAAGAATATTACAAAAATGAAATGAATGTGGCAGGTTCAAATATCACTTTAAGAATTAGAATATATGACGACTGTAAATTAAAAAATAAAAAGACATGTCATTTATGAGCTGACGCTCTTTGCTGATTTGTGCACATTTGTCACAACCAGCACTCCTGTTGGGGCTTGCGCTTCTGGTGCTACTGGTAATCCTACTGAAGTTGACCCTTCTATTTCTCTTACTGATACATGAGGAGCTTCTACTATATGCTTGACCCAAAGACTGGTCTCTTTTATGATAATGTTTGCATCAAGGGGGAGCATGGTTTTCAGTGAAACCCCATGCTTGGCCAGTTCTTCTTCAAGATTAGTGACTTCCATCATTGTAGCTTGTAGACTTTCACTTAGGAGATGTGTGCAAATTGCAGCCTGGCCAATCCAATCATGAAGATCCTCAATGGTTAGAACATCTATCTTCTTTACATAATCTATTTCAGCATTCAACCCATCCTTTAGATTAGACAAACGTTGGGATTTGTCTGGGAACTCCTCTATAGTTTGAGGCATTTTCACCTGGCATTCTTCATGGGTGGTTTGTATTTTCAAATGCAAATTCCCACATTGTTCAAGTGTAGCCAAAGCCACTTCGTTCAATTTTACTCCATAATTCTGGCAAAACCCCAAGAGGTGGATATCTGCTTTGAAACCAGAGATAGAATTGAGAGGGAGTCTTTTCGGGAATCCTGACCTTCCTTCTCTCCATTCCATTTTCCTCTGAATGTCTTCACTAATGCGTGCATATTTTTTTCTACGCCTAGTGGCTTCAGCATTTATTACTTTGATTCTGGCCACCACTTGCTTTAACTTGCAAACCTCCTCCATCATGAGTCCTTGGATATCGTATGTCTTCCTCATAATTTCACAAGCCTGCTCATGAAAGGGACCCAGGTCGCCAACCTTGTTGCTTGCAAGTTCTAATTGTTGTTCTAGCAGTTCTTCCTTTTCTTCCAGCTTCTCAACGTTATCCTTTAAGTCATTGATTTGTTGAGCAGTATCAAAATTTTTGGATTCCAACTGTAAGTTACCGCTTTCAAGGTTTCTCTTCTCTATCTCTAGGGTTCTCATTTGTATCACCAAAGCTCTCTTTTCAGCTTCTAGATGCTGAAATCTTCTATAGAGTTCTTCCTTTTCTGAGACAAGGGTGTCACACTTTTCAACCATTAAATTTGAATAATTTTGTTCTTTGACTAGAGCTTCCTACATATGGTTGGCTCTATCCTTCTGTGATTCAAACTTGTCTGTTAATATGTTGACATTGTCATTGGTTGCTAGAATAATGAACATAGAAATAGATGCCATGAGTTGTGGGTCATGTTGGGTACCTTGCATGACTGTGGTTTCATGCCTAGTGACGATATCTGGTTGAAAAGGCCTCTTCATCCTAGTCACCATTTCTTTAATAATGGATTTCCTCTTTTTGTTATAAGTGAACTTATCCCATTGGGATACCTTGCTATTTCTAGATGGTGTAAACAGGACGAGTGGAAGGTTTCTTATGGGGGAATTCATATCCACATCTTGTATGCTTGGGATTTTGGGGTTAGCATCTTCTTTGGATTTCTTTTCTTCTTCTTCTTTTCTTTGTGCCTCTTCCTCCTGCTCCCTTCTTAGTGTGTCATCTTCTTCCTACTTCGCATTTCCTTCCAATCTGATTCTCTCTTCTTCTTGAAGCCTCTTTGCTTCAGCTTCAGCTGCTTGGACTCTTAAAGTCTCTTCTTCTCGTAGTTTATCCTCTTTTGCCTTGTTGATTCTTTTCTCAGCTTCCTCTTGGATTTTCTTGGCTTGTTCCTGGAGCCTTTGTTCTTCTCTCGAGAGGGCCTCAACAGTCCCCAAGGTACCCTTTTCTCGCTGCTGATCTATTTTCTGCACAACATTAGAGCTCGAGCTGGCTCCTCCTTTGCCAAGTTGACAAATCCATAGCTCAGTCATATTGCTAACCCCTCTATATACTTCCTCATCTTTATCATAATAGTTAGCATATTCAAAGGGAGTGGAGATTTCTTTGCAATGTTGTGCAACTTTGCCTTGTCGATAATTTCTGTGAAAAATCTTTCCCCCAAAATGAAAGCTTTTCAACTCTACGACAAAAACTTCCGCCGTCGTTATTTTTGAAAATTTGTAGGCCCCAACATAAAATGGTAAAGGAGGGAAGGAATCCTTCTTGGCCTTATACAAGGTACTACCAATTCCATCAATGAATACCTGTCTTACTACCTCCATGTGGACGATATAATCTGTAGCATACCTAGGTAGGATATACGGGGTTTTGGAGCCTCCATACATTCTTATGTCGCTACCTTCTGGTGAAAAATAGAAATCACCATATTTCTCCAAAAATTCCATGGCGTTCTCAGATAGGAAGTTGGGTTCTTCATTAAACATTAATTCATATAGGGGCATGATAAACTCCTCACAAATGAGTTTGTAATGCCTTTTGTAAATCTAAGCTCAAAAGATTTTGTAGGCGATGAACACTGAGCTATCCGCCGAGTTCCACATGTATCCCAACTTGGGAAAGGGGCATTTCGCCACAATACAATCTATCAAGTAAGATTCCATATAACATTCTGCCTTCCTCTCCACTAACCCTTCTCGTGCAGCCATTATAGTTGATGACAGGCTATCTGAGAGAATATCAGCCCAGTTGAAAATTGTCCCTTTGAAAGCTATGTAGTGGATGATGGGAACCCATTATAGCATGAACATCGTCCCATCGGGTCTTCCGAAGATTCTGCTCAACATGACAGCGATCAGCCTGAAAGGGCACCTCAAATTATCCATCTGGATCTCTTCCAAGCCATCTCTAGATTATCCATCTGGATCTCTTCCAACCATGCATCATCAAGCTATTGCTGGGCTTTGGGAAACTTGTAAGCCATTGAGATATAGGATGGGTGAAATGAGGCAAAAGCCTTTCCTTTGTTGTCTGCTATAAATCTTGTCTCGGTGTTCACATGCTGCAAAATCCATCCAATTACTTCCAAGCATGGGAAGAGCTCTAGACGTGTGGCTACCTTGGATATACAAGAGTTTCTGATGTTCTGATATAAATATTCTTCCTCAAGAAGAGCTTCAGGGAAGTCCTAATCTCTTATCATACGGTATATGTCTCCCCAATTTACTTCTGGAGGCACGCATGTGGTGCACTTGTTATCCTAGAATGTAGTTTCTACTCTTGTGATTTCATCAGTTGCCTTTGACTTTCTCTTGTCACCTTTGGCCATTTTTGAAAAATCTTGTAGGAATACAGCGCAACGTCAATAATTAAAATTTAACATTTTATTCATATGATTGAGGCCTAAATGCAATTTAAAAGACTCTTCAGTTTAAACATTTACATCACATGCTGTGCAAAACTAAAACTGCTTCAGTTGGGCGCTATTTTACACTTATGAAGAATAAGGGATACGCAATTCATAATGACAAACTGTAAGCATAAAGCGATTTCGAGTACTAATTCCCAAAGCGCAAAACAACGTAAAATTTCACAGTTGGGTAAGAATACCGATGCATTTCATGTAAGAGTGATCAGGGCTAGTCTGAAGATTACAAAAACTGACGGCTTAATGGGTGTTTAGGGTCCCGGGGATATTCACTTTCATACGATAACCTGACTTTGGTGCGTTTAAATGGGAAAAAGGCATGGGTTGCTCCGGCCATGGTTAAACTACACAACTTGACGTGAATAGGAAAACATAAATATAACCATGCACATAACATTCACCTTATCTACACAATCTAGTCCATGAGGCTTGACAGGGTACTTACCTGTTGAAAGATGGTGGTAGGTAGGTGTTGGTACCATGATGGAACCGGTGAGCCTGTTGTAGCAGGTGTTTGCAACCTTGGATGGAAACAGAGTGAGTGCTCTGACCAATGGAAACAATGAAAACCCAACAGGGTTCATACCCTATATATATAAAACAGATACATGCGAGTTATTAATAGGGTGGTTGTAGGCCATTAAAATGGGGTTAAAGCAACGTACGGATGGGTCAAATCGACCTTTTTCTCAATAAATGCGACCGCCAAAAAATGGGAAAGACTCGATTAAGGCATCCTTCTCCTGCAGAAAGAAAGGCCGAGTTTGCCTGTCGTTGTGGGAGAATTGTCTGAAATTTTCCGCAAAGGGGGAAGTATGCAGCTATGCAGTGGCCAATCTTAAGTGAGTTTACCCGCCTTTGCGGAAACGTTATCCGCATTGTCCTGAAAATGTGCCACTCTACCCGCTGGTGCGGAAGAGTTTCTTGAAGACCTTTGCTACTGCGAGAAAGATAGATGAGTCTTTCCGCTGCGGTGACTTATTCATAAAAATCTGATCGCTTGCGGAAGAGTTGGGTGAATTCTCCCACTGTTGGGGAGAAACTTGGTGAATTTGTTCCGCCGCGGGTCCACTTGATCAAAGGTTTCACCTTTTTAGAGGCTTTAAGATAAGTTTTCCTTCCATGGCTTGACTTAGTCTTTTTATTCCGCAGTTTCAGAAATTTTGGACCAACTCTTCCGTCGTTGCAGCAATGTTAGCTCAGAGCTTCCACCGTTGCAGTTCAAAATCTTGAGTTTTACTTAGGCAAAAAAATGAAAACACTCAAAGCAAAAGACTTTTCTTTAGGGAAACTAAGTATGGAAAGACTTTAATGTCCAAATATACTTAGGAAAACTTCTTCTCAAAAACAAATGAGGGGGCCCCAATATTTTCAAAAAATCTAGGGGGGGGATGTTGTAGCAACAACAATTGGCGATTCGCTGGCGGACACAGATCTCTGAAACAAAATTATGTCATGGTTAGGGAAGTTACAAAGCGCTGATTGCATGTGCAACATAATGTCTCCATAGTTCGGCTTCGAAGAATACAGTGATCACTCTTATCATAATCGTGATAAAGGGAAAGGCGGCTTTGACTCATATTTCTTTAAAACTCTCTAAGGGCCAAAATGTGAAGTTTATTTTAAAATTTTGTCTTCCAGAAGCTTACTAGTATAGGACTCCATAGTATTGTGACAATATCTCATAGGTATATTTGTTTGTTCCTCATTCCCATGCTATTTTACATCCTTTTGGATGTTTATTTAATTCATGACTTTAGTCGCTTTGAGTCTTCCAGAAATAATTCCTTCTACTTTTGATAATTGATATAAGTTCTTCAATCCAAAATGTCATTTTGTGTGAGCTAGGGATTTGTTTGATTTCATGCTTCATGGACGGAGAAGAACCTATTTGGGCAGGTTTATTTGAACAACTTCCTTATTTTGAAAGTTTCCTTGCTTTTCTCAGCCATGCTTTAATTGAGGCGAGAATTTTTGGAAACAAGACTCTTTGACATATGCCTTTTGGCTTTACTTGCAGCATGGGATCATTTTAAATACCATATATTTGTGATACATGCTTCCTCTCCATGGGTCCGCCATAGTTAACTTCTTGAGACATCTATTAATGTTAGAGTGAATGGGGCCCTAAGATAGTTAGAAGGAAATGCTAGATCTTAGCCATTCGATAGGGGTTATTTTGACCAAACAGAAAAGAGGATCTCTGCATTCTAGAAAACCAATAAGTGAAAGCAAATTTACAAATATGTATTGCCTTTATGAGTGGGCTTCTTCATGACCATTCTTTTGAGTTTTCTAGAGTCTCATCTCTCAGCTACACCAAAACTGAGCTTAGCTTTACTTAAACAAAGGCATTTATCAAAAAGGGAAACAAACGAAACAAAAGAAAACAAATCAACCTAACTAGCAAACTAAAGGGTAATAAGAGCAATTAAAATAAAACAAAAGAAAAGAAACAAACCAAAATAAAAAATATAGTGTTTTATTTATGTACAAGAGCCCGCCTAGGACTCATGTGAAGTATTATTTCAAGGCGAGGCCGTTGAAAGGAAGATTTACTTATTCCCCTTGTAGGTCTTTCAATTTATAGGTCGACGGGCCAAGCTTTTTGGAAATTTGGTAAGGTCCAACCCATAAGTGTTGAAATTTTGTGTGCATTCCCCTACCATCATGCTGGTGGTCCCATTTTAGAACTAAGTCACCTACTTCGAAATTCGTCTTACCAGATTTTTTCTTATCAAACCATCTTTTGACTATGTCTTGGTGATGGTGGAATTGGTCTTTAGCCTTTTGTCATGATTCTTCAAGTTTCAGCAAGGCGTTGATTTGTGATTGGAGGGATTGACTGTTAGAACCTCGGAAGCTTGGGACAGCTGTAAGGATGGGAGTAAAATATTTGGAGGGAGAATGACTTCCTTACCATAGACCAAAGTGAAAGGAGAAACGCCTAAGGCATTCTTGGGAGTGACCCTATCTACCCATAACGCATTTGGGAGGGCTATGTGCCAGCTTCTCTGGTTTTCAATCATAGTTTTCTTAAGGATCCAGATGAGATTTTTATTGGTAGACTCAGCTAATCCATTCCCTTGGGGATAGTAATTGGATGAACAATGCAGTTTAATTCCTTTCTCATACATGAATTCATTAATATTTACTGATGAAAAATATGGTGTATTATCAAAGACTAAGGAAATTGGAACCCCAAACCTGGTTATGATGTGTTCCTCCAGGAAATTGATAACTGCGTCTTCGTTCACTTTATGTAGCGGGATAGCTTCAACCCATCTTGTAAAATAATCTATAGCCATTAGAATATAATGGTGTTGGAGTAGGAATTGGGGTTGATTTCACCGATAATGTCTATACCGCATTGCTCGAATGGTTCAGAGATAATAACTGGCTGCAAGGGTCCGGCTACCTTTGGTAACTTTCTAGCGCTTCTTTAGCATACGCCACAATTTCTAGCATAGGTGTGGGCATCCCTGAACAGGGTAGGCCAATAGTACCCGGCCTTGAGAATTTTATGGGCTGTAGTATCTCCAGAGTAGTGTCCCTCGGCAGGGTCATCATGTAATTCTTTGACCACATTGCTTGCATCTGCCTTTTCCAAACATCTGAGGAAAATGCCAGTGTAATTCTTCCTAAAGAGCACTCCTTCAATGATTTGGTATACTGCTGATTTGAGACGGGGAGCTCTTCTTTGATTTAGGTTCCAGTGCTCCGGCAAGTAACCTGACTGTAGATAATGCACTAGGTCCCTATACCAAGACTCCGGCGTTGTAAAAATTGGACATACATCAATCATGTTCAGTTCAGCTTCATCCCTCCAATCTCTTCATCAGCTGGATTTTTAGTAAGCAATTTGCATAAACGTTGGCCTTTGATAATAGTAGCTGGTTTGAATTCTAAGTCATACTCTTGAAGTGCAGTGACCCAATTTCCTCTTCTTTCTCCCAATTCTTTCTGAATGAAAAGAGATCTGACAACGGGATGAGGAACTATGGCTTTAGTTCTATTTTTTAGAATATGCAGCCTGAACTGCTTTACTGCTTTGAAAACTGCATATGCTTGCTTATCTACCACAGGGTAGTTCAGTTCAATGCCCTGCAGACCAGTGCTCATAAAAGAAATTGGGTATTCATCTCATGATTCCTCCTTTTGAGTAAGCACAGTTGCAAGAGAGTTATCAGAAGCAAAAGTGTACATTATAAAATCTTTATCGAAATCTGGAATTCTTAAAGAAGGTGCCTTGGCTATAGCAGCCTTGATTTCTTTAAATGCAACCTTTTCCAAGTCTTTCCACTTAAATTGTACACTCTGCTTGACCATTTGTTGCAAAGGTTTAACGATCCGAGCGAAGTCTGGTACAAACCTTCAAACAAAATTTATGGTGCCCATAAATGATTGCATAGACTTTTTATTGTGGGGCATGGGAATCTTGTCGATAGCTTGTACTCTCTCTTGATCTATCGAGATTCCCTCTTTTGAAATGATATGAACCAAAATTTTCCCCTCAAGAACAGCGAAAACACTTTTCTTAGGGTTTAAAGAAATACCATACTTCTTGCAGTGATCAAAGATTTGCTTTAGGTGGAAAACATGGTCTTCCCCTTTCTTTGAGAAAACTGTTACATCATCGAAGTATACTACAACACATTGACCACCCAATCCTTGGAAAGCAATATCCATGGCTCACTGAAAGGTAGCTCCTGCATTGATTAAGCCAAAAGGCATTCTTCGATATGCGAAGGTTCCCCACTTTGTACAAAAAGTGGTTTTGAGTCGGTCCTCTTCAGCTACTAGCACTTGGTTGTAACCAGAAAAGCCATCTAGTAAAGAGAAAAGTTCTGATCCTGACACCATCTGCAAGATTTGTTCCATTGCGGGCACAGGATAGTTGTCTTTATCGGAAGCTCTGTTTAAGTTCCGAAAATTTACACACAGTCTGATTTCTCCCAATTTCTTCCGCACGGGAACTAGATTAGCCACCCATTCAGAATGTCGGACTTTTAAAATAATCTTCGCATCCAACAATTTTTTTAACCCTTTCTGTATTAGAGGCTCGAGTGTCGGATGCATCCTTCTTAACCGTTGCTGAAAAGGTTTGACACCTTCCTTCATTGGTATTATGTGTTGAATGATGCAGGTATCGTATGTTTTCAGACTGTTGTAGGTCCAAGCAAACACATCTTTATATTGCTGGAATAATTTGATGAATCTACTTCTCTCACTCGGCGTACAACACTTACCAAGATTAATATATTTCGGTTCAATTTCCGTGCCCAGATTTATTAACTCATGCTGCATGGATGAGCTATGAGTTTTAGCATTTATAGTTCTTCTGAACTTGCTCTGTAAATCAAATAATGCTTCAAGAGTTCTTACGCCTTTGGGCATGAAGTTTCCCTTTACAGCATCTTTATTCTGTAAATCTAGACCATGTTGTGCCTCATCTATTACAGCCTCTTGGAAGACATCTTCATTTGTTAAGAAATCAATGATCTGATCATCATCATCAAATACCCTGAGATTTGTGATGTTGTCCGGAATAGAGGGCCTAAAAATTAATTCAATGGAGCATTTGTTATTATTGAGCACTAATCTAAAAGCAGAGGTTGCTAACAAATCAGCCGCAGCATTCTTCAACCTAGGAATAGAATTAATATCGAAAGCATCAAAACATGAAATCAAATCCCAAACCTCAACTTGATAACCCTTTAAGTGTGGTGAAAGGCAATGAATTGTATTCCTTATTTGCGTAACAACTATTTCTGAATCACCAAATACTTTCAAATATTTGACATTCAAACCAATAGCTTTCTTTAACCCATGGACCAGAGCTTCATACTCTATAGTATTATTCGTACATTCAAATTCTAATCTACAAGATAAAAAATGCTTGTTTCTTTTGGGGTCAATTAAAACACAACCAGCCCCTGATCCTTCTTGAGTTTTGGAGCCATCAAAGTAGAGAGTCCAAAAAATATTATCTTCTTTAACTAAGTTAGTTTCATTATTGTCTAAATTAGTAACTAAATCTACTATGTTACAGTCAATATCATCAGCCCGTGAAAACTGAAGGAGATTAGACTATTTGTCTGAAATATGGCTAACCTCTTCTGATTGGTAATTCCCAAGTTCGATTTCGAAGAAGTAATTCCCTAAAACTGAAGACGAAAAAGCTACAGCTTCATCCTTTTCTTCTAGCTGAGTAACATTTTGTTTCATGTGTGGCTCCCTTAGTATTTTGATTTGATTTCACCTATTTTGATAGGGCAGCCACAAATGAGACCAATCCGTTGCAAAATAGCCATTCAGTTTCGCAAACCAGTCCCTACTCAAAATTAAACCATATGCCTCAGGGATATTGACCACCATTATATCAATGAATTGACATACTCTAGGATCGGATGACAACCTAAAAAGTACATCTTTCAGTTCACCAATAACCTTAACAGTAGTTTTGTCTAATTGAATGATTTGGTATGGGGATGGGATTGGATGTCCATTAATCCTTTTGCAAATTGACAAAGGAATGACATTCGAATTAGCACCTAAGTCTACTAAACGATTATGCACGTTGTGATTAAAAATCTCAAAGGTTAAGAGAAAAGGAAGAGTTTGAGATTTCGATTTTTCGCCAATACTTGCTTCATTAATTTCTGGGTTCTTGTTAATGTTTTCTACTGAGGCACTCATTTGTGGATCAAAGGCCTCTATCAATCTCTTCCTCTGTTGCGGTAAGCTACACATATAAAAAAATGGGAATGTTTGCTTTTGTTTTCTTAATATCCTCGATTATGTCATAGCTCATATCACATTCCTTTGAAATCTTCGATTGATTTTCTGTTTTGTTTGAAGAAGCTTGTGGATGTTTGATTATTTCTGAGTTTGGTTCTTTAGTCACCATAGGAGCAACTGTCGGGTTTGTCTTGGGTTGGGGAGGAATGATAGTTATGTGTCGCTTCAGTATTTGATTAGATCTTACTTTAGGTGCTTCTATTGCTGGATCGATCACTGGGACTTTACTTCTGGTAGTGATGTTGATAGATGCTGTTTGCACTTCATCTACGAAATATTCACAAGATGGCTCTTGGATAGGAGTCCAATCCCAAAGGATCATTGTAGTGTCGAGAGCAGGTTCTTCACTCTTAAGAAATTGTTTCTTGTTGGGGGTTCGTCTGCTCAGGCATTTGTGCATCTAACATTTGGTTCATTACTAAGATCATCGAAGTGATCCACTGTGGACAACTTTTCTCCGAGTGTTGTTCTTGATGGAAAATGCAGAATTGGTCCATGCCTATTTCATTTAAATTTAGTACAGCATAATTGTTTACTGGTGGGGTTGACTGTCCATTTTCTTCTTTCTTTTTATAGAAAGGCTTGAAAGGTGGGATTGAAGAACTCGTTGCCTTATCCTTTCTAGATCCACAATTTTATTGGAGAGTTTTTGCATCATTTTTATGACATTTTCTAAATCTGCCGCAGGTTCTTGTTTATCCCTAGTTAATAGAAAAGGTTTCTTAATAGCCGCTGGCTTGGCCTCTACATCGAGAGCATGTTTGGTGATGCTATCATCCTCCTCTTCTACTTTCTTGGCTTCTTCAAAATTTTCTGTCAGGGTAGGTTTTTTCGTTCTCTTGACGAACATTGCTATCGGGGATTTAAGAGCTGTTGTATAATATTCTACTAAGCATTCCTCAGCAGGCTTTGTTGCATCAATAAAATTATTTAACAATGCTGTGAACCTTTGGTTAAACTCTTGAACTTTCTCATTCTTTTCCATTCTCATAGATGACAATTCTTTCATAAGAGTAGCTACAGTTTTCTGATTGCCATACTTTTTAAGAAAACATTTCTCAAAATCTTCCCAACTTGTTATCGAACTAGCTTGCAAACTAAAATACCAGGAAGATACTTTGGGTTCGAAAGTATAAGGAAAGAGGCGACAAACCACATATTCGTATTCCACATTTAGAAGATTTAGAGCTAAATAAAAACTTTTAAGGTGATCTTCAACATAAATTCCTTTTCCACGGTCATACTTAGGTAAAACCTTTTCTGGGTTTTTGGGAAAATCATGGAATGGTCCGACTACATTTAATGCTCCCTTGGCTCTCCATGCGGGTATGGCCATGACTCTCGGTGGAGAATGTGGTGGTGTATGCGGTGGTGATTTAAGAGGAGTATGCCTTGGAGTGTGCTATTGTTATGGATTCATGGGAGTCTAGGGTCTAACTTTGTCAAAAGGTTCAGTGATTTCTTCTAGAGATAAATCTAATAATTCTTCTAGACTTTGAATGAGAACGGAATCCCTTGTACACTGAGGATTTTTTCGAGGAGCTCTGATTCTGCGTAACAGAGGAACTGTGGTTAGTCCTCCAAGACTTCTAAAGTAGGAGCAAGTATGTCTCCTGAAGCGATTTAATTCCTCAAAAGGGACAACATACAATGTTTCTTGCTATTTTGTCTCAGAAATAGGATTTTCTTGATTTCTTGATTCCAGATCTAGAATGTCTGGGATAACTGTTTCAGATGGGTTTTCAATGGAAAAATTTCTTACAAAAGGGTCTCTTCTGCTAGCCATGCACTGGTGGCCCTCCTTCTAGCGCCAAAAGCTATTGATGCCTCGAGTATCACAGCATCAATCAGCTAGGGATTCTCCCCAGCAAGCAATCCCAATTAGATCGCTCGCCGTTTGGTGTAGGGAATCCGTCCGGTTAACGGTCCGGCTACTGTGTAAGTTTTAAAGATTTGTTTATTTTACCGGTTGCGGCCCGATCCACCATTTATATTTTATATTTGAGATGATATGCATGTGCCCTAAATTAAATGCATGCGTCAAACAAATCTATTCTAAGCTAATTAAATCTAAATTAACCTATCCTTATAAGGAGCAAATTTAAAGAATGAGTAATAAACTGGAAATGCAACCAAGAACTTCATAGATAGTTGTTAAATTGGAAAGAAACATTTACAGCAGAAATAAAGATTATCCAAGATAGCTTCGATAGATAAACATTCTACTACCCATTTGACACAGAAATTTTGTAAAGAGCATGAAATCATTCATAGTAGAGAATTAATTTATAATAGCCAAGAAATATCTCACAGAAAGTGTATGAAAGATGCAGAAGTAGTTCAACAATTGTCCAACACAATCCCAAGCAAAATGTCGCGCTGGCTTCTACAAGCCAAAACGATTTTCTCATTCATGTTGCAGAAATAGTTCATGTACAAGACAGAAATGTCCTTTCACCTGCAAAAAGTTCCTTCTATTCCCTTCTAACCAGCTATATATAGCTTTACAAAATGTGCTAGGAGCTAACACCTGTACCCTAACTGTTCAGATTCCTTCAATTTGTCTTGTAGTGTTTAAATTACAACGAAAAGACCCATGACTATTACAAAATTGAAATGAATGTGGCAGGTTCAAATATCACTTTAATAATTAGAATATATGACGGTTGTAAATTAAAAAATAAAAAGACATCTCATTTATGAGATGACGCTCTTTGCTGATTCATGCACTTCTATCACAGCCGACACTCCTATTGGGGCTTGTGCTTTTGGTGTTGCTGGTAATGCTACTGAATTTGACCCTTCTATTTCTCTTACCGATACTTGAGGAGCTTCTGCTATATGCTTGACCCAACCCAAATATTGGTCTCTTTTATGATATTGTTTGCATCAAGGGGAATCATGGTTTTCAGTGAAACCTCATGCTTGGCCAGTTCTTCTTCAAGATTAGTGACTTCCATCATTGTATCTTGGAGACTTTCACTTAGGAGATGTGTGCAAATTGCAGCTTAGCTAATCCAATCATGAAGATCCTCATTAGTCAGAACATCTATATTCTTTACATAATCTATTTCAGCATTCAACCCATCCTTTAAATCAGACAAATGTTGGGATTTGTCTGGGAACTCCTCTAAAGTTTGAGGCATTTTCACCTGGCATTCTTCATGGGTGGTTCATATTTTCAAATACAAATTCCCACACTGTTCAAGTGTAGCCAAGGCCACTTCGTTCAATTTTACTCCATAATTCTGGCAAAACGCCAAGAGGCAGATATCTGCTTTGAAACCAGAGATAGACTTGAGAGAGAGTCTTTCCGGGAATCCCGAACTCCCTTCTCTCCATTCTATTTGCTTCTGAATGTCTTCACTAATGCGTGCATATTTTTTTCTACGCCTAGTGGCTTTAGCATTTATTACTTTGATTCTAGCCACCACTTGCTTTAACTTGCAAACATCCTCTGTCATGAGTCCTTGGATATCATATGTCTTCCTCATAATTTCACAAGCCTGGTCATGAAAGGGACCCAGGTCACCAACCTTGTTGGTTGCAAGTTCTAATTGTTGTTCTAGCAGTTCTTCCTTTTCTTCCAACTTCTCAACGTTATCCTTTAAGTCATCGATTTGTTGAGCAGTATCAAACTTTTCAGATTCCAACTATAGGTTACGGCTTTCAAGGTTTCTCTTCATTGTCTCCAGGGTTCTCATTTGTATCACCAAAGCTCTTTTTTGAGCTTCTAGATGCTGAAATATTCTATTGAGTTCTTCCTTTCCTGAGACAAGGGTGTCACACTTTTCAACCATTAAATTTGAATAATTTTGTTCTTTGACCATAGCTTCTTGCAGATGGTTGGCTCTATCCATCTCTGATTCAAACTTGTCTATTAATATGTTGGCATTGTCGGTGGTTGCTATAACAGTGGACATAGAAATAGATTCCATGAGTTGGGGGTCATGTTGCGTACCTTGCATGACTGTGGTTTCATGCCTGGTGATGATATCTGGTTGAAAAGACCTCTTCATCCTAGTCACTGTTTCTTTAACAATGGATTTCCTCTTTTTGTTATAAGTGAACTTATCCCATTGGGATACCTTTCTATTTTTGGATGGTGTAAATGGGATGAGTGGAAGGTTTCATATGAGGGAATTCATATCCACGTCTTGTATACTTGGCCTTTTGGGGTCAGCATCCTCTTTGGATTTCTTTTCTTCTTCTTCTTTTCTTTGTGCCTCTTCCTCCTGCTCCCTTCTTAGTGTGTCATCTTCTTCCTGCTTCGCATTTCCTTCCAGTCTAATCCTCTCTTCTTCTTGAATCCTCTTTGCTTCAGCTTCAGTAGCTTGGACTCTTAAAGTCTCTTGTTCTTGGAGTTTATCCTCTTTTTCCTTGTTGATTCTTTTCTCAGCTTCCTCTTGGATTTTCTTGGCTTGTTCTTGGAGCCTTTGTTCTTCTTTCGAGAGGGCCTTAGCAGTCCCCAAGGTACGCTTTTCTCGCTGCTGATCAATTTTCTCCACAACATTAGAGCTCGAGCTGGCTCCTCCTTTGCCAAGTTGACAAATTCATAGCTCAGTCATATTGCTAACCCCTCTATATACTTCCTCATCTTTATCATAATAGTTAGCATACTCAAAGGGAGTGGAGATTTCTTTGCAATGTTGTGCAGCTTTTCCTTGTCAATCATTTCTGTGAAAAATCTTTTCCCCAAAATGAAAGCTTTTCAACTCTATGACAAAAACTTCTACCGTTGTGATTTTTGAAAATTTGTAGGCCCCAACATAAAATGGTAAAGGCGGGAAGGAAGCCTTCTTGGCCTTATACAAGGTACTACCAATTCCATCAATGAATACCTGTCTTACTACCTCCTTGTGGACTATATAATCCATAGCATACCTAGGTAGGATATACGAGGTTTCGGAGCCTTCGTACATTCTTATGTAGGTACCTTCTGGTGAAAAATAGAAATCACCATATTTCTCCAAAACATCCATGGCGTTCTCAGATAGGAAGTTGGGTTCTTCATTAAACATTAATTCATATAGGGCCATGATAAACTCCTCACAAATGAGTTTGTAATGCCTTTTGTAATTATGAGCCCAAAATATTTTGTAGGCAATGAACACTGAGCTATCCGCCGAGTTCCATATGCATCCCAACTTGGGAAAGGGGCATTTCACCACAATACAATCTATCAAGTAAGATGCCATCTAACATTCTACCTTCCTCTCCACTAACCCTTCTCATGCAGCCATTATAGCTGATGACAGGCTGTCTGAGAGAATATCAACCCAATTCAAAATTGTCCCTTTGAAATCTACATAGTGGATGATGGGAACCCATTGCAGCATGAACATCGTCCCATCGAGTCTTTCGAAGATTCTGCTCTACATGAGAATGATCAGCCTGAAAGGGGGCTTCAGATTTTGAACCTCGTACTCCTCACTATCCTTTTTTCTGATTTGTTTGCCCAAAATTAACAGCTTCCTAGCCATCTCTAGATTATCCATCTGTATCTCTTCCAACCATGCATCATCAAGCCGTTGCTGGGCTTTGGGAAACTTGTAAGCCGTTGAGATATAAGATGGGTGAAATGAGGCAAAAGCCCTTCTTTTGTTGTCTACTATAACTCTTGTCTCGGTGTTCGCATGCTGCAAAATCCATCCAATTACTTCCGAGCATGGGAAGAGCTCTGGATGTGTGGCCGCCTTGGATATACAAGAGTTTTTGATGTTCTGATATAAATATTCTTCCTCAAGAAGAGCTTCATGGAAGTCCTGATCTCTTATCATATGGTATACATCTCCCCATTTTAATTCTGGAGGCATGCCTGTGGTGCACTTGGTATCCTGGAATGTAGTTTCTACTCTTGTGCTTTCATCAGTTGCCTTTGACTTTCTCTTGCCACTTTTGGCCATTTTTTAAAAATCCTGTAGGAATACGGCGCAACGTCAATAATTCAAATTTATCATTTTATTCATACGATTGAGGCCTAAATGCAATTTAAAATACTCTTCAGTTTAAACATTTACATCACACGCGGTGCAAAACTAAAACTACTTCAATAGGGCGCTATTTTACACTTATGAAGAATAAGGGATACGCAATTCATAATGACAAACCGTAAGCATAAAGGGATTTCGAGTACTACGTCCCAAAGCGCAAAACAATGTAAAATTTCACAGTTGGGTAAGAATACTGATGCATTTCATGTGAGGGTGATCGGGGCTAGTCTAAAGATTACAAAAACCGATGGCTTAATGGGTGTTCAGGGTCCCGGGGATATTCACTTTCATACGATAACCAGACTTTGGTGCGTTTAAATGGAAAAAAGGCATGGGTTGCTTTGGCCGTGGTTAAAATACACAACTTGACGTGAATAGGAAAACATAAATATAACCATGCACATAAAATTAACCTTATCTACACAATCTAGTCCATGAGGCTTGACAGGGTACTTACCTGTTGAAAGGCGATGGTAGGTAGGCGTTGGTACCACGACGGAACCGGTGAGCCTGTTGTAGCAGGTGTTTGCAACCTTGGATGGAAACGGAGTGAGCGCTCTGACCAATGGAAACAATGAAAACCCAATGGGGTTCATACCTTATATATATATAATTGATACATGCGAGTTATTAATAGGGTGTTTGCAGGCCATTAAAACGGGGTTAAAGCAACGTATAGATGGGTTAAATCGACCTTTTTCTCAATAAAGGTGACTGCCAAAAAATGGGAAAGACTTGGTTAAGGCCTCCGTCTCCTGCGGAAAGAAAGGCTGAGTTTGCCCACTATTGTGGGAGAATTGTCTGAACTTTTCCACAAAGGGGAAGTGTGCAGCTATGCAGTGGCCAATCTTAAGTGAGTTTACCCGCCTTTACGGAAAAGTTATCCGCGTTCTCCCGAAAAAGTGCCACTCTACTTGCCGGTGCGGAAGAGTTTCTTGAAGACCTTTGCTACTGTGAGAAAGATAGACGAGTCTTTCCTCCGCGGTGACTTATTCATAAAAATCCAATCGCTCGCAGAAGAGTTTGGCGAATTCTCCCACTGTTGCAGAGAAACTTGGTGAATTTGTTCCGCCACAGGTCCACTTGATCAAAGGTTTCACCTTTTTGGAGGCTTGAAGATAAGTTTTCCTGTCGCGGCTTGACTTAGTCTTTTTATTCTGTTGTTTCAGAAAGTTTGGATGAACTCTTGCGCCGTTGCGGCAAGGTTAGCTCAGAGCTCCAGCCGTTGCGGCTTAGAATCTTGAGTTTTACTTAGGCCAAAAAATGAAAAAACTCAAAGCAAAAGATTGTTCTTTAGGAAAACTAAGTATAGAAAGACTTTAATGTCCAAATATCCTTAGGCAAACTTCTTCTCAAAAACAAAGGAGGGGGCCCCAATATTTTCAAAAAATCTACGTGGGGGATGTTGTAGCAACAACAGGCTCTAACCACTATATCGACATTAACAGGGAGTGGGACTGATCATCACATAACAACACAACTGTTATAATGTCCACCCACTCTTCCATTGCAGAAGAGACGCACCATTATACCAGTCCATGGAGAATATTGTATCATCGATCTTGCAAACATAAAATATAATGATTTTGAGAAATGCATCCATCTTATGGTTCATTTGATTCAAGCCATCTATGTGGTTACAATAGTCTAATAGTAGGTGAAAACACCAAGGTTAAAATGCATGGTTCTTTTTGGTATTTGTAAAGGTGTTAATTCCTCAACGTGAAGTCATATTAATGGATAGGGTATTTATAGAATAGTGATAATTGCAATCCATGAGAAGAACCTTGGATCACACATTTTAGTTTGATCTTATCTTAGGCATCACTCATGATGTTTGATCAAGGAAGAAAATCACTAGCATGGATGAGGGTGAGAATTTACTCAAGAGACCTTTTGCATTACTAACCGATAATTTCCACATATTTAGAGGAACTTTTGCATATTTGAAGGCATACCTCACCATTGAGGTTCATATATATGTTTTTAAATGTCTTTGCTTAGATGGTATACTAGGTCTTGGCACCTCTTTTATGGTGTGAGAATGTGTTGTAGGCAATGAAGTTTAAGTAGGTCCATTTCAACTTTATTTGATTGTTGCATTAGTTTTTTTAGGAGAAGGATTAACATTAAGAGAAAACCAATGCATTACATTCACCATTACAGACTTTTTTTTCACACCATTAGTTTGATTGAGAAATTATATTATTTGACTAATGATTTTACTCTTGTACATGTGAAAATGCTAACTTTATGTTTTTTCAAATCCATATGCTTTCCTTCTAGTTGTGCATTTTTTAGTGGATTGTGTATCTTCTATAATCATGACTACCTCTTAAAATTTTAAGGATCCATACTTAAAAATGTATAAGTCTTGGCAAATCCAACCAATTCTTAAATTCTAACCATAAAATATTTGGTGATACTTTTCTAGTTTTTTTTCTAATTTCTAAGTATTTTATGTACTTTATATAATAATTTGGCGAAAATAGCAACATCTGTAAATGGAAATAGGAACATCTATTGTCAAGAAAAGAATGTTTGGATTTATATTTCCCTCCATTGTTTTTAGTGTTTAGATTTCCCTCCAAATTTTTATTCATTTTGTAATATAAATAGGAACAAAGCTCATCTCTATTCAACAATATTTTAATTGAAAACATTTTTTGCTTGGCGTTGGAGTTAGAAAGCTATGAAGAATAGAGGAAATGAGAAGCAATCTCTCTTACAACAAGAAATCTTAACCCGTGGAAAAAAAAAGAGCTACCATTGCCTTGTACTATTGTTTGTACTATATTGCTCATACTATTGTTTTGCCTTTATTGTCCCTTTGTACTATATTGCTCATACTATTGTTTTGTTCTTATTGGCCATTGTTTTGTCCTTATTGTCCCTTTCCGGCCAGATGAATTATGATGAGTATTTCAAAATTTAATAGTATTTTAAAATCCATATTTGCAAATGACATTTACCGTGGATAATTGGCCTTTTGCAAAGACATTTTTTGTTATCTTGTTACTTGTTTTTGTCCATTCATGAACTAGATATTAAAATACATTACATCATCAAATTGTGGATTTGAAATAAGTAGGCCAACATGCAGCATTTTTCTCCCAAGTCAATTTTGAAAACACATCATGTGGTGCCACCGGCCGTTTCTACCCTTGTTGATGCAGGCGATGGGCAGACCTGCTCCGTTCCCTAATCTTGTAGTATTAGAATAGGGCTACCAGAATTTTCCAGATGTATCGTTACATGAAATCCACTAACTCACAAATCCAAACAAAAAATGCAGATTTGCTCTTTCCAAAAGTTACAAAGGTCTTCTAAACACTTGAGTCAGTCTCTCCAACATCTAGTTAGCAAAAATCGCAGAATTTTTTCAAGGAAAATTATTGGAATCTAAACCAGGAGTAAATGGTGAGATTTATAGATTCTAAACTAGTTAAGCAAATTTATATCAAAATTCTCAGAACCCCACCTCACATCTGCTTAGTATTTAGAGTTGTGCAACATAATTTCCAAACACTCTTCATGAATTCATAGTCCACAAGAAGATGTTTTGTGGTTTCATCATTCTACATACACAAACAACATCTGCTGGGACCAATCCAGCCTTTTTTTAAAATATTTTCCCATGCCTTGAGATGCCCCTGTTGGCAATATGGAAGTTATGTCCTCAGAATCGCAAACCTTGGAGTCACTCTTGGTTTCTGATGAGCGTAACTTTGTGATCAAACAATAGAGGTGACTAGGTCTCGGTATCTGATCTTATGGGCAAGACAGTTGCTCTGTTTCTCTGCGACAAGTTTTTCTCCACCGTCACTGCAGATCTTATAAAGATGGAGATCTTAATAAGAAGAAGCCAGCAGATTAAAGAAGATCATGCCCAAGTTTTGGGAGAAAGGAAGCCCGTAGAAAGCCCAAGCATGCGGTTTTGAAGGAAATGAAGTCTATAGGCTTGAAGTTAATTTATGAATTAATTGTTGATGTATATGTAACTTCGAAATGTATTTCACATATATGTATATTGTATTCCTGTAGAGATGTTATTATTCCTCTATACGGAAGTGTCATCATTTATATTGTAAGTGTCGTAACTTATACTTGATGGGTTATTAGACCACCTTGTTGGGGTCGGCCCTGTATAAGTCATGTGGGTCAAAGGGTTATTAGAACACCCTATTGGGGGTCGACCATGTGGTTCAAAGGGTTATTAGATCACCCTAGTGGGGGTCGGCCGAGTCATCATTATGTTAAGTGGTTAAGTTGAGGCCGACCTAGTTGAGTAAAGGTCAAGTCAAGTTAGTGTATAAATAGAGAGTGTGTCTCTCTCATTTTACACATTCTATTCTCTCACTCACACTGTGGAGAGTTGCGCACTTGTGGAGGAGGAGGCTCTGCTGTTAGGAGAATACTATCTCTTTTATTCTGGTTGTATCAGTGCTCTATCTATCTCTGAGGAAGTTATTGGGGTTTTTCACCTTTATGGTTTTCCCCAAGTAAAGTCGGTGTCTCTTCTGTGCTTGCATTATTGTGTCCATGAATGATATGCTGTAGATTTGCTATACATGTTTTTCTCTCAGTTAATATTCTAGATCAAATTGAAGTAAATTCTGAAAATTTAACATGGTATTAGAGCTAGCCTGAAAGAAGGCATGATATGGCATGTATGACACTTGTTGCACTTACGATGCTAGGGCTTGATATAGAAAAAACCAGTCATCGTAGAACTTTCGCTATAAATATGTTTTGGAGAAGTTTTAGGATCTGAAATCTTTACAGGTCGAAGATTAAATCCCCATGTACCTTGCGTCCAAAGGAAAACCTCTAATTGGTTGTACTTTCTGATTTATGATCTGTACAATATAGGGTTTCTGGCTCTTCCAGATCTGAGTCAAAATCAGGCGACCTTGGGAAAAAGGTCATAACTTGGGCTAGGAAGATCCAAATGAAATTTTGTAAAAAGTAATAGGTAGTACACAGACTGTACTATCTTAGGAAAAATTTTCAGAGGCCTAAGTTGAACCAGTGACACGTGGCACGCCGTACACGTTCGCTCTCCTATATTATCCCATAAACAGGTCACGTTGCGACACTTGGCATAACTCTCTCTCAGAGAATCCAATTGAAGTCAGACCTGTCGGGATGGAAAGATAACAGGTTGGGATATCTAAAGAGAATTTTTGAGACCCTATGGATTAGAAAGTTCGGATTTACAACAGAAACAATCAGGTACATACTTCTGTCAAAACAGAATTATTTTTGAGTACCTTCATTCATGGCTTCCGGAATTTAGGGCTTTGGAGAAAGTTGGAATTTTTGTAATCGGAGACCATGGCTGGATGCTACTCATAAAAATCAAAATTTAGAGACCAAGATCAGATTTTTTGGTTGGGCAGAAGGCCGGGCTTGATCAAACCCCAGTTCGGGACTTTGATCGGAAAGATGGAAAATTAGGGCTTTTGCAAAAATTGGATTTTTGGAAATTTGTGACCACGGCTGGAAGCTCCTCAGCAAAATCGAAGCTTAGAGTTTTGAATCAAATCTTTTGGTTGGGTGAAGCTCTAGGAAACTCAAACCCTAATTCAGGGTCCTCCCTAGTGAATCCGAAAATCTAAAAGGCAATTTTGAGGGGTGGAACTTTGCAGTTTTCAAATTCTGAATATACCAACTTGATCAGCTCATCAAGGCACATATTTCTATCCTTTCAGAAGTTTAAAATTCAAAGTTTGAATTTTTGGGGTTTCTTTAACAAACCCTAATCTAGCTCTAGGTCCAGTTCTTGCAAAACAAGTGGATTGGGTTAATCCTAGAAGAAGATGGATTGGTCACCTGCATAAGTGAAGAAGTTCCTGTTTCAGAGGGAGATGAGGCTAAGGCCTTACATAAGAATATTACAAGCGATCTCGACAGGTATGACTCATCGAGGTATGTTTCGATATTTGTTCATGATTAAGTTTATGGTATGTTTGTCTTCATGTTATTACGGTTAGTACAATATTGATTTTAGATTTGTCGTATCACCTTAACAAAATTATGAATGCATGATAGAAGATATTCATTGGTTAGGGTGTTGACACTTATGATTGTACTAATGCATTATGGTGTTGTATGAAGTTTATGTTGTCTGCTAACATAAAAGGTACACCAAGAAAGAAAAATCATGTTCTACTTCAAGAACATATGATCATGGTGACATGAAGACAAGGATTCATCCATTGTCATGGATCACATAGAAGATCTACTTTCGAGGTATGTATAACTTGGTTCTACAATGGTTAACTTGTGAGACATGCAGGTTACTAGCACAAGTCACTGAAGAGAATCAAAAGACATTATGCGGGTATGTTAGACATAACTAGCTAGCATGCTAAACCAGGTATGTTTTTCCTATATCAAGCTAGAATCCTACCTTGTGTTAGGATCTTATACTGTTGTGTTGTTGATAATGATTATTCATGAAGTCATAGGTTTGAATAATCATGGTTGTATGCATATTATGTTTCTTACCATAATTGATGATATGACTAACCAGAAGAATCATGAAGGTATAGGTTTGAATAATCACAGGTCTTATGCATATTATATCTCTTATCTTGATTGATGATTCAACTAACCAGAAGAGTCCTATGATCAAATAAGAAAATGTATGAGTAAAAGAAGACTTCCCTAAAACCATGAATACTAATGTTTATTATCTGTGAATGATCATGAATATACATGTTTAAAGATTATTGTGTTTTGATAGTATTAAGATTGTACTAATAAATGTGTGACTATGTATTAGACCTCAAGGATAACACAATAATGATACTAATAAGCATGGATAGTGATTAAGGATGGATGTAAGTTCAAGGATAGGTAATCCAGGAAGCAAAGATCAAGAGGGAGCACACTCCAGTTGTTCCTACAAGAAAGCAAAGGAGCACACTTCAGTAGGTTCTGCAAGGATGCAGATATTTAGAGGGAGTTGACCACTTCTCACAATCCACATAAGAATGGAGTTGCAGAAAAGAAGCAAAGGCTAAGAGCGAGTCAACCCAACAAACAAACAAAGATAAGTATTTGAATTGGCATTACTTGCATATTTTATTGTTTAAATAATACTGTTCAATAGTGTATATAATGATGTTCCTAGAATTAGGTTGTGTATTATGCATATTAGAATAGTTGCATTGATGAACAGTATACTACTAATATGCATGGGTAAGTAGCCTATGGCACTGTACAACATTCCACTTCTACTTATCTAGAATGAAACCTCTTTGCTGACATGTTGGGAGTTGTGCACACTCTTAACAATGTTCTGGTAGAGATTGGAAGGCATCTAGAAAGTTACGGGATATGGATAAATGTTGTATTGAAGCATTGGCTAATATAATTGCATGACTGTATGACATATTTCTTTATGTGTAAGAATTTGTTATGAAAACTATGAGATGTTTTCTAATCATGCAATTTAACTTGTTGTGTAGGAAAGATCGTATGCCATCACCTACAAAAGAAGAACTACAACATTTGTTCAGCAACAAAATTATCTATTGAAGATATTGAAGTTCCCAGGATATGGGAAGAATGTCATGATCTGTCGATCATGAAGAATGATGTTTGGGATGTAGTCCCAAGACCTGAAGGGAAGTCTGTTGTAACTTCCAAATGGAACTATCAGATCAAGCATGTTGTAGATGGCAGCATTGAGAAATATAAAAGTGATGAAATAGAAGATGCACCAGATGGATTTCAAGACAGCATGGTGTAGTCATATATGTGTGCAGAACTTGGTATGGTAGGATAGACAGCTTTCTATCCAGTTTGGGATTTACCAAGAATAAAGCAGATTCCAACCTTTTCTACAAGGTTGAGGAAGGCAATCCAGTGATACTACTTTTATATACAGATAACCTATTTGTTACAGGTGAAGATAGATTGATTGCCGACATGCAGTGGAAGCCTACTGTTGAGTTCGAGATGAAGAACTTGGGGATGATGCACTATTTATTTTTGGCATGGAGGTGTGCAAAGTGCAGATGGAATCTTCCTTGAACAAGGGAAGTATGTAGTAGAGATCCTGAAGAGGTTCGGGATGATGGATCGCAAGGCGATGGCCACACCTATGACATCAAATCTAAAGCTTCTTTGTGATGCTTCATCTGAGCCGGTTGATGTCTCTATGCATCGTCAGATGATCGGGTCCTTGATGTACCTGACGAACATGAGACTAGATATTTGCTTTGTGGTGAACACATTGAGCCAGTTCCTGACGGATCCGAGGAGTGTTCACCTAGTTGCTGTAAAGCATGTTATGAGGTACCTGAAGGGTACAATGGATTATGGGCTCAAGTATGAAGTGAATCAAAAGTTTAACCTGCAGGGTTATGTTGATTCAGATTGGACTGGCAGTGCTGCAAATAGGAAGAGCACATTTGGGTGTTGCTTCAGTATGGGATCAGGTGTGATCTCTTGGTTTAGCAGGAAGCAGTCCTGCGTAGCACTGAGTACAACTGAGGCAGAGTATGTTGCAGCTTGTTTAGCTAGTTGTGAGGCAGTATGGCTACGGAAGCTACTGTCTGATTTATTTGATCTCCCATTGGATGCTACTGGTATCTTCTGTGATAACCAAAGTTGTGTGAAGCTGTCCAAGAATCCAGTGTTTCATGATAGGTCGAAACACATAGAGATCAAATATCACTATATCAAGGATATGGTGTAGAGAGGAGCTGTGAAGCTCCTGTATGTTGCGACTGATGAGTAGATTGTAGATGTGCTGATGAAGCCACTAGCCAGGGTGAAGTTCGAATACTTCAAGGAGAGGCTTGGTGTTCTTCAGATCGAGGACACTTCGAGGAAGAAGTGATGGACAAATTTGCTGAAGCCATTCCAAGCATGTTGGAAGGAGGATCCTTCACATGGCTGTGGATGTAAGTGCTGGATGATGAACATCAGGATGATGTTCTGGTTTTTGCTTTGTATGATCAGTTGGATCATTTTGTATGTACGCATCATGTTGGATGCTAGATATGATCAATAGGATCATTTGTATGTATTTTGTATGCATCATGTTGGATGCTTGGACCATGTATCTGTATATGTATCAGGTGGATCATGTATGGTGATATGTATCATGTATTTGTATTTGTATCAGGTGGATACATTGTATGATCAGGTGGATCATGTATGATGATATGTATCAGGTAGATACTTGGTATGCATCAGGTAGATGCATTATATGTTCAGGATGATCGTGGATGACGAGCTTCAGGATGTTGCTCTAGATGACATTCAGCAGGATGTTGCAGTGATGATGATTAGGATGATCATGTGTACATCAGGATGATGTATGGTGAGTATCAGGTTGATACTCTATGGCCGTGGATTAGGTTGTGTAGATGAGCATATAATTTGGCCCTGGGAGATTTGCAGATAGTCTTTCAAGTTTTTTCCTATGGCATGTAATTCGTGCCCTGGGATATCTGGCAAATGCTCTTTCAAGGTTTTGCTCTGGGAGGACATATAATTTGGCCCTGGGAGATCTGCAAATAGTCTTTCGAGGTTTTTCCTATGGCATGTAATTCATTCCCTGGGATATCTAGCATATGCTCTTTCGAGGTTTTGTCCTATGGCATGTAATTTGATCCTGGGAGATCTGGACAGGATGAAAAAGGCCTCAGATGCTTCAGCTAGGTTTTGCCATGACCACATGTAATTTGATCCTAGGAGATTTGGATAGGATGAAAAAGGCCTAAGATGCTTCAGCCAGGTTTTGTGGTGGACCACATGTAATGTGCTCCTGGGAGATCCGACAGGTAGAGCTGTGTGCTCTTAACAGCCTGGGATGCTTCAACCAGGTTTTGTGGTGAGATCACATGTAATGTGCTCCTGGGAGATCCGACAGGTAGAGCCATGTGCTTGTAACAGCCTGGGATGCTTCAGCCAGGTTTTGTGATGGGTCACATGTAATGTGCTCCTGGGAGATCCTAAACGTAGAGCTGTGTGCTCGTAATAGCCTGGGATGCTGCAGCCAGGTTTTGTGACGCACGTAATAAGTCCTGAGGATTCCACAGTATGGCCAATGATGATGAAGACCTGCAGGTGGTGGGCCTACATCCAATATGAAGAAGGACTGGCTCTGTAGAACTTCCTATGATGAGTAGATTCAAATATTGATTGAGATAGCAGCAGCAGTGACAATGATGATGACTCGATGACGATTATCCAGTGACGATGATCTAGAGAAGATGACTTGTGCTAGAAGACCTATGTCGAGAAATACCTTCCTAGTTAAGAGGGAGTGTTGATGTATATGTAACTTCGGAATGTATTTCACATATATGTATATTGTATTCCTATAGAGATGTTATTATTCCTCTATATGGAAGTGTCGTCATTTATATTGTAAGTGTCGTAACTTATACTTGATGGGTTATTAGACCACCTTGTTGGGGTCGGCCCTGTATAAGTCATGTGGGTCAAAGGGTTATTAGACCACCCTATTGGGGGTCGTCCATGTGGGTCAAAGGGTTATTAGACCACCCTAGTGGGGGTCGGCCCAGTCAGCATTATGTTAAGTGGTTAAGTTGAGGCCGACCTAGTTGAGTAAAGGTCAAGTCAAGTTAGTGTATAAATAGAGAGTGTGTCTCTCTCATTTTACACATTCTATTCTCTCACTCACACTGTGGAGAGTGGTGCACTTGTGGAGGAGGAGGCTCTGCTGCTAGGAGAAGACTATCTCTTGTATTCTGGTTGTATCATTGCTCTATCTATCTCTGAGGAAGTTATTGGGGTTTTTCACCTTTATGGTTTTCCCCAAGTAAACTCGGTGTCTCTTCTGTGCTTGCATTATTGTGTCCATGAATGATATGCTGTAGATTTGCTGTACATGTTGTTCTCTCAATTAAGATCCTAGATCAGATTGAAGTAAATTCTGAAAATTTAACATTAATTGACTAGTTAATTAATTAATTAGTTCATTAAAATAGAGATTTGAAAGGGCATGAAGCTAGCAAACCTGGAAGATGTCCATTGAGATTTTAATTGGTTAAATAATCAAAATCTGCAAAAGACAGAAATATGAATTAAAAGGTTTAATAATAGAAGATTCGATGAAGCATGTGAAGATGATTAATTTAATTAATTATGAATAAAACAAAATTAAAATAGCAGAGAAATTAAATGACATGTTTGTTTGGAAGAGATGTGGCTTTTAGATTTGAAGAGGCATGAAATAGATATTTAATAAAGAATCTAAATAGAAGAAGAGAGTGTGTCTTGGATTCATAAGTTGCAGTAGAATCCTGAGCAATCCAAGATGCAGTAGCATCCTAAACCAGTTAATAACATTAGATTTCATATATTTTTCCTGTAAAACTTTTGACCACAAAGTATTCCCAAAAAAACCCCTTTATATTTTATTATACATTGTTAGACATTTTATTATGAATGAGTTAAAGATATTTGTATAATGTTCATAAATACTATTTAATTTTCAGGATTGTGTTAGTTCGCTTGTTTCAACGATGTGTTAATAAAAATGATTATTTTTGTTATGCAGTTTATTTGCAGATGTCCATATCAAAGTAAGACATTATTTTTTTTTGTTTGGGATTTCAATAACTTCAATATTTTTTTTAACAATTATTGTCCTTTCTTTTATACTTTAAAAATTGTCTAAATTTCTTTGAGCAAGAGTTGCAATCCATATTTGTAGGGAGCTAACAGGATTAAATTAAGACATTGCAATACATCACTTTTAACAAAGTCAGGCCGCATTAACAAAATAAATGACAATGTTATATGTGGCACAACTTTAGGTAAACATTTTAAACATGATGGTAACTTATTATTTATTTTTTAATAAATAAAAAATTATATTAAAAAAATTCATAATGTACTTGACCATAGGCTCTAAGATGGGAAACAAATTCCAACAAAATATAGCATCGGTATCCACTGTCCCATTACAAAGTGAATCTACTTGCTATAGTGTCAACAAAAATTCTAATGCACATACCCTTGAGAAAGATGTGAAATAATCACTGGAAGGTATGATCATTTCTAAACATTTTTTGTCCTATACAAGTATTTCAATATTTTATATTAACAATTTCATACTGTCATTGTCTCAAGTATTTCAAGATTTTATATTAACAATTTCATACTGTCATTGTCTCAAGAGGGAATTGGTTTGTTTTTCCAGAAAATTTTCAACAGGAACCACCACAACAAGATCATGTTTTGGAGGAGGATCCACCACAACAAGAGCATGTTTTGGATCAGGATCCACCACAACAAGATGTTTTGGATTAGGATCCACCATAACAAGAGCATGGTTTAGAAGATGCAAATGCATCTACCCAAGCTAGTATTGTAATAAATGTGAAAAGAAGGAGTAGAGGACCAATAAAATGTCTCTTTTGAACCACTATAGAGGGTGTTGCATTGCCTGAAATTCAATATAATGAGAGGGGCCAACCTATTGGTCCACATTCATAGAAATTCTCCTCATTTTTAGGTGTTCTTGCAAGGGAAATTCTAGGCATCAAGCCCATGGAATGGAAAAAAGTGTCTGAAGTGCAAAAGAAAGACATGTGGAGTGCAATCAATGTGAGCATCAAATTATTCTAAACTTTATTGATGCGTATTGAGCATGTGTGTGATAGGTTTAGTTTCAAATAATTCTTGTATCGAATAATGGATTGTTTATCTATTGTAGCATACCTATCAAATAGATCTGTCAGTAGAGCAATGGTGTCATAAAGCACTATCTCAACGCTTGAGAACCTATAGATATAATTTGTATAAGAAATACTATTTGAAATACGAAACAGATGAGGAGAGGATTGCAAACCTTCCTATTGGAGTAAATGAAACTGATTGGATTGAAGTTGTTAGATTACGATCTGACCCTAAATTCAAGGTAAAAATGAAAGACAAATTTGAATGTTATCATCATTGATTTTGAATCGTCTCATACAATCAACTATAATCTTAGCATCTATTTTTTTATTGAGTTGTAGGAGAGGTCAAAAACAAATAAGGAAAATAGGGCATTAGAACAAGAGACCCACACTTCTGGCTATAGAGGTTACTTTAGGGTTGAAGATGACCTCGTAAGTTGCAACAAATTCTATTATTTGTTCACAATTAACAACTTTAAATATAGTTACCTACATTCTTGTAATTGTTGATACTAGAATCAATCTCGTGGTCCAAGTGATAAGCCTATAACTAGGGCTGATGTGCGGATGAAATGCCATAAAAAGAAGGATGGCACTCCAATGTCATCATTCATTGTGGAGAAAATAGTAAGTTCCGAAACTATTCTTGTATCATTTATGTTTTTTTTAGAGTTAATGATGTTTCTTATATGAGTTTGTTGAAATGTTGACATTGCTAGAATGAAATTGAATCGACACAAAATGAGTTAGTGTCTCCTGCATATGCTACAAAGCAAGATGCCCTTGATATAGTTTTGGGGCCTGAGAGGAGGGGTCATGTACGTGGGGTTGGATTCAGGGTCACGCCAACTGTATTATTTGGAAAAGAGAGTTCCTACAAGAAGGAATTTCATAATACTAAAGAGAAATTAAGAGAAAAAGACAAGGAACTCAGAAGATTGAAAAAATCTATTGAAGAATTAATGGAATGGAAAGCTGCCATGGAGGTGGGGAAAGAAAGTGGCAGAGTTGTTTCAAAATCCAACAATGTAAGGATTGCATGTGTAGACTTTAATTTTTTATGTAGGCCATCTTTGAAGTTGGGGATTTCAAAATCATAATGCTAACATGAACATGATCATATTGTTGTAGGGTGTGAAATATATGAATTATTGTTTTTGCATCCTAACCCTTTATCTTCTGATTTCATGATATCTAACGCAAACTATTTTATTGGTAGAGTAATATTGTCATGTCAGATGTTGAATCAAATCGAGGACCTTCGCAATTATCACCTCTTAATCCAATCACCCCAATCCATGTAGTTTTTTAAACCAACTCTTATTTTTTCCATTTTTATTTTCCTTTCTTTGAAAATTGCTCACAAGTATTTATTTTTTAGGAGAGTCTCCAGAGTAATCCTAGTCAAGGTTCATTGGAAAAAAATACAATGGCTCCTAGACCATCTAATACATTTCATACTCCAAAGTCGACGATGAGTTTTGAAACTATTTAATATTTAGTGCAATGTTATAATCGTTATTTCACTATATCTTACAAGTATTTATTTACTAATAGGATTCTTTGAGTCCTAATCATGCTTTGCCAAAACAAACTCCATTGACTTCGGGAGAACATAATCGTGACCCAATTGGAAAATCAATACAACAGGTAAGTTCTAAGCCTGTTTATTTCTATGTTTAATATTCCATTCTTATTCTGACGAATCTCACAGGAATTTGTTTATTGGAAGGTTCAACTGCAATTACCATCTTCAGATGCGGGATTGAATGGAAAAAAATGTTTACAGACATATTTTAATTGTCAATTGAAGGTTGCAAAGGGTTACATAAAAAGAATTGAACCAAACTTTTTCATGCCTAATGGGGAAAAATTAGGTGATGGATATTATCTTGTGTGCCCACAATCAATTCTGGTTGATCTTGATTATGAAATCAAGCTTAAGCATAGACGTAATCAATGCAAGTATTTAGCGGATGCAATTAACAGTTTTATACCTTGGAAAAGCAATGACATTGAATTGATAAAAGATTGAGAAGAATGTCAATGAAATTTTTTATCCCTACTAGAACAAGTTCATACTCTATTGTATAATGTCTTACTATACTCCAGTTGTAGTTTTTGTGAGTAACAGTTGTAATGAGATAATTTTATGTGTTCAAGGGAATAGAGATAATGAGACAAAGTGGACATGTGGTATTGTTTGCAAGGAACTTGTCAATGTAATCCAAGTGAAAGGTAGGCCGATAGACAATTAGTTGCTATAGCTTTTCATCTATTTGGTCATCCCTAAGACACATAACCCACCTGCAACAACACCCAAATAGATCTATGGTAATTCTTCTTAGCCCTCTTGCGGGCATATTAAGCATGTGGATATACAAAAGTATTGACAATAGGCTTCTTGAGTTCAAGCTTTCTCAAGGACAATCTACATCAGAATGAACTCAGAGCAAACAACATGAGGATGGGCTAGGTGACAGGATTCCAAATAAGACCCATATCTCCAATTTCCATTTGTGCATATGTAATTATAAACACAACTCAACTTACAGGCTTAGGCCAAGCCTATAGATATACATTATTAAATTGTCTCAAGGCTGAAAATAAATTTTAACGTAATAATGACAATTACAATTACAAGAAATTTAGGAGAGATTAGAGAGATATCTGTCATGCCTTTACAAGAATTTTAACTTAAGTTATGTTTCCAAGTATATCTTGCATGCCTTCGACCATTAGAGGTTAGAGAGAGATCTGTCAAGATTCAAAGAATCGACAGATCCTCTAATCTAGGCAGAAAAAAGTGATTTATTTGTTCTGCGACTAGTATGCAATAAATCCGTGATAAGCAAGGTTGTCATTGATGACACCACATTAATGAAAAAGGTGAATGGCAATGGCAAAGGACAAGACATGGCAGAGGACAAGGAACAAGGACATAACATGGTAAAGGACAAAGTATGACAAGCATGGCAAGCAAGCTGGAGGACAAAGACATGGAAAAGGTGACATGGAGGATTGATGAAATAGACTTCACTTTTGGAGAATCCCAATCAGTGTCTGATTGTGATAATTCCACAAGTACTAGTATATCTCCCTCTCGCAAAAGCCGTTTATGATACAAATAACTATCTTCACAGAGATAGATTAAAAAGGGCAATGACTGCAACTATAACCTTTTCAACATTATTTTAAGTTTATGGAAAAAAATGGATCTGTAAGAGGTTGCAGGACTGATTACCTTGCAATAAATGCTAATAGTTTCATGTCCAGCACATACTCCCAGTGAACATGGCCCTTCTATAGCTAGTTGTAACAAAACAAGTATAGTTCAGTTGGTGCATTTACATGAAATAAAAGGTCGAAGTTTTTCCTAAAATCACCATAAAATATCAGATTATGGGATTTAGTAAGTCTAAAATGTGCCCCATTCCTCCATTCCTTGGTCTACAAGTCTAAAATGTGCAGATAATTTATCTTATTAGACTCGTTTGTTGCCCCAAACACTATCATATTGTGGTCTAAGAGAATGGCACTATGGATGTCTATTGTACCTAGCTCTTGCCTAGTTGATCCTAATAGGATACAGTACACCATCGTTCTCAAATCAAGTGCCAAAAAATCATTGAAATGCAATCCTCCACAACACCCCTATAATCCCCGCAACTAGATGGTCATCTTGTTAAACCCATAATAATATCTAAAAATTATAAATAAATTTAAAACCCAAATACGAAAACATCAAAATTGCATTCACACATTTGTAATTTTTATCCCAATGAATACACCTTCAAAACCAAGAAAACAAATTTGAAAACATATCATGAAGATACCCACATCCCACATACAAAATCCTATATGCATCAAAATATATCTTGGGCTTATCCATTTACATATAAATGTTGGTCTAAAAACACTAAACAAGATAGTCATCGGATCCCATGGGAAAGAAACTAAAAACAATCATGATATCCACAAACATGTATAGATTCTTCTTAAAACATTATTCGATGAACTAAATCAATGAAACACAATGTAACTTATTGATTTTTTTTATTGTTACCTGTGTTTAAACCAATCCATATTCATGGCAATACAGATGTAGTGATGAACCCTATCACGCCTTAGAAAAAATGTGAAATGAAACCAAATGAGGGTTCCCAAAACCCATAAAATCTAAGATCAATGAAAGTGGTGGATATCTGGGTGGTGGCGGATATCAGTGCATTAGAATTGAATGGCCACTGATGTCTACTGGGAAACCTATCAGAAGAGTCCCCTGAGCTTATATTTATTGACTACATCATCACTGCAAAGCCAATGAAAACAATGGAAAAAATCCAAAATTTTATTTCTAATGTCGAACATTGGGTGTGCCTTATGAGAAATCTTGAACAGACATATAATTGTGTCCCTACAATTGCTATATTTCCCATAGGGACAAAAAAATATCAGAGATAAAGCCATGGAATACAATAGGGTATGGAACCATGGTGTGGATACATCCCTAAACACCAAAGAGAACCAGACTAACATGAAACGTAGACAAAATACACAAACAAAATTCCTAGATGTGAAAACACCTCCAGAGAGGGCTACAGGATAGTCCACATGATAATGAATATGGCTATGCCTTAAATACATTGTACAATCTCCCAGGAGGAATGAGGAAGATGCAACACATTGATCAAAAGAATAATCATACTAATTGTTTTCCAATCATATCGAAATTTGAAGCCAATAGGGGATGGAACCTTCCCCATGTTGTTGTTTAGTTCCAAACTTGGGAGGTTGGAATCCAAGTTCCCAAAAGAAGGATTTGAATGCCTAGTCTCTTCAATACATAGTTTTCTTATCCAGTTTGGTTCACTGTAATAGTTTGTTGGTTCACTAGTGAGGTGGATGCAAGGTTAAATCATGGGTTCCCTTCTCATGTTGGTATTCCTTACTTGTATGCCATTAATTTCAGAGGCGCAAGGATAAGTACAAGACCTAGACCAAGAATCTAAATAGAAGGAAGTCCACTCTGTTGTGCATCCATGTTACTTAAGAACTTTAGGAGTTAGGATTTAGTTCCATAAATGTAGGAGTTAGTTCCATGTTACTTGTAATGAGCTAATTTTATGTGTTCAAGGGAATAGAGATAATGAGACAAAATGGACATATGGTATTGTTTGCAAGGAACCTGTCAATGTAATCCAAGTGAAAGTTAGGCCCATAGACAATTAGTTGCTGTAGCTTTTCATCTATTTGGTCATCCCCAAGACACATAACACACCTGCAACAACACCCAAATAGATCTATGGGAATTCTCCTTAGCCCTCTTGCGGGCATATTAAGCATGTGGATATACAAAAGTATTGACAATAGGTTGCTTGAGTTCTAGATTGCTCAAGGAAAATCTACATCAGAATGAACTCGGAGCAACCTACAGGAGGATGGGATAGGTGAGACGATTCCAAATAAGACCCATGTGTTCGATTTCCATTTGTGCATATGTAATTATAAACAACAACTCAACTTATAGGCTTAGGCCAAGCCTGCAGATATACGTTAACTAACTGGTAGAAGGCTACAACCCCCTATTTAGTCAGTTACAACTGACAGGGAGCACCTACTCCCCTTTGCAGGCACCAACCTGCCCTAGCACCACCCTGCCACCCTTGTTAATTCTGCATTTACTTCTTGGACTGCTGCTCTCTTTGGTTTGTTCTTGATCTTCAATGTATCAACCGCAGTCACACTTCTTCATATTATATCTCCATACTTATACACTTTCCTCACACCTCTTCATGAAACAATGTGTCTCCTCATAGACTTCACATGATCTCTTTCATTAAAACTCTTAATGTACAAAAAGATTATTAACTAACAAGTAGATCAGTTAAACTAGTTTTAGTTATAACCATACTTAGTATTTTATCTATTTGTTTAAACTTTGCTAACAAAGTTTTACACTAGAGCTTAAAGCTTTATACTACACATTCTAGCCTTTGGCTATTTATCAAATATATTAGCATAATGCTAAAACTTCTGATAGCCTTCGAATGTTTACCAAATATATTAGCGTACTGCTAAAACTTCTGAGAGGCTATTGTTTAAACACATCGAATGCTTTTGGAGCTCCGCTATCTTTTTGGCAGTCCACCAAAACTTCGCTCACGAATCTGGCTGTGAAGTAACACTTTCCATCAGCGATACTTACTGCCACGTCTACAACACATCACTACCACATCTGCAACATCGCAACACTGTCATATCATCATCCACGTCGAACAAAGATTCCATGTGTAGCAAAAGATAGGGGCCACATAGGCGTCCCGAGCTCCAGGATGGTGTTCTTCTCACGGAGAACCAAACACCCGGAGCTCCCACACTATCTTTGCACTACGCGTCAATGAACATTAGTGAAGCCTGCCATTATAAACACATAAAAGACTCATCCACACAACCAATGTGGTTTAAACCTCAACGCCAAACGTGATCTCCACTGTCGATCATCGTGATCGGATAGTCCACAATCCCTTACCCTCAGAAATATTCCCAAGCACATTTCCTTGTTGTTTCTTGTTGTAGGGTATGTTCCTTTGGTTTAGATCAGACATTTAACTAGCCTCCTTCCTTCAAGAGCTTCCAATGGTTACTTTAAACCTTGCCAATTTGCAGAAATAACCTATCTGTTGCGTAGTACCTTGTCTGCTTCTCGAGCTTATGTAAACACGGCTTGGGCTTCTTCTAGCTCCTTTCTCCTTGATCTCCTCCAATGTCTACAGCTTCTTCTTCTAAAACAAGCAAGTTGGATGAAGGTTTGGCATCCGTTCATTGGTCCATCGAATGCAGAGACTATCTTTACATGTTTTCTCTTCACTGGATTTTTGGCTTTCATTAACAGGATTGATACAAGATTGCAGTGCACCTTCTTCTATAGTAGTATTTTTCCCTTCTATATCTATATTGCGAGAAGTGTGTATTTGCACTTGTTTGTCCATGATTGATAGAGAACAACTTTCATCCTCTTGGTTTGTAATATTTAGAGAATCATTAGCATCAACATGCAATGTAAATGCAGGACTAGAATCCTTGTCACATGTTTCTGCCAAATCCTTTTTACATGCTTCTACCAAATTCTTTCTACAGGATCCTACATCTCCTATAACCATGACAAGTTTGTTTATCTGATCAGCCACATCTATAGAATTATTTTACATCAGTATCAAAATACTTCTCTTGGAATGGAAGACCATCGATTCCAGTTAGATTTCCATCATCATAGTGCTCTGTCAGTCCTGCCTATTCATTTCCCTCTCTTCATAATGCACTGGACAAGTAGACAGGTAGACATTCTATTTCCCTCTCTCTTTATTATGTTGCTCTTTCATTGTCTCTGCCATAACCATCTACTCTATTTGCTGCCACTGTCATCTGCTCTTTTCACATTGCTTGTCATCATTCCTGCTTGTGGCTTTGTCTTCATTTAGTTTCCATCAATGACAACCTACACTACCATATTTCCAACAATAGCTCCCTCTTGCAAAGTTATGTCTAATACAAATAACTATCTTCACAGAGATAGATTAAAAAGGGCAGTGACTGCAACTATAACCTTTTCAGCATTATTTCAAGTTTATGGAAAAAAATGGATCTGTAAGAGGTTTCAGGACAGATTACCTTGCAATCAATGCTAATAGTTTCATGTGAACATGGCCCTTCTATAACTACTTGTAACAAAACAAGTATAGTTCAGTTGGTTCATTTACATGAAATAAAAGGTCGAAGTTTTTCCTAAAATCACTATAAAATATCAGATTATGGGATTTAGTAAGTTTCCAAGGAAACATTTATACACTTCTTTTGAACAAGTTCAAATTCACATAAACAAAAAAAGACATATTTGGGAAAATCATTAGATTTGAATTATCATACTTTAGAGTCTAGATAAACAAAATGCATATTTCCACTATTGTGCATTGAATAAACCTGAAATCCTGACAAGCCAATTACATTTTTTTTAACATCCTCTGGTATATTTTCAAGTAACAACACAATGGAGATCCAAGAGAAAACCTACCCTTTGGGGAACAGATAAAAAACACCACAAGATGATTTTCCATAGTAGGGTGTTATTCAACCTAGATTTGTACTAGGGTGGGTGAATTTAATTTCAAGAGATTGGGCGAAAATTTGCAAGATGTTAAGGTTTCAAGATTTGTACTCTAGACCAAGTTAAGGTTTCAAGATCCAAAACATCAACTTCTCCTAAGTAATGGTATCTAGAATATCCACCTTATACCACAAGCATGTTTTCAATAGCAATTGTAGTGTGGCTATCTCTGGGAGCAATAAGATCCCATTCACATCAAGGGAAATCCATTTCATTAGCTTCAGGTCCAGAATATGAACATCAATCAAGTAATTTCCTCCCCCTCTCTCGTGGGGATGGTGGAGTTCCTTGAATGCAAGCCTGCCTCCATTCCTTGGTCTACAAGTCTAAAATGTGCAGATCATTTATCTTATTAGACCCATTTGTTCCCCCAAACACTATCATATTGTGGTCTAAAAGAATGGCACTATGGATGTCTCTTGTACATAGCTCTTGCTTAGTTGATACTAATAGGATACAGTACACCATCCTATGCGGGCATTTGAAGCCCCTTGCATTTAAGGTCTCTAAAAGACCTTAGGTACACCTTGAGTTCATTGTTGGAGGATGGACTCAAAGGTATATGGTGGTCGCTAAGAAACAGGTCCTAGGATTAGATTGCTAACATTAACAGAAGGAAAATAGGTAGGGATGAAGTTGTAAATGACTTCCTCCAGCCTTGGATATGATTGACATAAATATCTTCACCTGTTGTTGGTATCTTATTGTATGACTTAGTTTTTTGTATCAATCATCGAGAGGACACCTTTTAAATGTCCTAAGAAGAACATCTATCTCTGAACGAAGGAAAAGGAAAGAATAACCTACGGCTGATGAAAGTAAGCAGTCTAGAGAGTTATGAGAATGGGAGGATGATCTATATAGGAACTCTACAAACCTAAGAGCATAATTGAAGAATTGTTTGAAGCATTTTTCTTGGCACAATAATTTATGAATGCATTTGAGAATTGTTCAAAGGCAGGTTTGAAGGATTTGAAGGTACGTGGGAATGTTTTAGTAATTCCATAAACAGTGAAGAACTATTTGCATGTGGATATACAAAAGTATTGACAATAGGCTGCTTGAGTTCAATCTTGCTCAAGGAAAATCTACATCAAAATGAACTCGGAGCAACCAATAGGAGGATGGGCTAGGTGACACGATTCCAAATAAGACCCATGTGTCCGATTTCCATTTATGCATATGTAATTATAAACAACAACTCAACTTACAGGCTTAGGCCAAGACTGTAGATATATGTTATTAAACTGTCTAAAAACACTAAACAAGACAGTCATCGGATCCCATGGGAAAGCAACTAAAAACAATCATGATATCCACAAACATGTATAGATTTTGCTTAAAACATGATTCGATGAACTAAATCAATGAAACACAATGTAACTTACTGATTTTTTCTATTGTTACTTGTGTTTAAACCAAGCCATATTCATGGAAATACAAATGCAGTGATGAACCCTATCACGCCTTAGAAAAAATGTGAAATGAACTATACTTGTTTATGGAAAAAAATGGATCTGTAAGAGGCTGCAAGACTGATTACCTTACAATCAATGCTAATAGTTTCATGTGAACATGGCCCTTCTATAACTACTTGTAACAAAACAAGTATAGTTCAATTGGTTCATTTACATGAAATAAAAGGTCGAAGTTTTTCCTAAAATCACTGTAAAATATCAGATTATGGGATTTAGTAAGTTTCCAAGGAAAAATTTATACACTTCTTTAGAACAAGTTCAAATTCACATTAAAAAAAATACATATTTGGGAAAATCATTAGATTTGAAATATCATACTTTAGAGTCTAGATAAACAAAATGAATATTTCCACTATTGTGCATTGAATAAACCTGAAATCCTGACAAAACAATTACATTTTTTTAACATCCTCTGGTATATTATCAAGTAACAACACAATGGAGATCCAAGAGAAAACCTACCCTTTGGGTAACAATTCAAGCACCAAGCATCTGCCCTAGAAGGAAGTTTGTTGTGTGTCCCTATGCAACTTATTCCCCCCGTAGTAAATTCTGATGTAGCTCGGCCCAACTGTAAGATTGGTGACTTCATTTATTTCCCAAAAGCCTAAATGATGATCCACTTCCATCCATGAAGAGTTCTCTGCAAAATCATACTACTGCCCAACAACATTGTACTCATTTTTTTTGCACCAGAGCAAAAGAAAATGGAACCTTAACCCAAGCCATTGAGTACCATTTCTTCATAGAGAATTCACATACAAACTTGTTCTTGAAAAGGCAACTTGGAAAAAGGGGTATCCCATGGGGTCCCGCTGTTTGCGTATTGGAGGAAGCAAATTCCAATGAGTCTTTGAGGCCTGCAAAGAGGCCAAAGTCCCACAAGATCTAAGTTCTTCAAAACTCTGTAACGTTGATCTCTCAGATTCATTCTAAATTATTTCACCCTCATAGGATCCCTGAGGAGTTCACTGTGATTAGAAAAGGCTACTTCAGGATCTAGATGCTCTCCTTTGATGTAAAGTTCAGACTGGAATTCCAACTTATAAAATAATTTCATCCCTATTTCCCACTTAATTTGATTTTGAATAAAAGATGAAAAGGCTCCTAATTGAATATCTCCTACTACAGGATTGGGATTCCATTCCAATTCATGTTCTAGAAAGAATTTAAACTGATAAAGTTCACACAACAAATCCTTTTCCCTTGTAGATGAGTCATTATATCCACAAAGTCATCAAAATTTCCTATCATGAACTTTTTGTTATTATTCAATCTCATCATTTGAAGGTCTACCCATTGTTCATGCAGGTACATTGAATAAACTCTAGCAAGACTTCTACAAGAAATGGCTTGCTCAGCAAATTGAAACATTTGCCTCTTTTCTTCTTCTTTAATCATTAATTGCTGCTGTAAAGACTATATCTTGGACTTCCACTTTTGTTCTTGAACCAAGTAAGCAGAAAACCAAGTTTCCTGCATACGTTGTACTTCAAATTTATATCGTTGTTGATAAATAAGGCCCAAGTCATATAATTCATCATTTCCTCCAGTCCATTTAACAGTATTTACTCCAGCTGATGCTAAAGCCAGAGTATTAGTCCAAACATCATCAATAATTTGATTAAAAAATTCATAGAGAACAACTGTGACTTTTTCTTTATCTTCAGAACTTTTAGAGGTACTAGGAAGAATGTTTTATGTAACTGCTATAGCTAATAATTTCAAACTTATGTTATCCTCAGCCAGTGGTAATGATTCCTTTAGTACTGATTTATCTCTAAGCAATTTATTTTTTTTCCTCAACCTTTTATTTTGCAAACTCCATCAGTGAGCCCGACTTCTCAAAATTTTTAGTCTTTTCTTAAGAACATCATTCTTTCTCTGTAATTGTCTACTCCTCTTTTTTAACTTTTCATTTTCATTTTTAACATATCTATCCAAAACTTGAAATTCACGAACTTGCTTTTGAAGTTACTTAATCCTCTTCTGTAACTTACTTGAAATTAAACCAGGAGAATCAGGCCTTACCACTTGATTAGATTCGTCTTCTTCCATTTGAGATTGGTATTGAAACTGAGTAGCTTCCAATTCTGGCAGGGGTGTTGACTCTAAATTCTATCTCTGTGTATAACAGGTTCTTGGACGTTTGGGTATTGTCAAAAACATATCTTTAGATGTTCTAACTTTTTCACTAACTTCTTCAGAAATGCCTTCTAGCCTTGTAGATCTTCTTCTCACCGTAACTAAAATTTTATTAACCTCTTCATCATCTCTATGCCTCTTTGGAGATGGTTGGGATTGAATTGGTTCATAAAATGTTGGTGTTGGATCAAATTATGTCTGAACTTCTGGAGGGGGCGATACAAAATATTGTGGATCATCATTAACCTGCTCCTGAAAACCTTTTTCCACTAAAAATTGTTCCCACGTTAGGTTGCTCTTTTGTAATTCCTCCACGATCAACAACTTAATTAATCCATGATGATACAAGCTATTACCAAGTTGTTGATCATGCCTCTTTTGGGCAGCTGAAGCCATTTTAAACAGGCTCTTCCACAAAACGTATGGAATGTTCATCAATTGTTCTCCTTTAATGTGAAGGAGAAGCCAAATATGATAAAGGAATACAAGGCTATATCATCATTCACAAGTCAAATATTTCTGCAAAAAGAAAATGACATTACCCCATTCAGCAGTGAAACAGTTGCGTTCATCTCCCTTCTTCCAATAATACTAGAATTAGCCACTTTCAAAAACTGTTTCCAAGAGTCAGGGTTTTTCAAACGACCAACTTTAACCATCTTTCCCCTATTTGTGGTAATCCTACAGCGAGAGCAATGGATGTTTCTGAAACTGGAAGCAGAAACCCTCGAATGTTATACCAAGCTCCATCGAAATTGAGAGCAAATTCCTTGGTCAAATCTTCGTTGTGCCCTCTGAATTTACTAAAAAACGCATACAATCCAATTTGCTGAAAAAGCCTCTTACTAGAGGGATCTTCATCCAATAGTTCAATGGAACATGGCTCCTCCCTACGTGCAACAACCATGCCAACTGAAACTTTCTCTATTGAAAGGAAGATAGGTCATCAAATCGGTATCCTTTAACCCAAATTGGTATTTACAGGCTTGACTTATGCATAACAAAGAAATCCAACTTTAAAATCGGGTATACATATAATTGTTCAGACATGGGACAAAAGGATAGAGCTAATTACGACAATTGATGTTGTCAAATCAACATATACCCATTCGTCCAAAAAGCAATGAGTTAATGGCTGCTCCATTTATGGAAATTATTTGAACAAAAAGACTTGGTCTGACATGTCACGATATATAATAAGCCATGAAATTATCTTGAAAATCTAATTGAAATGTATACAAATCATTCTTATATGCTAGAATTTATACACATTATTAGGAAAAATATATTGAATTTAACCCTACCGAAACAATACTTGTCCGGGATTAAGAGAAGACTTTGAATAGCATACCACATAGGCAGGGGATACAACCGAGATCCAATCCTTCTAATAATGCAAATACAGATCCTCCATGGATTTTAAAGATATAACTCTGTTGGAAGAAATCATTATATCTGCAACTTGAAAAGAAAAATTCCAAATAGAACTGAAAGTTTGCTTGTACTGGGAGGGATGAATCCAAGATAGTATCAAGGTTCTATTCATTTTCAGGATTCTCTTACCCATATACGTGAGACATTCCATTTTACCAACAATCTATTCATCTTTAGGATTTTACTGAAATATTTAAAAAACACAGAAATTGGAGATTCTACAGGCTTGAGCCAAGCCTGTAATTGTCTGCTAAAACATGTTGAACTGCAAATTCTTCAACCAAACCATTCATGATGCAATCCAAACCATGTGAATTAAGGGGTTGGAGTAGAACATGGACGAGTAGACATCCCTCCATTAATGCCAATGGCTTTCAAAGCTTGGAAGTACAATCTAACAAGATACATGAATCAATTTTGTTGATGTCGAATACCCAAAAGATCAAATTGCTTATGGATCCATTTTGGAATGGTACTTATAAATTGCTAGTGGTTTCTTATGGAAAACCACTAGAGATTGCTTATATAACTTATGAGTGGGTATTGTGACTAGTATGACCTTGGAAACATATTAATTACAAAGAAATCATAACAATATTAGTTGTCTTAAACCATTACATTCTTTTGTCGAAAAATATAGCAATGCTCACATAGTGTCGCCAAAAACCAATTATAATGATAATCGGTGACAAAAATTTACTACACTCACCAAAACTAAAATAAACATGTATTAGTGAGGGCTACTAAAATATTGTCACCATAAGTGTCACCAAAGAGAGAATCAATAATGGGCATTTAACAACCCTCACTAAAAATGTCACTGGAAAGGGATTTGGTGACGAACCTTAAAGGACAATCTCAAAAGGCACCTATAATGACGATGTTTTAAGAACCATCATCATATGTGACATTCGTGACAACCCTTAAAGGTTCGTCACATGTAGGACCCTCACCAATGACCTTTTTTCTTGTAGTGAATAATACTCGCTATTAATAATAAAATAAGTTATTGTCCTTAATGACAATAACTCATTCAAATAATTATTAATAATAAAATGATAATGAATTTAGACAGTAAAATAATGCATTTATTCATAGGTTTGTCTAATAAAATTCTTCAACTATTAATAATTATTATCCTTAATGAAAATAGTTCATTCAAATAATTATTAATAATAAAACATTATATCCACATTATTCATAATGTCAACATAGTGAATGTTCTTCATAAAAAAAATTCCATTCATAATAAAATGACCCTATTTTCCTAATAATAACTAATAATCAATAAACTAATGCATTCATTCATAGGCCATTGTCATTCATGTACACTAATAACATTATTCATAATGTCAAATGCTTATAATAATTAATAATAAAACATTATGACCAATAATTAATAATAATAGAGCATTATTCATTATTATTAATAAAATGAATGTTCATTATAATAATAAAGTTTTTCATAATAATATCTCTTAAGATTAAATAATCCTATTGTCCTTAATGACAATAATTCAATAATTTATTAATTTAATCAATAACACAATCATTATTCATAATGCATTCATAGGTCACATTCATGTACTATAAACTGAAAGGATAGGATAGGTCAGGTGTATTGGTGATTGTTTAAGCATAATACCTATTAATATTAATAGGGATAGTGCAAGTGATTTTATTAATATTAACATTAATATTAGTATTAATAAGTAATATTATTAATAATAATGATCATAATGATAATAATAATTAATAATGACAAGAAGAGTGAGAAGGAAGGGTTGTAAATCATACCTGGTTTTATCCGTTAACTTCTTTGACGATTAGAGGTAGCCATCTTTCACTTATTTCAAGTCCCCCATCCCTGTTTAGGTTGTTCGGGTGCTTCATGATTTCCAAAGATTCTTTCACCCTTCATTTGTAGTAGTGGTATTCTATTGCGAGCAGCCGATGTATTTTCCAGGCAGACATGGTGTTTTGTTTTGAGAGAGTGCTCAGCAAGTGCAAAAGTATTTGTCCTCTATTTCCTTATGCCATCTCCATGCTCCTTTATCCTTATTTGAAATGAACGTCCTGTCTCCCCTATATAGCTCCTCCCACATGAACAATCTACTTTATACACTCCTTTATATTGATGCCAATCAATTTTGTCTTTCACCGACCTCATTTTCTTTCTACTGGTTTCCATTGGCCTGAATGATGTCCATACTTCTTTATTCCTCAATACCTTTGCAATTCTGTCAGTTACTCCTTTTATGTATGGGAGGAAGGCCTTAAGAGTCTTTCTCTCCTTCTTATGCTGAGTCTAGTTTTATGCTTTTTTCAGTACCTTATTGATGTCTTTTATTCGTATATCTTAGGCCTCTAAAGATAGAGTTCAAGTTGTCTTTTTATTTTTTAAGTTGTTCCTTGTCTGATATGTGGAAATATCTCATGGCTAAGGTGTTGATTACCCCAATTTTCTGCGATGGATGGTGATGTGAGTGAGCATGGAGGTAGCTTTCCAAGTGGGTTTTATTAGAGCCCATGGATGAGGGTTCCATCTTTCTTTTTTCTGATTAGTACATCAAGGAAGGGGATGCTCCCATCCTCGTCCATTTCCATGGTAAACTTTATGTCCTCTGAGAGTTGATTAAGATGCTCATGAAATTTGATGAGCTCGGTAATTCCATGGGGCCATCTCACGTTGGTGTCATCCACATACCTATTCCATATTGTGGGTTGTAAGGGGAAAGAGTGAAGTTCCTTCTTCTCTAAATGCTCCATAAAGGGATTAGCAACAATTGGAGATAAAGGGGACCCCATTGCTACTTCATTGCTTTGTTCATAAAATTCACCTGTAAAGCCGAAAAAAGTGGACCGGAGACATACTTCGGCCAGTTTTGCAGTTTCTGGATCTTCAACGTCAAATATTACCTGTACTGCTTCATTAAGGGGGATTTTGGTAAAAATACCCACAACATCAAATCTTATTAGCAAGTCACGTGCCTCTAACTTTTCTTCCTTAATGATCCTTATGAAATCTTTGGAGCTTTTTATAAATGAATATGTATTCCCCACCAGTGGACTCACAAAATTTGCTACAATTTTTGCGAGGTAGTAGGTTGGGGATCCAATTGTGTTGGCAATCGGTCTAAGAGGAACCCCATCCTTGTGAATCTTCGGAAGGTCATATATTATGGGTGTGATCTTGTTGCAAGGCATGGGGCGTTTCTTAACTCTCTCTTCTATGTTTAATTCCTTAATTGCTTTCTGCACCTCTCTTGTAACCCTAGAAACTTGATTGTATGGTAACTTTTTATAGCTCCCACTCGTTTCCAGGTGTTCTATCATTTTATGGTTGTAGTCCTCTCGATTCATCACCACCGTGGCCCCTCCATTTTCTACATTTAGAAAAATGATCGCCTCATTCTTTCTCAAATTTCTAAGGGCTATACACTCATCCCTACTTAGATTATCCTTTGGAAGCTTGGCATTTTTTAATATCAGCGTGCAATCCACTCTCACCCCCTCTTTGTCCTCCTCTTATGCACAAGAATAGGAATGATAAGGAACCCACTTTTATAGCACTACAAACCATGGAAATCTCAAAAATTTAATCACGAACCTGTATGGAAGGTAAAGATGTGATGATATCCATCTATTGGAAAGACTAAGAACTAAAATTGAGAAAATCGTTGTTGATCTAGCATTCCTGAAGAGATGTAAATAGAACTGCGTTATCCCCAAGTTCACTACTATGAATCACCACCTTAGAAATAGACGGAATGACAAATTGTTCACAAAGCTCAGCCTTACCGTAATTCGTGGAGAAGTCAAGCGGGTGAAAGATGCATTGGATGATTTCTCATGAAGGGTGTTGAACCTCCACCAGAAGCTTTAAAAAATAATTGGATGGGACATATGGAGGGTTGTGGAAGCCTTTGCTTCTCTAAAGGGTGAAAGAGAAGGGCGTGTGGCTGGCATGAGATAGTGCGGGAAGTTTGACATCCTGATGCACATGAACATGAACGATAAGGAGGTTACCTAGAGCATTGACCAAAACAAACTAGTTGTTAACCTTTCCAATGCAGAAATGGACAGATGCATGATGAATCTACTTAGGAAGGGTCTCGGATTTTCCCCATCCCCCAAATTCGTTCCTCTGGAAAACATTATTTGTGGTGTGGAGGACAACATTCAAACACTATCAGAGGAGAACAAGGAGGGAGTGAGACTAGATTGCATGCTAATATTAAAAAAGGCCAAGCTTCCAAAGGATAATCTAAGCAGGGATGAGCGTGTATCCCTCAGAAATTTGAGAAAGAATGAGGCAATCTTTGTTTTGAAGGAGGAAAAGGGAGGGGCCACGGTGGTGATGAACCGATATGAATACAACCATAAAATGATAGAACACTTGGAAACAAGTGGGAGCTATAAAACTTTACCATACAATCTAGTTTCTAGGGTTATGAGAGAGGTGAAGAAAGCAATTAAGGAATCAAACATAGAAGAGAGAGTTAAGAAATGCCTCATGCCTTGCAACGAGATCACACCCAGAATATATGGCCTTCCAAAGATTCACAAGGACGGGGGTTCCTCTCAGAGTGATTGTCAACAAAATTGGATCCCCAACCTACCACCTCGCAAAATTTGTAGCAAATTTATTGAGTCTACTGGTGGGGAAAACAGATTCATTTATAAAAGACTCCAAGGATTTCATAAGGATCATTAAGGAAGAAAAATTAGAGGCACATGACTTGCTAATAATATTTGATTTTGTGGTTCGTTTTACCAAAATCCCCCTTAATGAAGCAGTACAGGTAATATTTGAAGTTGCAGATCTAGAAAATGCAAAACTGGCAGAAGTATGTCTTTGGTCCATTTTTTTATCTTTAAAGGTGAATTTTATGAGCAAGCCAACTGAGTAGCAATGGGGTCCCCTTTATCTCCAATTTTTTTAATCTCTTTATGGGGCATTTCAAGAAGAAGGAACTTCATTCTTTCCCCTTATAGCCCACAAGATGGAAGAGGTATGTGGATGACACCAATGTGAGATGGCCCCATGGAATTACCGAGCTCAAAAAATTTCATGAGCATCTTAATTAGCTCTCAGAGGACATAAAGTTTACCATGGAAATGGAGGAGGAAGGGATCATCCTCTTCCTTGATGTACTAATCAGAAAAAAAGAATGATGGAACCCTCAGCCATGCGGTCTACATAAACAAAACCCACTCAGAAAGCTACCTTCATGCTCACTCACATCACCATCCATCATAGAAAACTGGGGTAATCAACACCTTAGCCATGAGAGCTTTCCCCATATCAGACAAGGAACAACTTGAAAAAGAAAAAGACCACTTGACCTCTGTGATTAGAGGCCTAGGATATACGAATAAAGACATCAATAAGGCATTGAAAAAGCATCAAACTGGACTCAACATAATAAGGAGAGAAAAAATCTGTCATTATTACTTATTATTATCACTATGATCATTATTATTAATAATATTACTTATTAATACTAATACTAATATTAATATTAATAAAATCGCTTGCACTATCCCTATTAATATTAATATTAATAGGTATTATGCTCGAACAATCACCAATACACATGAACAATAACCTATCCTATCCTTTCGGTTTATAATACATGAATGTGGCCTATGAATGCATTATGAATAATGATAATGGTATTGATTAAATTAATAAATTATTGTCATTAAGAACAATAGGGTTATTTAATTTTAGGAGAAATTATTATGTAACACTTTATTATTATAATGAACATTCATTTTATTAAAGAATGCTTTATTATTAATAATTATTGGTCATAATGTTTTATTATTAATTAATAATAAGCATTTTACATTATGAATAATGTTATTAGTGTACATGAATGACAATGGCCTATGAATGAATGCATTAGTTTATTGATTATTCATTATTATTAGGACAATATTAGTTTATTGATTATTCATTATTATTAGGACAGTAGGATCATTTTAATATTAATGGACTTTTTTTATGAAGAACATTCATTATGTTGACATTATGAATAATGTGGATATAATGTTTTATTATTAATAATTATTATGTCTTTGACATATATGATTCGCTAAGCTTAATTATTTCAATGTTGTACACTTCAAATTTTTAAATTTATAATGTTTACTCTAAGGTGAAACAATTTCTATTTAATTGAATTTTAAAAATAATCAATTATTTGAATGCTTATTGGTTCGTTCTAATGATGTAAGCCTCGGGATTTGGCACCCAGGCCTTGGCGGCACAGCTTACACAAGACCTTCTACGGATCTCGGTAAACCCCATAACCGACAATTTATTTCTTCCATTCAAGGCTTGGTGACAACCAGCATTGAACCTGTCTACCTACCTATATGCCCCTAGCAGACCTGATAGAAGCTCGTGGCAGGAAGATCGATCAGTTTCGGGTCAAACCGGTTTTAACACAGTGTGATTAATGAAAAACGAGCCCGAGGCTGTAATGAAAAAACTTTTGTAGAGAATACAAAATGGTGAAACCCCAACGCAGTTTCAGATACTTCCTATTGAAACAGAGAAATCCGCTTTCTGTTCCGAAAACAAAGATAAAGAAATTGAACCAAATGGTGGAAAGGCATTTGAATAATGGTATAATTCTTAACATGGGTGATTTAAAGTGGCTTGTAGAGCATCCCAATGCAGCAGGAGCATTTCTAGTCTCTGGAAATGGACACTTTCCCTGCTAGGAAGAAAAGTATTACCTGGAAATATGATATAATTTCCAACCTTGCTGCAGTTAGGATTCCATCATTGAATTAGAAGAAGTTGAGACGGCTTCCCCATTTCTTTTGCAGGGTTCTGGAACTCCCCTTGAAGTCAGAGGCCCCTGTGGTAGTAGAGGAGAATAGGGAGTGTTTTAGGTTTATTGTGAACAATGACGAGGCACTGGCGTTTTAGGAGGCGTGGGCTAAAATTATAGAAATAGCTCCCGGGGTGATTAAGGTTGTGATTCAGGAGGCTAACAGAAAACCCAGAATTTCCATGGATGAATAGGAATTGGATATGTGGTGTTTTAGGCTACCTTCGTCCACTATGCTAGAGCTATCAACTGTAGTGTACAGTGATGGGAAATTTGTTGTGAAGTTGTTATGAAATTTGAGCCAATTTTTAGCTCGATATGGAAGAGCTGGTCGCCTATGGCTGATTGCGATTGCGATGTGTGAAACATACCTGCGTTGTCAATTATATCATCCCTTATATGTAGAATGATTGGGACCTGCAACCTCTACCTATTATTGCCAAACCAACTCCAAGATTGTTTCCTAGGTTCTCCCTTGTTTCTTCTGCTTTCCAGGTTCTCCAGTTATTTTAGTGTTTAAAAGATACGTCTTGAAATGCTTCAAATATGTCATTATTTTAGATTTGGTGGATCATAATCAACATCTTCAATTTTGGTTTCTATGTTTTTTGTTTGATGTACATATTTTAGAACCACAATAACGACCTAAACATTGCCCAACCACCAGGTGCAAAATGAATGACCAATAGCCAGACCCTGAATTGACATTTGAACTGAGGCGACTTGAACTAATAATATTTAAACACCTAGATACCAGTAGGCAAGGTGACAAATCCCTAATTATATGGTATCTTACAATTTTTAAAACAATGCCTAAGGTTATGTGAAAATGCTTCAGGATAGAAGGATGAGTGATCGATGGATGAGAAACGTATTCCCATTATTTCAAGGATAGAAGGATGAGGAACGTATTCCCATTATTTTAAGGGCTCTGGCATTTACGTTAGTTACATATTTGCGAGTATTTGCTGGTAATTAAAAAATATTTATGTTTCCTTTCAAAACAAATATTTTTCCTAGAAAATTACAATAATTGTATTATGATATAATAACTTAGTCACTTTCCTAGTTTGCATAGAGGCTTCTATCATGCTAATAGTGGTAGATTGTTATGGCTATCATAGGATTTAATGCTCAGCAATAAAGGAAAACAATGGCAAAGGAAGAGGTAGAGATGGCAGTTAAGAGGTACTTTAATTCAAATGGCTTTCCATTCTTTCATGTTCAATCTTTATTCCATTCTTTGATGTTCAATCTTCATTCTTTTGGGGAATGGTGAGTACTATTAAGAATTGTGGAGGTGGTGGCAAACCTCCATTTCATAAAAAATTGAGTGATTTGAGCAAGTTTATAGATACATTATTTTTATTCATCTTAACTTCTATCAATCGTTCACAACTCCAAGCAAATATATCCTTCCTATAGCTTTCTACAAATAGAGCAGGTAGCAATGTCAAAGACATTGCCACCATGTGGCTCTTGTTTGAATGAACTATTGTCATTAAGGACAATAATTATTACTAGTTGAAGAATTTTATTAGACAAACCTATGAATGAATGCATTATTTTATTGATTAAATTCATTATCATTTTATTATTAGTAATTATTTGAATGAATTATTGTCATTTAGGAAAATAAGTTATTTTATTATTAATAGTGAGTATTATTGAAGAATTTTATTGTTAATAATAATGATGAATTTTCTTTTAGAAGATGAAGGGATGGGTTATTAGCATCGATAGGATTTGAAATGAAAGGGTATACCTAACTATTTATACACCTCGAAAGCATCTCTTCTCTCCATATCTTTTCCCGAGGATGAATCCAGTTAAGGATTCCAAACATCGACAATAAAAATCCCGACCGTGGATAATCTAGAAACCCACTTTTCTAGCACTACACACCACAGAAATATCAAATCTTTAATCACGAACCTGTACGGAAGGGAAATATGTGATGATATCCATCTATTGGAAAGACTGAGAACTAAAATTGAGAAAAGAGTTGTTGATCTAGCGTTCTTGAAGAGATGTAAAGATAATTGCATTATCCCCATCTTTGGTACTGTGAATCACCACCTTAGAAACATATGAAATGACATATTGTTCACAAAGCTCAGCCTTACCCTAATTCATGGAGAAATCACGTGGGCGAGAGCTGTGTTGGATGATTTCTCACGAAGAGCATTGAACCTCCACCTGAATATTTCAAAAATTATAGGATGGGACATATGGAGGGTTTTGGACACCTGCGTTGCTCTAAAGGCTGAAAGAGAAGGGCATGCGGCTGGCATGAGACAATGCAGGAAGTTCAATAGCTGGATCTAGAGGAACAAGAACGATAAGGAGGTTAACCAGAGCGTTGACCAAAACAAACTGGTTGTTAACATTTCCAACACAGAACTAGACATAGGCATGATGAATCTACTCAGGAAGGGTCTCAGATTTTCCCCAACCCCAAAATTCATTCCTCTAGAAAACAGTATTTGCAGCTTGGAGGAAAACATCCAAACACTATTAGAGGAGGACAAGGAGGGCGGAGAATGGATTGCACATTGATATTAAAAAAAAGGCCAAGCTTCCAAAGGATAATCTAAGTAGGGATGAGCATGTAGCCCTCAGAAATTTGAGAAAGAATGAGGCAATCATTGTTCTAAAGGAGGACAAGGGAGGGGCCACGGTGGTGATGAACCGAGAGGACTACAACCATAAAATGATCGAACACCTGGAAATGAGTGGGAGCTATAAAAATTTACCATACAATCCAGTTTCTAGGGTTGCAAGAGAGGTGAAGAAAGCAATTAAGGAATCAAACATAGAAGAGAGATTTAAGAATTGCATCATGCCTTGAAACAAGATCACCATGCACCCAGAATATATGGCCTTCTGAAGATTCAAAGTTAGGGTTCCTCTCAGACCGATTATGAACACAATTGGATCCCCAACCTACCACCTCGCAAAATTTGTAGCAAATGTTATTGAGTCCACTGGTGGGGAAAACAGATTCGTTTATAAAAGGATCCAAGGATTTCATAAGTATCATTAAGGAAGAAAAATTAGAGGCACATGAGTTTCTAATAAGCTTTGATGTTGTGGGCCTTTTTACCAAAATCCCCCTTAATGAAGCAGTATAGGTAATATTTGAAGTTGCAGATCCAGAAACATCAAAACTGGATGAAGTATGCCTCCAATCCACTTTTTTTAGCTTTAAAGGTGAATTTTATGAACAAACCAATGGAGTATAAATGGGGTCCCCTTTATCTCCAATTGTTTCTAATCTCTTTATGGAGCATTTTGAGAAGAAGGAACTTCACTCTTTCCCCTTACATCCCTCAAGATGGAAGAGGTATGTGGATGACAGCAATGTGAGATGGCCCCATGGAATTACCGAGCTCAACAAATTTCATGAGCATCTTAATCAACTCTTAGAGGACATAAAGTTTACCATGGAAATGGAGGAGGATGGGAGCATCCCTTTCATCAATGTACTAATCAGGAAAAATAATGAAGGAACCCTTAGCCATGGGGTCTACAGAAAGAAAACCCACTCAGAAAGCTACCTTTATGCTCACTCACATCACCATCCATCGCAGAAAATTGGGGTAATCAACACCTTATCCATGAGAGCTTTCCGCATATTAGACAAGGAACAACTTGAAAAAGAAAAATACCACTTGACCTTTGTCATTAGAGGCCTAGGATATACGAATAAAGACATCAATAAGGCACTGAAAAAAGCATAAAACTAGAGTCAACATAAGAAGGAGAGAGAGACTCTTAAGGCCTTCCTCCCATACATCCAAGGAGTAACTGACAGTATCGACATCATTCAGGCCAATGGAAAGCATTAGACAGAAAATGAGGTCGGTGAAAGACAAGATTAATTGGCATCAATATAAAGTAGATTGTTCCTGTGGGATGAGCTATATAGGGGAGAGAGGACATTCATTTCAAATAAGGATAAAGGAGCATGGAGCTAAAATAAGGAAATATAGAACAAATACTTCCACACTCGTTGAGCACTCTCTGAAAACAAAACATCATGTCTTCCTGGAAAATACGGAGCTGCTCGGAGTAGAAGACCACTACTACAAAAGAAGGGTGAGAGAAGCCTTGGAAATCCTGAAGCACACGAACAACCTAAATAGGGATGTGGGACTTGAAATAAGTGAAAGATGGCTACCTATGATCATCAAAAAAAGGTAATGGATAAAATCAAGTATGATCTACAGCCCTTCCTTCTCACTCTCCTTGTCATTATTATTTATTATTATCATTATGATCATCATTATTAATAATATTACTTATTAATACTAATATTAATAAAATCACTTTCACCATAGTATTATGCTTGAACAATCAACAATACACCTAAACAATAACGTATCCTATCCTTCTAGTCTATAATACATGAATGGGGCCTATGAATGCATTATGAATAATGATTATGTTATTGGTTAAATTAATAAATTATTGTCATTAAGGACCATAGGACCATAGGGTTATTTGATGTTAAGAGAAAGTATTATGAAAAATTGTATTATTATAATGAACATTTATTTTATTATTAATAATGAATAATGCTTTATTATTAATCATTATTGCTCATAATGTTTTATTATTAATTATTAATAAGCATTTGACATTATGAATAATGTTATTAGTGTACATGAATGAAAATGGCTTATGAATGAATGCATTTGTTGATTGATTATTCATTATTATTGGGACAATAGGGTCATTTTATTATTGATGGATTTTTTTTATGAAAAACATTCATTATGTTGACATTATGAATAATGGGGATATAATGTTTTATTATTAATAATTGTTTGAATGAACTATTGTCATTAAGGATAATAATTATTAATAGTTGAAGAATTTTATTAGACAAACTTATGAATGAATAGTTGAAGAATTTTATTGATTAACTTTATTATTATTTTATTATTAATAATTATTAGAATGAACTATTGTCATGAAGGACAATAAGTTATTTTATTATTAATAGTGACTATTATTGAAGAATTTTTTTATTAATAATAATGATGAATTTTCTTTTAGAAGATGAAGGGATAGGTTATTATCATCAATAGGACTTGAAATGAAAGGGCATACCTAACTATTTATACACCTCGAAAGCAACTCTTCTCTCCATATATTGTCTCAAGGATGAATCTAGTAAAGGATTCAAAATGTCCACATAAAAATGTCGAATGTGGATAATCCAGAAACCCAATTTTCTAGCACTTCACACCATAGAAATCTCAAATCTTTAATCACGAACCTGTACGGAAGGGAAATCTGTGATGATATCCAGTTATTGGAAAGACTAAGAACTAAATTTGAGAAAAGAGTTGTCGATCTAGTATTCTTGAAGAGATATAAAGAGAACTGTGTTATCCCCAGTTTCGCTACTGTGAATCACCACCTTTGAAACATACGAAATGACATATTATTGTTCACAAAGCTCATCCTTACCCTAATTCGTGGAGAAATCAAGCAGGTGAGAGATGCGTTGGATGATTTCTCACGAAGGGCATTGAACCTCCACCTAAAGCTTTAAAGAATTATTGGATGGGACATATGGAGGGTTGTGGATGCCTGCACTGCTCTAAAGGATTGAAGAGAAGGGCATGCAAATGGCATGAGACAGTGCAGGAAGTTTGACATCCTGATGTACATGAACATGAACGATAAGGAGGCTAACCAGAGTGTTGACCAAAACAAACTAGTTGTTAACCTTTCCAATGCAGAACTGGACATAGGCACGATGAATTTACTTAGGAAGGGTCTCGGATTTTACCCAGCCCCCAAATTCGTTCCTCTAGAAAAAAATTATTTGCAGTGTAGAGGACAACATCCAAACGCTTTCAGAGGAGGAAAAAGAGGGTGTGAGACTGGATTACACGCTGATATTAAAAAATTCCAAGCTTCCAAAGTATAATCTAAGTAGGGATGAGCGTGTAGTCCTCAAAAATTTGAGAAATACTGAGGTGATCGTTGTTATGAAGGCGGACAAGGGAGGGGCCACGATGGTGATGAACCGAGAGGACTGTTGAAATATTGTAACTTCTAAGAATATTATATTTGTACTTTATTATGCTGGAGATGTTCCCTTCCTCCGAGGTGACCCTATTGTATATTCAGAGATGTTTATTCCTCCGATGGATTGTGGTAACTAGGGTTATTAGATCTCCCATATGGGAGTCGACCCTGAGTTAATTTTTAGGGGTTATTAGACTTTCTAAGGAGAGGTCGGCCCCATAGGGTAAAACGTCAGTCGGGAAACAAGTATAAGTAGAGGAGGATGTTCCTCACTTATCTCACTCTTCCATCACTCGGAAAGTAGTGCACAAGTGAGAGAGAGGTCTACATAGGAGGTGGAGAAGGAGCTCTAGTCTTGGACTACATCTTGTATTTGGTTGATCATCTTTATTGAGGAAAGCTTTGCTAGGTTTTCTACCCCATGAGAGTTTCCCAGGGTAAAATCTATGTCTATCTTGTGATTATGTTTCTTTCAGTGATCTTGCTAGTCAAATTAGTATAAACTTAACATGGTATCAAAGCTAACCTGAATAGGACATCTTTCACAAGGTGAAAATATCTCTCTCTCTTCCTCTAGTGAAAATTAGGGTTTCTATAAAAGTTGGAATTCTTGGATTCTGATTACATGGCTGGATAGCCCTCCTCAAAATCAAAATTTTGAGCCCTACATCGAACTTTTTGGTTGTGTAGAACTCCGGGAAAGTCAAACCCTAGTTTGACAAAAAGTGCGGAAAACCAGAAAACCAGAACCAGATTTCTATACAAGTCCGAATTTCACTGGTCAAGTTTGGGGGATGAAAAATTGAAGTTTCCAAAAAGTAAGTACATCAGTCACCTCACCTCAGTCAAGCCAATGTCTTGGTAAGGTCAGCTTTTCATTTTTGGAATTTTCAATTTTTGGTAATCCCATGGGCAAGATGGCCCCAAGCATTAAGCTTGAGGACAAGCTAGAAGGTATATAGAATTTTCGAGCATGGAAATATAGAATTGGTCTCATTCTTGAAGAGAATGATCTTGCCCAATATATCAAGGATGAAGTTGCAGAACCTGAGGAAGATGAAGCAAAAGAGAAGTATAGGAAGGACCTAATTAGGGCAAAGAGAATCATTGCTGATTCTATTAAGGACCACTTGATTCCCTAAGTGGCATCCAAGAAGACTCCAAAGGAAATGTATGATGCCCTAGGAAGAATGTATGAAGGAAGGAACATCAATAGAAAGATGAATCTGAGAGCTCAATTTAAGAGCACCAAGATGAATAAAGGAGAATCCATTCAAGACTATTTCTCAGGGGTTTCCCAGCTCAAGGAACAACTAGATGCCATTGGAGATACCCTTGATGAAGATGAACTAGTCATGACTGCTCTAAATGGTCTAACTAGACCTTGGGAGTCATTCATCCAACTATGTGTGCAAGAAAAGAAAGTATGAAGTTTGATGTGGTATGGGAAGATTGCATTCAAGAAGAGGCTAGGGTAGCCAACAGAGAAGCCCTACTAAAGGAAGATGATCAAGATTTGGCCACTCACACTAGAAGAAGAAGGAGTCACTACAACTCCATGAAAAATGGCCACAATAAATCTCACCCTCCACATAGATTTCAAAAGAAGGAAGGAGTAAGCTCAGAAAGAGACCTCTCCTTAGTTAAGTGTTACAGTTGTCACAAACCAGGACACTTTGCTAGAAATTGTCCTTCAAAGAAGAAAAATAATTTCCACAAAAGACATATGCACATCTAGCAGAATATGATAGTGAAGAAGAAGAAGAGGTGAGGCCTAAAAGGAAGAGGACCAAGGTAGAGGAAGAAGAAGATGCAAAAGAATATGTTCTATTCTCTGCACTCTTTGGGTCAGTAACACCTAGAGAAGACACATGGCTTATTGATAGTGGTGCTTCAAAGCACATGACAGGTCAAAAGAAAACTCTCTCAAGACTTGAAGAAAAGACCTCCCCTCAGAAGGCATCTCTAGGAGATGACTATCAATATCCCATCAAGGGAATTGGTGAAGCAAGCTACAAGCTTGATTCAGGAACTCCATTGAAGATGAAAGAAATATTATATGTACCAGGTTTGAAGAAGAACCTACTCTCTATCTCTGCTTTGGATAAGAAAGGCTATAGGGTTGCATTCATAGATGGGCAAGTACTAATGTGGCCCAAAGGAAAATCAATTGAGGATGCAATTGTTATTGGTGAGGAGGAAGGAGGTCTATACAAACTCAAGGGCCATCCGGAAGCTTCTCTTGTTCATGAAGCCAATAGCCCAAGTGAGCTATGGCACAGAAGGCTTGCTCACATTAACTATAAAGCATTACCTCATGTGAGCAAAGTAGTCATAGGACTACCAGACTTAAAGATTGACCATGATGGTACTTGCAAAGGATGTGGAAAAGGGAAGAATATCAAGAACCCATTCCCAAAGAGTGAAACAAAGACTAAGAGTACATTGGAATTGATTCACTTAGATGTATGTGGACCAATGCCATCCACATCCTTGAGTGGATATGAATACTACCTCACATTCATTGATGACTACTCAAGAAAGACTTGGATATATTTCCTAAAGGGAAAAGATGAAGTCTTTGGAAAGTTCAATGAATTCAAAGCCTTGATAGAAAACCACTCAGAAAAGAAGATTAAGATACTCAGAACAGATAATGGTGGAGAATATACTTCAAAATATTTTGAAGTCTTTTGTAAAGAAGTTGGAATCAAGAGGGAACTAACCTCTCCCTACAATCCCCAACAAAATGGTGTTGTGGAAAGAAAGAATAGAACCATTATGGAGGCAATAAAGACAATGATACATGATCAAGACCTACCCATGTATTTATGGGTTGAAGCAGCCAGGACAATAGTCTATGTGCAAAATAGACTGTCTCATAGTTCTCCTGATTTCAAGACCCCAGAAGAAGTATTCACAGGGAAGAAGCCTGAGGTAAGTCATCTCAAGATATTTGGATGCCTAGTATACATTCACATTCCAAAAGAAAAGAGGACCAAGCTAGATCCTTCTGGGAAGAAAATAATATCTGTTGGATATTGTGAGGCATCCAAAGCATTCAAAATATACATCCTAGGATTCCATCATATGGAAATAAGTAGGGATGTGACATTTGATGAAGAGGCAGCTCTCAAGATATCTAGGAAGTGCCAACATGAAGAAGTATATGAGGAAGAGGCACCTTCCAAAATCACAGAAGCTGCACCCACCCCTAAAGAAACAAATCCTAAATATCATGACATGATGGAACCAGAAGAACCCCCTGTCATAGAAATTTCAAGGAAGAGAAATCCAGCATGGGCAAGAGACATTATACTAGGATCTGAAAGATATGGAGCTCCTGAAGCCTCCACCAGGGTAAGCAAGAAACCAAAGACATTCTCCAACTATGTGGCCCTGATGTGTGATCTTGTAGATAAAGAACCCACCAGTTATGAAGAGGCATCTCATAAGAAAGAGTGGGTAGAGGCAATGATGGAGGAATACCAATCAATAATTAAGAATGATGTTTGGGATATAGTTCCCAAACCAAAGGATAAGAGTGTGGTATCCTCCAAATGGATATACAAGATAAAGCATGCTACGGATGGCACCATTGAAAAGTATAAGGCAAGATTTGTGGCCAAAGGATTCTCTCAGAAAGAGGGAATTGACTATGAAGAAACATTTGCACTAGTTGCAAGGTACACTTCCATTAGAACCATCATGGCACTTGCATCCATGATGAAGTGGAAATTACACCAGATGGATGTGAAGACAACCTTCCTGAATGGTGTGATTGAGGAGGAAGTGTACATAGAACAACCATAAGGATTTGAGGTGGAAGATGGAAGAACCCATGTATGCAAACTAAAGAAGGCCTTGTATGGGCTGAAGCAAGCTCCTAGAGCTTGGTGTGGTAGAATTGACAGTTTCTTGACTAGCCTGGGTTTTACCAAGAGTAAAGCTGATCCAAACCTTTATCTCAAAGTTATGAATGATGAACTTGTCATATTGTTGCTATATGTGGATGATCTATTTATGACTGGAAATGAGAAACAGATTATCGAATGCAAGAAGAAACTCTCTTTAGAGTTTGAGATGAAAGATCTCAAACTGATACACTACTTCTTAGGTCTAGAAGTATGGCAAGGTCTAGAGGGAATCTTTCTCAACCAAGGAAAATATGTTGTGGAAATATTGAAGAGAATTGACATGTTGGAATGTAAAGCCATGGCCACTCCCATGGATTCCAACCTGAAGCTGTTAGTTGATGACTCATCAGAGTTAGTTGATATAACTCTGTACAGACAGATTATTGGGTCATTGATGTATTTGATAAATACTAGACCAGATATATGCTTTGTCGTGAATACCTTGAGTTAGTATCTAGTGGAACCTAGACGAGTTCACCTGATAGCTACAAAGCATGTGATGAGGTACCTAAAAGGTACGATAGACTTTGGTCTATGTTATCTTGGAGATCATGATTTCAAATTGCATGGCTACACTGATGTTGATTGGGCAGGAAATGTATCAGACAGGAAAAGTACATCGAGAGGATTTTATTGTATAGGATCTGCCATGATCTCATGGTTTAGCAGGAAGCAGTCTAGTGTGGCTCTCAGCACAGCTAAAGCAGAATACATAGCTACTTGCTCTGCTAGTTGTGAAGCAGTATGGCTTCGAAAACTATTATCAGGACTATTTGACTTAGAGATGGACCCCACTGTGATCATGTGTGACAACCAGAGTTGTATCAAGATGACAGAGAATCCAGTGTTCCATGATAAGTCAAAGCACATAGAGATCCGATATTTTTATATATGGGATATGGTGCAGAAAGGAGCTATCAAGCTCGAGTATGTGAGCACTAACAAACAAGTTGTTGATATATTGACCAAACTTCTATCTCGAGTAAAGTTTGAGTATTTCTGAGACAAGCTTGGTGTAGTTCAGAAGGACCCTCCTCGAAAGGGGGAGTGATATGGTCGCTGATGATTAGATTTCTTACATCGATAGTGAGGTCAATGATGTGGATACCTATATTGGTGATGCCGACAGTGAGGATTGTGAATGGTCCTTAGACAAGGTCTAAGTTGACGAGGGGATTGCATCATCCTTGAACACATGTTCTAAAAAGATCCGTAGACAGATGTCTCCGAGAATGAAGTCCTTAGTGGACAGGTGGGGATTGCATCTTCTCTGGACTTCGGTCCCAGAATTGATCCGTAGAAAGATGTCTCTGAGAATGAAGTCCTTAGTGGACAGGTGGGGATTGCATCTTCCCCAGACTTCAGTCCCAGAATTGATCCGTAAACAGATGTCTCTGAGAATCAAGTCCTTAGTGGACAGGTGGGGATTGTATCTTCCCCGAACTTCGGTCCCAGAATTGATCCATAGACATCTGTCTTCGAAAATTGATGATAGAACTGCATCGTCCCTGAGCTTTTAGTTCAAAATGTACGTGATAAATCCTAGATTTGATCTAGGTCACATCCAGTATGAAAAAGGACTGGCACTATGGTCGGGATTGCATCATCCCTAGACATGAGATTTGTCTTAAAAGGATCATGGATTACATCATCCCTAGACATGAGATTTGTCTTAAAAGGATCATGGACTGCATCGTCCCTAGACATGAGATTTGTCTTAAAAGGATCATGGACTGCATCATCCCTAGACATGAGATTTGTCTTAAAAGGATCATGGACTGCATCATCCCTAGACATGAGATTTGTCTTAAAAGGATCATGGACTGCATCGTTCCTAGACATGAGATTTGTCTTAAAAGGATCAGGATTGATCATCCTGTAAGTAAGACTTGGATTGTATCGTCCATAGACATGAGAGATGTCTTAAAGTGAGCAGGATTGATCATCCTAGAATTGGATCATGTGTATTGCAGATGATGTTGTAGATCAAGATGATCTAGATGTTGTAGATCGAGATGATCCAGATGATGATCGAGATGATGATACTATAGATCGAGATGATCCAAATGATTATCGAGATGATGATACTATTGATCGAGATGATCCAGATGATGATGATCAAGATGATGATATTGATCGAGAGGATCTAGTTGATGATGATGCTGTAGCTTATCAAGTGCTGCAGAAGATGAAGACTCAATACTGATGATGTTGATACTCCAGTATTGAAGACCTGAAGATATTCCAATAACTAGTTGAGTTACTGATGATGTTGAGAAAGCTTCCAATGATTTATAGATGTATCATGTACCATGTAGTTGATGACTCCTTGCTCCTGTAGATGTTGTTATAATATCCTTCTCGTTAAGGGGGAGAGTTGAAATATTGTAACTTCTAAGAATATTATATTTGTACTTTATTATTCCGGAGATGTTCCCTTCCTCCGAGGTGACCATATTGTATATCTGGAGATGTTTTTTCCTCCGATGGATTGTGGTAACTAGGGTTATTAGATCTTCCATGTGGGGGTCGGCCCTGAGATAATTTATTAGAGGTTATTAGACTCTCTTAGGAGAGGTCGGTCCCATAGGGTAAAAAGTCAGTCGGGAAACAAGTATAAGTAGAGGAGGATGTTCCTCACTTATCTCACTCTTCCACCACTCGGAAAGTAGCGCACAAGTGAGAGAGAGGTCTGCATAGGAGGTAGAGAAGGAGCTCTAGTCTTGGACTACATCTTGTATTTGGTTGATCATCTTTATTGAGGAAAGCCTTGCTGGGTTTTCTACCCCATGAGGGTTTCCCAAGGTAAAATATTTGTCTATCTTGTGATTATGTTTCTTTCAATGATCTTGCTAGTCAAATTATTATAAACTTAACAAGGACTACAACCATAAAATGATAGAACACCTATAAATAGGTGGGAGCTACAAAAAATTACCACACAATCCAGTTTCTAGGGTTCTGAGAGAGGTGAAGAAAGCAATTAAGGAATCAAACATAGAAGAGAGACTTAAGAAACACCTCCTTCCTTGCAACTATATCACACCCAGAATATATGGCCTTTTGAAGATTCACAATGATGAGGTTCCTCTCAGATCGATTGTGAACACAATTGGATCCCAACCCTACCACATCGCAAAATTTGTAGCAAATTTATTGAGTCCACTGGTGGGGTGAATAGATTCATTTATAAAATACTCCAAGGATTTCATAAGGATCATAAGGATTTCATAAGGATCATTAAGGAAGAAAAATTAGAGGCACATGACTTGCTAATAAGCTTTGATGTTGTGGGTCCTTTTACCAAAATCTTCATTCATGAAGCAGTATGGGTAATATTTGAAGTTTCTGATCCAGAAACTGCAAAACTAGCAGAAGTATGTCTTCAGTCCACTTTTTTCAGCTTTAAAGGTGAATTTTATGAACAAACCAGTGGAGTAGAAATGGGTCCCCTTTATCTCCAATTGTTGCTAATCTCTTTATGGAGCATTTTGAGAAGAAGGCACTTCACTCTTTCCCCTTACATCCCACAAGATGGAAGAGGTATGGAATTACCGAGTTCAACAAATTTCATGAGCATCTTAATAAGCTCTCAGAGGACATAAAGTTTACCATGGAAATGGAGGAGGAGGGAAGAATCCCCTTCCTCAATGTACTAATCAGAAAAAAGAATGATGGAACCCTCAGCCATGGGGTCTACAAGAAAAAAAAAATGGGGTAATCAACACCTTAGCCATGAGAGCTTTCCCCATATTAGACAAGGAACAACTTGAAAAATAAAAATACCACTTGATATCTGTCATTAGAGGCCTAGGATATATGAATAAAGACATCTATAAGGAACTAAAAAAGCATAAAATTGGACTCAGCATAAGAAGGAGAGACTGAATCTTAAGGCCTTCTTCCCATACATCCAAGGAGTAATTGATAGAATTGCAAAGGTATTGAGGAAGAAAGAAGTATGGACACCATTCAGGCCAATGGAAACCATTAGACATAAAATGAGGTCAGTGAAAGACAATATTGAATGGCATCAATATAAAGGAGTGTATAAAGTAGATTGTTCTTCTGGGAGGAGCTATATAGAGGAGAAAGGACATTCATTTCAAATAAGGATAAAGGAGCATGGATCTGACATAAGGATAGAGAGGAAAAATACTTCCGCACTCACTGAGCACTCTCTCAAAATGAAACACCACGTCTTCCTGGAAAAAATGGAGCTGCTCGCAGTAGAAGACCACTACTACAAATGAAGGGTGAGAGAAGCTTTGGAAATCATGAAGCACCTGAATAACCTAAATATGATGGGAGACTTGAAATACGTGAAAGATGGTTACCTCTGATCATCAAAGAAGGTAACAGATAAAACCAAGTATGATCTATAGCCCTTCCTTCTCACTCTCCTAGTCATTATTATTTACTATTATCACTATGATCATTATTATTAATAATATTACTTATTAATACTAATATTAATAAAATCGCTTGCACTATCCCTATTAATATTAATATTAATAGGCATTATGCTCAAACAATCACCAATACACCTGAACCATAACCTATCATATCCTTTCAGTTTATAATACATGAATGTGGCCTATGAATGCATTATGAATAATGATTATGTTATTGATTAAATTAATAATTATTGAATTACTGTCATTAAGGACAATAAGGTTATTTGATCTTAAGAGAAAGTATTATCATAATAATGAATAATGCTTTATTATTAATAATTATTGGTCAGAATGTTTTATTATTAATTATTAATAAGCATTTGACATTATGAATAATGTTATTAGTGTACATGAATGACAATGGCCTATTAATGAATGCATTAGTTTATTGATTATTCATTATTATAGGACAATAACGTCATTTTATTATTAATGGAAAAAATTTATGAAGAACATTCATTATGTTGACAATATAGATAATGTGGATATAATGTTTTATTATTATTAATTATTTGAATGAATTATTGTTATTAATGATAATAATTATTAATAGTTAAAGAATTTTATTAGTCAAATCTTTTTTTTCCAGCAGAAAAAAATCGTACTATTGCTATTCTAAGGAATCAAATAGTACAAATCTATGAATGAATGCATTATTTTATTGATTAAATTCATTATCATTTTATTATTATTAATTATTTGAATAAACTATTGTCATTAAGGACAATAAGTTATTTTATTATTAATAGTGAGTATTATTGAAGAATTTTATTATTAATAATAATGATGAATTTTCTTTTAGAATATGAAGGGATAGGTTATTATCATCAATAAGATTTGAAATGAAAGGCCATACCTAACTATTTATACACCTTGAAAGCAGCTCTTCTCTCCATATCTTGTCCTGAGGATGAATCCAGTTAAGGATTCGAAACATCGACAATAAAAATGCCGACCGTGGATAATCCGGAAACCCACTTTTCTAGCACTACACACCACGAAAATCTCAAATATTTAATCACAAACCTGTACAGAAGGGAAATCTGTTATGATATCCAACTATTGGAAAGACTAAGAACTAAAATTGAGAAAAAGAGTTGTTGATCTAGCATTTCTAAAGTGATGTAAAGGGAAATGCGTTATCCCTAGGTTCGCTACTGTGAATCACCACCTTAGAAACCAACGGAATGACATATTGTTCACAAAGCTCAACCTTACCCTAATTCGTGGATAAATCAAGCGGGTTAGAGTTGTGTTAGATGATTGCTCACGAAGGGCATTGAACCTCCACCTGAAGCTTTCAAAAATTATTGGATGGGACATATGAAGGGTTGTGGAATCTTGCACTGCTCTAAAGGTTGAAACAGAAGGGCGTGCGGCTAGCATGAGACAATGCAGGAATTTCGACAGCCTGATGCACAGGAACATTAACGATAAGGAGGTTAACCAGAGAGTTGACCAAAATAAACTGGTTGTTAACCTTTCGAATGCATAATTGGATAGAGGTACAATGAATCTGCTCAAGAAGGGTCTCGGATTTCCCCAAACCCCAAATTCGTTCCTCTATAAAACATTATTTGCAGCGTTGAGGACATCATACAAACGCTATAAGACGAGGACAAGGAGGACGTGAGACTAGATTGCGTGCTGATATTAAAAAAGACCAAGCTCCTAAAGGATAATATAAGTAGGGATGAGCATGTAGCCCTCAGAAATTTGAGAAAGAAAGCAACGATCGTTGTTCTGGAGGTGGACAAGGGAGGGGCCATGGTGGTGATGAACCGAGAGGACTACAACCATAAAATGGTGAACACCTAGAAATGAGTGGGAGCTATAAACAGTTACCATTCAATCCAGTTTCTAGGGTTACAAGAGAGGTGAAGAAATCAATTAAGGAATCAAACATAGAAGAGAGAGTTAAGAAACACCTCATGCCTTGCAACAAGATCACACCCATAATATATGGGCTTCCAAAGATTCACAAGGATGGGGTTCCTCTCAGACCGATTGTGAACACAATTGTATCCCCAACCTACCACCTCACAAAACTTATAGCAAATTTATTGAGTCCATTGGTGGGGAAGACAGATTCGTTTATAAAAGACTCAAAGAATTTCATAAGGATCATTGAGGAAGAAAAATTAGAGGCACATAACTTGCAAATAATCTTTGATGTTGTGGGCCTTTTTATCAAAATCCCCCTTAATGAAGCAGTACATGTAATATTTGAAGTTACAGATCCAGAAACTGCAAAACTGGCAGAAGTATGTCTCTGGTCCACGTTTTTCAGCTTTAAAGGTGAATTTTATGAACAAACCAGTGGAGTAGAAATGGGTTCCCCTTTATGTCCAATTGGTGCTAATATCTTTATGGAGCATTCTGAGAAGAAGGAATTTCACTCTTTCCCATTGCAGGACACAAGATGGAAGAGGTATGTGGATGACACCAACGTGATATGGCCAAATGGAATTACCAAGCTCAACAAATTTCATGAGCATCTTAATCAGCTCTCAGAGGACATAAATTTTACCATAGAAATGGAGGAGGATGGGAGCATCCCCTTCCTCGATGTACTAATCATAAAAAAGAATGATGGAACCCTCAGCCATGGGGTTTACAGAAAGAAAACCCACTCGAAAAGCTACCTTCATGCTCACTCACATCACCATCCATCACAAAAAATTGGGGTAATAAACACCTTAGCCATGAGAGCTTTCTGCATATCATACAAGGAACAACTTGAAAAATAAAAAGACCACTTGACCTCTATCTTTAGAGGCCTAGGATATACAAATAAAGACATCAATAAGGCATTGAAAAAAGCATAAAACTGGACTCAGCATAAGAAGGAGAGAAAGACTCTTGAGGCCTTCCTCCCATACATATAAGGAGTAACTGACAAAATTGCAAAGGTATTGAGGAAGAAATAAGTATGGACATCATCTAGGACAATGGAAACCATAAGACAAAAATGAGTTCGGTGAAAGACAAGATTGATTGGAATCAATATAAAGGAGTGTATAAAGTAGATAGTTCATGTGGGAGGAGCTATATAGGGGAGTGTTGAAGCCTCGAGTATGTGGGTTGCTGGAATGTTGTCAAAGGATAGCAACAGAGGGTGAAAACCCAATCTGAAAGGCTTCAAAAATATCTTCGCAAGAGCAGTTCTGTCCCCAAACTGTTTGGTATAGTTAACTCCCACAGATATAAAGGCCTCCGCTGGAAATTATGGTTTTTGATCCTGAAAGGATCTATCTTCCCGTGAGTGAAGATCAAAGTGTTCTATCTCTAGAAATAAGATTAACTTAAAAGGAAATCTAAATTAAGTTAAATGTAACCTAAAGGATGTGTTTTTTTTATGCGTAGGATAACTTGATATGAATTTTAATAAGTCTTTTCACCAGTTTGACAGAAATGTGAAATGGATCGTTACTTATTAGCTTAAGATACAACCAAAAAAGTGAAAATCAAATGATAGCAGCTTAAGTATTGAACCAAATGCAAGATTACCCTGTGTATGAAATGCTAATTGACAAATTAACATTGATTTAATAATATCTCTTGATCATTTGAAGAAATAGATAAATGTTTTGATTAAATAAATTCATTTAAAACATAGGACACACAGATCATAAGTTAAGAGAAATCTAAACTACAGATCAATGTATAAATTGTGATTGCAAAATAAAACAGTGTTCATTCAATGATTAAGGTGAAAAAACAGATGTCATCAAAGAAATTTGGCAACATAGACAAAGAAGATGCTAAAAGAAACTAACTTTGATTCATCAGGTTTGCAATAAATTACAAGATCTCAGGTGAAACAGCATTTCTCCAGTCCTTCTTTGGTGATTCTCTCCCCCTCCCCTATGAGATCTCTACCCTTTAAATAATAATTACAAAATAGATACAAAGGATAAAGTTCCCATAAAACAGGGATTACAAAATATAGCTTGAATCATTAAAAGCATCTTGAAAAGTGATTAATACTAAGCTTTTCACAAAATTGCCAAAATATTTGATCACATATTTTTGGGGAAGTATTCCGTAACAAACTATGGAAGATACCAACAATCTACCAGATATCTGTGACGAATGATAAGGGATTTGAAAGATCTTTCTTAGAAGATTTACGATGATCGAAAATGTCCTCAAAAACCGAAAAATCAGCCACTTGACCTTCCTTCAGGGAAATTGGTGGAGTTACAGGTACTGCATTGATTATCAAACCCCGGATAATCGTATTGTCTCGATCAACATATTTTTCAGTGATCTTCCTTCTCTTCCTCTGAGGGAGTCATATATACATGGATCGAGTCTCAGAGTCTTCTTTTTCACTACCAGTGCTGTCATCCAAAACATCTTCTTTAAAAGGTGGCAACACATGAACTCACGATATTGAAGAGGCTGAAGTTCTTTCTCGCCACAAAATTTGACTGAAGATTTGTGATTTTTCTGCATCTTGCTCACAGTATGTAACTATTAGAAGGAAATATCTGGAAATTGACTAACAAGACTTTCTATGAAATACTTACGACCAACGAATTGCTCATATTAATCATTGTATTTGAAAAGAACAATAAAGAGTCCATAATGACTGAATGTAATGAATTTCCATGATTAAAACCTTTCGGTCTGAGAATTGCAATTATCACGACTGCAAATGAAATAGCACATAGAATGTGTCAACAAAATTTGGATTAAGATGAGATAAGATTTTCATTATATCACGTATGATTTGATGTCAACTGTAAACACTCGATCATTGTGAATTAGTCGGATCAATGATTATGACTTCAAATTTGACCGATGGTGAAAATTGCAGTTAGGAACTTGATTGCAATTTGAAAATTGGTGAAAAAAAACCAGAAAATCTAAATATTTATTCAAATCACACAGTGTAATATCATCTGCAGGATCAAGACAACTCAACAGTTAAGATTAAACATGCGGGATGTGGAAGGAGAGTTACAAAAGTTTATTCTTGCAAATACGTACATTCTTTTCGCAATCCACAATCCGCAATGCAGGTTGCGGAAAAACAACTCTAAAAGTAAACAAACTAAAAGTTTTCGCAATCCGCAATTGTGGGTTGCGGGTTGTGGAAACACAAACAACACAATTTAAAATAATGAAATTTCCTCAATCCATAATTACGGATTACGGGAATGCAAACTGCAAATTTATTTCGAAACTATTCCAGCAATTCGCAATTGTGGGTTGCGGATTGCGGAAGAGAAAAACCAAATTTACTGAAAAACATTTCCGCATCCTCAATCCGCATTTGCGGGTTGCGGGTTGCGGAAAAGATAACATTCCAATTTTGAAAACCAAGCTTCCACAATCCGCATTGCGGATTGTAGATTGCGGGTTACGGAAGGAACGAATTTTGGAAAAAATTCATGCTTTCCGCAACTCACAAAAACACACAAAAATGAATGAAATTTCGAAAGGAAAATTATTAACTGAATCAAATCATGAAAAAGATATAAAAGGCATCATAAGCAGGATAAAAACCCCAAACTGACTAAGGAATTCAAACATTACCTTTGCATACAAAATATTGGGGCTCCCATGTTTTGCTTAAAACATGGGATCTGTTGTAACTACAACAGGGAGATGGGACGTCCATTTCAAATAAGGATAAAGGTGTATGGAGCTCGCATAAGGAAAGAGAGGACAAATACTTCTGCACTCACTGAGCACCCTCTCAAAATGAAACACCATGTCTGCTTGGAAAATACGAAGTTGCTCACAGTAGAAGACCACTACTACAAACAAAGGGTGAGAGAAGCTTTGGAAATCATGAAGCACCCGAACAACCTAAATAGGGATGAGGGACTTGAAATAAGTAAAATATGGCTACCTTTGATTATCAAAGAAAGTAACAGATAAAACCAGGTATGATCTGCATCCCTTCCTTCTCACTCTTCTTGTCATTATTATTAATAATATTACTTATTAATACTAATATTAATATTAATAAAATCACTTGCACTATCCTTATTAATATGAATATTAATAGGTATTATGCTTGAACAATCACCAATACACCTGAACAATAACCTATATCCTATCCTTTCAATTTATAATACATGAATGTGGCCTATGAATGCATTATGAATAATGATTATGTTATTGATTAAACTAATAGATTATTGAATTATTGTCATTAAGGACAATAGGGTTATTTGATCTTAAGAGCAAGTATTATGAAAAACTTTATTATTATAATGAACATTCATTTTATTATTAATAATGAATAATGATTTATTATTAATAATTATTGGTCATAATGTTTTATTATTAATTATTAATAAGCATTTGACATTATGAATAATGTTATTAGTGTACATGAATGATAATGGCCTGTGAATGAATGCATTAGTTTATTGATTATTCATTATTATTTGGACAAAATTATTAATAATGAATAATGCTTTCTTATTAATAATTACTGGTCATAATGTTTTATTATTAATTATTAATAAGCATTTGACATTATGAATAATGTTATTAGTGTACATGAATGACAATGCCCTATGAATGAATGCATTAGTTTATTGATTTTCCATTTTTATTAGGAAAGTAGGGTCATTTTATTATTAATGGAAATTTTTTATGAAGAACATTAATTATGCTGACATTATGAATAATGTGGATATAATCTTTTATGATTAATAATTATTTGAATGAACTATTGTCATTAAGGATAATAATTATTAAAAATTGAAGAATTTTATTAGTCAAATTTATGAATTAATGCATTATTTTATTGATTAAATTCATTGTCATTTTATTATTAATAATTATTTGGATGAAATAATGTTATTAAGGACAATAAGTTATTTTATTATTAATAGTGGATATTATTGAAGAATTTTATTATTAATAATAATGATGAATTTTCTTTTAGAAGATGAAGGGATAGGTTATTATCATCAATAGGATTTGAAATGAAAGGGCATACCTAGCTATTTATACACCTCGAAAGCAAATCTTCTCTCCATATCTTGTCCCGAGGATGAATCCAATTAAGGATTCGAAACATCGACAATAAAAATGATGACCATGGATAATTCAAAAACCCACTTTTCTAGCACTACACACCACATAAATCTCAAATCTTTAATCACAAACCTGTACGGAAGGGAAATATGTGATGATATCCAACTATTGGGAAGAATAAGAACTAAAATTGAGAAAAGATTTGTTGATCTAGCATTCCTGAAGAGATGTAAAGGGAACTGCATTATCACTAGGTTCTCTACTGTGAATCACCACCTTAAAAATAGATGGAATGACAGATTGTTCACAAAGCTCATACTTACCCTAATTCGTGGATAAATCAAGCGGGTGAGAGATGCATTGGATGATTGCTCACGAAGGGCATTGAACCTTCACCTGAAGCTTTCAAAAATTATTGGATGGGACATATGGAGGGTTGTGGACACATGCGCTGCTCTAAAGGTTGAAAGAGAAGGGCGTGCGGCTATCATGAGACAATGCAGGAAGTTCGACAACCTGGTGCATAGGAATAGGAACGATAAGAAGGTTAACAAGATCTTTGACCAAAACAAACTGGTTGTTAACCTTTCCAACACAGAACTGGACAGAGGCACGATGAATCTACTCAGGAAGGGCCTTGGATTTTCCCTAGCCCCCAAATTTGTTCCTCTGGAAAACATTATCTATAGCGTGGAGGACAACATCCAAATTCTATTGGAGTAGGAAAAGGAGGGCGTGAGACTAGATTGCGCACTAATATTAAAAAAGACCAAGCTTCCAAAGGATAATCTAATTAGGGGTGAGTGTGTAACCCTCAGAAATTTGAGAAAGAATGAGGCGATTGTTGTTTTGAAGGCTGACAAGGGAGGGGCCACAGTGGTGATGAACCGAGAGGAATACAACCATAAAATGATAGAACACTTGGAAACGAGTGGGAGCTATAAAAATTCACCATACAATCCAGTTTCTAGGGTTACAAGAGAGGTGAAGAAAGCAATTAAGGAATCAAACATAGAAGAGTGAGTTAAGAAAAGCCTCATGCCTTGCAACGAGATCACACCTAGAATATATGGCCTTCTGAAGATTCACAAGGATGAGGTTCCTCTCAGACTGATTGTGAACAAATTTGGATCCCTAGCCTACCACCTCACAAAATTTGTAGCAAATTTACTGAGTCCACTGGCGGGGAAAACAAATTCGTTTATAAAAGACTCCAAGGATTTCACAAGGATCATTAAGGAAGAAAACTTAGAGGCACATGACTTGCTAATAAGGTTTTATGTTGTGGTTATTTTTACCAAAATCCCCCTTAATGAAGCAGTATAGGTAATATTTGAATTTGCAGATCCAAAAACTGCAAAAGTGGCGGAAGTATGTCTCTTGTCCACTTTTTTTCAGATTTAAAGGTGAATTTTATGAACAAACCAGAGCAATGGGGTCCCCTTTATCTCCAATTGTTTCTAATCTCTTTATGGAGCATTTCGAGAAGAAGGCACTTCACTCTTTCCCTTTACATCCCACAATATGGAAGAGGTATGTGGATGACACCAACGCGAAATGGCCCCATGGAATTACTGAGATCAACAAATTTCATGAGCATCTTAATCAGCTCTCATAGGACATAAAGTTTACCATGGAAATGGAGGAGGATGGGAGAATCCACTTCCTTGTTGTATTAATCATAAAAAAGAATGATGGAACCCTCATCCATGGGGTCTATAGATAAAACCCACTCAAAAATATTCCTTCATGCTCACTCACATCACCATCCATCGTAGAAAATTTGGGTAATCAACACCTTAGCCATGAGAGCTTTCCTCATATCAGACAAGGAACAACTTGAAAAATAAAAATACCACTTGACCTTTGTCTTTAGAGGCCTTAGATATACAAATAAAGACATTAATAAGGCACTGCAAAAAGCATAAAACTGGACTCAGCATAGGGTGAAAACACGAAGTTGGGAAACAATTTTATGACAACGGAGTGAAGAAAAGCTAGTGCTCGTGGATGAACACGTGAAAAAAATTCAACCTCAAACTCTAGGTTGAGAGTTTAAAAAACTCTAGGCCAACAGTTTGTGAGAGTTCAAACTCTCGGCGAGAGTTTAATAAAACTCTAGGCTGAGAGTTTGAATCAATCATCGCAATGTATTTTTTAAAAACTCTCGGATGAGAGTTTGAACTAAACTCTCAGCCGAGAGTTTGGAAGATATTTTTTCGACCGAGAGTTCATGGTCAACAAAACCTATGAAAATATATGGCATCTTTCTGGAACCTGCAACTTCAACAAGCCCAAACCCCTGCAAATTTTAAATATTATTTGTCGGACTTGGTAGCAATGTATTCATCTCCGAATCTAGTTTCCAATGATATAATAATTGTTTCATTTCGATTTGAATTTCTATTTATTAATATTTTTTTATAAACCTTATCCCTTAAGAATTTTATTACTCTGAAAATCACCCGAAATGAAAATTCAATATCATAACAAAGACAAAACCAAAAAAATTGAAATCTTCATAGAGATCATAATTGCCTTGTCCTCTTAAAAAGGGTGCTTTTAGTTTTTCCAATAAGACTCACACTAAAAACAAAATTGAAGCTCACCAACATGTGTCAATAATGCACCATTGTCTATACATATGTTGTTTCGATAAATAATAAAAAATTGTTCTCAAGTCTTAAAAAACTAAAAATATAGTCCATGCCCAAGTGTAGTGTGTGTAGATTATGATCATACAATTGTTTTCCCTAAAATGAATAACCATCTATCAAAAAATAGATGGCCACACAGGTCACTCATTATCCATACCTAAAATTTTCAAGTATATGTCATTGGTGGCCGCCAAATTTCTCCCATGTTATGTCCATAATTTTAAAAAAAAATACAAGTAGAAAGCGAATTCAATTCTCTAAAACATTTGTGTTTACTTCAAGTTGAAATTCCTAAGGGATTTATGGGTTTGAAGAGTTTGAAGTTGAAAAGCATAAAATTTAGCAGTTTTGTTTGTAAAAAACAAGCAAAAAATGTTACCCAACTTCGCGTTTTCACCCCATAAGAAGGAGAGAAAGACTCGTAATGCCTTCCTCCCATACATCCAAGGAGTAACTGACAGAACTGCAAAGGTATTGAGGAAGAAATAATTATGGACATCATTCAGGCCAATGGAAACCATTAGACAGAAAATGATGTCGGTGAAAGATAAGATTGATTGGCATCAATATAAAGGAGTGTATAGAGTAGATTGTTCCTGTGGGAGGAGCTATATAGGGGATACAAGACGTTCATTTCAAATAAGGATAAAGGAACATGTAGCTGACATAAGGAAAGAGAGGACAAATACTTTGACACTCGCTGGGAACTCTCTCAAAATGAAACACCATGTCTGCCTAGAAAATACGGAGCTACTCGCTGTAGAAGACCACTACTACAAATGAGGGGTGAGAGAAGCTTTGGAAATCATGAAGCACCCGAACAACCTGAATAGGGATGGGGGACTTGAAATAAATGAAATATGGCTACCTTTGATCATCAAAGAAGGTAATGGATAAAACCAAATATGATCTGCAGCCCTTCCTTCTCACTCTCCTTGTCATTATTACTTATTATTATCACTATGATCATTATTATTAATACTAATACTAATATTAATATTAATAAAATCGCTTGCACTATCCCTATTAATATTAATATTAATAGGTATTATGCTCAAACAATCACCAATACACCTGAACCATAACCTATCATATCCTTTCAGTTTATAATACATGAATGTGGCCTATGAATGCATTATGAATAATGATTATGTTATTGATTAAATTAATAAATTATTGAATTATTGTCATTAAGGACAATAGGGTTATTTGATCTTAAGAGCAAGTATTATGAAAAAATTTATTATTATAATGAACATTCATTTTATTATTAGTAATTATTGGTCATAATGTCTTATTATTAATTATTAATAAGCATTTGACATTATGAATAATGTTATTTGTGTACACGAATGACAATGGCCTATGAATGAATGCATTAGTTTATTGATTATTCATTATTATTAGGACAATAGGGTCATTTTATTATGAATGGAAAATTTTTATGAAGAACATTCATTATGTTGACATTATGAATAATGTGGATATAATTTTTTATTATTAATAATTAATTGAATGAACTATTTTCATTAAGGATAATAATTATTAATAGTTGAAGAATTTTAATAGAAAAACCTATGAATGAATGCATTATTTTATTGATTAAATTTATTATCATTTTATTATTAATAATTATTTGAATGAACTATTGTCATTAAGGACAATAAGTTATTTTATTATTAATAATGAGTATTATTGAAGAATTTTATTAATAATAATAATGATGAATTTTCTTTTGGAAGATGAAGGGATAGGTTATTATCATCGATAGGATTTGAAATGAAATGGAATACTTAACTATTTATACACCTCAAAAGCAACTCTTCTCTCCATATCTTGTCCTGAGGATGAATCTAGTTAAGGATTCGAAACGTCGACAATAAAAATGCCGACCGTGGATAATCCAGAAACCCACTTTTCTAAGAGACTCCTTGTCTTTTGCATTTTCACGAAAATCAATTACCATGGCTTGGTGACCACATAATAGTAATTTCAGTCCAGAATAGAACCCATGATCATGATCAGGATGGCTTGCGATAAAACCCCCTGTCCTTGAGTCAACAAATATATTTGCAAAAAGAAAACAAATATGTATTAGATTGTAAATTGCAAGACACTACCTTGGCTTGGTATCCAAATTCTAGTAGTGCCATTCACCGATACTTGCAGATCATGAATGGATTAACCTTTCATAGGATCTTCCAACTTCCAACAAATAGCTGCAAGTAATATCCCTAGTTGGGTGACTAGATATGGAGATGTCGTTCCTCCAAATATCTATGATCATGGTAGGTCGGCTTGTAATAAGACCTCCCATCTTGCAATTCATGATTATTTAGGTGAATTGTATTGAACTCCAAGATGACTAAGATGGGAATCAAAATATCGAAAAGAGACACCAGATTATACAAATTTACTTCCAACCGCTAATGGAACATAGAAAAGACAACCAATTACTCCTATGGCTTATTCATCAAATGAGATATTTCTAAAATGTTGGTTCAAAAAAGAAAGGATAAATTCACAATCTGCATGAACTACTTGCTAGATTTTATAGGGAGAACACTTTCAGGTATAGACCAACTAAAGTACAATCTGTCATGGCCATCCTAAATATTTCCAATTCACTTGATCTGAGAAGGACTACCCAATCAACTCTTAGCCAAAATGCTTCATTATTTAACACATTTTGAAGGGAATTTTTTTTTTAAAGAGAAAATAAAAATAAAAGAAAACAAAAGCAATCTTATGTACAGATAAGAAAATGCTTACCTCAAACAAAATATTTCTTTAAAAGCTGAATGTTTATTGGATAATTTTCAAGAAAACCCTCTAGTGTATGTAATCGGACAATACCAGGGCCAAGCGTTTCTGTGATAAGAAATGGCCCTAGCCACAAGCGTTGAAACTTAGTGTAATCATTTTTGTCTTTGTGTTGTTTGCCCCATTTTAATACCAAATCTCCTACTTGGAAGTCTTTCTTGGTTGATGATTTCTCATCAAACCATCTTTTAACTAATTGTTGGTATTGGTATAATTTGTTTTTGGATTTCTCCCTCTCTTCTTCTAATTTAAGCAATGAATCAATTATGTTTTGAAGAGGAGGAGAATCATCTTGTTGCAACGATTGGGACAACTGTAGTGAAGGAAGTAAAAGATTCGAAAGTAAAATAAATTCCTTACCATAAACCAAACAGTAAGGGGAATTACCAATAGCAACTTTTGGAGTTACTCGATCTTCCAAGAGAGCGTTATAAAGTTGAGTATTCCAATTCTTATGATGAGTGGCCACGGTCTTCTTCAACATATTTACCATATTCTTATTAGAAGACTCAACCATCCCATTCCCCTGCGGGTAATAATTGGCAGAGTATTTGATCTTGATTCCTTTCTCCAAGGCATATTGATTAAGATCAATGGAAGAGAAATAGGACGCTTTATCGAACACTAAATACTTAGGAACCCCAAACCTAGTGACAATGTTAATTTCAAGAAAATATATCACTTGATTCGTGTTTGCAACCCTAAGGGGAGCTGCTTCCACCCATCTGGTAAAGTAATAAGTTGCAGTTAGGATATGTCGATGTTGCAATGAAGAAGTAGGGGTTATAGGACTGAAAAAATCTAAGCCCCACTGCTGAAAGGGAAACTGGACAGTGCCTGGTTGAAGGGGGAAGGCTGACTTGTTGAATTTACCAGCACTCTTTTGACAAGCTTCACACTTTCTGGCAAAGGCATGTGCATCCTTAAACAAAATCAGCCAACAATACCCGGCCCGCAAGATTTTATGAGCTATAGTTTCTCCTACATAATGTCCTCCAGCAGGTCCTGCATGCAATTGTAATAAAATATCAACAGTCTTTGTTTTATCAAGACATTTGAGAAAATATCCATCATAATTCCTCCTAAACAAAAAATTATCGATTAATTGAGAAGGTTCATCCTTTAATCTCAAATCTTTGTGTCTCTTGAAGTCCAAATTTTGAGAAGCAAACCCATGTGTAAGAAATAATTTAATATCATCATACCATTCGGATGCAGGGGAAGAAATCACATTTACAATATCCTCAAAAACACCTTCCTCTTGGTTCCATTCACATTGTTCTTGTTGAGGATCATTAGATTGGGCGGCGAGTAAACACAAACCTTGTCCCTTGACAATCTTAGAAGGATTATTTCTAAACCATATTCCTAAAGGGAAGTCATTCAATGAGCACGCTTTTCACCAAGTTCCTTATGGATTAAGACATTGTGTATTGCTGCATAAGGAACAATTATTTTAGTTCTGGACTTTAAAGATATGGACTAAAATGTTTTACAGATTTGTAAACTGTGTAAGCTTGCTTATCAATTTTAGAATAATTCATTTCAGCACCTTTGAATGTAGAACTCATAAAATAAATGGGAATTTCAAAGTCTTCAAACTATTTCTGTGTTAACAAAACAACATAAGAAAAGTAAGTGGTGAATGTATAAAGAATAAAATCTTTTTTGAAATGTGGCGACATTAATGTAGGAGCTTCTGCGATAGCTTTTCTGATTTCAGCAAAAGAGTCTCTTTGAACATCAGACCACTTAAATTGGACATCCTTTTATATTAGATCTTGTAAAGGTCTCACTATATGAGAAAAGTTTGGAACAAATCTTTTGACAAAATTGATCTTTCCCAAAAAAGACTACATAGATTTCTTAAAACTTGGGAGTCTTATTTCAGCAATAGCATCAGTTCTCTCAGGATCAATAATCATACCATGTTTAGAAACTATAAATCCAAAAAATTTACATTTTGTCACCGCAAAGATGGACTTCTTCGGGTTCAAATAGATACCATACTTCCAACATCTTTCAAAAAAATGTCTAAGAGAAGATAGATGATCATGTCTATTGTTAGGAAAAGTGTTCCTATAGTAGGGGTGAGACTACCAACGTACTGGAGTAAAAGATAGGCATACAAGGTTTTGCAAGTATAATTATTAAGCAAAGAGATTAGGGTTTAGGAGAATTTGTACCTTATTCAGAAGGTTGATCCAAGATTCTCCTCTTGTTCTCCAATGCAACAACCTGAAAAAAAAACTTCAAACCTTCCTCAAACCAATTTGACTACAAATAAAATATTGATATTCATAAGATAATAAAACATAAAATTCTAATCAGATCTGAAACATACGTGAAAAAATAATATTTGGAAAGGGAAGAATGTTCGATATTTATTAATGAATGAAGCAAGTACATCAAATTATACCTTTCTTCAAGCATGGCACTTCATGAAACCAATATTCAAGGTCTCTTGCTCCTCTTCTCCAAGGATCCCAACCTCTGATAAGATGTGCTAGGGTTTACAAGAAACCAGGGCACAAGTGAGGGGGATGTGAGTCTCAATTCCTCCAGCATAAAATTATAATGGGCTTGGTCCCCTTCCATGGTCCCCCTCCCTCTCTTAGATAGAAAGTGAAGAAGATATGGTCGAATAGGAAGTAGTTACAACCGAAAAGAAGGTTCCAAAACCACCCAAAACCAACCATTTTTCGCTATTTTAAGTATTTTTAGTGTTTCTAAGGTACCTGCGATGTTGAACGGGGAAAACCAACGGGTACCCTAGACTTTTACCATATGAAACCTGCGTTGTTTTGTAAAACCCGCAGGTTTATAAGCCTTAAAACTGCGTTTTTGTGAAAAAATGGTCAAAAACAACCTTTTCTGGGGGTTTTCAGGAGAATATTTTGTCTACAAAATTGTTCCTAAGGTTATTACCTATCAAATGGGCCATGAATTAGGTAATTCCATTCATATAAAGTCCCAAATATGGCTCTTCTGTCCACAAATGTCCTTTTTTGTGACTCATAGTAATCTCATGAAGTGTCTCTTCTTATAATAAATAGTTATATCATCAAGATAAACTACCACAGAATTATGCATCAGGCCTCTAAAAGCTATGTCCATAGCTCTTTGGAAAGTAGCACCTACATTAATTAACCCAAAAGGAATTTTTCTATAAGCAAAAGTTCCCTGAGGTGTTCTAAATGCATTTTTGAGTTGATCAGAAGGAGTAACCAAAACTTGATTATAACCAGAGAAACCATCTAGTAAAGAAAACATCTCTGCACCGGCAACCTTTTGTAAAATCTGTTCCATGGGAGGAACATGATAATTGTCTTTTTCGTATGACTTATTTAAATTCCTAAAATCCACACAAAGTCTTATTTCCCCATTCTTTTTACGAATAGGGACTAGATTAGCTACCCATTGTGTGTGTCTCACTGGAAATATGATTCTTGTTGCAAGTAATTTCTCTAATTCTTTCTTAATAGACGGTTCTAGGCTAGGATGCATTTTCGTTAACTTCTGTTGATATGGTTTGACTTGAGGTTTCATAGGAATTTTATGCTAGATGATTTTAGTGTCAAATGTTTTTAGATCATCATAAGTCCATGCAAATACATCTTTGAATTCCTTCCATAGTTTGATGTAAGCTCTTTTTTCAGCATGTGAACAATCAATACCGATGTTAATCAGTTGAGGGTTATGATCAGTTCATAAGTTGGCAGGCTGATAATTCAGAGAAGAAATATGAGTTTTGCAGTTGGTAGCATTTTTGAATTTATCCTACAAATCGTAAAATTTCTCTAAATTAATTACTGATTTAGGAATTAAGTTAGAAGTAAATTGAGGATCTGATAGCGATTTTTCATGTTCAACTTCATCAATGGCTATGTCTTTAAAAGTGTCTTGTGCTGTTAAAAAATATAGGATTTTTTTATCATCATCAAATACCTTCTAGTTGGTAACATTATTTGGAATTGAAGGTCTATACATCAACCCAATGGAAAAACTATCGAAGGATCAACCCCCAGGAGGAATTAGTCTAGAATTAGTGTTAGCTAATAGATCAGCATCAAATTTCTATGATCTAGGAATAGACCTAATATGAAATGCTTTGAAAAAATTAGTTAAGTCTTGGACTTGCTTCTGATAGTTTATCAAACAAGGATATATGCAATGGATTTTATTTCTAACTTGTTTTACAATAATCTCATACTCTCCATAGAATTCTATAACTTCAGCACCTAAGTCAATTGCTTTTCTGAGACCTTGCACGAGAGCTTCATATTCAACAATATTATTCGTACACACAAATTCCAACCTACACGCAATCATAGTTTTGGTGCGTTTTGTATCTATTAGTACACACCCCGCACCGACACCTTCTTTTGATTTAGAACCATCAAAAAATAAAGTCCAAGAATTTACTTCTATCCTAAAATTTGTATTTACATTATATATATTGTGTACAATTGTGCCAGAAAAATGAATAGCAGTGTAATTTACAATTTCAGATTGACTTTCAATATTTTCAGGGGGTGAAACATTAGTAGGAAAATTTCCAAAAAATGTGTCAAACGTGTAATGTTCAATATGTGTGTTGAAATAGACAGTGGGCTCACTAGGATCATTTAAATTTGTGACTATCTGCCTCATGTATGGTTCTCTATTGATTTTAATTTTATCAGGTTGACCATTATATGGGAGACACAAATGGGACCAATGGTAGCAAAGTAACCTTTCAGTTTCTCCGACCAGTCTCTACTTAGCCACATGCCATAGGCTTCGAGAATATCAACAATTACAATGTCAATGGTATGATGAATTCTTGGATCGGAAGATAGTGTGATAAGGACATCTTTTAGTTCTCCTACTACCTTGACTCTTGATCTATCAAGTTGGACAATTTGGGTAGGAGAAGGTTCCCAAGAGACATTAAGGTTCTTACAAATCGAAAGAGGCATGACATTGGATGAAGCACCTGAGTCTATCATGCAATTATGCACATTCCTATTGAATATCTCAAAAGTAAGTAAAAAGGGAGGAGTCTTCTTCCCATATGGTTTTTGGCCATTTGGATTTGGAGAGGTTTCCATACTATTATTTTGAACTTCCCTAGATTTATTAAGAATAATGCTTTTAGGCAAGGTCTCCCTTATGGAGAGTATTTTGAGGAGTTCAAATACATAAATATTAGCCTTCATCTTTTTGAGATCATCAACTTGGTTATATTCAAATTCAGGAATGATTGTTTATTTCTGCAATGTAGCTTTACTTTTGTTGGGATTGGATGATTGTAGAGATCCCATGACACTTTCCCTTTACTATGAGTGTTGTAAGGATGTTGTACATTATAGACTGTTTTTGGTTCACATTCTTCTTCAACCATTGGTAATTCAACAAAATAATTGATTGCATTAATATGTTTATCTTGCTCTTCATCAAGAGGTTCAAATTCCTCAGTATCTTGTATTTTAGGGATTTCCTCGTTATTATCAGGGATGGTTTGTGACTCATTGAAAAGAGCTATGAAAATATAATAAAGTTCTTCTGAAGACAATCCCTCATCGGGGGTGGGAAGAGTTTGATTTTGAATAGGTTGATAAGGTTTTCTAAAAGGTTGTCTTACAAATCCTCTATTATTGGATTGACCCTCAGTATTTGTTTTTCTTAAGTCTACCATTTCATTTGATATATTCTATAAAAATTTCTTTACACTATCCCTATCAAAAGGATCTTTGTTTTGTATGGCAGGTTTAGGGATGTTTTCTTTCCTTTTCCAGGATGTGGAGGGTTGATCTACTTGAATATCTGGATTATCTTTCAAACCAAACATATATTTTTCTACCAATATTTCTTAAGCAAAATCTTCTTGCAGATTGTTTTTGTGCGCTCTTTTGACCCACATAGCGATAGGGATGGGTAGACCTTTAACATAGTAGGCGACCAATAATTATTTAGTTGGAAGAACATGATTCGGAATCTTGTTTTTTAAAGAGGAAAAACTTTGGTTGAAGTCTCTAACCCTTTCTTTCCCTTTAATTTTTAATGAGGATAAATCCATTACTAGATCTTCAGGGGTTCTTTCATCCCCAAATTTTTCAAGAAATAAGGTTTCAAAATCAGCCCAGGAAGTAATGGACCCAGCTGCTAAGGTGAAGTACCACATGGCAGCGTCTCCTTCAAAGGTGTAAGGAAATAATCCACAAACTACATCTTCATGTACAACATTTATGAGTCTAATGGTTTGCATAAAAGTCTTGATATGGTCATCTGTTTGTGATATATCATCAGGATTAAATTTAGGGATCCACTTCTCTGGAATTTTGGGTAATCTATGTTGGTCCCCAGGAATGAACACACCATCCAGACCTACCCATGGTCTATTGGGATGATCTTCCATTGGGTTGTTTGTTGAAGTAGAAGAACTTGAAGATGAATCACTTTCAGATGACTCCTCTGATGATGATGAAGATGAGCAAGGAGGTGATGGCGCTGGACCACCAAACACTATATAGGGTTGTGGATTATTCTGAGGTTGATTTGTCGCCTCAAACAATGGATTGTTTTGAGTTTCAGGGAAAAGTTCCTGACTAACTGTGTTCCGATTTTTAGTGTCAATCTGTAAATTGTTTATGGGATGTTGAGATAGTGATTGTCTCAGGTTACTGCTTGAATCAGTCCTATATTCTACTTTGGAGTCGAGATCTTGAGTACTTTGTATCAGTTGATCAAAAGTTAAAGTTCCTCTTGTTGGTGAAACAAAAATAGTCTCAGGTCTTCTGATCTCTTGTACAGTTACGGGAGTAATTGGAACTGTAGGTTGAGTCTCAGTTTGTAAAATAGTTGATGTAGATGCTTCTGATTGACTTCGGGTAATGATCGGTGTCCTGAAAGGAGAAGGTTTGCTAGTATTTCTTTTCGATGTGACTAATCAAGGCCCTCCTTCTAGCGCCATTTGTTGGAGCCTAGGATATGCTGGAAATGTCCCAGGAAGGAATGCAAAAGAGATAGCCCAATCTAAAAGCTTCAAATAATCCTACACAAGTATTATTCTATCCTTAAATTGTTTGGTATGGCTAACTCTGACGGATATTAGGCCTCTGTTGGCACTCAGAAAGTAATTCAAGTGGAGTTTTCTTTCTAAAGGGAAAATCTAAAAGTTAATTGCAAGATAATGAAAACAAAAACAAGACAATCAAAAAGGAAAGGAAATATAATCTACTTAATCTAATTAAAAAAAAATGGTTGTAAATTCTCAGAACAACCAAATCAAGGAATTTTGCTACTTGTCACTCTGATCAATGACAATTTAAATCAGATCTAATAGTACCTGCTTTGGTAAAAGGCAAGATAGTTAAAACCAATTTTGTTTTCATTCAAATATTTATATCATATGATTGTTCTGCTAAATATATGCTAACTGATGTAAATTAGCATTTTAAAATGACAATTCTGCAGTTACGAAAATATTGGATAAGATTATGTGAAACAGAGAAAATAATTTCCTGTTACTTTATCTTCATATGAATCATAAATGAAAAATCAAATACACATTCATATGCTTATGATTATATAACCAAAGAAAAAATGAAATATTGAATCAATGCAACAAAAACCATACTCATCAAGAAAACTTGATAAATAGATTACCAGAAAGAAAAAAAAAGATAAGAGAAGACTGATTGAATTTCATTAAAGACTGTAATAAATTACAATACTCCATGTGTAGTAGTGTATCTCCAATTCTTTTCTCTAGCATTTTACCCCCCTTTTTACATGAGATCCAAGTCTCTTTAAATAATAGATACAATAAGTTACAAAGAAACTAACTCCCATGAAATCAGGGATTACCAAATATTTGCTTAAGATTTACCAAGGGTAGATTGCCACTTGGAAAAAACATCTAAAGATCATCAATATCCTGATAATGAGCATGTTCGATATGTAGTTGAGATTTGCAAAGGAAAGCTTCGATATCCCTCTTCTTTGCCTTTGACCATTCTCATAAAAACACGTTCACCTTCATCCCTGAAGAAACTGGCAACTCAACCAACTCTTTGATTTATTTTATATGAACATGCTCTAGCTATTCAATACGCTCTTTAGACTGCAAATGCTTTTCTTCAACTTGTGTGATCATGAACTTAGGTGGAAGAGAATTTTCTATTTGATTCATAATAGGGAAATCCAATAATCCCAACAAATTATCATAAGCAAACCACTGTTTCCTGCAAGATTTATGTCCTTCTTTTGTAAGGTTTGTCCTCAATATACTTCTGCCAATCAATAACATCTTCAAAAGCCCTTGTGGCATCATTTCTTCGTTGATTATGATCACAAAGAATGTTGGAAAAATGTTCAAAGGAATTGAAAACATCTTGAATTTCATTCATACCTTCAAATAACTCAACTAAGAGATTTTTATAGTCATCATTTACTCTAGAAAAAAATTCTTTAAATTGATCTTTGGAAAACTGTGAAAAAGAGGAAATAACAAAAATTGACTAGGACAATTTCAGTTGTTGTTTAAGTGCTTTCAACTTCTCAACATACTTAGCATTATGTCCTTGGGATTCATGAAGTTGTTGCTCCAAATATTCATTATGTGATTGCATTTCCCGAATCTAAGACTCATACTTGTCCTTCAACTCCCGCAATTGAGATTGATATTGTTGATCCATTTCAACTTACTTCTTCTAAAGACCTTGCAATTCTTCTTCTTTCTTTTCAATTTCTTTGTTGAGTGTAGTGACAGAATCAAAATTGGCACCAGCAAAGGCTCCCATAGCAGCAGTTGTTTCCAAATATTCCTGTTTAACATCTGTGGAGGCTCTCTTCCATATGATCTGGTTGGGAACAGTACCCTAGAGTAATGTTCCTTCTCTAGCTCTTTTAGAGCATTTCTTCACTACTTCCTTCTTTGATTTGCTCCAGAAATACTCACAAAGAGAAACCACTGCATCTTCACAAAAATATGCCATCTCTTCAGACGTGGATTATAATACTTCTGAGAAAATGACTAAAGACATAGGTTGTGAAACAACAACGGTAGGGATAAGCATGCTCAGCTAAGATGAGGAGGTAGCAGTTGTTGTAGTAGTTAAGGATGAAAGATAAGGAATGGAAATCATGGATGAAATGACAGGATCTACAGATGCAGAAGAAACTTGCATTTCTACTAGGTTGAGGGAAGTCTCCATGGAAATAGTAAGTTGAGCAGATGGAGAAATAGGAGGAACAACATGGGTTGATGATGGCACAGATGGTAAGATAGTGGGAATGGTAACAAGTGGAGGGGATGTTATAGTGAGGGTGGTGGTAATTTCGGCAAGGGGAATTTCTAAGATAGAGTCCTCTATTAATGGATTTTCAATTGGATCAGAAAGAACTTGGGTGATGGATGTGGTCACTATCAGGTCAGTAGAAATAACCACTGGAAATGATAATTTGGTAAGAGATAACTCATAATCATGGTCACTCTCATCAACTTGCAACAATCCATTCCCTGCTACTGATGCTTTCATTTTTTGCTTCTTAGTTGGAGGGGTTGTAGCAGTAGCTTTGGTTTCAAGAGCAGAGCTCATCAAGGATAAGCTTTTATTCATTTCTTCAACTAATTGTATAAAATAATTTAGATTTGCTATAGGCTGGGGCTGTTGAGAATCATCAATTGGATCTTTTCCTTTCTTATCTTCCTATTGATAAGTCAAAATAAAAGGATCCTTAACTTTCTTTTTTTGTGTTGTCTCTGCTTCTCTCTCCACCATCTCTATATGATCCCTTCCTTAATCTGAGATTTGAGATTTCTATATTGCAGCACCTTCATCTTAAGCTCTTGCTGATACTGATGGATGAATCCCTTTTCTTCTTGAGTGGAATCCCTACTTAAGACATCTTGAAATGAATTTGCACTTTCATAAATAAAATCATTTTGTTCTGTTTCATGCACATAATTCCTCTTTATGTGTTATTTAGAAAAGTGATTTTCCAGGAAGGATTTGGGATCATGCATCCTTTTGGGAGCTTCCCAAGCTTTAGAGTTGTAACCCTCTTACCAAGAAAAGTGGCATGAGTGGAATTCTGGATGACCAAAGGTACAAGAGAAAGGGCAAAATTAGGCCAACCTTACCTTTTTGCTCCAATGCCGAGGGAAGACACCATACATTACAGTTTGAAATGAAATTTCCTCAATAACAATTATGTTAGGCACAATTCTAGGAAAAAGGTGAACTATTTTGTTGCCCCATATTTTGATGTAAGAAAAATATTCACCAACATACCAATTCCCCATAGTAGCAAGTAATTCCTTGGCCTATGAAGAGAAGGTGGGGGCATCCTCTTTGAAGATTCTGTAATAAATGGAGCCAAGAAATTAATCATAGATGTCATAAATGAGAGGTACAAAATTGTCTTCCCATAACACTGAACAATAAATATGGACAGGTGGCCCTTCTCTGCTCCAATTCCATCCCATGGTAGGAAAAGGGAAGGCCAAACAGACAACATCCATGACATAACTAGATAGGTAGAATGCAGGTTTCTTGGAAGTAGGCGTCTTCTTGTACTTTTCAATAGCTTCTTTCAAAACCACAGATAATATTTGTGCCCAGTTGAAGGATTCACTAGTGGTGAGAATATGATGTGATACCAGTTCCCATTCTGCCTTGAAGAACCTATAGTTGGATAACCCATATAATCTGCATAACATGGATTCCAATAAACAAAAGGGTTCTTTGAACCAAGCAACAGGGTACTTCCTATCAGGTTTTGGAACATAAATGGCAGGGTTGTCCATCCAAGCCTTAATCATTTCATAAAAATTAAAATGGATTGCAGAAGATTCTAGGAATTGTTTTGTAAGAAGTTGTTGGGGATTTTTGAGTGCATAAACCCTAGCAAATACTTCAGGTTTAAAATAGGCCAGCAAAGTATGATTTATATCATTAAAGGAACGATCAAGAGGGTCAACATTGTCCATGATCCATTTGACCTCATCGATATAAGGCTTTACGGATGACCTGTCCACAATTGCTAATGGAATTCTGGATTTGCTAATGTTAATGTAGGCTAGTTGGTCATGTTGGATTTCAGAAAAGTTATCATTGTCAAATATGGAGTAAATCCTAGACCGGTCTAAGCAAAAGGTGTCGGAAACCTTCCCATCGATATCAGAAAATATTCCGTTGTTAGCGTCTTTTATTCTCAACTCATCCATAACTGATTTAGACCCAGTGTTCCTTAACATGGGTGAAAATATGATTTCTGAAAAAATGATGAAAGGAAATTTCAATTAAAACCCCAATTCAGTTTCAGATTATTACGCAAGTGATTTGCAGGAAGTAGAGAAAAAATTACTTGTAAATTGATGAAGAAAAATCAGAATCCGTAGCAAGGAAAAATTTACAGCGACAAATTGTTTACAAAAGGTAAAATTGAAGCGTAAAATGGTAAAAAAGGAAAATTGATTTGGAGTATTTAAACCTAAAAAAAAAATGTCATTAATAATATTAAAACATAATCGTAGATCTAAAACACACCAACGCTCAAGATTAAAAATGAATTTATGAAGGAAATGTGGAAATGGAAAATCGGGAAATGATTTTCAAAACTTAGCAATTTCATCCTCCCACAATCCACAATCCGATGTGGGACGGGAATGCGGAACAAATATTAAGAAATCGAGAAGTGGAAATGCTAACCCCAATCCGCAATTTGAATGCCGGAGATGCGGAAATGTGGAACTAATTCTAGAAAATTTATCGTTTTCGCAATCCGCAATCGGAAGGCTGGAAATGCGGATATGCGGGAATAGTTTTAGAACATTTATCATTTCCCCAATCCGTAATTGGAAAGTCGAAAAGACAAAAATACGTAAATGCGGGACTGCGGAACTATGGGAATGATTTTGGATAACTTAAGGTCTCTGCAATCCGCATTTCGCAAAATATTTACGGAAATCAGAAATTGTGACATTTGAAATTGTATCATTTAATTGATGTTCGACGTCTACAATCCACAATGTAGAATGCGGAAGCAAAAATTCAAACTTGAAAATCGCCATTTCCACAATCCGTATTCCGCAATTTTTATAAAGGAAATGTAAACAAAATTTTGCGGAAACAAAAACAATGGTTTTCATTCAAATGTTTTAATGTCGGAAGCAAATGATAATTGACCAAAAATAATTTATTGAAACCCTTGGACTATCATAATAAAGGTAACAAGCCTCTAAATTACCTAAATCATCACTAAACTGGAGCTCCCATTTCTTTAGAAAATGGGATCTGTTGTGCGAGCAACAGGTCCCTATACCTGCATGTGTAAAGTTATCTGTAGAATAGTGTCCCAAGACATAGGAAGAGGAAGAAGATATGGCACTAGTTCCATATGCTAGTGTGGTTGGCAGTTTGATGTATGCAATGGTTTGTACCATACCGAACATTGCTCATGCAGTGAGAGTATTGAGCAGATATATGTCAAAACCAAGGAAAGAGCACTGGAAAACTGTAAAGAGGGTCTTCAAATATTTGTGTGGCACTACAAATTATGCAATCTGTTACCAAGGAAGACCTGGAGTGGACAAAGTAATAAATGTACATGGATTTGTTGATGCAGACTAGGATGGAGATCTTGATCATAGAAGATCTACAAGTGGGTATGTGTTTAACCTATTTGGAGGAGGTATCGGTTGGATGAGCAAGAGACAGGTTGTGGTTGCACTCTCAACTACAGAAGCTGAATACATGGCAACCACTCATGCAAGTAAAGAAGTTGTATGGTTGCAGAGATTATGTTCAGGTGTTGGGTTTGTACAGAAAGCTGTAAGGTTAGATTGTGACAGTCAAAGTGCAATCTTCATGGAAAAGAACCCTACTTATCATGATAATACAAAGCATATTGATGTGCAATATCACTTTGTGAGAGATATGGTTGAAGACAAGAAGGTGTTGTTGAAAAAGGTTGATACTTTGAAGAATGTTGCAGACTCATTAACAAAGTCTATGAGTATAGAGAAGTTCTCTTGGTGTAGAGAATCTATGGGCATCGATGTCTTGAACCTATGACTTTATGAGTACATGACTCATTATTATGTAGAGAAACCAACAAGTGTGAAAATGTTGGGTATTTGTTATATTCTTTTCATGTGTGTGGTGGGGGATGGTGTGTCTGTCTACAACGTGCCTGACGATCCCTCCGGTTGTTTTCGGCTATTTTTGGGAATTTCCTAAAAACATGTAATTCAATCCTAGTTAAGGGATTGGGGTCTATTTTCTAATACGGGTTAATGGATTAGGGTATTGCATGCTGCGGAATACCTATATTGTGTTGTGAGAATTCATAATGAGTATGAGAAAATAAGAGGTGCGGCTCTAAGTTTTGTTGGTTTTATCAGTTAAGGGTTTCTAAGGTAAATCTTTGTTTATTATGTGTGAATGCTATGGTGTAATATTTTTTTTGCTTAAAAGAATCTATATGCTTTGCTTATCTGCACAGGTTTAAAACTTACACAAGGAAGTATTTGGTAACATCTTTGAGGCTCATAAATCCATGGAGGTCCAAATGGCCTAGTTCTAGCAAGTGGCAGTGAGGCAAGGATTCATTGCGGAGCTATTAAGGGAGGAACTAATTTGTAGCTTCAAATCAATCAGAGACACAAACATGATGAGACTCTCTGGAAGAAAAAATTGCTTGTCAAATGGATTAAGGAAGGGGAAAAAACATAAAAAATTTCATGCCTCCATGATTCAACACGGGCATAACAATCACATTTCTCATCTCTTTAATGAGCATGGTTCTAGAATTACCAAGCATGAGAATATCAAGGAGGAGATTATATCATTTTTCAAACAGCTTCTTACAGAACCTCCTAGCATAAGGGAAGAGGCTCTTAACAAGATTGTCTCACACATCCCTTCCCTGGTGATTGCTGATCAAAATGACAATTTGTTGCGTAAAATCTTAATGGATGAAGTAAAAAAAGAAGTTATGGACATGCTGACAGGGAATCCCCTGGTCCCAATGGCTTCACCACTGCATTTTATCAGCATTGCTGGAAAGTCATCCAAAATGATGTTTGGCTTGTGGTGGAAGAATCTTGAACTGGCTTGGATGTTCTACTGGATCTCGGCTCTACATTCCTTACTGTCATCCCCAAAGAGATAATGCATTCCTACCAGGTAAATTCTATCCCATCTCTCTCTGTAATTTTATTTTCAAAATCATTTCTAAAGTCATAACCAACAGCTTAAAGTCGATCTTGCCTAATCTTATCTCGGAAGAGCAATCAAGCTATGTTGAGGATTCCCAGATACTTGACAGCATTATCCTTGCTCATGAAACCATTCATACTCTAAGAACCTCTAAAAAATTTGGCATGCTTCTCAAGTTGGATATCTCGAAATATTTTGATAAGCTAAGTTGGTGCTTCATCTATAGAATCCTTACAGTCTTTGGATTCTCTCCCTTGTGGGTGAACTGGGTCCTAGCTTTGGTGTCTTATGCTTTTCTCTCTATTTTGGTAAGTGGATCCCCTTTTGCTACCTTCACCCATTTTTGGGGGATTCACCAAAGGGATCCCCTCTCCCCCTTCCTTTTCATCCTTATGTTGGAAGGCCTGGGCCGCACAATCAAAGATGCCATGCATAATCATCAGCTCAAGGGTCTAAAGCCAGTGAATGATGACTTGGCTGCTTCCCATATTCAATTTGTTGATGACACTGTGTTAATGGGTAATCCCTCTATTAAGGAAGCCAGAACCTTTCAATCCATTCTCCAAACTTTCTCTGAGGCCTCTAACATGGCTCTAAATGCCGACAAATCTAAAATCTTATTTTTAATACTTCCATTACTCTTCAACTGTCGATCGCTTGATTTCCGAAGTTTAAATGCAATGCTCTGTCATCCCAGTACTTGGGTGCCTCGCTCATTGCCAATGCTTCACATAATTCCTCTTGGGCCTCCTTATTGGCAAACATGGAAAAATGTCTCTCCAAATGGACATTTTTCTCACTTAATCTAGTTAAGCGCTTAACTCTTCTTAAGTTCATTCTCTGAAGCACACCCACTTATCTCCTCTCGGTCCTTGTTTCTCCCAAATATATTCTAAAATCCCTTCAAAGCCTCCAATGATCCTTCCTTTGGATTTGTTCTAAAAAAAAACATAAAATGGGCTTTAGTGGCTTGGTCCAAGGTTTGTTTTCCCAAATCTCACGGGGGACTTGGCATTCTTGATACATAAATTGAAATCAATGCCCTTGGAGCTAAAGCTTGGTGGAGATGGTTGCATAACACTTCCTCTCTCTAGGGACAAGTATGGAAAAAAAATATGCCCCAAATCTAGAAGAAAAAGATTTAATCCACATGGAAGGTCCCTCTCCTAGGTCAACAATGTTAAACGCAACCTAGCATAATAAGCAGCTCATCTAGAATCACTTCTTTTGGGAGGTTCGTAACAATCAAAATGCATTATTTTGGGAAGATGCTCGGTTGTAACCTTCGAAGCTATCCGAATCAGTCATCCCCTTAGGGATTCCCGTTATGCTTCTAGGAAAATTTTGGTTGCACATTACTGGGATGCCCTTGAGGAATGCGAGCATTGGTGAAGATGGATGGTCAGAGACCAAAAGCCGAATGCTCCCCTCGAATTTCAATGGGATTTTTTTTAGGAGGATCTCCAAGCTAGATAGATTCACACCCACCATGGATATGATTTTCTTCATTGGGACCATTCTAGTTCAAGGAACTTATCTCTTAAAGAAGATAGTGCTATCTTGGTTCCACATGACCCCAGACCTAATGAAAGAATTTGGTGTCAAATTTTGACTTCTGACCTTTGGCCCAAATTCTCCTCTTTTCTTTGGCTTGTTGCGTGGGGAAAAATCCTCACTTGGGACTTCCTTCTCTGCAAAGGATTTGAAGTTCCTTCTAAATGTTACCTTTGCAATAACCATTCTGAAGAAATGGAGCACCTGCTAAACTAATGCACATTCACCTCAGGTCTCTGGGATAGTGGGGCAATCATCTTTCAACAAACAAACCACAACAAAGGAAGTATCAAAGACACTATAGACAATTGGAGATTTGTGCCTATGCCAATAATATTGTTAACATAGTATGGAAACTCTATCGAGGTTTCCTTCTTTGGGAAATTTGGAAAGAACAAAATAGAAGAATTTTTCAAGTAGTCACTTGAGAGGTCAATCAGATATGGCTCAAGATCCACTCCAGCATCAAAGAAACCATCCTCACCAAAGATTGGGCTTCAGTGGATTGGCATGGGAAACCGAAGGACACTTGCATCTTACAAGATTGGGATTTGTTTCCTCCATCCACTCCTCTTCTTTCTCCTAGAGAAAGCCCCAAAGTTTCAAGTCCCACCTCTTTGTCACCTTTGGAGCAGGGCTTCAACAAATTAATTTTCGATGGTGTCAACAAAGGACTTATGGGGCCTGCTGGTTATGGTGGAGAGTTCAAGGATAGCGAAGGAATTATTCTCATAGATTATGCTAGTTCCTTAGGTAAAGAAAGCAACAACATTGTGGAGATTTATGCCAATGCATATGGCATTCAAATTTCCTCCCAAGCAAACTGCTCCATGCTCATGGTTGAAGGCGACTCCCAAATTATGGTCCAGCTTCTCAATCAAGCCATTAATGGATCGTCTATCGCCAAAGTCTCCCCCAGTTGGCATTTAGCTATGAAGCTGGAATGGCTCTCCTCCCTTATTCTTCAAATTGAAATCATTATTCCCCAACACGTCAAGCGTGATGCCAACAAGGTGGTGGACAAACTTGCCAACACTGGTGTCACCTTGAACTCTGGAAATCTTAATACTACCTAGCTCTCAGTCATCCAAACTTCGTTAAAAACCTAGTGTATGAAGCTAACGAGGCAGAAGTACATGGCTCCCCACATTGGGTTCTATGAAGATGCCACCCATACTACATGACAACTATTCATCGGGATGTTTGGCTCTTGTCGAGTTCCACGCAGAGGTTGATGAAGGTGTAGGTTTACTTCGGCATGAGAAGGTCGAGCTTCGACAGTATGGCAATTCATGGTCGTACTGGTTTTTGTACTAGTTTTTTTGTTTTTGCAAGCTACCCTATGCTAACACAATTGTTATGGAAATCATTGCAAAGGATGGCTGGGTTGGTTATTGTTAGACAACATAATATGAAAAATATATAAAGAAAATAAAGAGAGACAAGATGAGTAACAAAGGCAGAAAAGGCTTCACATTAACGAGTAATTAAGCTATATAGCATATGCACAAGGATGCACATATATATTACAAATAACCATAACTGTCATGTAACGTTATAACAGTTAAAAAAGATAACTAATAATGATTAATCTTTAACATCCCCCCTTAATCATAAGTTAGTTAGCGCCTGAAAACCTGCCTCTACTTGACAATCCACAATGTGTCAAGCAAATTCAGAGAGTAATAGCTGAAAAACTCTCTGACATAAAAACTAGCAGAACCTCAATTTTCTGCTAAATGGGCGGTTTTAGGATGACCACAAACCAACATGGCTCTAACTCTGGCTCTGGTTATTGCTCCGACTTTGGCTAGGAGGATCTGGCTCAAGGCTCTGGCTACTGGCACAAGTTCTAGCTCTGGATCAAGTTATGGCCTTCTCGATTGATAGGTCTCCAACACTAAACTATCAATCAATCTACAATCCATCAAACTTCGAAACTTGAAGTCTGACAATCATCATTGAGTTCCCCCCTGTCAGCTAAAAGAGGAGAAGTTCTCTGAAAATGTAAACAAGCAGAACTTCATGTTTTCTGCTTAATTGATGGTTTTAGGATTACCACTAACCATATCAACAACAATGAGGTGGTTTTAGGCTTACCACTAACCATGTCAACTAGAAGCTTGAATGACTTCTATTGAACACAAAATTGTACCAAGAACTATGAAACTTGGAACTGACATCTTTATTTCCCCCCTGTCAGGGACAAGTACACTTACCATCTACAGTAGTAAGATCACCAATTAAACAGGTTTGTACCTGTGTATGGATACGATTGTAAGATCGTTCCAACAACTTGGCCTCCAATAACCAGCGCCAAGTACATAACCAACCAAAATGTACCTCTTTCCTCCTAATTTTTGGTTGCTTCCAACAATTAACTCATGCATGATTCTTCTTCCCACAAAGACTACATGGGTGAAGATCAAAACATTGAATTTTTTTATGCCCAACTCGGTGACAGTGTTGGCACTGTTCACGTTCTTCATTCAACAAATGAACACCATCATCAATACATGTATCATCATCTCTATCAATATTTGCTTTAGAACACTGATTATCATCCTGTAACTGCACCTTTTCCAAATCATTAGCATTAAACATAACTCCACCACTCACAAACTTGATTGGTTTGGAATAATTAGGGATATGAAAAGAATCCTTATCATTATCAACCTTTTCAAACCCTATACCATATTGATTACGTTTAAATGCAATTTCTTCCCAAGGACGAACAATATTATGCTCATCCACTTTATCCTCTTTGTTGTCAATGTCATCAATTGAAACTACATTGAACTGGTGCTCACAACCAATAGGTACATGGTCATCATCATCATCCTTTTGACATCGAACAAGACATAACTCATCTGATAACAATCTGTTTTGAACTTTTAACATGTCCATCTTTTTGTTCATTAAGTGCAAACAGGTAACAACATTTGTAAGTATCCCTTTACTTATAGAAATTTGATATTCTGAATTTGTTATGATTACTGCATGTAACTTTTTGAATAGTTCTTCAATGTAATCCATATTTGAAGTAAGAAGCGCTCAAAATACTTTGAACATCAACAAATCTCCTTATAACTCCAAAAATAATGCAATTATACCTTATAACTCCAAAATAATATAACTTTGGAAAGATTCAACTACCTTGCTCCTTATAACTCCAAAAATGACAAAACTAACTCCAAAAATGACAAAACCCTTATAACTCCAATCAAAATTTTCTTTTAAAGCTTTTATAACTTTATGGTGCCAAACCAAATCATTTTTATTTTTTTTTATTACCTGGATGCTTGAAACTTTGTTTTCTGGCAATGGCAATCTTCAATCTTTCACTTGGTGGCTTTCCACTTGGTGGCTTCTTCGCTCTCAGCAATTTCTCTATATGGATCTGGCTGTAATTGATCTTTCATGTCCTCCTTCACAAGAGACTTCATTCCTTCTCAACGATGTCTTTTTCAACTGCCCAACACAATGCCTTTTTCAACTGCCCAACTGCAACGTCTTCTCTTCCTTAAAGAGCTCTTTCATATGCAGGTTTCTCTCTGCAATATCAACACTCAGCAATATGGGCTTCTCCTTCACGCACTGCTTTTGTTTCATCACCAGTGCACGTCCCATTCAATCCTTCATGTAACTAATTGCTCAATGCATAGCAATTCCCAAGCTCACGCAGTTGAAGCTACCAAAACCTGTTTCGATAAGATGATATGTCTTGATGTAACTATCTCATACGCTGGTCTTCGCTAGATCATAAGTTCTCATCGTTCATAGCTATAAAATCTATGGCTATTGTTCATCTTCTGAATGTAATCTTCTCCTGTCACATAGAGGCCTGTCCACATAGCAGTATATCCGTAGCAGTCCACATAGATCCAGCAGGTTAGTTAGTACTCTCTTTTATAGCAGAAATTTCATACTGTATCAACGTGGGCGCATAGCATCAAAGTCTTTGTACTCCAACATTGATAATCCTTCTTCAGTTGTCGAACCATACACATGATCAAATTCTTCTCTCTTTCAAATCATTCATATGTATTCCACTCAATCTGTAGCATTTTCCTCTTATTCAATCACAACATCAATTCATATATCTTAGATGGCCTCTACATCAATAATCCAAATGCAAAATAATTTCTGTAATATAACAGAAACATAATTCTTTAGATCTGCATTCTTCCATCGGTGAACAATGGCAACTCAACCGGATTCTGCTCCAAAACAAATCTTTAGCGATCACGGGTGGCTATTCTTTCCCCGTGATCTTCATAATCAAATCAATTGAAGTACTCTCAAGACAAAAGAGTGGTGATGGCATCTTGTAGAAGAAATTATATTCGAATATGAAAATCTGGACAGCAATAGTGTTTGACCAAATCTTTATATTGGTCCACACTCATTCATGCTTCTACTGGCAGTTAACTCGAACTCGATCTCAAGCCAATGAACTTAAGAAAATGAAGTAGCATCTAATTCTTTTAAAATATTACCCAACTCCTCAAACATTCCTACCATAAAAAACAAATCTTCCATTTTAAAAATCTTTGTAGCTAATTGTTCAAAAGAAAACCTTTTCAAACTTATTTCTCCGAATAATGAATTATTCATTTCTTAGAATTCGTTCAACATCTCATTCATTGGTTTTACAATTAATAAAAACAGAGATGCATTCCAATAGTGTTTAGCGCCTTCTATCATTTGATCTTAAATGACATAAATTCTGTAAATAAAATATACAGAACCTGTTCTGCACAGTGGGCGTTCTCTTTCACGGATTGAAGAGCAGCTATTTTCTTAACACGGCTTTCTTGACTACTTCTATGCATCAGAGGGTTCATACAATTCTTGAAATCATTTTGTTCCTCGGCTCTTCACCCGCTCTGTATTTCTTCTATCCCGCTCTATACTTCTACTCTCCTTTCATGTCCAGGCCTTTAGATCCTTCGCTCTTCATAGCACTTTCATTAAGGGCGATCAACAATCCTCTTACAACATTCCTATGATAACAACATTGCTGTGATAACAACGACAGACACTCAACGATCTTTACATTCATGACCCATAAACAACTGGCCTATCTTTATGCGCTCTGATATCACTGCTAGACAACATAATATGAAAAATATGAAAAATATATAAAGAGAGACAAGATGAGTAACAAAGGCAGAAAAGACTTCACATTAATGAGTAATTAAGCTGTATAACATATGTACAAGGATGTACATATATATTACAAATAACCATAACTGCTATGTAACGGTATAATAGTTAAAAAAGCTAACTAATAATGATTAATCTTTAACAGCTATCGGGTCTATGGTTCTCGGCCACCAAAAATCCATGTTTATTCTGGCCTAAGTATGATAAAGCGCTCTCTGTATTCTCTGCTCTCCCCCAGCATTGAGTTCCCTGTTGATTTCCTTGAGGTTATCATGGTGCGCATGAAGAAGACTGAGCACAAGCTTCCTCGGGGAGCCAAGCGCATGCTTATGCCTCGGTTTATCTCTGAGCAACACAAATCTAAGTTGAGTTTTATTGGAATGGTCTCGCTCGCTACTCATGGTTTTTCGCAAGAAGATTGTTCCGGATCATGATGATGAAGCTGGCGGCAGCAACGAAGCTCCACACATAACCATTTCCGATGATCTGTGACTCGGGGCTTATGTACCTCCAGGCCGATGCCAGCCTTAGTGTTGACTGGTAGAATGATCCGCCCACTAAGTGCTCAAACCAGGTTTGTGCGAATAGATGCTCACACATTATTAAATAAATCAAGTTTTATCTTATTTAGAGGGTTGTTAGAAATAGGGGTATTTTGGGATGCTTTTCATGATTCACATGCCTTGCATGGAGGTATATGACAACATAGGCATTAGGATGGAGTAGGGAGTGAGATACACTCTATTCATGGCATGAATCCATTAGTAAATGCATGAGGATCTTTCAAAGTGTTTTGGCTCATGTATCTATGAGTTTTGCATGTACAACTATTAATTAAAAATACATACAAAAATGACTTTTTATCTACATTGATAATTGATATTTAGTTTTAGGTTTACAATGACTACATATCAACCGTGTTCCGTCTCCTAAACTAATTTCTAATCTCATGTCTTTTTATTGCTAGATATATTAGTAATTAGTCTAGGTTTTCAAAATCGATATGTTATGTTTTGTATATATTATGTTTTGTCTTTAGGTTAATTTCACTAACTATCAATTGTAAGAGAGTACACAGACATAATAGCCGTATTGCTTTAAAATCTTTCATAAAAAAACAATTCTACTATTGGTGATCATATTATGGTTGCCCTCGTTTATTAAGTGGCAAGTCAACCACTACAATGGTGGTATATTTTTTACTTTGTTTTTAATATTTCAATTTAGTTGGAGTTTTAAAAATAGTAGTGTTGATAGTCACAGGGAGGTAATGTTACCATGGTGAGTGTTATATCATGTAAATGCTAATATAAATATAAAAAAAGTCCACCAAAGATGTTGTTAGGAAGAAATGAGTGGGCTATGAGTCCATGAGAGGGGAGGATGAAAGGAGGTTGTTGAGGAGTGATCAATTAAATAATGTTGCCTCATGTAATTTGGAAAAGTATTAAACATTTTCTCATTCTTATTAAATTATTATTTATATATCATTAACTTAAGGAATCATTTTGATAATGCATCATATTTTCTAAGAATGCATGTATGCCTTATACATTAAGAATTATATAAGGTCAGATTTTATTTTGGGGGATTAACCTCTTCCCCATAATTTCTCATTCTAATTTCAAAGGATGGAAGGAGGAACCTATATGCCCTTTCATCATTTCTATCATGTTTAAGCTATTTAAAAAACCTCTAAGATTGAGTGATAGGGGAGTTTATGGCAAGTTAGAGGGGTTGTTGTTGGTAGGAGAAGGCATGGGATGATTTTGAATGGAGAATATAGGGTTTTAGAGTAAGCCAAGATATTGGGTAGTTTGAGAACCTCTTCATACTTGTCCCTTATGACTTTTAACTACATATGATCCAAGGTCTACCAATTGATGCATTAAGTAGGTAATTAATGGATTATATATTTCCGGGGACTTTTTATAATAAAGAATTGGAGGGGGATGAAGTTCGTAAGGAACTGTTTAGCATGGAAGGGAAAGTTAGGACTTTGTGTTGTGTTTGATTGGAGGAAAAAGACTAGGTTTGATTGGAGATTAAGCGAGATGCTTATAAGAGTTTCCTTGAGAGAAATAATGGTAAGTGTTTTGTTTTGATTGTAATGTGGGTTTTATGGGTTGGGTTAAGTGAGAAATGACACCAATAACCGTTCTTTTTCCTTGTTGTCGCATAGTTTGACTAGGGGATGGAATCTACCATAGATTCATATGGTTGGGTGGTGCATCACTTCTTTGAAACTAGTTTGGAAGACATATTTATAATTAAAAATAGTTTTTATCATTCTTTTGGTTTCTATAATGTAATTTCCTTGATATCTTTTGGTTTTTTTTTTCATTTTTGTTACGCACATGGAAAAATGGAAAAATAGTTTTTATCATTTTTTTTTCATTTTTGTTACGCGACACACAAAAACGCAACATTGCAGCAGCATCATGTTGCACCAGCATGTTTATACCTTCGGCGTTCCTTTTTCCCACATTAGTCGTCTCTTCCCGGATTTCTACGGGAAGGCCTCGCCGGCAGGTATCAAAGACGGAACCTATCATCCAGGCCACCTCCTCTACTCTGATATACTCGAAGGATTCGAGTCGCTTGGTGCTGAAAAGCTCCATGAGGCTTAATGATGTGTTGTGAATTTTAGGTGCCACCAGCACTGAAGAAGCCAACAAATGTTCCACAGGTATTGCTTGATGCGACAGCAGGATTCGAAACTAACTTTCGACAATGCATGGCATAGGTGTCGAAGCAGATTCTGTAGAGATGTGTGACACTTTGAAACATAGGCCATGAATGGCATGGCCAGCAGGATTCGAACACCGAGTAGTCATTTATGATCTTGTTTTGAGTTATCTGCCCATCATTCTCAATTTTATCTTTCAACGACTGACTTTCAACAAGAGCAGGGATGGTGATTCCGGTTGAGCCCTGAGAGTAATTATTGGCAGAGGCAGGAGCTTCATGAGGTGGTACTGTAGTGCTACATGACTCTATTATTGATTCATCGCATGCCGATGATTTTGCAGCCTTATAATTATGCAGGCCTTGCTCTTGCAGACTCGGAGATATAAAAGTTGTATTAGTATAGAAGCTCTGGTCCGTATGGCTATAATTAGCATTATTCCATAGCTTATCAGAATAAGAAATCAAAAACTACAAAACTCGTTTCATCCTGCAATCATTCTCCCATCTTCAATAATACGCAGGGCCGTAAGTTACCAACTCTTTACACATCAGCCTTAAATGATGAAATCCATTCTGTCAACATCAAGAGATTTCTCTGGAAGAAATTTCAATCCTCGTACAGCAAACGCATACTCTTCGCTTGTCACATGGACTTCGTGTTAGTTCGTCTTTCACTCGTTCATTTGATTTTTCGTTCCCAAATCTTCACCATTAAGTAAACGAAATTCGATTTCAACGCAAAAACAAAACAAAAAAATCTCGACATTTAGTTGGAGAGATCGACAATCACACGATACCAGCTACGTGCAAGAATTAGAAAGAACAAAGGAAAAGGTAGAACCAATCAGAGACCTCGTACTTGTATATATATATGAGGCAGCCAAGCCAAGAAAAATTTAAACTCGTGTTTGCATTTTCATCATATATTTGTCTATTTTATCATACGAGCAAGACAAAAAAAAGTACGTAACTCCGGAAAACCCGTTATCCCGCTTGGAATACACCATAATGCATAAATGCAAGCACATGAAATTCTCCACAACAGCTAAATCTTTGACAAATATAGAACTTATAATAATATATAAGTTATAACCTAACGTAAAAGTCCAGTCACACTCAAAATAATATGAATATAGTCACATTCAACATAGTATAGTCGAGTCACACTCAACATAATTTGAATATGACTTTATTAGTACAAAAGTTGCCTTTCTTAAAGAAAAATAATTGAATAGAAAACGTGAGAAGTGTTTTGTTCAAATTATTGGAGGGTTGTGGAAAGAATTATTTTAAAAATATTGATCATTTAAAATTATAAATTGTATTTAAATTCAACGAAAATTAGTGGTGTTATAAAAATTTAAATGATAAAAAAAAATTAAGTTATTATAAAAAGGTGATAAATTTTAATTTAAAAATAAAAAATATATATTATAACATAAAAAAAATTGAAAATAAAAATCATTGACTCTCATTACATTTTAATTTAAAATTTAAAATTTAAAATTCATTCTAATCAATCACAAAAGAATTCATTCATTCTAAGAAATCGGAAAAAATAGGACCCATACTAAACTTGAAAAGGAAATTTCACCTCATACCAATTTGGGCACCTTCGCAATCTTTCCACCAACATATTGATACACTGCTTACAATGATCTCATACTCTGAATCTTATAAATCTCAGAGAATTAGCAGCAATATCCATGTTTCTTTAACATATAAAATAAGTATTATATATATATATATATATATATTAAATTTTATGAAGTATTTAGCTTATTTTCAACTATCGGTGATTTTATCTTATTTCTGCTGACTATTTCGGAAGAGTTATGTTAAGACTGTTAAGTTTGCTGACCATCTCAATGGATTTCATAAAATTTATTTAATTTTAAAAAAAAATATTTAATTTAAAAATATTTATCATGCCGACCATCTTAAAAAACCCTTACAAAACCCTGGGACACCTAACATTTTAGAATTTAGAATTTGAGTGACCGGAATTAAGATAAAAACTCCAAAATATTTATTCTAAATGTTTGTTTATTTATATTATTAGTAGTAGTAAGAAGTCAATCTGCTTTAATTTCTATTAGTTTTTAATTTTATTTCAAGCTTTTTAAAGTTTTGTAAATTGATAGAATAATTCTTACATTTTAAAATTTAAAATAAATATTTTTATTATTTAAATATTATTTTAAATTTTACTGTTGATTAAAATTTATGATTGAATTATTTTATTTGATTTGAAACACATTTTTCACACAAAACAATATTTAAAAATAAAATAAAATATATAATACATAATACTCAAAAGTGTATTATGAATTAATAACAACATTAATAAGATGTAAGTAAATAATTTAAAAAAACATTAAACAAAACATCGCCAAATGTATTGAGTTAATGTCACTAACAACCCTGATGCAATAAGTACCAATAATTACAAAAGCTCAATGACTATTCTCTCCTCGATAACATACTACTTGCATTATGAGTGCGTCTCTACTTGCATTCGTTCATGCGATGATATTATTTCTCTATTTTGACTTTGGAAAACCACTAAAAATACAAGGTTTCAAAATAACAATGATTACTAATAAATATTTATTTATTTTTTCTTTTCAAGAGAAATATTTGACTTTGGAAAACCACTAAAAATACAACGTTCCAAAATAACAATGATCACTAATAAATATTTATTTATTTTTTATTTTCAAGGAAAATATGTTAGGGTCTCAACAGAAGGAGCTTCGCCTTATGGGAGTTTTAATAAACATTTAAGTACTTATTATATGAATGTAATAATAATTAATTAGATAATATATTTTGGAATATTTATGAAAGTTATTTAATTTTTTTTTTTATGGATTACTTTTATTTATAATATCAAATTTAACTTAGATTAAATTTGATTATATCAATATAATAATTGATTAATTGATAGGCTATCATTAATAATTGTATTTCTATTAATATTTCAATTTTTTTAAATTTCAACATTATTTCGGTTTTTTTTTATTTCTAGATTTTGTTAATTATTTTATTTATTTTTTATTAAATTTTTATTAACATTTTATTTTACTTTTAATTTTTAAAATCTACAAATCAAACTATAATATTTATTATCTAAATTAAATTATATAATTAATATTCAAAGAACAATTAAATATTAAAAAGTATTTACTTTTATTTAATGTAATATAAATATAATTTAATATTTCATAGATAAAAATGTAAATTTTATGATATATAAATTTTTATTTACTTTTATAAATAATATAAATTTTGATTAATTAAATATTAAAAAGTATTTACTTTTATTTAATGTAATATAAATATAATTTTAATATTTCAAAGATAAAAAATAATAAATTTTGATTAATTAAATATTAAAAAGTACTTACTTTTATTTAATGTAATATAAATACAATCTTAATAATTCAAAGATAAAAATGTAAATTTTATGATATATAACTTTTTATTTACTTTTATAAATAATATAAATTTTGATTTAAAAATAATTTAGATAAATATATTATGTTATTTATTTTACAAATAATTTTTATTAACATGATTTTTCAAATTAAATATAATTAATTTAATACTAAAAAATTATTATTACTTTAAATTTTGTTTAATAAATCATAATCTAAAAATTAGAATATAATATTTTCTTATAAAATATCAAAATGATTAATATTAATTAAAATATATATTTATTTTAATTCAATATCAATATTTAAAAATATTATTAATTTTTTGATATTAAAAATATTACATATATGAATATAATTGCAATATACACAAATATAATAATTCATTTGTAAATTTTTTTAATATTATAAGATGGCTTATTTTCATTAAAATTAAAATATAATTGTAGGTTTAATAGTATAAGATGATTCATCTTTATTAAAATTACAAAATATATTGTGTTTAATGTATTGATGTACATACTACAATGTAAAAGTTTTGGTTATATATATTATTAATGAAAAATAAATAAATAACTTCTTCAAATCAAATGATATCGTATATTTCCACACAACTTCTCAGTCGTAATTACTATATTTAATTCGGTGGTGATTACTGTATTTGATTCTATAAAGAATGAAGTTCAAAGGACCTTTTAGATGATATTGTATATTTCGTAAGAACTTGTTGATGTTGATCACTCTATTTTATTCTATTTTTTTCTAACCAGAATGATGCTTAAAGGAACTATTAAAATTACACTACCAAACCCTCATAAGAAGTTTATACACTCTAAATTACATAATTAGGACACATCATTTATCATCAAAGGGATTATTTTTATCTCCAAACCATCATGACTTTGTGACCCATTCCTTGTACTTAAAAGCTCACATCATGAAGCATGATACTCATAGGACAAATATTTTATTTATAGGGATTTTTGTTGTTGTTTTGAATCTCATTCCTCGCACATGATCCTTAGCTATCCATGATGAATTACTATATAATTTAACATCATTTGACATCTCATTACTATATAATATAACATCATTTGTCATCTCATTCAATACTTTCTAGGCATAAAAATAGAGTTCATGGCTTTTGAGACTCATTTTAAGAGCAAGTCTTGTGTTACAAAATAAGATTATAGGCTAGGAATTATTATTAAATAATATTAAATAATAAAGAAGTTAGGTTAAAAATAAGAAATAAATTTTTTTAACTATAAATAGATACAAATATGGTAATAAAAATGAGGGTTTGACTAAAGAGGTTACCAAAGTAGTAATTTTTATATTAAATTTGTTGTGGTATTGTTTAAAGAGAGAGATTTGGAAGAAGGGAAAATTAAAAAATAAAGATATAACATATAATATGATATAATACTAAGTTAGAATAAGATGTAATGATGAAAATTTAAAATACTTATTTAATAATTAATTTAAAAGAATAAAATATAAAATTAAATTAAAATTAAAAACCAAATTTATAATTAAGATTGAAAAACCTTATACATTGTAAAAGGATGGATTAAAAAAGTTTAGAATAAAAAGATTAAAGGTAAATAATCTTAAGATTCAAAGATTAAATAATAGGAGGCAAAGAGGAAAATAGAATGAAGATTAAGGGAGAAAAATTCAGTGCCCCAATCTTTCCACCTTCCATAATCCACACATGCCTTCTTGAGATAGTTTTACCATCTCACTCACATGGTTTTCCACATACAACTCAGTTGAGATGTCATCCTTAAAATATGCAATGGCGTTTCACCCGAAACCCATTTCCAAATCATGGGGTCCTTCCCATGGAGTTTGGCTTCTGCATGTCATCACACATGGTATTCCTGCAATGTGTCTTCCTGGCACACTTATCAAATAGCCAAACAGTCAGCATCATTTAACAATAAAATTCAAATATGATTTCACTAATCAGTCAATGGCATTAATAATTAAATTTAAGGATGAATTTGCAATTCTGCCTATTACAGAAATTGATTTGCTTAGCCATGAGTCTGTTCTCATATCGTTTGGCTCTTTCCCATGGTAGATTCCAATCTTCATCATGGACTTACCCACATTTTCCATGCCCAAAACAATCTACCTGAAATCTGAAACTTCAATCAACCCAATGCTTTGTAAGTCTCTATGCATATAATATTTCATTGCTACAAAACCTTAGTTTAGGATTTAGTTTCAAGTTGTATTGACCTTCTAACTTTAGTTTTTTTTATATGCAATAAGTCAATCATTCTTCAGGATCCATAAGAGCAGACTCCTCAAATATGAATGGGAACGATCGAGTCTCCATTAATATAATAGTACACAAATAGTCAAAGTGTATATATACGAGTGCAAGAATTTATACACATAACTTAGCAACGGACTAAGAGTCCCCTTCATGTAACATACCAAATAACTTGGGCTCATCTATATCAAGGGTATTACAAACTACTATGCGAACAACTAATCATGCTAGTTTATTAGTTGCTCTTCAATAAAGAACCAAATTGTTTGTCAGATAATTCCTTTGCTGTAATAGGTGAGTACGACGACTACTACTTCTCATTTGAAGGCATATACCTAAGGATGTATTGGGGCAGATTTCATTGTGCATAAAGAAGCCATAAGACAAGTCTTCATCAATGGAATTGGTGACTTTCTGTATCTAAAAAAAAAACATCTTACCCACCTTTACCATTCAACATTGATGCATTCAAGTTCCAAAAAATTAGAGTTGTTGAAGCCTTCGTTTCCAACTTGGAAGCTTTTCACTTCAGGACTATACCTTTTGTAAGAAACGACAACAAAGGTAAAGTGTCTAAACATTGTTCTTCTTGCAAGATCACTTTTGAATACTCGGATCATTTCCTGGCAGATGAGGAAATATATAAAAGGGTCAACAATGTGAAAGAGCTGCACAAAAAAATAAAGGCCAACCATGCACCTACTTCTATCAAAATTACAACCCAAGAAAAGGAAGCAGAAATACATATACAAAGGGAAGAATCAATAGAGCAACAAAAGAAAGATGAAACATAAATACATAGCCAAAATGAATAGGCCAAAAGGGTACAAGAAAAACAAGATAAAGAGGAAGCAAAAAGAGTAGCAATTGAACAACATCAAAGAGAGGAAATGAAAAAATTGCAAAACGAAGAAGCCCATCATGCAAGAGAAACTAAAGAAAATGAATCTCTAGAAGAACAGATCAACAAAGACGTACAAGAAAAGATCCAACCAGCTATGCACAAGGAGTCAACAAGTCCACAAGTCAATAGTATAAGACCCATGGACACAAATGTGCTGAGCCCACTAACTGGAGGCCACTTGCCATTTCCAGAGCTTGAGATTATGATGTTTACCCCATCCAAAGAACATACAATGGCCCGATTGGACACATTTTTTTTATTGAAAGAGAAAGACCATAATACGACGGTTAGAAAAAAAGAATGAAAATGACCGCTCAACCAGATCTTGTCACCGTCACAGAAAACACACTTGTAGAAGGCACCCAAAAGGACCCCAAATTCACAGCCTCTGTGAATGTCGCAGCTGCATAAGCAAGTGCTAAAAATGTCGACAAGCTGCTTACCACTATTGAGCAAAACAAAGAAAAAATGTTGAAACTCAAGGCCACCTTGGTAAAGGAATGTGGAGAGACCATTGAGTTAAACACAAAATTACAGGCCACATTATTTGAGAAAGACAAATTACTAGTTGTGTACAACAACTTTAACACATAGAAGGAAGCATTGGCTGTTCAGTTAATGATAATGGAAGGGGATACAAATGATTTCCAGGAAAATATTACAGACTTTGAAACATGTGCATCAATGGCGAACGAGAAGGCCAATGAATTGAAGACTCAAATAGATAAGTTGTTGAGAGATAAGGAATCATTCATGGAACCATTATGGGAACAAGCATGCAGTCTCAAACTATCAAAAAACACTCTTTCAACAAATCTACAATATCAAACAATTCATGGCAAAGATGCATGAAATTGCTGCAAGCTCAATTAACTTAACAAACAATTAACTTGGAGAGAAAATAACCCAACATTTCCTCCTCACCTCCCTCAAAAAACATTAGCGACCCTGAAGCTTGATATTGCACTCCTTGAATTTTGCAGGAAAGCCACTAATCGACTAAATTATGAGATTGATAAAACTCTTGAAAAGTGTACAAGATTCTATGAGGAAATCCATCAGGTTCACCATAAATGCCACCTCCCTATGGCAACCAATATCGATGAGCTACCCCCCAAGGATCAGTAGATGGCAGAACTCTAGCAAGTGTTGCAATCAAACCTGGACTACATCAAGAAAATCGATGCTTTAACAGAAGAAGACATCGACTTCTATGTGAGGAAAACATCTACACATCTCATTTTCCTTGAGGCTACCTGCAAGGCTACACCAACAAAAGTTGCAAATATAGAAACGAAACTGTCTTATCATGAAGTGTCTCTAAAACTGTCTTATCATGAAGTGTCTCTTATCATGTTTTGGATTGAGCTAATGTTGTGGATACAGTTTTGCTTCTTTGTTCATGGAGATGCAGAATAACATGGCATTGCTATTGGGAATTTATAGATATCTGTAATGCAAATCTGTTTCAAATGCAAATGAATTTGCCAAAAGTTTTGTTAAACTAGATAGTTTTGTCAACAATTTTCCTGCTATTGTCTACTGCAAAATATTCCATCACATTATTCTGAAAACTTTTCTTGTCTTGCACGTGGTGATTCTCCTGGTTGTAATTGTAATTAGTCACTAGCGCTTGAAATATGCAATGGTTTTATTGACATTTTTCTATTATTATACAATTTCTGAATCTGTGATATGCCAAATGAATACTCTGCAAATCATTCAAGTGACTTTTCTACTATGCCTTGACAATTTAGCTTACATATATTTGTTTTTTGGGTCTATGAATGCATGTCTAGGCGTTCCATGTATCTGAATTTACAATATGGAATTTTCTGAGTATCATTGTCTTGTGCTATTGCTAGTGGTTGTATAGATTTTACGGGCAAGAATTTTGCAAAACAAACGAGCTAGTAGATCTATAGATTCTATTCACAATGTGCAAAAACAACTCTTGCCTAATCATAGTTTATAGCATTTCTTGTAAGTAGCATTGATTTAGCTTTCCACTACTCTATAGCATTTCTTGTAAGTAGCATTGATTTAGATTTCCACTGCTCTAGCCTGCTATAAAATATTCTATGGCAATAATCTAACATCTTCGTGCTAGTACTTGAAATCTGGCTCCAATGCAACTGGTTTTGTCAACATTTCGCTATTGTCAATAAGATTTCCTAGCTCCATGTTCTTGCAACTTCATATTTCTACTAATTAGCTTTCCAATTCATGTATAGTGCAGATATGGCCAGATATATTTATGGGCATGGCATCAGTCGTAAGCCCTGCGTCTAATCTGTAAAAACCAGTTTTGTATGTATTACATCAGTGAGCTTCCCCATTTGCATATGTATGTAATTGTCATTTGCATGTCCATTTACATTGCTGCTTACAGTTCTTATTATATTATATAATTGAAATGAAATTAAAAAATAGTATTTAAATTTCAAATGTTAGGATGTAAATGTTTTTGCTGCTTGCAATTCTTGTTATATTATATAATTGAAATGAAATTAAAAAATAATATTTAAATTTTAAATGTTAGGATGTAAATGTTTTTCAAACCTAAGTTATTTTCTTAAATAACTTAAAAGGACTAATTAAATTATTACGTTTAATTAATCTAAAGAACAACAAAAAGGTAAATAAATATAAATGAAGGAGATTTAAGAATCTAAAAATGGTGCTATAAATCAATTTAGTGGTTTTATGAATGTTTCTATAAATCACTAGATAAAGAATTATTATTAAAATATTTTTATAAATACAATAATTTTTTTAAAAAGAAATATTATATATATAGATCGTTTTTAAATTATTTAATACAACTTTAGAAATTATAAAAAAAATATTATTTAAAAGTTTTTTTCTAATTAATAAATTGTTTTCTTATTAATATGAAAAAAAATATGTTGACATCTTTTGTTATTATGCCATTTAAAATAAAATTGCAAAAGTTGAAAATACATTAAGAAAATTGAGGATCCAAATAATTCTCAAAGTTAAATTAATTTTTTGGATAACTTAGACAATCAACTAAACTAAATTGAGTTTAATTGCTATAAAGAGAAAGGCAAAGGGATATATGGAAGAATATATGAAGGAGGTTTAAGAATCTCACAAATAGTGTTATAAATGAACTTGAGATATATATATAAAGGCTTCTAGTTATTTAACTTTATTACTTGAAGTGCATGTAATCAAATTGTTAATTGCAACTTAGTTCTATAAGAACACATCCTTATTGCCTTCTCTTGTTTGAAAGGAGTTTTTCATGCACGGTAGAAATTCATAGTCTACCCACCGAATTTTTAGACAAAGGAAACATTTGTACTTTTCTTAGGATCTTAAAGAATTGATTCATTATGTTTGAGGATAATATTTTCTATCAACCTATACTATGTCAAGTTGGTCTTTGACGACCTGACGTGGATCAGTTTATCTTCAAGATCATCAACACGAAAAAATGATTACTTAAAAATAGGGGTTATAAAGCAACTCGTCCGTGTATTTGGTTTAAAAAAAATATTTGTTATGGTATAATTAGAAATTTTGAAATTTGGCTTTGATGCCTCTACTATAATTAAAAACACCTTAAACAAACCTACCTCTACAAAAATATTGACAATTTAAACCATCATTGTGACACAATTGGTTGGGCATGTTGCATTTCAATACTAAAGCATGGAGTTTCCACAACATACTATCATATAGTGCTCAATCTAGCAACATTATTAGATCTTTGTGGTTGTGGTTGTTTTTTATATTCCAATGGTTGTTTCAACCATAGTTACCAAATCTAAGTTGGAATTCAAATCGAAATTCGATACAGTATAAAAACAATTCAAAAAAAAAAAATCAATTTGATAAGTTAAATTTATTGAAAACATATTTTTTCTTCTGTAAGCTAAGTATCTACAGAGTTTAAACATTTTTTTAAGCTAGTACCTATAAAGTTTCAAATCGATGGCCTAACAAAAAAAAGCCTTAACAGTACACTCATTCACTGTCTATTTCACGCCCCATGAACTATTTGAAAAACATATTCACATACATCCAAATTTATTATTTGTTGATTTGCTTAAAAAACACATGATATCATAATAAGACAACCAAAGTTACCAAACTATCACTTGATCTACCACCCAACTACAATACAATAAAATTGAGGAGACACCCATTGACTTGGCTATCAATGAAAGTGACATCATCCACACAAAACATTGATTGATGCCTACGATTGTTGTGATCATGAAGGTACACCTTCCACGTCGTTTTGTTCAAACTATGGTCGGTTCGATGTTACATGTCAAGTGACTTGGGTAGGATTACGAGTGTTGCAATTTTTACTTGTTTTAAAGAAAAATTCTACTAACAACAAGGAATGAAATATCGCATGTACAAATATTGGTGTAGGATTGATCAGTGTTGAAATTTGACAGGAAAAATTCCTGTCATGGACCATTTTTCCCGTCAAATATGATTTAGATTTTCATCTCATAAAATGAAGGAAATTGTAAAACGTTTATAAATAGTGAAATTCACAAGTGAAAAAATTGCCAAATTCCTACCATGGGCCTGATTAATGAAACCTTTAACCTTTTGGGCCATTGAGATGAAAATCAATTAGCAACAACACATGTTTGAATTCAAGTTATCTTTGACTAGTTAGAAATAATGTCAATATGAGTTTTAACATGTGATTCAAGAGTGGGACACAAATGTATACTTTGGCAAAAGTGATGTGTAGTGGAGCGTAAATATTATGCTTATCAAACAAAGGAGATAAAACCAACTCCATATTTATCACTTCAATTTACTACTTTCTTTGAAAATATCAATGTACATCTCATATCTCTTTTCCATTAAATATTTTAGAGGGAACATTCCTAATATGTTGGAAAAGATTTATTTATGACCGAAGTAATATTTGTCAATAATGAAAAATAATTGATCGAAGCACGATGAGCAATAAACAACATGCAATAGTGCATTTATTACTATTGTTGTGGGGATATTGATCATTGGGTGGAGTCGATATCCTTGCAACAATAGTAATAAATCCACTTCTGAGGAGTGAGCATGACGAACACCATCAATTTTTTAGCAGATGGCTCACATAGAGAGGTCAGGCATTTCGTGTCTTACTGTGGCTACTACATGTAATTTGTTTAATCACTTACTCAAATCTCTTAATAAGTGAGTGAAAAGAAGATCAACCAAAACCTAGCAATAAAGATAGAGGCATTTGGACCGGTAAGGAACATCTTTTGCAATATTGAATAAATAAAAAGGAAAATGGTAAGGAACATATTTGGTAGCAACTAAGGTAGTAATTGAAGATTAATTGGACTAAGGTGGGCCACCTGAAGATATTAAATTCCCAATTTGAGTTGCTTGGGAGGATTATTAATTAATTGGGAAATTTTGGAGCCATGCGGCCTACAGTAGTTAGATATTTAATAATTTTAATGTTTGGATTGCTTGTAATTATTTTAATTTTATTAATTATCATGAATAATTAAATTTTGTGCAAGTGGTGGTGCTCATGTGGCTAGGAGGGCGCATGAGGATAAGGTGGGCCTCACCCACTCACTTGAGAAAAGATAGAAACAAGAAGAAAGTAGCTAAACGCAAGGTGACGGGAAAAAATAAGGAAACTAGCAAACATAATGAAAAGCAAGCAAGAGCATAAAGCAGGAAAGTGAACAAAGCAGGAAAGTGCAAAAAAGCATCCAGTTTTGAAAAGCAGGAAACATCCAGAAAGCTAAGGAGGGCGCAATTTCTAAAAGCAGATGAAGATCACAAAGCAAGGAATGTTTTGAAAAGTAGGAAGGTTGAACGAAGAAATGATGTTGCTAATCTTCCTAAGGAAGGATCACTCATCCACTCACACATGACAAGTTGCTTATTCATGAATCTATCCAGTCTATAAAAGAATGCTAGTGCGCTCCTCTCACAACGTTTGGTCATTTGTTTATTGTCTTGAGAGCTTTTGCTTCTCAGAGTTGAGTGATTTGCCTCAACCAAGCTTGAGTGATGTGTCCCAAGGTTAAAATTGATCCAGTATTATGTTTTATTGCAGCCATGGAATTCTGATGTGTAGGTCCTGAATTCCATTCAAGCTGATTTTAGAGTTAGAAGAATGAATACCAAGCATCCAATTCGAAATCTCTATTCATTCCCTTCATTGAGTGGGAACAATGTTGAAGGGCCTAAAAGAAGGTTTTGGTTTCAAAGTTTCTGATAATTGTTGGGTTGTGATACCTATTCCATTGTGTCTGGAGGGTTGTTTCCAGTAAGAAAATCATTTTGTCTTGTTGAAAAAGGTGTCTGGATGAACAATATACAACCATTCTCACCAGAGCCAAGGTTTCAATGTTGAGGAGCGCACGTGTGACATTTCAGTTGATGAATGCACCCCCTATGAGCAGTCACTAAGATATGATGCAACTTCCATGATCATCCATCTTCCCTGTATTCATCATATTGCAGATCCAGTGAAGAAATCTTCTCTTCTTCACTCCTTACAGTCTTCTACACTCCATATTGTAAGAAATTCAGGTATTTAAGACTCCCCGAGAAGTCTGAGAGTAAAATCCATTCAATTGATGCTCAGAAATTTTAATTTCAGTTTGAAACTATTCATATGTTCAGGTATAAGTCATATTATAGTTCATAAGAGGAATTCGAAAGCCCTAGAGGCTGTTTGATTTTCATTTTTTCAAGACTAGCTCTTTGAGCACAATTTCTTGACTAGTTTTACAGTTTTTGATATTTAAAGTTACCTGTGGATCAATTTTATGTTATGATGGTTGTGTGATATTCTTAAGAAACTACTAAAGACCCTCCATTAATTTACCTGATAATTTGTGTCCCTCTCATCCTATTTGGGAGAGCCTGGAAGATTACTAGCTAAGCAGTCCAATTAAGCACGCTTTTCCCTTTTACCTCCAAACTCAACTAAAACTACCCAAACTCTCAAAAAATCTTGTCCATTTATTGATTAGAGGATTAAGGTATGATATCCATCATTTGGTTACCTTTAGGTGTAAGCAAATGGGTCTAGTATGCATATGCTAGTGTGCCCAAGAAGCCTCTGAGTAGACCTCAGCGACAACTGTTGTTGAAACGTAAATGACCCCAGTAATTTATGCATAGGAATCAGAAGTTGGCCCTGAATCTGATGTTTTTTCTACTGCACTTTCCCCAACACATTTTTTAGATCCATCAGAGTTCATATTTCCAGTTTTGGGTGGGAATAATAGTGACTAATACTAGTTCTTTCTTAACTAGTTTTGATCGGTATTTTTTATGTTTGAAATTTAGAAATTGAGATAGTATACTATGTAATCATATCAAGGATATTAAAGTGGTATCAAATCACTTTCCTCTACTCCTGTGGAAGTTTAGCTCTCAAGTTGAAGAATTTGCATCAATGAGACTAGCACCAACCAGTGATAATTTTGAATGGGATGATGATGAAGTCTTCTATGTTGATGGAGGCTTAACAAGAAATGAGGATGATGATTCTTTGTGTGACATTTTGTGCACAAAGAATAGAAGGTCTATACCATTAGAGTTTAGTGTTGTAGATGGTAGAGTGTGATATGGGGGGGGGAATTCTAGGAGTTAATCCCTTGGAGTACATCATAGAATACCACACATTGAGGAAGGAGATCCAGGAGGTCTTGCCTTTTCGATACTTCTGTACTTTCAAAGTTTAAATGTTGTTTTCAAATTAGGATCCTTGTGGTAGCACATATCAAAGTATATTTATTCATATTGTCGATAGTGTGTGCAAACAAGTGGAGCATATGTTGCAACAGAATGAAGCACACCATGCTATACACTCAATGAGCCAGTGACTAAGGGAGCATCCAAAGATTCACTTGATTCATAAAGAGGGAGGCCCTCTGTCAAAAGGAATCCATTAAATTATCATGAGGGACCTAGCATTATGGAAGCTTCCAAAGAGAAAGAAGAACCATGTGCATCACAAGACCAAGCAAAAAGTGTTGAAGTTGTTAACAATGAGGAAAGAGATTCCACTTTGGGATCTTCAAGCTTCTTTGTTGAGGATTTCAAGATCACCTCAAAGAAGATTAGTTCTATTGATGGTGGCGAGACATCTTTTGGATCAGATCCAAAAGAAGAACATAAATCCGATTCACAATCACCCCTCGAGCTTCATAATGAAGCAGAAGAAAAGCACACATCAGTTGGATGTGAACAAGGAGATTCAGTGGCAGGATGAGGCACCATAGCTCCACCATATGAAGAGAGAGAGATATGATGCAAAGTTATGGTCAACATTCATGTTTTTGTATTCCCTTGTGTCATAATTAAGTTGCAGCCACATCAGAGGAGAAGCTTGGCATGTTTGAGTCTTTGGGTGTTGGGGCTCAGATCTCAAGTGATAAGGGTGAATGCAGTGACATACATAAGAGGTGCATTTTTGCAACTACTTTCTGATATAGATCATATTATTGAGCTTGTGAATATGAATCATAGTGCCTCATTAGAATATGAAGAGGAGATTGAAAATCTCACTCATGAGTTGGAGTCTACATATGATTCTTTGAGGAGCACTCAATGGGCCCTTCAAGAATCAAGAATGCAAAATGATCAACTTCGAAAGGAGTTGAGATCATCACACCCTCCATCCTGCATGGAAGATAGTAATTTGCACATGGCAGGTGACACATTGGATTTGATGGAGGAGCCTCATATGAGAGTTGAACATGAGTTAAATTCATATTTGCAAGTGCTTAAGGAGAACAAAGATGTAGAATATTTTGTCCAAGTGCTTGTTGGTATGTAGAAGGGCATGGAGGAGGACTCAGCTATGGGAATGATAGCCTAAGACATGTCATTTGGATCGGTTATCATGTGTGCTTGTTTATCCAAGGATTGTATAGAAATATACATAACAGAGATGAAGATCCAAGGGTACACTAATATTTCTCAACTTGGTAGGAGATTCTTTTACACTTCATTCACTAGGATATTTTGTGAGCAAGCAGAGCAATAAAAAATGCATGTCCTTGAGAAAAGAATGGTCATAGTGGAAGTTGTTTGAGAGAAAGATGTGAATCAAGAGGACCATGGTATGACCCTATGGGAGGTAGATCCTACTCTAGAGGAGATGGCTTATCATGGTCCATATGGATCAGCAAAAAATATGTCTTATTCATTCATTGATTGGGTGGATAGAGGCATCATTGAAATGAAGACTCCGGGAGGTAAAGGTTTCTTTTGTTTCTACAATGAAGTTTTTTTTTTATATAACTGAAATTTCCCTGACATGTGAGCAACAACATAGACATGTTTTTCAGCCATTAGATACCTTCATTACACATGCACACAAGGCTCGGGTGTGCAAGTACATAGTGAGTGTTTTCGTAAGCATTGGAAGTCAAGAGATTTCAACTTGGTATTGGGATCCTAGCATCCTTCGGAATGTCACATTGTTTTAGATGATCAATATGTTTGGAAGAATGCTGCATAATCCATGGGATCCCAGCATTCCTTGGATTGATAGTTTGTTCCTGATGACATTGGATTTTAGGAGAAAACATCATAGTCAGTGGGATTTAGGAGGGCAAGCCAACCTACATTTCCTGAAGTCCATATTTGTTGAGTAGTGGTTTAGTTCCTTGCATGGGAAATCATATGATGGATCTAACTCTTGGGGAAGAACTAGGAAACTTATGATTAGAGTTGAGCAGCAGTAGCATGATGGAACCTCTCAGAGTTAATTGGGAAGTTTAGACATAGATTGAATTTCCAGAGCATGCTTTGAGTAGAGCATATGTTTCATTTCCATTAAATTGATTAGACCCATGATTCTGATTATTTCAATTGTGGTGCACAGAATTGGTGACTTCTATGGTAATCAGTAAGATGAGAGGAAGAAAATTGATAAGCATGCTCGGGATGGAGATGCATTGTTAGTCCTTGAACTAAATTGCTCGAGGACAAGCAATCTTAGGAGGGGAGGATTTGTCATGTTCCCAAATTTTGTTATGGTCCAAGACATAATTTTGGCCTAAGTCACCTAGGTTAAAATTATTAAATTGATGGTTAAGGGTGGAAATTTTCCTAAGTAAGATGTCCAAGGGTGTAATTGAAGATTAATTGGACTAAGCTGGGCCACCTAAAGATATTAAATTCCCAATTTGATTAGCTTGGGAGGATTATTAATTAATTGGGAAATTTTGGAGCCAGGCCTATAGTACTTAGATATTTAATACTTTTAATGTTTGGAGTGCTTGTAATTATTTTAATTTTATTAATTATCATGAATAATTAAATTTTGTGCAAGTGGTGGTGCTCATGTGGATAGGAGGGCGCATGAGGATAAGGTGGGTCTCACCCACTCACTTGAGAAAAGTAGAAACAAGAAGAAAGCAGCTAAAAGCAAGGTGATAGGAAAAACGAAGGAAACTAGAAAAAGCAATGAAAAGAAAGCAAGAGCATAAAGTAGGAAAGTGAACAAAGCAGGAAAGTGAAGAAAAGAATCCAGTTTTGAAAAGCAGGAAACATCCAGAAAGCTAAGGAGGGTGAAATTTCTAAAAGAATATGAAAATCACAAAGCAAGTAATGTTTTGAAAAGCAAGAAGGTTGCACAAAGCAATGATGTTGCTAATATTCCTAAGGAAGGCGCACTCATCTACTCACACATGCCAAGTTGCTCGTTCATGAAGTTATCTATACTATAAAAGAATGCTAGTGCGCTCCTCTCACAACTTTTGGTCATTTGTTTATTGTCTTGAGAGATTTTGCTTCTCGGAGTTCAGTGATGTACCTCATCCAAGCTTGGGTGATGTGCCCCAATGTTAAAATTGATCTAGTATTATGTTTTATTGCAGCCATGGAAGTCTGATGTGCAAGTCCTGAATTCCATTCAAGATTATTTGAGAGTCAGAAGAACGAATACCAAGCATCCAATCCGAAATCTTTATTCACTCCCTTCATTCAGCGGGAACAATGTTGAAGGGCTGAAATGGAGGTTCTAGTTGCATTGTTTATGAGAATTTCTAGTATGTGAGACCTGTGCCATTGTGTCTGGAGGGTTGTTTCCAGAAAGAAAATCCTTTTGTCTTGTTGAAAGATGTGTCTGGATGACCAAGATACAACCATTCTCACCAGAGCCAAGGTTTCAATGTTGAGGAGCGCACATGTGTCATACTCCATTTTGACCCTTAGGATATATTGGTTTTTAATGTAAATATTGTATACATGCGATGTATGTTTTCTTAGCGTGGAGCTCAAGGCCAAGGCCTCGCTAGTGGATGCTTAGATTTATATTTAAAAAGGCAAGTATTAGATATTATGTTACTCATGTTCTATTTAGCCATGGAACATTGTAAAACGATGTAAATAAACATCATGCAATAAAGTATCAAAACTGGCTATGGAAGCAACTAATGAGAAGGGGCCATGTGTATACACTAGGGAGTGGTGATGGGGTTGTGGGATTGAACCTTATGCTACCAAATTTCATATTGAGAACCCATTTGACTTTCCTTGCTGACATTTAATTCTGTGTAAGAAAGTTGTTGAGGAGAATTCAGTCCATGGCTTCAATGGAGCATGGGCAGCCCAAAAATTTGTATGACAGGTATGGGCTCTGTTTTTCTTATACCACAAGTCACTCTACCTCATGGGAATTGGTTCTTCCTCATTCCCATTCCATGGTTGAACATCCCAGCATCAGTTTTCATCCATTACGAATGCCCAACAGTGAGAAAAACCAGAAATCGCAACTTTGCAAGAACCCACATTTTGAAGTGCCATAAACGCCCAGAATTGGTATTTGACAGTGAAATCCAATGGGGGATCCATAGATATGAACCTTGGGGCAAAATTGAGAGTATTATATACCCCAAAATCCATTGGAAAACCCAGTTTTGATAGCCCAGAAAACCAGTGACGGAATTGAGGTACTTGATGATAGGATTGTGAGAAATCCAAGTGTGGATGTTTGAACAGAGGATTGGGTTGCTTGAATTTAGCTTGAGATTTTTGTAGCTTAGGGGTTGAGCTCATGGGATTAGCATCCTCCTCCTTTTCTTATTGGAATCTTGATAAACCAAACTGTGTGTTGGCTTAGGATGACTATTTGAGTGAATCCATGGCTGTGAGTGAGCCTGTTTAGTTCCTCCTTAGTGGATACACTACCCAACTTGGGGGTGATCTCTTAGTTGAAAGAATATAGCCTGGACAAAGATCTATGGTTGGCTGGAACGTTTCTCTCACATAGCCAGTTGTTGGACAGTTTCATCTTAAAGATAAGTATTCTCTGTGGTTTAAATTGTGATCATTTTATGTTCTATTCTACATGTTTAATTACTCATGTTAATTGAATGAAATGATTATCTTAAGCTAGTTGGCATGAAGCTTGCGCATAGAATGAGAATGTGATTGATTATTGTATGATTGTTTCATTATTCTGCTTGGAAGAAATAGGCTGATGTATTCCCTTCTACATGCATGTTATTATGGTTATTCTATTGTGTTTATATTGGGTATGATTCTGCACTACATTTCAAGATAAATATTCGTGTGGTTTGAGTTATGTTAATTCTGTGCTCTGCAATGTTTTAGTTAACGCCTGTTGTTTATATGCTGAAAGCATGACGAAATGGTGTGTGGATAGTGTTTATTTCTATTGTGTTTATTAAGAATGATCTACACGCATAAGTTTTTATTTATCCATGAATTTATTAGTAATGTATGCGGCTGAGATTGTCCAAATAAGCCCGGTATGTTTGGGTATGCTCCCTCCCTTGCATCAGATCGACGGGAGGGGACATGACAACGTGTGACATTTCAGTTGATGAATGCACCCCCTATGAGAAATCACTGCGATATGGTGTGCTTTACATGATCATCCATATTCCCTATTTTATTCATATTGCATATCCAGTGAAGAAATCTTCTCTTCTTCACCCCTTACAATCTTGTACACTCCATATTGTAAGAAATTCATGTATTTGGAACTCCCCGAGAAGTATGAGAATAAAATCCATTCAATTGATGCTCAAAACTTTTGATTTTAGTTTTCTTATGTTCATATGTTCAGGTATGAGTCATATTATAATTCATAAGAGGAATTCGAAAGCCTTAGAGGCTTTCTGATTTGCATGTTGTTAAGACTAGCTATTTGAGCACAATTTCTTTACTAGTTTTACAGTTTTTTATATTTAAATTTACATGTGGATCATTTTTCAGTTTTGATGGTTGTATGAAATTATTAAGACACTACTGAAGACCCTCCATTACTTTCTGTAAGAATTTGTATCCCTCTCATCCTATTTGGGAGAGAGATACAAACAGTATGAGAGGGATACAAATTCAAGCGCTTGATTGGACACTTGAGTAGTCCAATCAAGCGCCCTTTTTGCTTTGTCTCCAAACTCAGATAAAACCACCCAAACTCTCAGAAAATCATGTACATTTTCTGATTAGAGGATTAAGGTATGATATCCATCATTTGGTTACCTTCAGGTGTAAGAAAATAGGTCTAGTATGCATATGTTGGTGTGCCCAGGAAGCCTTGAAGTAGACCTCAGCGATAGTTGTTGTTGGAACGTAAATAGCCCCAATACGCTGTGCATAGGAGTTAGAAGCTGGCCCTGAATCTGATTTTTTTACTGATGCACATTCCCCAACACATTTTTCAGATCCATCAGAGTTCATATCTCCGGTTCTGGGTGGGCTTAATAGTGACTAATACTAGTTCTTCCTTAACTAGTTTTGATAATTAGTTTTGGTCAGTATTCTTTATGTTTCAAATTTTGAAATTGAGATAATATCCTCTATAATCAGATCAAGTATATTACAGGTAGTTTCAATAAAAAGGGAAATGGTAAGGAACATCTTTTGCAATATTGAATAAATAAAAAGAAAAGGATTTCTTTAAAGCCAATGGAGGTATGTTTTGCAACAAAGTGTCGAGGGTGTATTGCAAACATAAAAATTATGTGGAAACACCAATAAAATCTATTGGAAGGTGCGCCGATGATGTTGGTAATATAATAGAAGATATAAAATCATAGTTACCAAGTTTGAATTTGAATACAGATTCGAAGTTAGTATGATTGTAAATAATTTGTATTAGAAATTTTCAATTCGATATTGAGACAAAACCATAAAAGGTAAATATTAAGTAATTGGTAACAATTTGAATTAGTATATGGACTTTAGATATTGGCATGACACATGATTAGAAGGTAGACTGAGACGCAAGGCCATTTGAACTAGAAATGGGTTATGGTTCAAGGATAGAAATAAAAAATTGTTTGATCATAATGCAAATGGCCATATCCTTAAGTTTTTATTATAGTAATTTTCACTTTTTCTTCATCATTTAATTGGAGGTCTTCATCCGATGATAAGGAAAATCTTGCATCTTGGAAAGAAAGGAGGACTTTTTTGGCGATTGCAAATAATCCTTTGAAATATAGAGGCTTTGGTGGTTGTCTTCACCTACCCTCATTTCGACATAGGATTTATTTTTCCATATATTGACAAGAGTATGAGGGAACCCAATCACATCAAGAATTTAATAAGTCAAATTCAAGGTTTCAAAATTAAACGACAACAAACTGAATCAGACTAAATATTTTGCTCAAGGAACCCAATTTTCATACTAATTGGCTTGATTCGGTCGAATTTGGTTACTATGTATAAAATAGATTGATGCTTTTGCAATGATCTAGCATGAGCATATGCAAAGGCTTCTTTAGTAGTAGCTACAATAGTTTCAGTAAAAATGAAAATGGCAAGGCACACCTTTTGTAATCTTGAAGCATAAAAAGAAACATCTGTCTTCAAATCTAATGGAAGTATGTTTTGAGACAAAGAATTGAAGATGTATTGTCAGAATAAAAGCATGCAACAACAACAACAACAACATAATCGACTGGAATGTATGTTGGTGATGCTGGTAATATAATATAATATATAAAATAGTTTGATGCTGATGACTATTGATTTGAAACTAGATTTTTTGCATGAGTCTAAATCTTGTGTGGGTGTTTCCACTTCCCTTCACTAGAATAATTTTTTTTTTACAATTTTATGGATTCACTGTGTGAAATGAATTGATATCAAGAGGTAGAAGAATGTTGTCAAGAGGTAGTGCATACTGAGGTGTTGTAGAATAATGGCCATGGAAAGAACAACAAATGGTATGTAGAAGATGCCAAGGAGCTTGTAGTAGGGCACATGTGTAGGTGCAACTATAAATGTTCAAATTAAAATTTGGAAATTGGATTCATTCACAAAATGTCAAATTAATGCTACATTCACCTCTAGCATTAATCAATGAGCCATTTTTTGAAATAAATGAAACTCCTTAACTTAGCTTCAACATCTAAGGTTTCCTAGAAAATCAAAGATTCCATTGAAATGTGGCCAAATAAGAAGAAGAAGTATGTGATTAGTTGAGATAAAACATTATGTAAAATATCAACTAAAAACTAAGTTAAGCTCGGTGAATAATAAAACCTTAATAATCATGCAAAAAAATATCTATGATGACAAGTTGATTACTAGAATCCTTGCAAATTGACAAGCATGGACTAATAAGGATGGAATCAAATAGTCTATATAAAGGCTTGCAAAATAACAATAATGACTATAACATTATGCCTAAGCCTCAAATTTATATTTAATATGCATCCTCATGATTTTTTGTTTTTAATTTCCTAATCATTCTTCATACTGGGAAACTTCACTACACTATAAGCTTTTTTCATGCTAAAAAATAAACTAAGAAATATTGTTACATATATTCATATTCAAATCATATTTAAACTAAAAGAAACATAACAACAATTCATAACTTTATGGAATGTCATATGTAATTTTAAGTACTCCTTTAGAGTTGCCACAAAATATATCTTATTAACATAAAACATTTAAAATGTTTAAAATAAATATTAAAACTCATTCATGGATTTTGAGATACCATCAAAATTTGCATTATCTTCGTATGAGTGATTCAATGAATATGTAGATGACCCGTATTCCTCTTTGTTAAAAATGAGTGCACCATTGGGTCTTCATGTACACCCAACATTTCAATTGTTATAACCTTTTAGATTTATGGCAAGGTTCACGAGAGTCCCATCATTGAACTAGTTCTTGTGTTATCAACCTTTTGATAATTTATAGTCCTAAAGTGATGAGTTATTCTTTTTGTCAAAAGAAGACATAAACATGTTAACATCCTCAATTTTGAGATGTCAAGTCAACTGCAATTTTTATTTTGACATTTATTTTTCTCTTTTTCTAGTTTGTTCATGAGTACCTTTTTTACTTATACAGCACTGAATTGGTTTGTATATATTGCAGACCAATGTACTTCAATGGATATAACTTCATCACTTCCTTTATTGATATTCAAAACTTTTGCAATCTAAAATGGATAAACTCATGGATTCTTTAATCGTTAAAACAAGATTGTGCAACCCTCCTTAACATTTGTACTAAGTAGTTGTAAAGGTCTTCCATGGCTTCATATTTTGAATGCAATATTCTAGACAAAATATACATTTCTCTTGCTTATGGTCATAAATAATCAATAACACTTTGATGTTCACATTGTTCAACAACATTTCTTTCATCATGTTCATCTAATGTAATATATGGAAAATGAAATGGAGTCTTGAAAAATATATCTCAAGTTAAGTTTAAAACTGTGTCACATTTATCATTAAAAAAAGACTCCCATCAAATAGAATTCACAACATTAGAGTGCTCATGTATATCTCTAATAGTACATCTCTATTATTTCTTCATGCATTATGGATTTCATCAATTGATTATAATAAAATAATTTCGATGCATACATTTGATGACCTAGACTAAACTTCATAAATACCAAACCTAGTGAAGGTCCCCATTTTGGAATCCTTAAGTACTAATTTCCCTACAAGCATGTTTTCTTATCAATATTTTTGATATAGAATTGATGCTAGAACCTAATGTCAATAAGTCTTTAAATGCTTTCTTCGCCATCCATTCCTTGAATAAATCTTTGCATGTCAACAATTTCTTCAAAGTGTGAAAAATAGGCTCTGAAGAGTATTATTTTTTAATAGTTTCAATTAATGATGGAAAGCTCTCAATGTTACTGCAAAATGATTGTTGACACAACTCTTCTCGACAGGTGTTCACTCTGTCATCAACAAACACCAACAACCCTTACACACTGGACCAGAAAGGAGTTACCCTTCTAGCAATGCCTGTGAAGCAAGCGAGGTCTCACCTGAAGTGAATAAGGGTGCTGCAGGAACCAAGCTTCTGCAATTCCGAAGAAGATATGTGCACGTTAACAAGAGATTACAATATTTACCACAGTCTATTTAACCAATCATTCACATATTTATTTCAAAGCATATTCAATAGCACATTCGCGTTAACCAACAACATGTATCAACACAAATCAAAATAAAGCATTTAAATAACCCATCATCGCATAACAACATAATTCATAACCGAACATCTTCATTCATTAACATCTGCGGAACAATCCTCGCAGAGAATAGTCAACATAATCCAAAAGATCGCATTAATCTCCAAAACTTAGATGCCATTAGGCTTACAATCTTGCTCTATTTATATGTTTTTCTCTTATTACAATTTGGTCCACATGACCGACTCAACTAATCTAACAACTCTTATATTTCCACAAAACGTGGGCGAAAGGTCCTTTTTTCGCAGAATGACCCTTTCGCACATGTCGGCTTCTGTACTTCCTGCGGATCTATCCTATGCCAACAGGCCCCCAACACAAACTTGTGTCTCGTCCCGAGCCCACTTCAGCGAGACACTGCTGGTGTGCATCCACCCTGTATTGTGCTTGGTCGTCTTGAAACTGTTCTTGTTGTCTGGAACTCGCTGTTGCGTATTTCACATCCACATTTGTCGGTTGTTGGTTCGTTGTCATGTATTTTCTAGACTCATCCTCCAGTCTCTTGCAACCTTGATCATCTACCTCTCTGGAGTCTACTGGATCACTCCCCATTTGTCCTTTCTAGAGAAAGGGGTTGTCGATTTCTAGAGAAAGGGGTTGTCGACGATGCCAAGGTGGGAAACAGGCCGACTACTCTGGCACATTTGTTTTGCGCCTTGGATTGCTTCCTCCTAGGTTCAGGGGCCTACTGCCCTTGTTCTTCTAGTGTTCGATGGGGCCAGGAAGCTGTGAACTACTACCACGTACTGAGACATATCGAATGAAACCTCGACTTTGTGATCCCTGAGTGTCCTGGCTTCCTATTGATCTAGGAGTTGATACATACTCATCGTTCAGGCACATAGCGCCCCCGGTGCGCTACCCACACGAAATGCAATGGAGCATTTCCACAGCCTCCTTGAAACTCCTAACTTATGCAATGACCTTCCTCGCTCTCAGCATGGGTTTCTGACCTTCTGGAAAATACCTCGGTGCTCTGCTAGGTGTTTGGTTCCTATATTTATGCATTTCCCTCATCCGGATGTTTATTTCGAGAAATCTGCAGTGGATCCATTTTGTTGATACACAAGTTCTGTCATCATTTCATTTGCATGGGGTGACTGGTTTCCTGCATGCGAGATGAGTGATCATACTGCCCCCCATCTGCTCCTTGTGTCATTCTCGTGTGAACTGTCGTCATTGGTTCCTCCGTCCGTGCCTCATGCTGACGCCGATTTTATGCCTAACTAGTCATTATCCATGTTCGTCATACCTGTCATATGAAAAATTCCCATTCGTACTGATTTGATAGAGTCGCGATCCTACTGCGATCGCAATCCATACTCAAGCTGCGGAACAATCCTTCCTTGATTTTTTTTTCATCCGCTCTGCGTCGAATCATGGTGATAGAGCTTTAGCCTACTCACATTGACTAATTTAGGTAACAGTACCCCATCCAATCTCTATAACTATGTGTCACCTCCATTCATAATAAAAGTGATAATATATGGTCCCAACTAGTGCATTTGTAACTTGCCAAGGTGTTTTGCGAATTTGCTATCATACAACAGAACTGTATCCCCCTTCTGTAGGTGTTTTGTATTGACATAGCTATCATGCCATGCCTTTTGGCGATCCTTTTCTACCTACTAGTGAAACCCTGCAATGAATCGATCTTCGTCCAACTATATTAGTTGTGCCAATCGTTCCTTGAGTGCGCTATCATCATTCATCTCTGTTGTTGCGGCAATTCATAAACTTGGTACTATGTATTCCATTGGCATCACTGCTTCCTGGTCATATACAAGTTTAAATGGCGTCTGGCCAGTGAGTCGCTTGCAGGTGGTGCGATATGCCCAGAGGACCGCTAGAATTTTTAGGTCCCAGTCGTCGCGGTTCATGTTGCACACTTTGGTGAGTGCATGCTCTAGGATTTTATTAAATGCCTCAATGGTGCCATTCACCTGGGCATGGTAGGGTGTGCTCTTCTTACGTTGGATCTGAAATTCCTGCATCATCACAGCAATCGTTTGGTTGATGAAGTGGGTTCCTTGATCGCTTAGTAAGACTTTTGGGAAACCAAACCGAGTAACCACATTGCCAAAATAGGAATCAGGCTGTAGTTGCAGCTGAGAAGTCTTTTACTGGTGCCGCTTTCACCCAGCGCATCAAGTAGTCTGTTGCTGTGATGATGTACCGTGACCCTGTCCTTCTCCCTAGAGGATTGATGGGTCCCACAAAATCAACAACCCATTTGTCGAAATCCTGCAACGTTACTTGTGGTACCAGTGGCATTTCATCACGTCGCGAGGGTTTCCCGGTTCGTTGACACACATCGCAGCCCCTTGCGTAATCTGCCACATTCCTGTGCAAGGTTAGCCACCATAGTCCTGGGCGAAGGATCTTTCGGGAAGTTGCTCGTCCTCCATAGTGTCCCCCAGCAATTCCGTCATGTGCTTCCGACAAAATATGTTCCTGTTCATGCGGAAGAACGCATCATCGCAGAATCTTGTTTGGGCTCATTTTATATAACTCCCCTGCAATTAGCTGAAATTCTATAGCTCAGACAACTAGTTGCTTCTGTTGGCTGGTAGTGAGCTTGGTAGTTGCCTCCCTTATCGCTAAAAATTGAATGATTTTTTCGTAGTGGTTATCGACCATGCCAATCCTAAAAAATTGAGCATCCGAAAATCCTTCGTCAATGCTTCTTGGTTCCTCCCTGGATTCTATTCGTGAAAGATGGTCGGGTCCCATCTTCAAGCACCCTAGCTTTACGATGATTTCAAAGTCGAACTCCTGAAATAGTAATAGACAGCAGCAGATTTCCCCCCCAACAAAGGTTTGTTCACCAGGCATTTTAATGCAGAGTGATCGGTGTACATCTTGAAGTGACCCCCCAAAAGGTAATGCCTAAATTTATGCAACGCATAGACCATAGCCAGCCCTTCCCACTCAGTGATCGTGTAGTTCCTCTCCATCATAGATAGCTTGCTACTAGCAAATGCTATCGGATGGTCAATGTCGCCGGTTCCTGGTTGGGACAGGATAACGCCCAGTGCGACTAACGACGCATCAACATGTACATGGAATTCTTTCATCCAATCTGGGAATGTAAGGATTGGTGCTTCAACCATCTTTTGTTTCAATATGTCCAAGCTTTTCTGACATTCTGTGGTCCATTCGAACTTAGCGTCTTTCTTGAGTAACTTTTCCATGAGTGTTGTGATCGCCGCATATCCTCGAATGAATTTTCGGTAAATCCCTGCGTGTCCTAATGTTCCTCGTAGCTGTTTGGCTGTCGTGGGTGGTGGGAGGTTGACGATGATGGCAATCTTCGCTAGATCTACCAACAGCCTATCACGGACCCCAAATTTCTGGGTTGGAAAAAAAGTTGTGAATTTATTTATTTTCATTGTTCTTCCCTCGCATTATGCTCAAAAAGGGTCTCATATCAAACCACTAGTATTTAAACAGTTTTAAACGAAATTTTCTAAGTACCTATATTCAAAATCAATTCTTTCCATCTTTACCTTGAACCCTTTTTATGAAGTGTTTTGCCCCTATAATGTGCCCACCAATGCCTTTAATCATTGCTCAAAACAACATGCATATTAAGTAATTATCATCTTAACATAAAAACCATTCAACAAAATCATACATTTATACAAATTGTGACATCTCCCTCATTAATGAGACGAAACCCATACTACCCTTATGTTTATTAGCAAAGAAAAAAATAGGGTGTAAAATTTTCTCCTTACTTTCACAAAAGTGAAAATATTAGTTTATCATACTAAACTAATATTTTCATCTTTCCAAACACCCTTAGTTCTCTAAGTCTTAATGATAAAATTCCTTTATAATTCATTCATTTTTCAATATGATTTCATATTCAAAGTCCCCAGTCCTACCTATTGTAACTCAATAATGAATAAGGTGCAAAAAAAAATGTATCCTTCAATCACCAATACTTTAACAATTAATAATAATAATAATAAAACTTTCTCCCACTTTATACTTTCTTATATACATCATCACCTTTCTTGGACAACAATATAGTTTCAAAGGAAGGAGATATATTAATAATAAGATAGAACCCGTACTTCTACTCACTTTAACACATCCTACTTTCTCTAAATAGTAAGTAAAAAGTATGTTAACCCTGAGGTGTTTGAGGATTCTAAGAAAGGTAATACGATGCCCTTTTAGACAAGAAAAGCACTGCTCTTATATATAAATATATATATACGATTTCTAAGCAATCAAACCATAAACTGAAATCAGAATTTTGACAAGGTAATATTCCAGTTTGCCTTTTTATATAACAATGAGTATACACATATATGCGTTACTGTAATTTGACTACCCGAGTAAAAGAACGATATTTAAGAGTTTGGTTATTACATTCCTAACATTCTTTAAAGCATTAGGATTTAAACATAAAAGTATTAACCAATAAAGCATTAGGATTTAAACATAAAAGTATTAACCAATGCATGAATATTACCCCATAATCTTTTACAACTATCATATTTATAATCATATCATCTACTATGAGACAAAACGTCATTTTTTTTTGTCAAAACGATGCCATCCATTATTTTCTACAATTATTATATCCAAAATTCTACATAAGGAATTTGTAACAATTTGGCATTCGTGAAGGTTGTTCTTTGATAATTATATCTTGGATTTCATCACTTTGAAAGTACTTTATTTTATAAGGTAAAGCACCATAATTATCATTACACGAGCTCGGAATCATTATCATTTCACTAGCTCGGAATATTTTTAGGCATTCATAAACCACATACAATACACTGAAATTCTCTATATTGAATTGAAAATCATTTATCAAAACTACTCAAGACTATTTAAGGAACTTGATGTCTCCTAACCATTCCATGACAACAAGAAACTCATATGGAACCATAGACTTATTTCCATGAGGACCGGACTGTAACTTTAGAACTTTTCTCAAAATAAAGGAAACTAACTATTTCATTATCACATAAATGTAAAGACTGAAAACACAATCACATATAACAATCACATAAATGTAAAGAATGAAAACACAATCACATATAAGGAGAGGAGATATACATGGTTCACCCATAACCATGGGCTACATCCACAAGAAGAGTCGCAGTTTCTTATATTCATCAAAGATTACAATTCACAACTCAGTTGAGTCATTTTCCTTTTTTCTTCTCTCCTAGAGAGTAAATTTTTCAGATATTCCATCTAAATATAAGCACCAGATTCTCTAAAAATATCTTTGAGGTTTATTAACGTTTCAATCCTATTAAGGGGTGATCGCAATACCTACAAGGGAACTGTTATAACTGTATATAACTTATGTTTTGCCGAAAAAAATGATTTTTAAACAACTCTTCATAGAAAATTATTTGGGTTTTGGTCAGCTACCCAAATCGCCGACACTGTCGAGATTTAAGCCTAAAGTATACCTTAGGTCGAGGACACCAGGGAAATCGTGAGGAGCAATTTTTTTTTTAACAAGCAAGAATTTAATTAAATATTAATTCAGTAAGTAGAATGGTTCCCTACAAACCTACAATACATATCAAAATATGCAAGCGTAAAAAAAAAACGATATAAGCAACCAGTTTATAATAAGGATCAGGCTCGGTTTCTACAACCTAGATAACAACACTTTGCAGAGATTCAGGCTCAACTGGTTAACAAATCATAACCATTCTTTATTTTAGTAGAGATCTAAAACCGGTTCGATATTCCACTGGATCGAGGATACGGAGGTCCAACATCTTAGTAAAAAAAAACATAAGCATGTATAAGTGATCCCCTCTCTACCCATCGAGCATTGTATAATGCTCTTCTACCTAAAGTTGTGCATCGAACATAAACGCATAACCTGGATGTCGGGGTATGAGTCATAATCTATCGTAAATGAAAAATTATTAGTTCGTATGATCCATGGTTGTTAAAATCTTTGGCTAAGAAGTGTACAGAGATTGTCTACTATCCACCCTATCCAGAGTTTAACTATTTCCAAAAATAGTTCACAGATCATCAAGAAAAAATACACGACTAACTCTTAATGCGGGAATTCAAAGGTTGTGTAGATACCAAAGTTTAGGATGCTAACTCCATCTACCCTGCCCCATACAAAGAATGGGCCTCTACAAAAGCCGGTCGCAGACCATTTTACTGAAATCCACAGCTATAGAAATATACATGCAAGGAACCAAACAAAAAAATATGGCAGTGAATATATATAAATAGGGATAAGATAATACTCTTTGCAAGGAGCGCATCCTTATTCTTCTGGTAGTGTTCTTTTTCTTTCGAATCTTCTCTCTGAGATCATACTTCCTCTCGCAGGGATCACCTATTCCAACAACTTGCATAGATCTACCCTCAAATGCAGAGGTCACACTCCTTGGTAAAGAATGCACACATCTCACACGCCCTACCTTCCCCCCTTTCACTTTCCTCGCAGAGAGATATTAATACAATTTTCTGAGCAACAGTTTTTCCTCCACTATCTAACGTGTAACATCAACTCCTATAAAATATCTCAATCAAGCCACAGATGTCACTCTATAGAGATTAGTGTTCCTAGGGAACTATGCCCAAAATATCTCCAAGACGCAAAGCTCCATGATTTACGGGTTGTGCTCCCATCCAAGCTTGAGCTTCCTAGTCTATTAAGAAGATCACCTCAATTTGAAATAATCAAAGCAAGGGTGATGGGAACAAGATCACCCAAAATCCGCCTCATTAGAATAAATTCACCATATCATGGACTAATCGCTCGGTTACTTTGCATGTACCTGGATTTGATTAAACTAACAATAATTTCTTATAATTGCCTTAATTATTTAAAGGTATATATATATATTTATTTATAAATACATTCTCTCATAACTACAAGGATTCCCCACTATGTATGATAGTATAGGAGAAGTTAGAGTCTTTCACTAAATCTGGATGACCATCATAATCTATTAAACTCCACTCTCCCCTTTAACACAAGGTTGCTTGTTTGTGTTAAGCAAGTCTTAATACCATCATTCAAAAGCATAAACTAAAATGGAAAATACTTCCTTAATGGAGAATATATAACGTCCATTAAATAGTTCTTACAATTATTTATTATTCTTTCATATCTTTATAGAACACACTTACATAAATGTATAGAATATTCATTTAATAATTATCACATTTATATATAGTATCCTACTTCATGGCTTAATCAATATAGGATTAGAATAGCTTAGGCCATAGTATCTTAGCTAGATATTTAAAGTGAGTAATAATCTAGGATGAACTTATATCCCCACCCTTCAAAATGACTTGGCTCCCCTAGTTAGCATCTTTTCTTATGGGTGGGTTTTGTTTCTTATTGTTTAGTCGCACTACCATCTTTTAACTTTCTAGGCTTAAACTAAGACTTATAAACATAAAACTAGCTCGGGGTCCACTGGTGGGGCCTTGGCCTTGAGCTCCTCACCATGGCCATTTACAAAATTCATAATTACATTTACAAGAGTAATAAAACTAGGAGTCGAATTTGAGGGATGTTACACACTCCATCCCTTAAAGATAACACCATCCTCGGTGTTCAATGGTTTGTCTTTTGTGTCCATTCACCGTCTTTTGCTTTCTTTTGTTCATATGCTTTGGTCGTCTTCATATTTTTGCGATTTCTGCCAGCTTTTTTTACTTATAAGCCACACATTGTAAGCTTTTTTTACTTATAAGCCACACATTGTACAACTCGTACAAGATTTTTCAATATTCTTCAGTATAACATAAGTATACAAAATTTCAAATCACTAAATGTTTATCATTCTTCCTCTTCCTTGAGGAAATATTTTGTTTATTCCAGCATTCATAGCATTCACACATAAATACATGTGATAGTCTAGCTACAAGACAATCATTATCATTTGCTCATATCATAAAATAGTTCTTTCAACAGAATTTTGTAATCATCAAACCTCTTTTGTACTTCAGTAATCATGGAGACTTGCATACAAATCACGCTTATGTACTTTAGGAATCATATAGACTTGCATACATAGCACTCTTTTGTACTTCAGCAATCATAGAGACTTGCATACAAAACATGATCCCTCTGCAAACTCAACATGAAAACATCTGCATACAACAAGAATATGACAGTCTTACTCTGCAACTCATTACATAGCTTCCCCTCATCGAATCTTCTTGTGGGCTCAATTCTAACACCACAAGAAAAAGTTAAGTCTCCTCAGAGAACCTCTTGTGTGCTCAGTTCCAACAACACAAGGAAAACATGAGCCCTTCCTCTGCTCAATTCGATGGATATAAAGTTTGCCTAGGACTTTTGGGTTAGTATAAAATTCAACGAGCTACCCACCTGCTCGGTTCCACTTCCATGGGGAACATGACCACAATTTAGGGCAGTTGTCCCATAACAAAAGCTAGTAAGTGAGTATGAGATGCAGCCCCTCTACCTGAGTCCAGGAAATTATTGTTTTCCCTTGAAACCTTCTCGTTTGAGTCCAGGAAATATTTCTTAGTAACAATCGTTTATTATTTCTTGCATGCCAGATGCAACATAATAACAACAAAATATTAAAATATATTCATCTTTTTACTTATCATATTCTATGCATTTTGATGATTACACATCATCAGTCATAAGTCTTACCACCAATCATGATTCATAAAATCCTGAAAAATGTAAGGTAAATCATTACTTACTTTTGAGCGATTTAGCTCAACTTATCTGTATGGGTTTTTATAATCAACATTCCTCCTTGATCATCTCATCAGTCAAAGTTAAGATCACTTCCTGAAATGTTAGTATAAAGAAAAATTTCTTTACTTTAACTGTTCAACATTTGAACACATTAGTCTCCATAGCTTTATACGTATGCTCGTTCAATTAGCTTTGTGCATCCTCTTCACTTCATTCCGATGTAAACTCTTCAATATCCTGTTGAAAATATGTTAGTATCATAGTTTTTAAACATTTAGTTTCATCTATATTTATTTCAAATTGGGAATTATCATCTAATGATTCTTTTCTCAATTAACTCTTAAAATATCCTATGCTCAATCAATCACAATGAGATTTGAATTTTTCTTTTACCGATAATCAAACTCCTACTATTAACAAGATACATGTCCATCTTTTATTAGAAGATATAAGAGAATCTTCCAAGATGATTAGATTAGTGTGCATAAAATAAGTTTATTTAAACTCCTAGAAAACAGTGCTATACATTAATACATTTTTATCCTTGAAACTCTAATAACGATAAGAAATCCTGAAATGAAATACAATTGATGTTAAGTAATGAGACCTTAATCTTTAACAAAATGATGGTTTTTCATAAGAATAATAAAACACATAAGTCATTTTATCACATGAATTCGTTCATAACTTACACACAACTTGTAACCTAGGATATGTGAGATTCATTTTGGCTACCAATACTCAAAATAATATTTTCTTAGACTACGAACTCCTTACCCTTGGATCCACAAAAGAGAATGAAACAAATCAACTTTTATTTCTACAATAAGCATGCTATCAAAACTTAAGTAGGAAGATGTACATTCTATCATTAATACTTGAAAACCAACTTTTTATTTCGAAGAATGCACCTAAATAATAAGTAACTATCACTTCTACCAACAAGTATTTTACCTAATCATCCTCTAAGCATTATATGAATCTTGTCGTAACAACTATGCATAGAAATTGAAGGTGTCACTTTGCCTAATCTTCAAACTTACTTCATTGGAGTATACTAATAAAACTGATACATTTAACTTAGTAATACTCATAGGTAATACACTTAGTAATCTTTGATAAAATGCGGAAAATAAATAATACTTCTATGAAATTACTTATTAATCGACATGTTTCATAATCTTTTGTTATGTCGAGGTAATAACACATTTCAACAAAGTTTTCCATATCCTTATCTATTTCTCCTAGTTTAGTACTTTACCAAAGAACAATTAAATTATGAATCAACAATCCTATAAATGATTATAGCGCTTCTATTCCCTTTGACAAGGTTAATAAATCATGATACATAAATCATTACATTTCACATGCACTATTTTTTTTTTAAAACTAAATATCACATTCTATGATAATGTCATTCAATCATGGGAGTACCTATACCTTTTATCTAGCAAGGAAAACTTATGACAAAGATAATATACCTTGCTCATAATTTTGTAAAGAAAAAGCGATGTTGAAAAATACTTATCTTTACCCCTTTTGGATAACTTGAGGTTGCGCTTGAATGACATCACCCATCTGTCCATTCCAATCCATGCATACAAAATGAAACAAGAACAACTTGATTAGTCAACTTTCATCCTTATTTATTTCATGTTGAGCCCATCAGGCCCGAGTGTTTTAACCTAGTGCTCTGATACCATATGTCACGAACCCCAAATTTCTGGGTTGGAAAAAAAAATTGTGAATTTATTTATTTTCATTGTTCTTTCCTCGCATTATGCTCAAAAAGGGTCTCATATCAAATGGCTAGTATTTAAACAGTTTTAAACGAAAATTTCTAAGTACCTATATTCAAAATCAATTCTTTCCATCTTTACCTTGAACCCTTTTTATGAAGTGTTTTACCCCTATAATGCGCCCACCGATACCTTTAATCATTGCTCAAAACAACTTGCATATTAAGTAATTATCATCTTAACATAAACCATTCAACAAAATAATGCACTCATATAAACTGTGACATCTCCCTCATTAATGAGACGAAACCCATACTACCCTCATGTTTATTAGCAAAGAAAAAAATAGGGTGTAAAATTTTCTCCTTACTTTCACAAAGTGAAAATATTAGTTTATAATACTAAACTAATATTTTCATCTTTCCAAACACCCTTAGTTCTCTAAATCTTAATGATAACATTCCTTTATAACTCATTCATTTTTCGATATGATTTCATATTCAAGGTCCCCAGTCCTACCTATAGTAACTCAATCCTACCTATAGTAACTCAATAATGAATAAGGTGCAAAAAAAAATATGTATCCTTCAATCACCAATACTTTAACCAATAATAATAATAATAATAAAACTTTCTCCTACTTTATACTTTCTTATATACATCATCACCTTTCATAGACAACAATATAGTTTCAAATGAAGAAGATATATTAATAATAAGATAGAACCTGTACTTCTACTCACTTTAACACATCCCACTTTCTCTAAATACTAAGTAAAAAGTATGTTAACCATGAGGTGTTTGAGGATTCTAAGAAAGGTAATACGATGCCCTTTTAGACAAGAAAAGCACTGCTCTTATATATAAATATATATATACAATTTCTAAGCAATCAAACCATAAACTAAAATGAGAATTTTGACAAGGTAATATTTCAGTTTTCCTTTTTATATAACAATGAGTATACACATATATGCATTACTGTAATTTGACTAACCGAGTAAAAAAACGATATTTAAGAGTCTGGTTATTACATTCCTAAAATTCTTCAAAGCATTAGGATTTAGACATAAAAGTATTAACCAAAGCATGACTTTTCTATATATTACCCCATAATCTTTTACAACTATCATATTTATAATCATATCATCTACTATGAGACATAACGTCATTTTTTTGTGAAAACGATGCCATCCATTATTTTCTACAACTATTATATCCAAAATTCTACATAAGGAATTTGTAACAATTTGGCATTCGTGAAGGTTGTTCTTTGATAATTATATCTTGGATTTCATCACTTTGAAAGTACTTTACTTTATAAGGTAAAGCACCATCATTATCATTACACGAGCTCGGAATATTTTTAGGCATCCATAAACCACATACAATACAATGAAATTCTCTATATTGAATTGAAAATCATTTATCAAAACTACTCAGGACTATTTAAGGAACTTGATGTCTCCTAACCATTCCACGACAACAAGAAACTCATCTGGAACCATAGACTTATTTTTGTGAGGACCGGACTGTAACTTTAAAACTTTTCTCAAAATAAAGGAAACTAACTATTTCATTATCACATAAATGTAAAGAATGAAAACACAATCACATATAACAATCACATAAATGTAAAGAATGAAAACACAATCACATATAAGGAAACGAGATATACATGGTTCACCCATAACCATGGGCTACATCCACAGGAAGAGTCACAGTTTCTTATATTCATCAAATATTACAATTCACAATTCAGTTGAGTCATTTTCCTTCTTTCTTCTCTCCTAGAGAGTAAATTTTTTAGATATTCCATCTAAATATAAGCACCAGATTCTCTAAAAATATCTTTGAGGTTTATTAACGTTTCACTCCTATTAAGGGGTGATCGCAATACCTACAAGGGAACTGTTATAACTGTATATAGCTTATGTTTTGCCGAAAAAAATGATTTTTAAACAACTCTTGACAGAAAATTATTTGGGTTTTGGTCAGCTACCCAAATCGCTGACAACTACCAGCAAATCTCGCCCAAGTGTTGAGATTTAAGCCTAAAGTGTACCTCAGGTCGAGGGCACCAGGGAAATCGTGAGGAGCAATTTGTTTTTTAACAAGAAAGAATTTAATTAAATATTAATTCAGTCAGTAGAACGGTTCCCTACAGACCTACGCTACATATCAAAATATGTAAGCATAAAAAAAAACGATATAAGCAACCCATTTATAATAAGGACCATTCTCGGTTTCTACAACCTAGATAACAACACTTTGCAGAGATTCAGGCTCAATTGGTTAACAAATCATAAACATTATTTCTTTTAGTAGAGATCTCAAACCGGTTCGATATTCCACTGGATCGAGGATACGGAGATCCAACATCTTAGTAAAAAAAAAACATAAGCGTGTATAAGTGATCCACTCTCTACCCATCGAGCAGTGTATAATTCTCTTCTACCTAAAGGTGTGCATTGAACAAAAACGCATAACCTGGATGCCGGGGTATGAGTCATAATCTATCGTAAACGAAAAATTATCGGTTCGTATGATCCATGGTTGTTAAAATCTTTCGCTAAGAAGTGTACAGATATCGTCTATTATCCGCCTTATCCAGAGTTTAACCATTTCCAAAAATAGTTCGCAGATCATCAAGAAAAAATACACGACTAACTCTTAATGCAGGAATTCAAAGGTTGTGCGGATACCAAAGTTTAGGATGCTAACTCCATCTACCCTGCCCCATACAAAGGATGGGCTTCTACAAAAGCCGATCGCAGATCCTTTTACTGAAACTCACAGCTATAGAAATATACATCCAGGGAACCAAACAAAAAAATATGGCAGTGAATATATATAAACAGGGATAAGATAATACTCTTCGCAAGGAGCGCATTCTTATTTTTCTGGTAGTGTTCTTTTTCTTTCGTATCGTCTCGCCAAGATCATACTTCCTCTCACAGGGATCACCTATTCCAACAACTTGCAGAGATCTGCCCTCAAATGCAGAGGTCACACTCCCTAGTAAAGAACGCACACATCTCACATGCCCTACCTTCCCCCCTTTCACTTTCCTCGCAGAGAGATATTAATACAATTTTCTGAGAAACCGTTTTTCCTCCACTATCTAACGTGTAACATCAACTCCTATAAAATATATCAATCAAGCCACAGATGTCAGTCTAGAGAGATTAGTGTTCCTAGGGAACCATGCCCAAAATATCTCCAAGAGGCAAAGCTCCATGATTTATGGGTTGCGCTCCCATCCAAGCTTGAGCTTCCTAGTCTATTAAGAAGATCACCTCAATTTGAAATAATCGAAGCAAGGGTGATATGAACAAGATCACCCAAAATCCACCTCATTAGAATAAATTCACTATATCATGGACTAATCGCTCGGTTACTTTGCATGTACCTGGATTTGTTTAAACTAACAATAATTTCTTATAATTGCCTTAATTATTTTAAGGTATATATATATATATATTATTTATAAATATATGCTCTCATAACTACAAGGGTTCCCCACTATGTATGATAGTATAGGAGAAGTTAGAGTCTTTCACTAAATCTGGATGACCATCATAATCTATTAAACTCCACTCTCCCCTTTAACACAAGGTTGCTTGTTTGTGTTAATTAAGTCTTAATACCATCATTCAAAAGCATAAACTAAAATGGAAAATACTTCCTTAATGGAGAATATATAATGTCCATTAAATAGTTCTTACAATTGTTTATTATTCTTTCATATCTTTATAAAACACACTTACATAAATGTATAGAGTATTCATTTAATACTTATCACATCTATATATATAGTATCCTACTTCATGGCTTAATCAATATAGGATTAGAATAGCTTAGGCCATAGTATCTTAGCTAGATATTTAAAGTGAATAATAATCTAGGACAAACTTATATCCCCACCCTTCAAAATGACTTGGCTCCCCTAGTCAGCATCTTTTCTTATGGGTGGGTTTTGTTACTTATTGTTTAGTCGCATTACCATATTTTAACTTTCTAGGTTTAAACTAAGACTTATAAACATAAAACTACCTCGGGGTCCACTGGTGGGGCCTTGACCTTGAGCTCCTCACCATTGCCATTTACAAAATTCATAATTACATTTACAAGAGTAATAACAATAGGAGTCAAATTTGAGGGATGTTACACAACCCTTCATGGCAAACGATGTGGCCCAACAGTATGCTGAATGGGGCGCAAAAGATACATTTCTTGAGGTTCAAGAAAATCTGGTGCTGTCGGTATCGTTCGAGCATTAGTCATAAGCTCGCGGCATGATCCTTAACTAGCCCATATATCGTCCAATTGTCCATATAAACGGACAGAAATTTATGAATATAATCCTTGAAGGAGGCTACCACTTTTCTCAAAAATATGGCAGGAGCATTTTTCAATCTGAACAACATCACCATGTGCTGGAAACATCCCCATTCGCAATCCTGACTTGGTGGTAACCCAAAAATATGCCAGTGAAAGAATACATTTCTTGGCCTCCTATGCCTTCAAGTACCTCATCGGTGAATGGGGTCGGGAATGGATCATGTAGGCAGGAGTCGTTTAATTTCCTTAGGTCTACACATATGCGTACTTCGCTAGTTTTCTTATCCTAGACAACCATTGGACTGATCCATTCAGATTCTGCCACTAGTTCTATTATGCCTGCTTCTAACATTCGCTCAATATCAGCTTGTACGCATTCCTTATGTCTCGGGTTCAATCTATATGGCCGTTTTTTTACTAGTTTCACATCTGGATTCAAGGGTATCCACATTTCTCCTAAGTCTCTATAAATTCCTTTCATTTCTGATAACTTTGTTGGAAATAGATCCTGAAACTCGTGTAGTATGTTGGTGGCTTTCGCAATGGTCGATTCATCCCAGTAGTCCCCAATGTTTGCGAATTTTGGGTTTTCCTCTGAACCAATGTTCACCTTTTCGATCTTTAGTGGTTGCTGAAATTTGTCCGACGGTATGTCTGGTGTATCAACACCACGACTACCCTCCGACTCTGGTATATACGTTGCCCTGGGGTCATCGTCATCTTCCATTCCTCCCGTGATGTTATAACATTCCATCAACATTTCTGGTGTTGCAGTCCATGGGGTTGTCATTGGTTGTCCGACCGATCATTCTTCAAATATTTTTCCGTGAATTGCTTGTAGTGCGGTGTGGATCAAAGTATTTATATTGATGAATGAAAAGGTTTGGATGAATCCAATGGTAAGTTGTTCCCAGGATGTTGTTCTGTGTCGCAGTTCCGGCATGACATACCAGCTCCGCGGTACCTCATCTAGTGTGTGTATAAACGCATGAACCCATTATTGTCGTGCTTTCAAGCCCCATCGATGTTGACAGGAATTCAGATGTGCTTTCAAGTCCGCTCGTCCATCATATCGCACCTGTTCATTCTCCGCAGCTTCACTGAATTGAACCTCCATGAGGCGTCAACATACTGACCAAGATGTTATGTTTGATTTATGTGCTTCCCACCATCGCGCAGGAGTGGCCTTCAGGGCCTACTCCAGGGCCAGAAGACACTGTTGTACAGATTGTCCCATCCTTCCATAAACTCATCTCTGATTGGTTCCGTATAGTGGAGCACTTCCGCTGGATCCAATAGTGCAATTACCCTTAGTTCCTAGTTCTCGAATGACATTACTCTTTTTTTAAAGTTGATGATTGCTTGATTCTCCATAGCCCAATCTATACCTAGCAGCACTGGATAGGGACTGGTGTTTTCCATGATCTCGATGACATCGAAGTCCGCATACGTTCCGAGCCCTTCGATTTCAATTGGGAGTTGACATGCTCGTCCAAGCGGAGTGACTTTGCTTTGGTTCTCCAATCGCAGCTGTACCGGTGACTAGGTCATCTGTGGCTTCCCCATCTGCTGTTCAGGAATTCTACCTTATAGTGAGGAAAGGGACACTACCAAATTCTGGGGTGACAGGTAAACACATTGATCATATTATGTAAGCATCTATAAAGGGAAAGAGATCAAGGATCTTGAAGACATACCTTATTAACAACGTTCGATCCTAGCTTTGCTCGATCTTGTGCTCAATCTTCAACTTGATCTTCCGCTCAATAGACCTGCAATACAAAGATACCTTCCTCAGCGTATCTTGACTGATATAACAATGATGCAATTGAAATACAGTTTAAACATCAAGAACAATCAAGCATTTAACCAAAACAAACACACAATCCATTAGACATTTGATTGGGATGGGAAGGATGTTTCAACCTTTATTGTCAAAAGCAAATAATCAATACAAATTATACCTGATCATTTAGAGTGCTCGTGCAACCGGATTCTGGGCTCCTGCTCTTCTCTAACTTTGGAATTCTTCTAGCATAACAACCCTTAATGCAAGTTTCTCCTCTTGTGAATGAGAGTCTAAATATGTCTAACCCCTCTCCTCAATCCTCCTTGTATTTATGGGACAAGGTAGGCAGTTTAGATCCAGAGGTGGTTGAATTGGGAGGTTGCGGAAGTTGCAAAACCAACTTCAACTAATCCCAATTCATCAAATTAATATATTTTTAATCACATTTCAAGATGTGCACGCGTTTTTCACAGTGGAGTAGCGCTAAATATGCAACTTTAGTGCTTTACAACCAGCGTTTGCAGGCTTTTTGAAGGTGTGCGCTAGTTTGTTGAAGTGGAGTAGGGCATACTAGAATGTGTGCGCTACTCTTATGCCTGTGGAGTAGGGAATGTGCGCTACTATTATGCCTGTAGGGTAGCACACATGTCAAAATGTGAGGTTTTACAGGGTTTTTTCAGCTTGCAGAGGGGTAGGTCAGGTCAAAGCATCATCTAAGGCCATCATGCTCTTTAATCCAAGTTGTCCTTTTGTGTGATCAATAGCTAAAGGTGATCACGTATGGAGAAGTGCATATTTGACCTATAATAGATTCCCCCTAATGTGTGAGGTTAGAGGGATGCGATGGCCGAAATACATTATAATTCCAAGTTAGAGGAGGATCAAGAAACTGCAAAACCAAGTCACAGAAACACCTGAAACAAAGATCAAGATCAGTGAGAAATTACAATTTTGACATCATATAGATGTGCAGTGTGATACAACATGATCTCCGATACATAACTAGGAGATGTATATATAGCATGGCCACTTGAAATACAAGCGTGGATCCATGTCAAACTGAGAGATCATAGCCATAACAACAAAATGGATCTATGTCTCATGGAGAGCTGAAAATGAGTGAGGCTCAGTCTTGCGCAGCTTGGGTGATAACATAATGAGGTGATGCCATCAACATCCCAAGGTCTTCATCCAAAACAACCCAAGGCACAAACCCTAACCATGTGAATAAATGAGCTGAAAGTCGAACATGGGGGGTATCGTTTGATTACCGGTCCTTGATGTATACCGTTAACAAACACGAGGGCTTCCACCGATAATGATAATGGGGCCCAAGGTACCTAGCACGATCCAACAAGTGTGAATAAGTGGACTTGGAGTTGAACACTTGAGGAACCTGTCGAATAAGAGACATTGATGTATTCTCATTATTCAACAGTGAGGAAAATTGCCACTGGTGACTGCAATCTCCAAGGTACTAACCGAAACTCTAAACTTCGTTCCCAGAGCAAAATGAGTTGATGTCAATGGGAAGAATTCCGTTGGAAGGGAGGCCTTAAGGCATCCTCCATCATCCAACATGAGGGACACTCAACTGGTATGAGCTAATATGGAGTAATACATGTAACAAGACTGACACTAGGATGGCCGACACATGAGGCCAAGGTAAACTGCAGAATGGCCGACATGGGCTATATCGTTGAACAATGAGCACGACACAAAGTGACTTAGGAAGTTTTCAATATAATGGGAAAATTATATAAGCCTGTAATGTAGGAGACATTAGCAGACCCTCCATATGGTTGGAAGAATAACCAACCGGGGGAGTATTTACAAATCGGAGATTAGGTTCACCCTAAGGTCAAAAACTAAGCCCAACTGACATGATAGACTCAAGTAGGTGTTGTGTTCAAGGATAGGATTGACTGAACTGCCTTTGAAACTGAAGATATGATACATCCTTCTTATCCCTTATTCTTTTTAGATAAAAGAATACCTTTCTTGTTGTTTTAATGAGTCCAAGAAAGAATGAAAACTCAATAAGTCCACCCATGTGAAAAGTTTAATGAGCCCATGGGAGGGAGACTCAGTACCTTCTTCGTTGTTTACAGAGTTCGAAGAAGAGATAGAAGATTACTCTATATTACTGATCTCTGGATTTTAGTATCGAGCCGCGATCTATTCTTGCTTGCTGGTGTTTTCAATTTTAAGGAGTCTGGAAAACTTAAACAATAACTCCATAAACCTACTCGTGGATTTTAATATCGAGCCCAAGTAGTTAATGCTCACCGATGTTTTCATGTTTATAGAGTCTGAAAAACTTAAACAATCCTCTATACACCCTCTCGTAGATTTCACATCGAGCCCGAGTAGGTGAGTGCTCGCTTGGTGTTTTCATATTTTGAGAGCCTGAAAACCCTAAAGAAGGCTCCACAAGGTCCTTTTTCGTAAAGTTAGTCTCCTTCCCCGAAAAAGTGTAAAACAATGGAAGAAGAACTCTTCTAGTGTATACCAGAGTATACCTAGAGTATACATTTTCCATAAATTATCCACCAAGGCCCGGAAAAGGGGTAATTCTATACTTGAGAGGATGGGCCTTTAGTTCCTTTAACGAGCTTGAAGAGGACAAGTTTGCTCGGCAATCTTGTTTAGGTTTTAATGAGCTTAAAATGACTTAAATGACAACTTCTAGGATCACGGCTCATGACTTGCTAAAGACTAGGATCTCAACAACCATGTTAATAGTGACAACAAAAAGTCTTTAATGATATATAATTTTAACCATAAACTACATGACATGGTCTATCATCAAGAAATTAAGTCTAAATATATTGATGCTCTGAAAAACTAGTGAAAATTTGAGAAATATTGGTTGAAATTACCTTACTAACATTTATAGCTATTCAATGATTGAATAGAACATTATGATGAAATTTGAAACTATAGAGTTTTTACAAAAGTGGGTAAAAATCAAATTCAAGTTCATATATGTAATTTCAAATGGAAAACTCAAATATCACATTTGGAATTGTAGAAGAAGGTTTTGGAGCAAACCCTTGATCTTCAATCCTTCGTAGCGATCAACTCGGGCCACCATTCAACTTTTTTCCTCCACCAAGTAAGTTATATTCATCCCCACTTGCATTTCCATACTTTATTTGTCAAATTTTATGCTCAAAATTGATTTTGGGGCCATGTTCAACTCATTGAGTGTGTGTGCGCTACTGTACAAGAGGCAAAGTAGGGCATACTAGAGGTATGTGCTACTATGCTCAAGCACAGTAGTGCCTATGCGTGACGGTGTGGCTATAGAGTAGCGCACACCCCTACACATGGTGGAAAAAGTGTCGAGACTCAAAAATTTGATCTTCTTGTGGTAGGATGGTACTTGTTTGGAGGGAAAGAGAACATGAGGAGATGGATAGGGTGGCTATGCAAGACCCGGAAACTCTCCATGCACTTCAAAGATGTGGTTTGTTGAAGTTTTATAGAACCGTAAACATGAGGGCACTCACTCGATTGCTTCAAAGACTCGTTCAATATTGGGATGTAGATGCCAATGTATTTGATATCCGGGGAAAAACCCTAGACCTTACTATTGAGGACATATACTTTATTACTGGTCTCTCTAGGAGGGGAGATGCAGTAAACTTGAAAGCATCTTCACACAATATGGGTGCCATGTCGGTGCAAGAATATGTGAATGCATACTGTGTGGCGGGAGCCGAGAAATCAGGAAGTCAAATCCTAATTTCTACTATTGATAGCCTCCCTTTGAAGGTTATTGTAAGTATGTTGAACCGAATGGGGGGAAGCACCACACAACATTTAGCCTCAAGGCATTACATGCATATTGGTATCAAATGCTTGCAAGGTCATGTATACGATTGGTGCACTAGTCTACTAGCAAACATGAAGCTTCAACTCTCGGGTTGTAAGGCCGGGAGTATGAAGAACTTTGGATATGGCAGCATCCTTTGTACCTTCTTCTTCGAGAGGGTGCCTGCTCTTAGCTTGGGCATGCCTCTACCTCCAGTCATTCCTCGTGAGCCGAGATTAGGCCATTGGGGTGACATTTTTATCTGCTAGAGTGGTGGTGAAAGCCACTTTTGCTATCATACTGATGATTTCTGGGGATGGTGGGAGAGACAGGTGCCGGCATTCGAGCAGTTTCCGTATGCTGGCTTAGACTTCCATCATGATCCAGAGCTGGTACTTCCTCCAGGTGGTGCCTGGGGAGATGTAGGTATGTTTATGTTTTGAAAATTATTTAATTTTTTCAAATTTTGAAGTATATGATTTTTATGATGAGTTTTGAAGTACTTAAACAAGTTTCATATGCAAATATTGGACCGATTCGTCCCAAGGGACATCCTACTATTTTCGTAAGTCCAACAGATGTAGGTGTAGCTGATGCTATGCTAGGGACTATAGAGAGGAAGATGAGTCGGTTGACTCATGACATTCCCACATATTGTATTGAGCGGATGCCTCTTGATATGTAGGAGGATGTAGTTGGTGTGCCCCCAGCATGGATTAGGTTGTTGCGGAAGATAGCTAGGTTGGTCATATGTTACTGAAAGGCAGTAGATGCCGATGAGGCCCCTCCTTCTCCATAGGAGATGGATATTTTATGTATATTTTTTAGGCCACCGAGCCCTAGTTTTGTATCTTATGACATGACTTGTGATAGACTTATGATCCAAAACTCATATTATGTTTTGTGATACAATATCGGATATATATCTAGTATCGGTTATTTACATGTGTGTGTGTTTAACTTTATGTGTGAAATGCTTATTTACAGAAATGTATGATACAAATGCCAATCTAAAACATAATTCGCAAATGAATCAGCTAAAGCATTCAAATTTCTTGGAATGTGTTGATATATAATGGAATTGAACTGTCTTTCCAATAATCTAACTCGCAAAAACTATCATAGCAAAACAAGATCTCTAATCTGATAAACACCCGTTAATTGAAATACAACAAGTTGCGAATCAAGTATTACCTCCAAATGTGAAATTCCATGAATAAGAGCATCTCAAAGAAGTTATATAACCGCACTGTACTCAGCCACATTGTTCGTAGTGGGACCCAAACAAACCCCCCCCGAAGAGAACAGTTGGCCAGCTGGTGAGTAAATGACCCAAGCTGCTGAAGCCAACTATCGGGTGTGGTGACTGGTGCCATCATCAAATCCTAAGAAATGTTCAATCGACATCCGATACATGAAATGAAGATGCACATAAGGTTAACTAACAAGCACAAGCAAAACTAGCTCTACAAAATATACATTTATGTTACAAGAAAAAGCACAAATTCCTAAGCGTAGTACTTCTTCAGGTAAAGCCCATTTCTAGGCTCAGGAAACTTATTACCCTCGTAATATGTTAACTTGTAAGCACCTTTCTTCAATACCTTAGAAATTATGTAGGGATCGAGCCACATGGACTTGAACTTGCCAGGTCCTAAAGGTTCCTTGTCCTGATCCCAAAGTAGAACAAGGTCTCCTTCGAGAAACACCCTAGGTCTGACAGACTTGTCATACTGTCCTTTGACTCATTTCTTATGAACTTCGTTTATTGTGAGCGCGTTGCGGTGCTGCTCATCTAGATTCTCTAAATGCAACAAACTTTCTTCCAGTGCTGAAGTATCTGGTAGTAGTTGGATAGCCAACTTCAACGAAGGAATCTCGCATTCAATCGGAACACTTGCTTCTATCCCATGCACAAGCTGGAAGGGAGAGAACCCAGTAACATTATTTACATTCGCTCGATAAGCCCAAAGAGCAGGGTATAGCATGATGTGCCAGTTATTTCGACTGGCATTAATAGTTCTTTGAAGAATTATCTTTAAAGTTTTTTTAACCGCTTCAACTTGTCCATTTTCCTATAGATAATATGAAGACAAATGTTCTTGCCGAAAACCTAACATCGTGTACAAATCAGTCATCAAGCTATTCTAAAAATGACTGCAATGATTAGTCACAATTTCTTTGGGTATGCCGAACCTTGCAATAATATGATTGAATACAAAATAAGCGGCAGTTTCTCCGTCTGCCTTGATAGTAGGCATTGCCTCAGCCCACTTGGTGAAGTAGTCGACGACAACGATGATATAATGATGTCCTCCAGTCGAAACTGGATTGCAAGTCATATAATCAACCCCCCATTTTGTGAAGAGACCTATTGTAATCACAGGATGAAGAGGAGCTGGATGTGCTCTCATTTTCCTGGTGAAAAAATGACACAGACGACAGTGTTTCATAGCTTCCACACAATCTTTAAAGATTGTGGGCCAAAAATACTCGGCACGTAGTATTTTATGAGCTGTTGCCAACCCAGAAAGATGACCCCACAAGCTCCACTGTGAGCATCATTTAATACTGATTATGCTTCTTCTAAAGTCAAACAACGTTGTAAGATGGAATCTATCCCACGTCTGTACAAAGTATCAAAGATAATGAGATAGTTTTTCGCATGACTTTTCAGTTTTCATCGTTCTTCTCTAGAAAAAGTGGTAGGACACCTCAAAGTCTAGAGATATACTAAAATATCCCCGTACCATGGGTTAGAGGAGGCAATAAGGAAGATATGTTCATCCGGGAATGATGACTCTTCCTTGATATGCGCTAAGTCACTCGGAAACTCTGAGATTAACTCATCAAACACTAGTGATTTCTTTGACTTGGCTGATTGAAAAGCCAAATCGGACTCTTGTAAGATTACAATCCATTTATTGTACTTCCCACCGATGATGCATCAAGTGAGAACATATTGGAAAGGATTGACCTCTGCTATCACAGTAGTTGTTCATAAAAGGATGTAGTGATGAATCCTCTGCACCGCATAGACCACAGCTAGTGCTAACTTCTCAACATGTGAATACTTGATCTTAGGAGCTATCAGTGCGCGCGAGAGATAATAAACAACATGCTCTTGGAGCGTGTCGTCCTCCTGAAATAGTACTATGCCAATTGTGTAAACAAACGCCGCTAGATATAAGAGAAAATATTTTGCGTAATCAAGTGGGCTTAACAAGGGGGCTGAAAGTGGTGCCTTTTTCAAGGCCTCAAACGATGCTTGAGCAACCTCATCCCATAAGAAGTAGGTATCTTGTTTAAGCATTCTCATGAAACCTTTTGTGATTTTATCATAGTTTATGATAAAGCGTCGCAAGAAGTTACACATGCCTTGCAGACTTTCAAGTTGTCGCAAAGTGCGAGGAGGAGGTAGATTTACAATCGCCTCAACTTTTAACGGGTCGACCATTATGCCATGACTGGATACAATAAAACCCAGTAAACGTCCTGATTCGACGCAGAATACGCACTTATTAGGATTAATCAAATCTTATATTGTCTGCATCATTCAAACACAAGTCTCAAATGAGTTGGATGATCCTATCTATTTCGAGATTGCGCCAGGAGGTCATCCAAGTAGGGTTCAACTATGTGCTTGATATCATGAAAAGTGAAATTCATCACTCGCTGTAAAGTAGCTCCAGCATTCTTTAAGCCAAACGGCATCTTCCGATAATCAAAGGTTCCCCATGGGAAAATAAAAATTTTTTTGTGTTGATCTTAGGGTTTGATTTGAATTTGATTATATCTCGAAAATCCATCCATGAAAGAAAACATCTCGTGTCCCGCACAGGCATCTATGATCTGGTCGATAAATGGTGTGGGATAGTTATCTTTTGAACAAGCTTTATTCAAGTCCCATAAGTCAGTACAGACTCAGATGGTACCTTATTTTTTATCAACCAGAACAAGATTTGAAACCCATTCCGTCATGTCAATTGGGTAGATAAATCCGGCTTTAAGCAATTTTTCAACCTCCACCTTAATTGCGGCCTCTTTTCGAGGATTCACAGGACAGAGCTTCTGTCTCACAGGTTTTGCATTAGGGTATGTTGTGATGACATGCTCAACGATGGCTGGATCAATGCCTGGCATCTCCTCATAAGACCAGGCAAAGATGTTGCGGAATTCTTTAAAAAGCTTAGTATATAGAGCGATCTCTTCTGGAGAACAATCTACTCCAATAAAAATGTTTTCCACGACCTTGGGTTTGGTGGAAATGTTAATCGAGATGGTTCTCGATATATTATCCATATTCCCTTCAGGGTAAATAGCTCTTGAAGTAGAAGGAAAAGAGGACAAATCAACAAATCCACCGAGTCTCATAGAGAACTCTCCTCTCTCTATCCTGTCTAGGTTTGGAAGCAGGTAAGACCTGTGATACATATGTTCCCATGGATGGTCTAGGCCCATCATGGCTTCCAAAATGGGTTCATCAGAAGGTAAAACCGTGTCTAAATATCAAAAGAGTGGGTAGAATCCACTGACCATGCAGGAGCATAGTCCATATCCAAATCAGCAGAGACTGGCGGAGTCATGATATGTTCCGTTGCAGCGTGTTGTGCTTCTATGTATGCTATTTCTGTAACGGTTAAAGGCACTGATGGTTCTGATACAGTAGGAAGGATCCACGGATCAATCCTTAAACCAACTGTGAAAGTTTTAATAGATGTACCTACATCAAAACGCATGAAAAGAACATGAGAGGGTAGGTCAAAAGTGCCTATTAATGACCCGTAAAGCCCTGCTCCTAAACTCTCGCTTACTGGGGTAGATTGATCAACTAAAGGAACTGTGGATTCCGATGAAGTCTGGTTGTTTCACCAAGAGAATGAAAGTTGATCGACTGTGACGATCTTACCTTCATGAGGGAACATAACAACTCAGAAAACTGCCGATGCAATAGCTTGCATGGCATATGTCCAACTCCTGCCTAATAGCATGTTGTAATCAAGTGGAGCGTCCAGAACTTCAATCTCTACAGCAACTGTCTTACTGGCCAGAGTGACGTCAAATGAATGCAAGACTCCATGTGGACAGAAAATTATACCGTCAAATGTGGTAAGTAGTGTGTTAGAGGGGGCTAACTCGGGAGAGCCTGAAGCTTTCCAACAAGAAATGGACATCACGCACTTCGACGCGCCCTCATCTACAACAACCCATCCAATGGCCATGGGACCATGAACTACTTCTTTCTATAGGGCAACGTGGTACAGCAACCGATACTTGATATCAGACATATCAAAGCGTGCAGTTAAGTTGGATGATTCCATACTTCCAATCGCTGCCAGAAGTGCATTTCATTGTAACGGACAACTTTGCAAAACTTCTAAGGTGGACATAGCACAAGGGGTCTAGGCTAGATCTTCAACCACGTTTTAGTTGGCGGCAGCCCGAGCGTTGGGATTGTGCGAGGCCCGTTTCAAGACACCTTTCGGGATCTTGGGCAACAAATCCACTGGAATGTGGAGAGGGGTAGAAGATTCAGGAATATCTTTATCCTTGTTCTGCACATCTGGGGTATAATTTCTTGCTCGCATTTGCAAAAGTGCATCTGTGCTAACCATGTTAATGACAGTTTGATCAACTGAAGCATGAGTAGTGCCCCCAGCATTGGAGGTGCTAGAAGTTGAAACTTGCCCCTTAGGAAATGGATCTTTAAGTACGATGGGTTTCTTTTCTTGAAGCAGCTTCTGGGCTTCTTCAAGTAGAGGGAATTGGTGAGTGAGGTGATCATGCTTGCAAAGCTTACAAGGGAACTTAACCTTCTTCTTTTCTTTGTTACCCTCCTCGGCATTCTCTTTATTTTTGGACTTTTGTTGGTTCCCCTCTCCTTTCTTTCCCTTCTTTTTATTGTTGGGCTGCTGAGGGCCCTTTTGATTGTTCTAAATCTAGTTTACAGATTCAGTAGTAGAAGGAGAGGTTATGACAGAGGTCACTTCTGCAGTCGATTGTTTGACGGATAAGGCATGAACCTGCTTAGTCAATGCGTCGAAAGCTGCAGAATCAACTGAACCCACTATGTCGTCAGCATGTGGTCCAGGTTTAGGTTTGCTAAGATCAATGTTTAATTGAGTGCATCTGGTATAATGTCATAAAGTAGCCCAGACTGTGCATAAACTAGGTCTAGCTTCTGGGTCTGTAAGATGGCTTCTTCCTCTGAAGACACTCCAAAAGTAGCTACTTCCTTAGAAATGTAAGGAAGGAATGATTTTAGATACCACTCTAAAAGGAATTATGGAGGTATATTGGCTTTAATGAGCCTCTTCCATCTTCACCACTCCTGAATGTGATCAGATAAGTGAGTGGCCTTATTCTGTCTAAATGTAGACAAAAGATCTGTCCCGTCGTCGTACCGAACAGGAAGCTGGAAGTGGTTCAGAAAAACTGTCGCGAGATCCTGAAAATTAAAAAATGTGGCTGCAGGTAACTCAATGTACCATTTGGCTGCAGCACCAGTTAAGGTTCTTTGAAAAAGTCTCAACCTAACAGAATCTTCGTTCAATGATTTTGAAGAACACCATAAATGGAAGGTGGTAACATGATCACCAGGGTCCTCACCAGGTTTTCCTTCGAATTTTGGAATTTTCGAAGGTAACTTTGTAGGAACTGGTGGCCATGTCGCGTTATGGTACACCGGATCATTCGTTAACTTGGAAAGATCTGGAAAATTCAAAGTTGCCAGAAATGGTAAACGAGGTCTATAAGATGGCATTTGATAGGCTGTGGTCATGAAGGGGGAACCTCCCATAGTCTAACCCATGAACTGTTGGTTGGGGTTTCCCCCATCCATTTGCTGGTAAGGGTTGCCCCCAACCATCTGTTGGTAGGGGTTTCCCACAGCCATCTGCTGGTAGGGGTTGCCCACAGCCATCTTCTAGAAAGGGTTCCCCCCAGCCATCTACTGGCAGGGGTTTCTCCCTTCCAATTGTTGTTGTGTGAAAGTGTTATTGAAATTCCTCCATCCGAACGAAAGTGGGTTGGTACCCTGCGTATTCGTCCACTGAGGCTAGGTGTTAGCCCTGCCATATTGTTGATTAAGGATGTTACCCGCTCCTCCAGAAAACAAAGAAAAAGGGGTGTTTCCCGCAGGTACATTATTTTGATTCATGTTGTAACCTGCAAAGATGTTAAAACTAGGGGTAGTCGAGGTGGACAGCGTAGTCATGGTACTCATGACAGGCATAGTTGCAGAGACATTCGGCCCTACATGGGGTGTGGAAATCCAAGTACTAGGTATATGGTATGACTGTTGAGTCACAGGAGGTGGGGTGACATTCATTGTATTATTGGGTCCAAAAGTAGGGGTAGAGGCGGATGTCAAAGCTATTGAGCTTGGCATGCCTAACGTACCAGCGTTAAAACTGAAGGACGGAGTTGACGCAGAAGCCATCTACGATGAACTCGGTGTAGCAGTGGGAGGAGGATTTACAATCCTTGTATTCATCCCCATTGTGGGATTTTGTGGAACTCCCTGTTCATCTCCTGGGTTGGTCATAATATGCCTAGGTGTGAAAAAATATGCACTATACTCAGGTTGTTGGAAACCAACAGGTACCAGAAGCGGATCGTTAAGTCCGATAAGTGGAGGGTTAAAAGGAGTGTTAAAATCCCTAGAAGTAATATACTCAACCTCTACAGTATTAAGAACTTGTTGATCTGGGGTTCTAGGTTGTGGTTCACTAGGAACCTCTATTTCACCAGTAGTTTCAAAAAGACCACTAGCGTTTGTCCTCCATCGTCGTGGTGGCGGTAGTGGTTCCACTCTAAGTGGGAGAAGGTTTTGCAACCTTCGAGACCTACGAAGCTGTTGGTATTCCACAATTATATAAAAATAAAACTAAGTAAAAAACCTAGTGGCCACTAAGACTAAGGGGCAAATAGCATACCACTAAAAAATCCTAAGTATACAGACCAGGCAAACAAGATGCCTTCCGGAGAAGAGTCTGGGATGATGAGGGCCCAGAACAGATCAACGAAGGAACAAGGACAGTTACCTAGGGTGCACAATACAATGACTAAGGGTGCAAGCGGTGGAATCACCCAACCGCCCTCCCAAATACCTGCAAGGGATTTCCTCCCACGTTTGTCCTAGGTACAGCAAATATAATCCTCCGTCGTCACCTATGTATGATCCTATAGGTCTGATACTAAGGCTATCATAAGTACGAAATATCCTGGGGCGACAGTCATCAACCTGATCAAAACGCGTGGGCAGGGTAGCAAAGCCTAAAGTTCGGATGGTCCCCCGTACGCGAATCAACCCTGGTTTATGGTTGAAGGGAAAGTGACAGGATATCCTCAACAATTCCAATCTTCCACGGCCTTGTGCTTAGCTCTGGTCTTAGTAGAGTTTCCCAGGAATATTTGATACAGATGGGTTTACCTATATGAAAGTCGCACTACGATTTTTGAGTAATGAAACAAGCTTCAAGCAGTTTAAGGTGTTTTAAGCTCGAAACTCTAGCCTAAGCTAGTTGGTGTCATGTATCCCTAGAAAGAAAAATAATTTATAATTGATTTTATTAAAGTTCTTTTTAAGGTTACTTTTTACTCAGCGGGGCAGTGCATTGTGTGGAATGGTTTGAGAAAAGTGCAAAAATGAAATAACTTTCAAAGCAACAAATGACTCTTTTTATTTTTCATTTACGCTCTTTCCAAAATGAAAACCAAGCAAACCTAAACAAAGTTCTCTTTTTCATGTTCTTTTCAATTTCACAACAAAGTAAACTATGCTACTCTGAAATGATTATAATCCTTACTACTCTAAACTGCCAAACTCATTTTTCTTTTTCTGTTATATATAAACGAAAAAGAACTTGAAAACGGAAGCAAGTAAGACCTACAAAAAGATGCAAGTAAGGGAAAAATGACTCTAAAGCTCACAACAGTCAAATCAATGACTTGACAAAAACTTGTCCTACAAAGTTTTTTTCTTTTAAAGGAAAAAAAAGCTTTAAACTTGGAGACAAAGTGGAAAGAAAACAAGGAAGAGAGACGCTTATAACCGGAAAGCAAACTTAGAAGGTTGCTCCAAAGCACCAAACCCTAAACAAAAACACGAAGCCAAGTAGAAGGTAGGCAAGCGAACTAAAGACGACCTTACTAACACAAGGACTCAAATGGAAGCAAACTAAGATACTTCAACTTACTTGATACTGAAACTGACAACGGGGTCAAGAAGTGTCGGGACTCAAAAAATATTTTGAAAACACCCTAAAGACTCCAACAAATGGGCCAAACCCTAAATCAAAGGACAAGACACCAACAGAGCACACTAGTGTTGCAACAAACAAATGTTAAACACAAAGGTTTGTATACCTGCGACACACTACTAGGGTATGGACGAGCAGCTATGTCCGTTAAGGAACAACACACGGTCTCCAAAATGAGTCACAAACAAACAAGACACCTCAAAAGTAGTCAAGAAAGCAAAGGATGACCTAAGGGACTTAAGAGAGGCTAACGAGACTCAATGAAAGATTACAAACCTCAAAGACCAGTTAAGAAGGCCAAGTACAAAACTAGAAATCAAACCAAATAGGCAGAAATCCAAACCCCACATCAAACAGAGAGTTACAGGAGTGTGCTCTACTGTGCAATAGGCAAACTAGCACATTCTAGAAGATGTGCCCTACTGTGCAGTAGGGAAAGTGGCGCACAAACTCAGGTATGCGCTACTATATGTACATAAGAGTAGCGCACAAGTCAGGAGAGGTTGAAATCAAGTCTTGCAGAGGTGAAAAGGGCTGATTCAGGAAAAGGAAAGAAGGTATGGGTGACCTACAAGGCCTCTCAGAGGATCAAAGAGATCAGAAAGTACTGGAAAGAAAACAAAATGGGTTTCCTAGAGCAGAAAAACAATCGGTCCCCAGCGGAGTCACCAGTCTGTTGTTCAGGAATTCTACCTTATAGTGAGGAAAGGGACACTACCAACTTCTGGGGTGATAGGTAAACACATTGATCATATTACATAAGCATCTATAAAGGGAAAGAGATCAAGGATATTGAAGACATACCTTATTAACGACGTTCAATCCTAGCTTTGCTCGATCTTGCGCTCAATCTTCAACTTGATCTTCCACTCAATAGACCTGCAATACAAAGATACCTTCCTTAGCGTATCTTGACTGATATAACAATGATGAAATTGAAATACAATTTAAACATCAAGAACAATCATGCATTTAACCAAAACAAACACACAATCGATTAGACATTTGATTGGGACGAGAAGGATGTTTCAACCTTTATTGTCAAAAGCAAATAATTAGTACAAATTATACCTGATCATTCAGAGTGCTCGTGCAACCGGATTCTGGGCTCCTGCTCTTCTCTAAATTTGGAATTCTTCCAGCATAACAACCCTTAATGTAAGTTTCTCCTCTTGTGAATGAGAGTCTAAATATGTCTAACCCCTCTCCTCAATCCTCCTTGTATTTATGGGACAAGGTAGGCAGTTTAGATCCAAATATGGTTGAATTGGGAGGTTGGGGAAGTTGCAAAACCAACTTCAACTAATGCCAATTCGTCAAATTAATATATTTTTAATCACATTTCAAGATGTGCGCGATTTTTTCACAGTGGAGTAGCGCTCAATATGCAACTTTAGTGCTTTACAACCAGCGTTTGCAAGCTTTTTGAAGGTGTGCGCTAATTTGTTGAAGTGGAGTAAGGCATACTAGAATGTGTGCGCTACTCTTATGCCTGTGGAATAGGGCATGTGCGCTACTATTATGCCTATAGGGTAGCGCACATGTCAAAATGTGAGGTTTTATAGGGTTTTGTCAGCTTGCAGAGGGGTAGGTCAGGTCAAAGCATCATCTAAGGCCATCATGCTCTTCAATCCAAGTTATCCTTTTGTGTGATCGACAGTTAAAGGTGATCACAGACGGAGAAGTGCAGATTTGACCTATAACAACATCATTTCCCATGTCTGTTTAGTCAGGATATTCACATCCGAACCCAAATATAGGATGATGGAATCGATATCGCTCCAATCTGTGCGGACATCCGCATCTCTCTGCCTATTTTTCTTTTATGTATGCGATTGACTTTCTGTTCTAGCCGTGCACCTCATCGTCACTGTAGCAGACCCACTATTTCGTCCAATATTTATGGGTCCTTCGCCAAATCCAGGAAACTTCCTAAGAAGGCCTTGAGGGTGGTTGCCTTCTTTTGCAACCTTGTTGGGTCGAACGTCAGTGGCATGTTGTAGACTTCTTCTTCCACAGCCACTCGTTGCTGATTTCTCCTTGCATTTTGTGCTTTCGAGAAGACATCCTTCTCTGCTTCCGCACCATCATTACCTCGCTTCCGCCATGTCTGTGTTGGTCTGATATGGATGTCGAGCTTATTGGTTCCAGTCATGATCCCTACTGTTTCCTGATTGCCTCGGGCTTCTGTCGAAATCATCTGTACCATAGGTGGCGGTTTCAGAACATTTGAGTTCTAGTTCTGCATTGTTTTGCATTTCCCAATAAGCTAAGGGAAATCCTCTACACTGTGACCCGCAGTGCTGCAATATGTACATTGCGGTGCAGGATTTGTATAGTCTCTTTGGTAGTGCCCCTGTTGGCCACAGTTATAATAGGTGATCGGGCCTCGTCCCCTTCCAGCAGCTCCTCCATGACCTCATCCTCCGTGGAATCCTCTGCCATAGCCTCTGTGCGGTGGCCCATATTGTTGATACTGCGGTTTCCCGTACTGTGGTTGTTGATACTGTTGTGGTCCATACTGTAGTTGTCCAGACGGTGGTGGGAGATAATTCGGGTGCCCATACTGCCCCTATTCGTATTTTTGTGGATGACTATACTGCGATTGCTGTTGCATCACTGGTGGTTCCTCCCCTTTCATAAAGTATGTGTCAATTGCTCGCTCCTGCAGCAGGTCATAGGCCCTACAGTCCTTCTCATCATGGCCCACTGACCGATAGAACTTGTAGTACAAATTCGTTGGTTTCGATACCATCTTTTGCAAGTATACACATTCCTCCGGTTGGTGTCCTTTGGTCTGACATACAGTACACCATGGCATACCTCCTTGCCGAAGGGGGTTTGGTGCTCCTAACTACAAATACTCCCGAAATTTTGGGCAATTGTCCTTATGGTGTCCTTTGTTCCGGCATCTGGTACACCATATGTCTCTACGAGTCTCCTTTCCCTTCTTGATGTCCTCCAATTGGAGCGTTAAATTGGCCAACTGCGCCTGTACCCTGTCCATTCCCATCCCTGTGACACCAATCGGTGAAGCCTCTAGTTTCATTTCAATTTCCAATGCCTCCACTTGTGTCGCGACCTTTTGCTACATCAACGGTCCTCGTATATGCAGTACCAGTCCTGCGATAAACCACTCTTTATGTTGTAACTCATTTACTGGAAAGCTCACTTTCACTATCAACGTTTTGTAACGCTGATCAAATTCCCGCACTGATTCATTCGAAAATTGCTTAATTTCTTTAAGCTCTATGACGTATTGCGACTCAGATTTTGGTTTTTTAAACTCGTCAATCATTGCGGCTCTGATATCAGCCAATGTTTTTACTGCTGCCCCCACTGGAACTTTTACGAATTTCATGTACCAGTCTAGCACATGGCCCCTCAAGGTTGTCGCTAGCTGTCCCAACTTTATCACATCATCCTGGACCTGCTTCACGGTCCAGAATGCTTCCAATACAAACCGATATTGTTCGGGATGCCCAGTCTTGTTTCCTTGGAATGTGGGCATATTTGCCTCGTCTGCCATCCTAACACTGCTATTATTGTTGTTTACCGAAGCGCTACTCTTAGCGTTGCAAGTAGGGAAACTTCGCGAGTAGTTTTGGTTTCTTCCTATAAAATTTGGAGTAGTGTGTGGAGTCGAAGGTATGTGGTAACTTATGATCTAACCCCATTTTTCCTCTGTGGTAGCCTGGTCAACGTCTTCCTCGCAATAAGGGCTCTTCCTTCCTTGTGTTCCTACCTCATGATTCTCTGTTCTGGTCCTCTCAAGAGACTCTCTCTTAGTCCTCCTCTTCTTCTCAGGACGCTGGAATATTGCTCCACTCCCCAAGAGACCACACTCTTCGTTATCTTCCCTCTCAAATTCGTCATTACTCATTTCCATCTACCACATCTTTCCATTAGGCTCGCATTTACGCGATACCTTCATCCTCGTACACTGATTCTTCTACTCATTAGTGCACATCCTCAATATTCCTTTTTCATAGACCAGTATTTTAATCCACAGCTTCAGTGATGACAAGAACCTTCCCCTTGGTCCTCTGAAGAAATTTCTTTCGGCATCGTTGTATGACTTAATAGTATCTACTACGAACTCAATTATGTACCCCTCGAGGATACTGTCTACCCAAAATTCAACAGCTCGCAATACTTTTTTGTTGACCTGTTTCAGTTGTCGCACTAACTTCGGGGTCCAACACTCAGGATCAATCTTCTGGCAGTTATTTTTGCGATACGTCAACTGTGCTAGCCACTCATGCAATACCACTGGGAATTCACAAAAGAAGGTTTCGTGAATATATGAATAGATGTATTTCTGTAACCACTCGGTTGCTGTCTGTTTAGGGTCCCTCTTCTCACTTCCTGCGAATTCTTCCGATTTCTTATCAAACCACTCTTGGATCTCTGGTTTTGTCTGGTGCCACAGCATATCCCCTTCTTTTCTTGCTTAGGGTCCCAACAATGGAACCATTTGTTGACACAACTCTTCTTGACAAGGGTTCACTCTATCATCAACAAATACCAATAGCCCTTACACACTGGCCCGGAAAGGAGTTACCCTTCCAGCAACGCCTGCGAAGCAGGCGAGGTATCACCCGAAGTGAATAAGGGTGCTGCAGGAACCAAGCTTCGGCAGTTGAGAAGAAGATATGTGCACGTTAACCAGAGATTACAATATTTACCACAGTCTATTTAACCAATCATTCACATATTTATTTGAAAGCATATTCAACAGCACATTCGCGTTAACCAACAACATGTATCAACACAAATCAATAGAAATCATTTAAATAACCCATCATCGCATAACAACATAATTCATAACCGAACATCTTCATTCATTAACATCTGCGGAACAACCCTCGCTGAGAATAGTCAATAGAATCCAAAAGATCGCATTAATCTCCAAAACTTAGATGCCCTTAGGCTAACAATCTTTCTCTATTTATATGTTTTTCTCTTATTACAATTTGGTCCACATGACCGACTCAACTAATCTAACAACTCTTATATTTCCACAAAACATGGCGAAAGGTCCTTCTTCCACGGAATGACCCTTTCGCACCTGTCAGCTTCCGTACTTCCTGCGGATCTATCCTGTGCCAACAATGATTGAACCTTTTTTATCAATGTGTTCATGTGTGTGGCCAATAAGAAGGAAAGCAAGTTTTTCTTTTCGAAAATTTCCCAGTTTAACAAGCATGTTTAGATACCCAAACACAACATTACCTTGTTTTGGTTTTCATGGCTAGTGTTGTCCAATTGTAGATATAGAGCTTTAGGAATATTGTTGGACTAATGAGTAAGCGTGACATGGCGAATTATGATATTGGTAAAAATTGTATCTTTGTGAATATTTGGATTTGTAAAGTAAACCTTGAAGACATTTGTCTATTAAAATCCATAAAACAACCAAGTGAAACTGAATAAATTTTTCCACCTTTAAATTGTTTGTGGTATGGAAAAAATGCGTCAACGGTGTATTTTTATGATTCATGCCATCAATTATCAATCCTAGGTATTTATTTGGAGCATCATAACACCTCTTTCTATGTTTTTGCAACTTCTATCAATCATTTGGTTGTTGATTACAATGTTCTTAAAGTGGTTTAATAGTGGAATACACAAATAACATAGAATGAAAATATTGATAATAAGTTTTCGTATTTGATAACTATCCCATTATAAAATATAGTTATGTAAAGACATACCTCTTTGTGGTCCCTTTGTTTTATCCCTTCTTTCCTTTAGAGAAGCATATTTATTGCAAACCTTGGCCCTTGACTTCTTAGAAATACATACAATATTGAGTTGTTTTTCCATACTCTTGTAAAATATGCATGTAATGAAATAATTTTTTCTTCAGTAACTTCAACATATTCTTTGTATAGGTCATAGATTTCCAACATTGTGGAATTATTTATAATATGCGCTATGTTTGTATCTAGCATGCACTCTCGATGTTTGGAAAAGGAGTCACATGTCCATGACTTTGTAATGTTTGTAAATGGCTCATTGTCTTTTTGATGATGCACATTTGAATAAATTACACATTATTTTGTCATGTTTGAATTCTTGATAGATAACAATTACTAATTGAGTAAATTCTTTTAAATCCCTTTATATAGAATAACAAATTTGGAATGTGATAATCATAACTTGGCAATGTATATACCATGCACCCCACTAAATATGCATTTTGCATGTTTTTATTCATTTACAATTATGCTTTCTTTTTCTCCAAGATACTTGTAGTCTAGAATTTTCAAACATTCACTGTGGTAATATTCACTAGTGGCTATGGTGAGTAATCACTTTGCAGATGATTCTTTGTTGTCTATGTGAGCTGATTAGGAGTCGATGGCTAGTGCTAGAGTTTGTTTGTCTATGTTTGTATAGGCCTTAGGGGCTAAGGTTAGTGATCCTATGAATAATTATTGGTTGGTTGGTCTTGATGAGATTCTTTATTGGATTCTTCCTTCTTGGACCTTCATCCATTCAGGTCTAATAGTGAGATATCTTGACATCCCATTTGGTATGGAGTTTTCTCATGTGACAACAAGGGATCAATGTTTGGAGCATATACAATGTAAACTCCTTTTTTGGAAATACAAAGACCTTCAATTTGTTGGAAAATTGATTGTTATGAGAAGGATTATTTAGGCCTTGCATATTTATTATGTATCTTGTTGGCTTCCTAGTAGAGCTTAGTTTCATAGATTAGAGCAACTTTTGCATCCATACTTCTGAGCCAAGTGGGGGTCAACGCCTCCCTATGGTACCTTTGGATGATTGGATTATTCACAATGATAAGGACATATGGGATTAATTTATATTATGACTTAGGTTAGCATCTTGGATGCCAAAGTGGTGGTTTGGTGTCTAGAGGGATGCTCTCCTCGAAAGGCATTGTTGAGGCATCATCTTCTCAGAATGCATCATATTGAAAAAATCTAGGGGATATTTTACATTGTGTGATATAATTTCAACTCCTCACAACTTCCATGTCTCAGGTTCTTTTCTTATCAAAAGTATTTAGGAAACATTGAGGAAGGTGGTTGGATTGGTGTGGTGGTATATTTATAATAGTCAGGCAGGATGGGATTTCAATAGAAGAATGACTTGGATTTGGAAGGTGCAAGGCATGTGTGTTGCAAGCATTCCTTGTTTTCAAGGGTGAAGGATGAGTAAGAAGAATATTTTTTATTGAAGGGATTCGTGGGATGACAATACTCTCTCTTAGAAGGATTGGAAATCTTTTGTTCACGAATTTTCCCTATTTTTGTGGACTAGCATATTATTATGGATGTTATTGATCTTATTCCATAGGAGGACCTGTTCAAAATATGCATAGACATGCATGACCCTTTTTAGCGTGATTAGGAATGGAGCTTTTGGTTCCCTTTGGCCCAATTTCATTCTCAGAGGTTGTACTTTTTTCTTTATCAACAATATGAGCTCACCATTATTATTAATTCTGTTAAGTTTAAACCAAATAGCCAAGCAAGATCACTGAAAGAAGCATAATCACAAGATAGACACACAATATATCCTGGGAAACCCTCATGGGGTAGAAAACCCAGTAAAGCTTTCCTCAATAAGATGATCAACCAAAATACAAGATGTGCTCCTCCTTCCTTTGACTCCTTAGCTGATCTCCCAGACAAGTGCGCACTCTTCCACAAGTGAGTGAATGATCTAATGAGGAGTTCACCTCCTCTATTTATACTTGACTCTCAACTGACTAAAAGACCTGTTGGGGCCGACCTCACCTGGAGAAGTCTAATAACCCCTAAAATATAACTACAGGGCCGACCCACATATGGTGGGTCTAATAACCCTAGTTAATACCAACCCCTGGAGGAATAATCATCTCCAGATACATAGTAGGGTTACCTCGGAGGAATGAAACATCTCCGGAATAAATAATGTACAAATATAATATTCTTAGAAGTTACAATATTCAACAAATTCATGGTGGGTGTCTACTAATGCAAAGAGATGGAAGATCATGATATTGCATAATGTGTGGTTGATTTGAGTTAGCTACAAATTCTAGGTGTTTGCATGGCTAGTGATTTACTAGGGATTTTTTAACAAAGTAAAGTCAATTAAAAGTGGTTCACTTTGGCCTAGTTTGATTCTCAGAGGTTGTACTTTTTTCTTTATCAACAATATGAGCTCACCCTTATTCGTAATTCATGGTGGGTATCCATTGATGCAAAGAGATGGAAGATCATGATATTGCATAATGTGTGCTTGATTCGAGTTAGCTACAAACTCTAGGTGTTTGCATGGCTAGTGATTTACTAGGGAATTTTTAACAAAGTAAAGTCGGTTAAAAGTGGTCGTTTAGATTAGTTTTGAACTTCCTACCTCAAGCTGGAAATAGTTAAGAACCTCCTTTGAGATTGTTCTTTTTCCAAGTTTTGTTGGGAGTTTTCTCAATCTGAGCATGTAATCATTTTGCAAGGAGGTTGCATTGGAGAGTGATTGGGGATTCCAAATATTTGGTTTTCTCCCCACTCAATGGTTTTTGGCGGTACTTGAGGATTTCAAACTTGTTTTTTCTTTGGAAAATTTGGTTCAAATGTGTTTTTGAAAATGAGGCATCTCTTTGTTTGAATTTTGTCAATTATGGGAGGAAAAGGTTCATATGAAATTTTTAGCTAAAGGCTCTATGTTGATCAAAGATTCCAAGGGGTTGGATACAAATGCATATTTTAATTTTATTACTACTTTAGTTTCTTTGAGGAAGCTGATGTAAATACATTTGTATATACCATTCTGTTGGATTGTTTCTTCTCTATTCTAAATATTTTTCTGTAAATATAAAAGTATCTCTACATAAATAAATAAATAAATAATCACTTGAAATAAAATAAATGACATAACTTTGGACTCATGAGAAAGTATTATTCTTGGTCATATACGTCATGCTTCTTAGTATTGTCTCCATTGCATTTATGGCAATATTATCATCATCATTGAGGAATATACTCCTCATCACTAGGAGAAAAATCACTCTCTCTATCACTATGCCAAACATTTCTATGAAACTCAATAATAAAATGGTCACCACATTGAATTGTTGCACTTGAATGAATTAGAACATTATCTCTATTCCTATTACCATGGTTGAAAAACCACTATTGATCTAGAATCTTATGGGACCTCTTGAAATTAAAGAAGTCCTTTCCAAGGAAATAGAGGGTTCTTCTGACTTAGTGCATATTAACTCTTATTGACAATTTCATGATCCAAAAAAAATAATGAAAAAAAATATTACTATTAAATCTTTTTTTTTCTTTTTATGGTGTTAAGTAGGAAATGAGTAAACCTAAACATGCTAAAAGTATCCTAGAGGGAAGTGACAAAGAAAGCTTTTCTACTACAACAATTCTTGTGAGTGTAGATATTTTGGAGAGATTTGACAATAACAAAGATGAAGTCTTGCATATTTTGAAGAAATGAATTTTGTGTCCAAACTTGTTAAACAATGTCATGAAACTTATGAATTAAAATAAAGAATGCAAAATGAAATAAAAAATGCAACAACATTGAGAGTGAATGGTCCCATATCATGTTGTACCCAAATCTATTCTTCTAAGTTTTGTAGGTAAAGGCTTATTTTGATGGTGTGATGGTGTGTTTCCTTATTAATATGTATATAGTAGAAAAGTGAATTTGTAATTTCATGTGTTAATATGATAATTTTAGCTCTAGGGAAAAATGCATAAACATTGGGGAGCAATAAACATGCAGATTGTTTAAGGTGGAAGGTAGTGTAGGGGTCATCCTTTACCCTGGAGGAAATAAAGAAGTTGAATTTGCAAGGGGACTTGACACAATGATGAATAATAAAGTAGATATTCATCCCCTTTACCTTGGCCTCTCCTTAATTTCTAAAAACATCAAGACTGCCATCATTTTATAAGATTATTCTTTAGGTACAAGTTTGGTTACAAGAAGGAATTGGAATGATGATACAATTCTTGGGAAAATGAAATTGAATATCTAGAGAATGCTCGACTCCCAGGCGTCCTTCCAATTGCTCCACATTTGAAGGATTAACAACATCAGAGTGGATATGCTCACAAATCAAGCTAAAAGTTTAGCTAAGGGACAAATGGTGGAAAATGGGGAAGCCCCCAAAGTGTTTTTATTACCATAAGACTCATAATTCAAGCCACTAATCAAGGTAAGAAATCTACATTTCCTTTGAATGGAAGTCACATCACAAGCATGGAAAAGTGTACTTGGACAAGACTGAATGGAGGCATAGTTCTTAATGACCCACATGTAGTCTCTTACGCACAATTAAATCCACCTCTGATGGAAAATTCACTCATAAACTTTGCATTGAATACCACATGGTATACATCCTGGGTATTGTCTTCACACGTTTTTTGTAATGCCCCATATTTGACATTTAGTAATTAAACCCTAATGAGAATTAGATTAGCAATTTTATTTGTTGTTAACCATTGGACGTGTATGAACTAAATAATAATGTTGTTATGTGAACATATGGACCTTCTTAGGCATAAACAGTAAATGGAAATTATCATTTTATTTTAGTAATTTGGTGACGATTATGTATGTCATTTGATTATGCATATTGGATGTGGAAGGTGGTACCTTGATATTAGTTAAAACTATACATTGAATATAGAACACATGTAATGTGATGCGAAAGAACATACTTGGTTATTTCAATATCCATTTGTGAAATGCCTTATAACTTGAAATAGTTAGATATATTTATACATGAGATATGTTTGTTGTTATTTAGCTATAAACAAATCAATCAACTATGAGATAGTTGTGTATTATATGTTGTAATTACGACTGAATTTATGATTTGAAGCACTGATATGACTTGTGATATGGATTTTCATGTTGTTTAATAGTGAATTCAAATATTTCTATGACTTGTGGGTGAGTGTGAGTTCTTGCAGGAATCACAACTTGCCCAAAGTGGGTTTCAATGACGAGACCCCTTAGAACAGTGATGGCACAGTATGGTTGATGTAGGGTATTGACCCTAGTACTATCAGGGGGGATGGAGGCATTTCCCACCGTATATCCCCCGAAACCCAGAGTCGTGGGAGGGATATGCTGATCATGCTCCCCTAGATGTGTGATGACAACTGGTGGGTGCCTGTTGGGGTGCTTACGGGTTCTATATATGGTTAGGTGATCAGTATAGCCGATGCCATAGTATATTCCAACAGAGGACAGGATGGTGAGGTCAGGTGATGGAAGTAGTGGTGAATAGGTTCTTTTGAGTACTTATCAAGATGGATGGGACCAACAATGGATTGGATGGTGTTCTATGTTGTTATAAACCATTAATATTATATGCTTCTTTGTTTCATTAGGTTTATCTAATTCAATTTTATGATTCTTCTATAAATGAGTATGAATGATGAATGATACATTAATTAAGTTGTTACGTTGTATGTTGTTTGCAAGTATATAATAATGATGCATCAAGGGAAAATGTTGATTAATAGTACCCACGCTTAAGACGTGTGGGCTAGCCACCTACACGTCGATTCATGAGTACATTATTATGATTGGTTAGTTAATGAATACATTAGTATGATAACCTAGTTGATGATTGTTGAATTATAATCCATGTGTTAAAATTTATATGATTGTTGCAGTATTATATATGTCTCTGATGAATTAAGGAAGTGTTAGTAGGTATATGTGGTAAATATATATATTAAATATCAAGTTGACTCCTTGAATATATTTAATAGTCAAATGTATTTCATGCGTTATAAAAATAATATATCTATGCATATTGAGGTGTGTATTCAAATAATTATGAGAATATATATATATAGATATATATATATATATATATATATATATATATATATATATATATATATATATATATATATATATATGTCTTATTGAGGTACTATGTGTGTACGCAAGTAATATTTAAATATGTATATAGATGTGTGTCTTGTGTATGGGATAGGAGTACCAATAAATGAGGGGATAAGTTTACGTGAATTCAAAGATAAGATTATCATATTGCATTTATTTATGGCATGTGGAATGACATTTAAGATATTTTAGTATAATCTTTCTCCCAAACTTAATTTCACGGATAGGATTGCCATAAATTGTCTTAATGATATCACGTGAAGAAGGACTTGTACGCAAGATATTATAATTGAACTTAAATCAAACTTGTTGTATATGAAGAAAATAATTAATTATTGTTTTATATCATTTATTTAAAAGAGGCAGTGGAGGAAGATGGAGGCTAAATAAATAGTGAAGGAAGATAGGAGAAGAGGAGGCTTTTATTTGGGGGGATTGGGTTTTGATGGAGAAGTTGGGAAGTGTTGGATGAGTTTAAGAACTTAGATAAGATATATAACTTACTGGGAATCACTGTTCTGTTCTCTGGGGGTCTCGGGCACGAAGGCTGCCATTTGGATGGCTTCCTAGGGCTAGGAGCCGGCTAGGCTCATAGTTGGTTGGGAGGTAAAACCGTGTTCCACCTTGGGGCAAGTTACTCGATGAATTCCATGCTTATTGCATAGCTTCAAAGGATTCACAAGATTCACCTCATGAACAAGGAGAGGTATTCTTCTAGTTAAAGGTACTATTACTAGTTTTTTGTTGTGAAGTGGATTTGCTACTATGCTGTAAAAATTACAAGTTTATTTGTTACTATGTTGTAAAAATTACAAGTTTACAAGTTTATTTGTTACTATGTTGTAAAAATTACAAGTTTACAAGTTTATTTGTTACTATGTTGTAAAAATTACAAGTTTACAAGTTTATTTTATTTGTTACTATGCTGTAAAAAATTACAAGTTTACAAGTTTATTTGTTACTGTTGCTTCAATTTCTCTTTGCAAATTAAATTGTAGAAGCCTAGTATATATTGTGTAAACCGAAGCAAGTTTAGATAATTAGCAAAGTGGTTGCTACATTTTATTTTTTGTTGTTATGGAATGTGGGTGCAAGAGGATATTAGAGGAAATCAGGATCAAAGTAGGGCTTGGATTGGCGCATGGAGACCATAGTGGGGTTGGTGATCTTCTCTCGGTTAAATATTCCCCTCATGGGACTCTGTAGTTCATAAACATTAAAGAAGCATTGAAATTGGGTGTGACCCTCACCTGCCAGGTCCTAGGTGTCATTCGAGGTAGTTCGTAATGGAATCAAGAAAATACTTAACAAATGACATGTCAACTTGAGAGCATGAAACATGCCATAAAATACTTGAGAATTCATATGGAAAACAAGAAACCAAGTAGGACAATATGGAAACAAAGTTGTAGGTATTGAATATTAATTGTGATAAACTTGCTTTAAATTTAGAGATGCACTGCAACAACATTCTAGGCTTCATTGGAGGTTCACATTCAACTCTCGGTTTTCCTAGTGTTTCAATTGCTTTGGCAAATGAACATTTTATTGACAAAGATAGAATACAACAAACCGCCTTGGATTTCAATGAGTGCACTAAAAATCAAAAGGACCAAGGACAAGTCAAAGTAGAACAACAAATGGAAGAAACCCATAATATAAAAAATCTTGGTTCTTAATTTCGTCATATATGTGATTTACTTGTCTTTCTTAATTAGACCAATATGTAAAGAAATATAGCACTATATATGATATGCATAGAATAGACTTTGGCCTTCTGCCCCAATCCTACTGACTAGTTCCTTAATGAAAGACTTACTTAATCTTGGATAGACTTAATATAAATAAATTATGTATAATTATGTTCTCACTCAATTATATAGATATTGATTGGGCTACCATATTCCCACCCACTGGATGTCCGGATCGAACGACCATAACGAAAAGGACCTTGATCTTCTTGTTTCTTACAAGAATATAATACCTAGAGCTCTTTTATTCTATTTACGTGGGAAGAAACATAAAATTCATGGAAAATTACCATTTTTGTTGAAAAACACTATAGAAAAATGAATGTTATCATTTAGAATTTTTTGTACTCGCTCACCAATAACCTTTTTATAAAAATATAATTCTTGTAAAAATAAATAAATAAATTTATAAATATATAATTCTTGTAAAAATAAATAAATAAACAAACATATAGATTTTACACCTTACCAATATATATATGACTAGTTACAAAGTATATGAAAAAAAGGGATAAACTCACGAAAAACAATGCAAAAACAAGTTTATGGTTAAATTTTTTATTAGATAAAAACATGCATAAACATTAAAATGTGTCACGAAGTATTGTGATTCTAACATTCAGTTTTGTTTTTCTTTTATCTTTTAATTTTTATATAATCAATTTAATTTTTATATAATCAATTTAATTGTTTCAATGTGCCTACAATTTTTTTTCTAATTTTAAATGGTAATGGGACCATTTAACTATTCAAAGTTTATCATGAAACAAGAGAAATAGTTGCAATGTAGCAAGTCCCTGCTCTTGTAATAATAAATAAGCAATAGTAAATAAACATGTTGGAAGTTTAAAAAGTTAGTAGTAAATTAGATGTGAAAGTCTATGTTTATGCAACATTCAAACATATGTACCAATTGCTTAACTTAATCAATTACTCCATGAACCATTTTTTTATAGATTTAATTCAATAAAAAAACAAAAGACTGTTATACAGTTACATGTAGTGTACAATTTTTAAGAATTTTTTTAAAATGCCCATAATCTATATTTTAACTTCTTGTTGAAACAAATAAGAAAACTAACATAAATGCTATCAAGATATAACACCCCACACTATACATTGAAAAACATGTAATGTGAAATACAAAGAGTTATATTTTAACTTCTTGTTAAAACAAATAAGAAAACTAACATAAATGCTATCAAGATATAGCACCCCACACTATACATTAAAAAACATGTAATGTAAAATGCAAAGAGTGTGGGGTGAGCCAACATTGATTGACCAATGGAGGCTATGCCAATGTTGGCCAATTCATACTTTTGTCTTTAGGATCCAAGTTATAAAAATTGTTACACTCTACATTGAAAAACGTGTAATGTAAAATGCAAAGAATGTGGGGTGAGCCAATGTTGTTCAACCAATGGAGGCTATGCCAATGTTTGCCAATTCATACTTGACAATTCATACTTTTGTCTTTAGGCTCCAAGTTAAAAAAAATTGTTACACTCTACATTGAAAAATGTGTAATGTAAAATGCAAAGAGTGTGGGGGTGAGCCAATGTTGATTGACCGATGAAGGCTATGCCAATGTTGGCCAATTCATATTTTTATCTTTAGGATCCAAGTTAAAAAAAAATTGTTAGGAATGCAATTATATTAATGTACATATTAGTCGTATTCAAATTTAATATTAATCATTTATTGGTAATTTTCTTACATAGATATTCATCTTATTTAAGATTATAACTTAGCCAAGCATGACTCCAAACGACAACTTAGTCTACAAAGCTATGAAATTACAATTTGGTCAATAGAACATGATCAATAAACTAGGATGTCGAGAGGTCCCTTAACCTATTGTGTCTTGGATATTGCAGTTTTTAGCACCAACATAATTTCATTATCATGTTGTGTCATGGATATTGCAGTTTTTAGCATCAACATAATTTCATGCAAAACATAAGTTGGAATCAACTATATCAATTTATGTTCAATATACAAAGGGTGAACTTCTCATGGTTGAGGCCCAATTCACCAACATTCTGTGTAGAAGACTTAATGAGTTAATTCGGTAGTTTCAAATGATTTAGGTTTGCAATATATAATACAAATCTATGTACGATCCATCACTAGATTTTAAAACTTTTCACTGTAGTGTACAAATGGTCACTTTTTCCCTATAGAGTACAAATGGTCACTATAATTCTAATTTTGATAATATAAATCTATTATGTGTAAGGAAATAAACAAAATCGATAAGACCATATTCTATACCAATTACGAACTTTAAAGAAAAATTACTTTGTGAATAAATGTATAAAGTATTAAAATTATCACGAGTCCTTGTAGTGGCTCTTTAAATGAAGTATTTTATGTAAAGGGTGGAGGAGACATTTATGATCATGAAAGAGAAAGTTTCACTTACTTCCACGCTCGAGCTTGTTGCCACTTGCAAGGTTCCAATGCATACAACATTACATGATTTTTCATATTCGACGCTACGTGCTGTCAGTAGGTAAGCAAGAAATAATGGAAGGAAAGATCAAGAACAACCCCTGAGATCTCTGCAACAACATCCACACTTTTAAAAGATGCAATTCTACCAATATTACATGTTTCTTGATCCTAGAAATATCAATCCAGAGACTTTTAATGTAGGAGCTAAGCATTTTTATACAGTTTTGGTCTTTTGAGCCGAGGTCATTTTCAAAGGATTTTCATGAATTATTCTTCATTTGCACATTGCAAGGTTTTTGGATATGCTTTTATGGGGGAAGCAGGGGGGAAGATGTAGCTTTGCTTCAGGATATGCTGTAACGTCTAAATAACTTTTGCCTCGGGCTGTGATGGAAGATGTAGCTCTGCCTCAGGCTGTGTTGGAACAATTAAATGGGTTCCTTAGCCATTGTGAGCAAGGAATGGCCATGGAACTATGAAAGTTGATAAAGAGAAGGTTGTGGTGCAAAAGCCTTTATGATTGGAGTTCAGATGAATACTGTCTAGCATTGTTTTTATGTGGTAATTGACTGGTTATTTTGGGGTAGGTGACTGCCAGAAAAATATATACAGTTATATAATGTAATGGAACTTAACGATGTTCTTTGTATATTATTGACTCTGTCACCCATTCTGGGTGGAATCCATATCTAAAGTTTGTTAAGGCAGACTCAAATGGATCCAAGAAACCTGACTCATTCTGCCAAATGCTTTGGAAACTGGTGAGCTTCACCCCTTCATCCCCTTCTATTTGTGTATGGAACTAGCTTTGTATTTCCATCTCGATTTCAAACTAATGAATCAATGGGTTCTTAATCTACATATGCTCTCTTGGTTTCAGATATGGAACTTAACCAATATTTTTCTTGGATTATCATGAATGTTGCAGCTGGATATAGTAACCACTTTGAAGGGATTTTTGGACAGGAGTTAATCAGTAAATTATTAGGAGAACTCCAAAGTTTCTTTGAAATGTTTTTGTTTCATTTTTTCTATTGATTTTTATTAATAAGGCCCTTGAAATTGAATGGTGGGGGGGTTTCTAGGTAGAGGGAGGTCTTTATGGCATAGTTTTCACCCCTCAAGCAGGGATTATAACGATTATGGATTATAAACTATTTAAGTGACTCCACTAAGCAGCAGTCCCAATCTCTATAAATAAAATCTGTAGTGTTTAAGTGGGATGTGCTATTCTTTCCAATAAAAAGCTATCCATATATGGGTAGAGGCGGTCCAAGTCCAGCTATATAACCCTTGCTCTATAAGCCTTTCTAAGCCTTTTTTTAACCAGCAGGAAATTAAATGAGTTGACTATCACAAAATTAAGTTCTGGAATCCATATGGAAGAAGGAAGATGTCTACGAACCTATAAAAACCCTATTCTTATTAAAAAATGTGCATTTGTAACCATTGTTCGAATCGTAGTCTTATTGGGCACCTTGCACAAAGGCATGATGCACAATAGAAATGAGAAGCCAAGAATTTGCTTTCAATTTTCTCTATGCGCATGCTCACCACCCAACATTTGTTTACCACAAACATGAAATGGTGTAGACACTTGTCAAAGTTATGCTTTTCAATTACATGTGTCACCTTATCAACTTTGCACCTTGCAATGCAATGCAACTATACTCGATCTTATCTGTGAAGGATTTTTCCAGCTATAAGCTTCACCTGAAGACGTTAACCTGTACAGAGATATACAATGGAAATGCACATGGTAATCTATCCAGAAATCTACGATTCGAAACTGCCAATATAGAATAAATGTTTGCAGCCAAAACGGTACATCATAAGGAAGATATATGAATATATACATCTCTATATATGGTTCGCTGACATGATTATCTGGTTGCTATGTTGAAGGGAGAATCCTACAGGTATTACATGGAAGTGCTTTTGGGTGATGGGATTTTCAATGCAGATGGAGAAATGTGAAGGAAACAACGTAAGACTGTCAGCTTTGAGTTCGCTTCCAAGAACTTGAGGGATTTTAGCACTGTGGTTTTCGAATACGCTCTCAAACTGGCTCATATTCTCTCTGGTATTTCACTCTATCAGCAGTTCCTGGACATGCAGGTAACTAGGACACTGCCTTTTATTTTAAGGACATTTTGTATGTGTTGGTGTTCTTTTTTCATTTTTCACACCGCTGTGGATGATGCAACACATTCCTTGGACCTAAGGAGAGGCTCCAATACCAGCAAGAATCGATTTAACCCTCCACACTCCCTGGACCTAAGGTGTTCTAATGATTATATGAGACTAAACCCATACAGGCCAATCGGTCTACCCGCTTTGGGCTATTTTAGGGTAGTGGTAATTTATTGATTGTAGTAGGGGTTTTAATGTAAACAGTGGAAGTTCAAAGTTACCTGGAGTAGAGTTTGACCGTTTTGAATTGATTTTCCTGTGTAACTTAAAGATGATCTTTAAGTTTAAATTGTTCAAAATTAATAAGTTTTTTTTCCTTAACGAGACTTTCTGCGAATATACTGATTTGTAGATTACAATATGCAAGATTTGTTTATGAGAATGACACTAGACTCTATTTGTAAGGTTGGGTTTGGAGTAGAGATTGGCACACTGTCTCTGCAGTTCCCGAAGAATCCATTTACCAGAGCTTTTGATACAGCCAACATTGTGGTGACTTTACGGTTCATCGACCCTCTCTGGTGGATCAAGCGTTTTCTTCGCATTGGATCCAAGGCATTTTTAAATCAAAGTATACATGCAGTCGATAATTTCACGTACTCTGTGATTCGCAGAAGAAAAGCCGAGATTGAACAAGAAAAGTCCAATGGAAATCGTGCATAGGTATCGTAAATTCAGTTTTCCCACTGTAATTACACATCTTATACCGTGTCAATAAAATCTAGGTGCTTTATTCTTGGGGAGATGGTGTCTTTTAATATTGTTTTAGTAGTATTTATGTCTATGTGAGAAGGTTTTTAAATTTTGACTTAAGAATTGGTTTTTCTCCCATTTTAAACAGATAAAAGCAGATATACTCTCCAGCTTCATAGAGTTAGGCGACGATCCAGAAAGTAAATTGACAGACAAAAACCTAAGAGACATAGTTCTCAATTTTGTGATCGTGGGTCGTGATACAACTGTTGCTACTCTCTCCTGGTTTACATATATGGTGATTACTCATCCAGAAGTAGCTCGAAAGCTGCATGATGAGTTATGCGATTTTGAAGCAGAGAGAGCCCGAGAAGAGGGCATTGCCTTTATCCAACCTCAACCTGAAGATATCCATGCATTCAATGAACACATCGCTCAATTTTCTAATATGCTCAATTATGACTCCTTGGGAAGGCTGCCTTACTTGTACGTTGCAATCACAGAGACTCTGCGTTTATATCCTGTTGTTCCCCAGGTATACATATACATATATTTTCATCCATATGATCCCAGTAATTATCATGTTTATATATATATATCTAACAGAGAAATTTATGAGTGCAGGATCCCAAGGGCATTTTAGAGGATGATGTTCTCCTCAATGGGACGATTTTGAAAAGAGGAGGAATGGTAACATACGTTCTCTACTCTATGGGACACATGGAATCCATTTGGGGTTCAGATGCATCTGAGTTCAAACCTGAAAGATGGTACAAAGACGGAGCACTCCAGCATGTTTCTCCGTTCAAGTTCACGGCCTTTCAGGTACATTATTATAGATTCAACTCTTTCAAAACATGTTTTTATTTATTCTATCTTATCAGTCATTGGTCTTGACAGTATTTTATTAGAATCTTTTTACTACTAGAATTAGATTTAATTGACTGGAATTCACATCTCTGTACACAAAAAACTTTCTTAAACCTCTCCTCCAGATTGAATCGAATCTAACGAATGCTTATATGTGCAATACTTGCAGGTAGGTCCACGGATATGTTTGGGAAAAGACTCTGCCCTTAATCTACTTGCTTGTTGTCACGGCGACGAAATATGTCTAAACTTTGTTAAGTGAGGTGGTCAAGATTCAGAGCGACCAACCTTCAATTGCCAATTTTTGTGGGATCGAGCAGATGACAGCAGGTTCATTGGCTCCGCAGGTTCACGGGTTATGGTTCATGTTGACGTGTTATGGTTTTTTTTTCATGTTGCTTCAATAATTTATTAGCTGAGATCATTGAGACAGTAGACGAAATGGAAGTTGCATTCTCAATTGTCTGCAATGTTCGTGATGATTTCGAATGCAAGTGTCAATGTGTCATGGTGTTTGGTGTCTTTTGATACCAAACCAAAGGGTCATCGTCTCAGCTGCTCTAATCATATTTTACTTTGCACCAATGCCTCTACATTCCATTCTCTGCATTGTCAAAATGCCAAAGCTTTCACTCCATGTCTTCATAGCGGTTTGAACCAAGGAATTTCTGTATCCAAGTAAAACGCTTCACTTTTTTTATTTGAGTTTTTGATCCAGGTAAAATGCTTCAATTTTTTATTTGGGGTCTTAAAATGCTTCATGGTTGAATCCAGTACTATGTATAACCTCTTGGGTTAATCTTTATAAAAATTGTGGTTCTTACTTTTCACTGCTAGATATTTGTGTTAGACGTTGGTTGTTCCAATGCTAGGGCTCAACCCTATAATTTGACCTTCAACCACAGTTTTTCCTCTGAATTTTGTAGTGTGCTATTTATGTAAACTTTAAAGTCAAAATTGGAAAACTTGAGTTACAAGACGAGGATTCGAGATTTTCTTTTTTTAGGTAAAGAATATCTCCAACAGCTAGTAAACTTCAGGCGGGTTACATTGTAGGAATCATCACTTCATTCTATGTAACTGCATTCATCTCCTTTATGTTTAATGCACAAATTATTATAAGTGTAAATTGATTCTCCTTTATGTTTAATGCACAAATTATTATAAGTGTAAATTGATTCTAATATGTGTTGTATAATGATAGTATTTGATTTGCTAACAAAAAACCAAATTTATGGAGGGTAGCATGACAACATAGACATAGAGTTTCCAGGAACAATCCTAGGGGAGCCTTACAAACTCCAAACAAATGTGTATGGGAATGGGCCGGATCTCATTGGTACGGAGCAACATTTTCATCTCTAGTTCGACCCCACCAAACACTTTCACAACTACACCATCCTTTGGACGCCTCGTGAAATCCTATATGTATCTGAGTATACTCACAATTTTCTTGATATGATAATGACAGATGATGTAATTAATGTGTTTTGGATATGGTATGGTGTGACAGGTTTATGGTGGACAGTATTCCCATCAGAATATTTCTAAGGGTGAAGAACCTGGGAGCGACTTATCCTCCGAAGCCAATGTCAGTTTATGCAATGATTTGGCACGCATCTTCATGGGCAACAGTTGGGTAGAATTAGAGAGCAAATTTAGCTACGAGTCCATTCTCAGTTGTCTGCAATGTTCGTGATGATTTGACAGTAGTAGCACGAGGGTAGAAATGTTTTCAAATCGTCAGATGATTTCATATTATTAATGACCTGCAAAATCATAAAGGAAGGAGGATTTCAAAGTACATATGTGGCAACTTGATAGTTTTTTGCAGTTTTTTTAATTTTTAAATATTTTTTTAATTTGATCATTGATTTACACACCAGGAAAAATTGTCAAATCTAACTAATCTACCAATCACGAAATTAATTAATCTAATTTTTAAAATTTAAAATTTTTATTTTTTTTGAAAAAATAAATTTCATAAAAAATATTTCATAAACTTTAAGCAACATTAAGAAAAAAAACATAAATAATTAAAAGTCAAACCACTTGAGCGACCAAGTGATCGCTATAATCCTACGGAGCAGGGACTAATAATAAAGATACAAACCAAAATGCATAACCAAGACAATGATGTTGTGGACGCTCCAAAAGAATTATGCATCCAAGTTACCATGTTGAAAATTGAGGATTAGACCTCAACTAGTGTGGTCATAAACTCCAATAACCATCATCCATTTTGAAATTTATAAAAAAAAATGAAAATAATTTTACTATAATTTAGAAAAGAGAATGCACATTTTTCAAAACCATTCAATGACAATGTTCTATACTCGGACAACCACTTTTCAAAACCATTTAATGAAAATGAATAATAACCATTGCAACCATAGATGTGACAAACTATGATACAAGGTGGTCACATCATTAAAGTCAATCAAAGTGAACCCATGATAAAATAGCATTAAAGTCCATTAAAGTGAACCCATGATAATATAGTTGATGGAGAAACCAATTTTCCATGCAACAATCATAGACCACCGACCAAGACTTTTAAGATAATGACAACAAAACAAAAAAAAATCATGTGACACATGATGGCAATGTAAAACAAAATCATCTGAAAGATAATGACCCATACTAATCACCATTTAAAAATTCTCTTTTATTTTTTTCATTCATATGATTGTGCTCACATCAAAGTGACCAATCCCATGTCATTCATGCTTAAATGATACCATATTTTTTTTCCATAAGAAAGTATAGCTTACTATTAATACCGCGAAATAGTAAATAAAACCAGTACATCATGTCATCAGAACATGTATGAGTGTGAGACATATCACAACACGAGCACCCAAAGACATCATCACTAAACAAGTCAATGCCAAGACCCATCCATAAACATAATGGATGTCTAAAAACGAACATCATATCCCTAAACAGCAGATATGATAAAAAAAAACTATATCCATGTATCATAGTATCAGAGTGCCATAACAGACAAACCTCAAGACATAATACAAATATATAAGTCCAGAACAGCCCAAGGCCTGGACACATATGACAATATAGCAGGAATGACAATGAGCAAAATGTATAGAGCCGAATAATCCAACCGGATCAAAACATCCAACAAGTAGTTGGAGAAAGAACCTAAGAACCTGCAAGATATAAAGTCGCATAACATCATATGAGAAATATATATAAACATAAATGCCGCTAAACAGAAAAGTAGATAATCTCCAATGCAAATCAAACGAGCCCCGGGAGAATAGAAAGTCCTCATGCCATTCCTCCCACATGATAATACCAGTCGATGAAACCAAAGTCCGCTTGGATAGCATGTCTGCCTCCATATTTATCTCACGATAAACATGAGCAAAGTGAATATGCTGAAACCCACTAATGTAGTTCCTGACAGCATCCAACCAATGTGTGAGGAGCATCACATTAAGGGGGGACGAAGCCAGTGCCCATGATATTATAGAGGATGAGTCACCCATAACAACGAGCGACGAGACCCGTTTGTGTCGAGCAAAATATAAGAGGAGCCAGAGTGCACAGAGTTCGCTACGAGTGTTCGTTCCAAAGCCCAAATTCAAATGAATTCGATAGGAGACAGAGTTATTTAGATGTAGCACCACACCAGCCTCGCTATCATCCCTCCCCCCAGACGCAGCCCCATCAAAGAATCCGCAAGGATACACCAGAATTTGAGGAGCATTCCGGTAACCAGGTCGCCTTGCAGATGAAGCAACCCTGCCACCCACAGGAACAGATATGGAACTGAACTCTTTGAATAAGGCAATAATTCGGGCGCATAACCAAACCAAATTAGGAACAATACCCTCGAACACACAGCAGTTGCGGGCCTTCCATAATTCCCACAGCATAAAACAAGGGAGTTCCAACCACTGACGGGCAAGAGGATCGCGGAACCACCTACCAAAAGAATCATTCAATGTGGACGAATGCCAGGCTACAGGTAAATCAAGTGACTTAACAATGTGTGACCAGAGATCTTGCATGACCAAGCACGAAGAGAAAAGATGATCGACCGATTCCAAATGTGAGCAACATAAAGGACACCGGCCTGGACCGTAGATACCACGTCGGCAGAGGTTATCCCAGGTGAGTATATTATTACCCAAAGCCAGCCAAACAAAACATCGAATCCTCGGGGGGAGGGCAAGCTTCCAAATCGCAGAGTGCCACCAAACCATTCCCGGTCGACAATCAGCAAATAAAGAGTCGTATGCAAGCTTTGAGGTGACCACGCCTCGAGCAATATCCCAAGACCATACCAACCTGTCCAGGGAATCACAAAGGTGGATATTTGCTTGACTGAGATACATAGTGTAATCCGACCATTCCTTCCCCATAACTCCCCCAATACCAAGTTGTCGAGCAGTGATCCATCCCCTACCGTTTAAAGAAGATGCATGTGCAAGATAATAGAGCCCCCTGGCCCGAAGATGTGCAAGTAGTTCGGGAGAGAAAATATATGTAGGGGAACCCCCCAGAATAGGATCCGAGCCGAGTCTTATGTCTTGGCCATTTCCCGATTTCCAAGTGAGCCATTTTGCAACAACAGAAAACGAGCCCAAGAGTCCACGCCATATATTGGATGACCCAGTAACAGTATGTCTACCAATCCGGAACCAGGACGCAACTGGGACATGTTTAAGATATTTGGCCCGGATAATACAACCCCACAAAGAGTTGTTAAATAAAGCACGCCACATACTCTTTGCATGAAGAGACATCACAAAAAGCTCCAAATTCTTAACATTCCAGCCCCCAAGAGTGTATGGTTGGGCCAGAGTTTTCCAATTTATTAAGTGGAACTTGTTATTCTCCCCCCCCCCAGACCATATAAAGCGAAAAAATTTCCCACGGATAATGCGTAATATGGACACAGGAATTTTGTAGAGGGAGAACTAGTAAACTCCCAGGTTCTGAAGAACTGCCTTCGCCAATGTGAGCCGGCCACCCAGAGACAGATATCTCATGCTCCAATGACCAATGCGTACATCAAACCGTTTGACAAGCCATATCCAATCATTGATCCTGTATTTTGGAGGTTTGACAAAATAGCCGAGATACTTTGAGCCCTCAAATAATTCCTTGAAATCCAAAGGAAAAAAATCCCTGATCCTGCGCTCCACATTCACCTCCAAAGAGTGCTTCAGGAAGAAAGATTTTAACATACTAATGAGCATACCTGTTTCCAAACAAAAGAAATCAAGTATTTTCTTATACTATAACCATTCAGCCAGTGTACCCATACCAAAAAGCATCACAACATCCACAAAAAGAGTGTGAGTTACCGATACACCAGCCAAGACCTTGATACCCACAATAGTGCCCTCACCCTTTGCTTTGTGAATGGAGAGGCTCAACCCTTCAATGACCAACAGAAATAGAAGGGGAGAGAGAGGGCATCCCTGACAAAGGCCCCTAGAAGCCTTGAAGTAATCAGTAGGCTGACCATTTATAAGTACAGAAAAGTTGACAGAGGTAATACAGGCCATAATCCACTTCATAACCTTCCAAGGTAGGCCAATTTGGATAAGAATCAGTTTCAGAAAGGTCCAATTTACCCGGTCGTAGGCTTTCACCAAGTCAAGTTGGAGAATAAGTGCATCCATCTTCTTCTGATTTATGCTATGGAAAACCTCCTATGCCACGCCAACCGCATAGTGTATCTGCCTCCCATCCAGAAAACCATATTGTTCCATAGAAATGTACGTAGACAGGATCGGTTTGATACGTTGTGCAATTATCTTGGATATGATCTTGTATGCTAAGTTGCACAAAGCAATAGGCCGGAAGTCACTAAAACTCTCAGGATGTGATGATTTTGGTATTAGTGCCAGATAGGTAGTATTCAGCGCCCCGGAAACCAGCCCCAAAGACCTAGATTCATCCACAGCATCCCTGAGGTCATCTCCCATAATTTCAAAAAAATATGTGAATAGTTCTACCGTCCAGCCATCCGGACCGGGAGATTTATCCTTAACAAAACCCTGCAGGGTATCCTGAACATCAATGATAGTAATAGCCTCAAAAATTTTGTCCCCCTCCCTATCATTGAACATCCTAGGATATTCTTTTATAAGCTTAAACTGTTCAGGCAGAGATGTACTTAAAGGATCAGTAAAGTACTCAAAAAAGTGCTGCGATGCCTCAGCCATCAAATCCTCATCCCCATGAATCCTTCTCCCACCATGATCATTTAAATCCCAAATGTTATTTTGAATCCTACGAGAATTAGCATAGCGATGAAAAAACTTAGTATTTAAATCACCAGCTTTTAGCCATATTGCCCGTCTCTTTAAACGTCGGGATTCTTCCTGAATGATGAGGATTTTGAGTTTCCTTTCCTCCATAATAGCAAGCCGAGCTCGTCTAGATTGAGAAATCCCCACCCTCAAAGATTGATCCCTGAGATCCGCAATTTCCAATTCTAGCGCATTGAGTTCTGTAGACAGCTTAGCTTTTTTGGATCGCTCCCACCTAACAGTATAGTCTTTTAAGGAACATAATTTTGCAACAAGTTTGTCCATTGCCGATCGCTCCCCCGAGACATCTAAATTTGCCCAATGAGAGCGTACACCCACATCATAATCCGGATCGTTTAACCATACAAAATTGAATTTGAATGGATATACATGGTGTTTTGCTTCGGATTCAGATTGTAATATAATGGGAGAATGATCACTTATATGGGTTTGCTGAATCCATGTCCTGTATGTTTTAAAAGAGCTTAAGAGTGACTCAGAAATCAAGTAACGGTCAATACGCTTGGAGATCAGATTCTCATCTTGACGACCATTTGACCACGTGGGGGCCATATGTCGCGGTTCCACATCAATCAGGGAATGTGGTGAAAATATTCCTGAAGTAAGTCCCAAGAGGGTCCCTTCTGGCCGCACGCCCCCAGATCTCCTCAGCCCCCCAAGAAAAATTCAAGTCACCTGCAAGTATCAAATTTTCTATTGCCAATAAATGTTTCGAACATGCCAAATTCCAAAATGCTTCCCTATTGCAGTAAGGGCCATAGCAGTTTACAATATTTATATCTTTTTCCGAACCTTTACAATTGCCAAACAACAATGTTTAAAAACACCATTGTATGTATTAGGAGGTTGTAGCTTCTTGAAAGAAGCATTCGAGAGCTTAACACAACTATATATACATCATTAATGATTGTTGTTTAACTAAATATTATTCTCTCTTATGCGACAAGATATGTACTTAATGTAATAATATTCCCACACGAGGGAAGGTACTTTCACATCCAAGAAGAAAAGTTTTAAATCTTTATTAAAAATAAATAGAGACATATTCATTTTTGTAAAATATTTTTAATTTATAAATATTATTATTAATATCGTATTATTGTTAAAAAATATTATAAATCGCGATGAAAACTAATATTAAAATTGAAAAAATAAAAATTTACGATATAGATTATATTAAATAAAAATAATAATTATATTAAAAATATAAAATATAATAAAAAAAACATAATAAAATAATGATAAAAATATTATAATTTAAATATTTATATAATATTAACAGCTTTGAAACATTCATTAGTCAATTGAGTGTAGATTTTGTATTGGCATTCTTTGAATAGATGTAGCCCTCTAACAAACGATGAATCATCATTTGAAAAAAAATATTTACACTAAATTACTTAATTATATTTTTAGTTGATTTATTAAATAAACTATAAATATTTATAAATAATATTTACAAAATATTATTTGTTTTGAATTAAAAATTTTAATAAATTATAATAAAATAAATAATAATAATAATAATATTTTTTCATAAAATAGGATAGAACACATTGTTAAACTTTTTTAAATTAAATTGATGTAAAAATTATAATAAAAAGATAAACTAAAGAGATTTGGGATCTTGTGGATTGAACTCTTATATCTCACACGGCCACTTGAATTAAAAGAGTCCGTGTCAAAAGATGCTTCTCATGTATATATAATAATATAGTAGTGTATATATGATAATATGATAGTGAGAAGGAAATGTTTACGTGGAATGGAAGTTATGTATTTTTTTTTTAAGAAATGAATTTTAGAATTAAATATGTTAAATAATTTTATAAAATTATTAATTAAAATAAAGAAAATTTGGAATTTAATATATTGATATAAATATTTTATTTTATTTTTTAAAATATATATATATATATATATTATACAGTGAAAAAATTATTTTCTTCTTGTTATTCTGAAAGAATTAAGAAAAGCTAATATAAGAGGGAAATTTTAATAAACTTTCTTACCTATCATGAATGATAAGTTGAACAAACCATCAACTACTAAAATAATATAGTGAATAATCACTAAAATAATTGACATACAAATAGTCATATTAAAAATTAAAGATATAAAGATAAAATATAATAAAGACAAAAATATGAAAATGATATTAAGATATAAAATACATTAAATTTATAAATTAATTATACATCATTTTCATATCATTCAATTGCAATATTATATACATGATGTGGGAATAATAACCATCTCAACAAGATGCGATATTCTAATACTTTCACCTTCCAAATATGAATATCATAAACTATGATATAAAGTGGTCCTATCATATCATTAGAGTTAACTATGATAATATAACTATGGACAAACTATCATATAATAAACTACAAAACAAAATCATAATCATATAACAAATAATGACAAAGTACAACAAAATCGTGTGAACGATAATGACAACAACATCCGAATCACCATACCAAACACCATAAAAGAATTGTTCTTTGACATCTTTTCATTCCTAATGATTGCGATTAGATGCAAGTGACCATCCATGTTATTCATGCTTAAATGATGCCATGCTTAAAAAAAAATAAGATGTAGCTTCTTAAAGAAAAACATTCCAAAATTATATATATATATATATATATATATATATTATAATGAATTTAACATAATAGATATTTCATTAAGGAATATCAAATAATTGATTGTTTAATTAAATAATATATTTGAGCTAAAACAAGTATAGTTTCTTCAGGTTTTACATTATGTTTCAGGTTTCTTTGATGGGACAGTAAAAGATGGGATTTGTGCAGCTGGGGTAATCCTTCATCTAAATGAATCTCATAATTTCAAATTTCAGTTCAATTGTGGCTCAGGTACAAATACTAAAGCAGAATTGCTAGGACTATGGTGTCTCTACAATATGGCAAGATTTTTTGGCATAGATACACTTCATGTATTTGGTGACTCTATGGTTATCATAAACTAGGCATGCCATAGTACAAAGTTGCAGGTTGTCACATTACTGAATTGGTGCAAATACACAGAAGATCTTATTGACTATTTCCATTTGATTGATTTCAAACATATTTAATCTCATAATTTCAAATTTCAGTTCAATTGTGGCTCAGGTACAAATACTAAAGCAGAATTGCTAGGACTGTGGTGTCTCTACAAGATGGCAAGATTTTTTGGCATAGATACACTTCATGTATTTGGTGACTCTATGGTTATCATAAACTAGGCATGCCATAGTACAAAGTTGCAGGTTGTCACATTACTGAATTGGTGCAAATACACAGAAGATCTTATTGACTATTTCCATTTGATTGATTTGATTGATATTCTATCCAAGGAGGCTCTAGCAGGCGAGGAAGGATATGTCAAATGGGAGGAATATTTCAATCATTCCTTAATTAACTGTGGCAAAGTAAACTTTTATATGATGCAACTTTGGTCAGAATGCTTTTTGTGTTTTTTGGTTCTGAATTCTCAGTTTTTGGGGATTGATCTCCCCAGTCCAAATAGTAGAAGATTGAAGGTTGAAGTTTTGATGATTGTTAAGACTTATATGTTTTTTTTTGTTGGATACATACAGTTTGTTCTATGGACTGATTATTAGACTTGAGATGTACTTTTTGATTCAATTATGAATAGAAAAAGTAGGGTTTTTTTTCTGTTGATAAAAAATGTACTTATTCTCATGCTAAAAAACTACTCACATCTTATTTTGTTAAATATTTTTAATTATAAATATTATTTATAATATTATATCATTTGTTTAAAAAATGTATTTTTTCACAAAGGAATAAGTGATTAGGAAACCCATCAATACTTCCCCATATTTCATGGATGGTAAAGGTGGTAAACCTTCGACCTTCAAACAGAAAACCTAATCCCAAAGGACTCAAGGCTCGAACTCATGACCTCCCCCTCTCTGGAAAAGTGTGTGCACATCTTACTAATTAAACTATCTCTTGGGACTTCGTGTAAAAAATAATTATTATATCATTTGTTTCAATAAATATTATTATGTATTTTAATATACTTTTTATTATAAAACTTATAGTTCCAACATAATAAAATAAAAATTAATATTAATATTAAAAAACATTAAAAAATAATAAAAGCTAATTTTTTAAAATGAAATAATGATATAAAATATTATAATGGGGCATGTCTCTTTCTCTTCTTAAAAAAACATAGTAGGTTTGGCTTCCTTGGTATATAGGCGTCAGTTAGATAGGTTGAGGTGTGAATCAAACTATTATTGGATGACCAATGGACTCTTTCCCTTGGACAACGAACGACATGTGCAAATGGAGTTCAATGGTTGGGCACCACATTTTTTTTTGGTTGTAATAACAATAACAATGGACATTTTCTCTTCTTTAAATAGGTTAGCTATCATGTAGGGAATGAGAGCATCGATTCATTTTTCTTTATTATTAGTACCGGCAAGAAAGGGAATATAGCGATCGCTTGGTCGCTATATCCGTTTGACTTTTCATTAATCATACAAATATTTTATGATGTTTTCACATGTTTTTTATATTTAAATATTAAATTTAATATTTTAAAAATAAAGAAATATTTGAAATTTAATAATTTTATTTTATGATTGGTTAAAAATATTGATTTGACAATTTGTTCTTCGTGTGTAAATGAATTGTTAGTCTCAAAAATTCAAATTCAAATTAGAAATATTAAAAAAACTATAAAACGCCATTTGTGTAGTTGGCATTAATTATCATATTTATTTTAAATATAACAGGGAACCCACGGGATCCAATAGGGTCATTCACAACCTTTGGAATTAATTGTCATATTTATTTTAAATATAACACAGAACCCACGTAACCCAATAGGGTCATTCACAGCCTTTGGCATTCATTGTCTTGATTTGATCTGCCTTCGTGCTTTAGATTTCATAATTGGATGGCCAACATGAATTTTTTTATATGATCTTCAACCGATTATTTGTTGTCAGGGTCATACTTGGGAAAAAAACGTTTCAAGATTTTTTGGAAGAGGATGTTATGGACCTGGGATGACCACCGAATCCTGATCCAACCAAGGTCTGTTCTGGTTGTTAGCCATGATTTGGTTGTTTCTGTCTTAATTGTTGGGATCGTCGAATGAATTACCAGAATGAACATCAAAGGAACTCCTTTGAGAATTGTCACTGCGAGGAGAGTCGAGAGGAGAATCGAGAGGAGAGGGTGGCAGCCCCGATCCACCGGATCCAAGGAATGACCTTCGGTATTAAGGAGATGAAGCTTCACGACTTGAAAATCAGATTGAAACAAAGGGTTATCCCGCTCGGAAGTGAAATTAGGGTTGATTCGATCGGTAAGAATGTTGTGTAAACAATTATTGGGAGCTTCCAACCACGGGAAATTATCTAGCACTATATTTGTTTCGATATTTGGTTTATTAGCAGTAGAAGATTCCAAACTATTGTTACACTGTATTTTTCCAGCTTATGAGCATTAATACTCCTTGGCCTCCCTTACCTATTTATAGACTCAAAACTATACTTGTGGTTCTCCTTGAACCCTTGTTTTTTCCAATTTTTCCTCCAGTACCCAAGCTACTTCAGTACACCTTGCATATATGCTGGTTGCATCATTACAGCTAGCATACATCAACTTTTGGTAAATAAAAGTAAAATATCTATTTTTCACTCCAAAAAGCAGTCATTGTGACCTTTGGCCCTCCATGTATCTTGAAACGACTCAATTCGACCTTTCACTTGCCTTTGGAGGGTTATATATTGAGCTATTGTGGTGCATGGAAGGGGGAGAAAGAGAAGAGCATTGAAACTCTATCAAAATTTTGCCTTGCTTGAGTCTACATCCACTGATCCTATTTGTTGTGAACCATTTATGTTCACCGCCCAAACTCTTTCGTATCTTGTGAAGGATTCATTCTTTTGCTCGTGAGTTTGCCATTGTATGGGGGATTGAAGTGGTGGAGGCACAAGTGGAGGGACCTAGTTCTTGGTTCAGATGAGTTGCTGATAGGAGGTTGTATCTTGTACTTCTTGTTCATATTAATAAAAATACTCATTTTCTTGTCCATTTATGTTGTGAATGATCATTTATTATCATTGGGTACATTCGCTTATATAGATCATGGATTATGCTATTATATATGCTAACATCTTTTATATATCATATGCACTTATTTGCGTTTATTGTTGAGACTAAGTTGCAGGTTCAAGTGTTGTGATTCAAAAGCTCAAACAGAACTCTTCATCGAACGTCCGGATTGAGGTAGGTTCTTTATGTTGTTTATCCGCATTTACATTTATATAGCATATGTTGGGAAATGAGTTCATTTTCTTGAGTTCATTTGTCTGTTGTGGTCTACCCCAAGCCATAGGAATTTTTTCTATGTAACAGAATTGGCGACTCCGCTGGGGAGAAGCCTCCATTTGGGGTCTTTTGGGCAATTTTTCCTTGTTTTGATTCTTTATTCTTTCGGGTTTCTGTGTCGTTGGTAGGTTGTCAGGTCCTTATAGAAAAATCTTGAGTTTCTTGGCCTTTTTTCACTCATTTTTTGGTCACCTATCCTGCCCTGTACGCGAGTTTGATGTGGTTTACCAACATGTACACGCCACTATTAGTTAACTAGCCCACGTGCATACACTATTGTTCATTGAGCAGTTGCGTATAGATCCGATTTAACTTTGTTTATGGTGTTTGGTTGATGCTGGGTGAATTCTGGGTGTTCCTGAGTCTTGCTGGGCCTATGTCCTGATTGTCTCTTGCCCTTTTAGTGACTGGAAGCTCCTCTTTCTTTGTTTTTGGAGAAATTGGTTTTTCAACCATGTTTCTTTTTCATAGCTCATTGGCTTAGCCGAGTCTTGCTTTTTGGGGTTTGCAAGGTTATCTGCACTGCATTCTTTGCATTCTTTTCCGAAAAGTTTTGATTATAGTTGCATCTTCATTTATTTTGAAAATACAATTTTTTTTTGGCTTTTTTGTACTTGCATTTTGCATTGGAGTGCATGTGACTTCATTAGGGTTTGATTGAGCATGCAATATTATAGAGAGATTGCATTTTATTTCTGAAAAGAGACTTTGGTTTGACTGTCATTTAGTGGCATACATATTTCTATTGGTAGATGAGTCTAGTGTTTGCGGGTGTGCATATTATTGAGTCATTTCATATCACTAGTTTCACGGCCATATTCCTTTGAGTAATCACAGCCAATAAAATTAACGCCTAATTAAAAATGATTAGAACACTTTTATTTTCTAGGGTGCTCCAACAAGTATAGGTTGTAGAGTCTTGGAATAGAACCTTTGAGATTAAACAATCCAAGACTATCAAACAAACATTATGTGTCTGACCAGGGAGTGGTGAAGCCCATGGTATACATCGGTGTTCTCAGGATGCTCTACTCACGCCAGAGTTAAGAACGAGGTCATGGGAGGTAGGTTGCGGAGATATCCCTCCAATACTTGCTAAACGTGGGAGATATATCCAGGATTTGTTTGTATCTGGGGACTCTTGGGGGATTTGACCCTTTTGAGTTTCGGGATTAGCTACCCTACCCATACAACGGATCCCACCTATGATTGTTTGCCTGAGCATTGGTTATACGTGGTGACCATAGTTTCTTTACCTAGGTATCACATAGGGAATTTGTAGTGGTTATTCTGTGAGTGTCCTGAATTAGATATGGGTCGGGCATCATAGTTGTATTCGCACATTGAAGTCTAAGGGCCCTTATAATTGATTCTTTTACCTCCAATTATAGTTTGGAATTCTCAGGACTCTGCTAGGTGAGACATACTGGTTGTAGTGTCAGGAGGTCCCTTGAGCAGGTCCCCTATTGTGTGCATTTTGGCCGTAGTTTTTTTTAGGTGTATGCTCTGTGACAATTTAGTAGGCCGTTAGGAGACGCATATTTGTTGACTCTTTGAAGCCATCGTGGATCAAGATCTGACTCCCCATAGATCTCATCGGTTGGCTGGTTTACCAACTAGCGATCCATCAGAGTCTCTTCGCAAGAGACATCGGAGGACTATCGCTGGTCCTTTATTCACATCTTACAAGCTTCAAAGAGATCCCACTATGGGTTCTGCATCTAGCACGTTGGGAGTCCATGTGACTATGTCAGCTGGCACGAAGAGAACTTTATGTCCTCACATATACTCTCCGAGGACTAGATGGGAGGGAGGTTCATCACACACCACTCCTCATGGGTTTGGGACATCCCAACCCACTAGTAGGAACCCGTTTGATGATACATGGTCATCTGGTCATCCGTATGGTTCATCTACAGGTGTGTCAGGTTTTGTTTCTACATCCGTCTCCGCGACCTCAGACCCTTTAACTTTAGGTATGCTTGCTTTTATGTCGAATATTACTTCCACCATGTCCAGTAGTCATGCTAGCTCTAGCATTGGATTGGGGGCACTACACCCCCTTTTACTTCTTATCAGTTCGGGAGTGGTCACATCCCTCCCTCTTCTCCGAACGTTGGAGGATGGCCTCCTCCTTCGTCATCCACTAGTGTTAGTGTGAATCCTTTCTCTAGTGGAGGTTTCACGGTAGGCATCAGATCCACAACTTATATCCCATCTGGTAACCTGTATGCCTCTATGCATGTGACTGTGCCCACGAACACTTATATGATTCTGAATCCTCCTCCTAGTTCTTTGGTTCCCTGGAGTGGGAACATATCGATTTCTTATGGTCCTTACTCGGTTGGTTCGTCCGCATCAAGTGGTTATGTGATACCCCATTCTTATGGAGGTAACTTTTATAATTATTCATCCGGTTTCGGCCCTTATACCGTCCCCGTCTATGGATTCCATTCTATGCACTTGCCTATGTATGCTCATACGGTTCAGGTCGGAGGAGCGTATTATCCTTCTAGTCAGGTTCATGGTTTCTATCAGAGTTCATTGGCACCTCAGGTTCTGCCTCGATGTACACGGTCTCATCCTCGGTTTCGCAAATTCAGTCTCTTTCGGGAGCTTGTACTCAACCTTCATAGCCTTAGCTCCCATTCCTATCTAGGTTAAACTTGCCCGATCTTTCTAATCTCGCGAATGATCTGGTGTGTCATGACTATACATGGCCCCCAGTCCCCACCAAGCTCCCTTCCTATGTTCCAAAGTTTGAAGGGAAGAAGGGTGAGGATCCAAGTGATCACACCACCACTTTCCAGCTAGTGCTCCTCAAATTCCTTCAACCATGATTCCATCTGTTTGAGGCTATTTCAACGCACCCTTACAGGGGCTGCCGCAAAATGGTATGTCGAGTTTCCTGGGGGAACATATAAGAGCTTCAAGGATTTGGCTTTGGTTTTTCTAGATCACTTTCAGTTTCCGGTTCGTTACGATATTAGCATTGAAATCTTGTCCACCTTCCGCCAGGATAAATCTACGCATATCTCTGATGACATTCAAGAGTGACTCCAACGGAAGATGTTAGTAAAAGCCAACATTCCTATGAATTTTCTCCTGGAATGGTTCCTCAAGTCTTTGCTCCCTTATATTTCAAAGGACGTTCTATTGTCCAGAATTATGACTAAGGAACAAGACATCTTTAAATCCTAGCAGTTAGACCTAGTCTATGCTCAGTCTAGGATTTTGTATGACATTATACCTGATGCACTGCGATCAAGACATGAGACCAAGCCCGATCCTAGACCACATGTCGATGGCATTGTTTGTTCCGCAAGTGCTCGTTCCGTAGATATGGTTACGAATCAGATGCAAAACCTGTCTATTAACCAGTCTACCCCTGGACAGGGTTTCGCCTCGTCCATTTCCACCCAGTCGTCCGATGTACATTCTATACAATTGGTGAACCCATGCGGTAACCAAAAACCTAGTGGGAAAAAGAAGGGGAAGAATAACCGTAGGGGTGGGAACAATAAGAATAAGAAAGAGAACGCTAACCCTCCTCAGCATGGCAGAAATGCTGGTGGGGATCGCAAGCCCAGACGTAAGGTGAAGTTTCCTTGTAAACGTTGCTTGGAGGATCACCTTACACATTTATGTTCTCGTATGGAGGAGGCATCGAAGCACATTACACAGATCCCAGTTGTGCTGACAAATATCCTTCCTCATCATCAGAATATGGCTTCTGGTGCTTCCATCTCCAGTCATGGGACTATTGAAACTTCGACTTCTTCTACCCACGACGGCGGTTTTGGATGTGTGAACATGGTCAAATCTGAGGTTTGTGTTGCTACTCGCTCGCGTGATTATGGAGCTCCACAACCTTCTTTGGGGAATGATCCCCCTCCACCTGAGACTCCATTGCATATCGAGAAGCCAAACCTTATGCCACGGGTACCGAAAGGTGTCCTCAAGTGTTTGACACATAATCCTAATGCCCGAGCCACCCAGAACTACTCGATTGTGAAATATATGGGCCAAACCCAATGTGCTATATCGGCTCTCAAGGTTCTTCAGTCTTGTCCTTCGCAAATGAATGCCCTTATATTTGATTTAGGAGTCCAAGATCCTTATAGCCCAAATATCATCAAGTTTGACACTATTAATGTTCAACGTCGGTTTCCCTATCATGTGGCTTTCTAGGTTCATGTTAGGTGTTTAGAGATGATCGTTAAGCGTACTGTGGTTGACAAAGGTGCTTCCACTTCAGGGATGTCTTTAGCTTGTTGGAAGGCTCTCAGCTCTCCTCCGTTGTCGAAGTATATGACCATTCTCACTATATTCAATGGTCATTCTTTCAAGGTGCATGGTATTATTCCTTCCCTTGAGGTCCACTTGGGTGGGAATTCCGTGCCTATACAGGTCGGGGTGGTCGATGCTCCCCTTGACTATAAAATTTTACTGGGTCAAAATTGGATCTACGCTATGAGAGCGATCATGTCCTCTATTTTTAGAGTCATATGCTTTCCCCATGAAGGCAATATTGTGACATTCAATCAACTGTCCTTTGCTAGTTCCAGTCCCGTATCATCGCAGGGATCTATGGTCCCTCAAACAAAAAATTCTCAACTGGAAACTAGGAATGTTGGTGTAGGATTATATTCCTCCTTAATGGGATCTTTCAATTTTTCCGCACCAATCTCCTTTATAGGAAACATATTCAATGATTCTCCTTCATTGTTGTGTCCTGTACCATTCCGGACATCATACTTTAGTGATCCATGGACTCTATCTTCCATGAGTTCCTCATCGGGAAAATCTTTGCACATCGGAATGGCCATGCCCTTGTCTGAAGCCGAGCTTGCTTATCCTGATATTCAACATTCACTATAGAGCTTGATCTTTCTTCTTCAAGGACAGAGGAAGAAGATCCCGTTATGTTTCCTGCATGGGTAGTTGACTCGTCTTGTTCACATGACTGCCTTGATGATACTTTACCTTCGGATGAATCCATTATCGAGTCCATGAACGGCAATGACAAGCCTTGGGAGGTTCTCCATCATAGATCTTATTTCCTTCCCAACCTTGATCTTCTTGAGCAAGATGATTTTTGGTCGACTCTAGCTGAGAAAGCCGGTCACCCTGTGGCTCCTTTGGAATCACATGGAATTTATGTAGAGGGAAATATGGTTAATATTTCTCCTACTATCCCGATCAACATTTATCGTACTCCCGGAAAAATTGAAAATGTATACACTGGTGCTGATTGTTCCCCTGAGGAAATTCATGTTTACATCGATTTATTCAAAGAGTTTCGGGATGTGTTTTCCTAGTCATATGAGGAGATGCCAAGTATTGAACCTAGTATTGTCGAACACAAAATTAAAACTTACCCTCATGTTAAGCTTGTTCGACAATGTATTCGTGTTGTTAATCCTATGAAGGCAGCCGCCATTAAGGCAGAGGTAGAGAAACTTCTTAAGGATAAGTTTCATCTACCCGGTTCCCCTTACCAAATGGGTATACAACCCCATTCCTGTGGATAAGAAGCATGGAACCATCTGTGTGTGCACCGAATTTCGTGATCTGAATAGAGCGTGTCCTAAAGATAACTTCCCCACCCCATTAATAGATCAAATCTATGATGAGTGTGCGAGAAGCGAAGTATTTTCGTTTATGGAGGGTTTTTGGGCTATAATCAGATCCAAATTAAACCCGAGGATCAACATAAAACTGCATTTATATGTCCTTGGGGAACCTTCGCATATCAGAAAATGCCCTTCGGCCTTAAAAATGACAGAGCTACATTTCAGTAGGCCATGACCTATGCTTTTCACGATCTTAAACGTATAATGGAAGTTTTCCTAGACGATCTTATTGCTCACTCTCATAGTAGAATGGATCACCCAGGTCACCTCCTTCTTGTTTTCGAGAGATGTCATAGTTATAATATCCGTTTGAATCCAAACAAGTGCATCTTTTGTGTGAAAAATAGTCTCCTTCTAGGGTTTATAGTCTCGAAGGAAGGTATTAGAGTCGATCCGTTGAAGGTTGAGGTGATTCTTCAGTTTCCTCCCCTAAGTAACTTGGTTCAACTTCAGAGATTCCAAGGGAGGGCTACTTTCTTACAACATTTCATCGTGAACTATTCCAGTCTTACTAAGGGTTTCACACAATTATTGAAGAAAGACACCCCTTTTATCTAGGATGAGGGAGCCCAGCAATCTTTCGACGCTCGTAAGAAATCCTTGGTATCGAACCCTCTTCTTAGTCCACCCAACTATGCAAGAGACTTTGTGCTTTATGTGGCCACGTCTCAAGAGATGATTGGTATGGTCTTGGTTTAGGTGGACTATAAGCTCCAAGAGCATATCGTCTATTATCATAGTCAAAACCTAGTAGATGCTGAACTAAGGTATTCTCACATGGAGAAACTGACCCTTGCAACTATTCATGTAGTCTAGAGATTAAGACACTACATCTTGCTTAGGAAAACCACAGTTATAGCACATGTCAATCCATTTCAGTTCGTGCTCTCATGACGCCTGATTGGGGGGAAGTATAATAAATGGATTGTCATCCTTTAGGAATTCAATCTCAATTTTGCTTCGGTGTAGTCGGTGAAGTCCTTGGTTTTCGTGGAGCTGATGTCATATTTTCCTAGACTTGATGAGGAAGTGGTCCATGAGGACTCTTTCGTTGATGAGCATTTTTTCCTTATCTCATCGTCAGACCCTTGATATGGAGACATCATTATATATCTCCAGACTCTGAAGTTCCCTTCGCATTCTTCGCGAGATGAGCGATGGCATGTGAGACACCATGCCAAATATGATGTCATCATCGGTGAGACTTTGTATCGCCAAGGAAAAGACTCTCTCCTACGTCATTGCTTAACTCATGAAGAAGCGGAATTAGTACTTAATGACTACCATAGTGGGGTGTGCGGTGGTCACTTATCTGGGCTTGCTACAACCCAGCGTATCTTGTGAGCAAGTTATTTTTGGCCTACTATCTTTAAATATTGTGTTAACGCTGTAAAGAGATGACACCCTTGTTAGGTGTTTTCTCGGAATGTATGCTCGCATACTTCTCCCCTCTATCCGGTCGTCACCGTCGGTCCCTTCACCAAATGCAGGGTTGATTTCATGGACTGCAACCCATCTTTGGATGGGGGGCATTGTCATATCATAGTGGCCGTTGATTACTTTACCAAATGGGCTGAGGCCATGCCGACCGTTAAAGCCAATGGTGAAACAAAATACCACCTCGTATTCAATCAGATCATAGCTCGGTTCGGTATCCTGAAAGTGATTGTCACTGACCATGGTAGTCACTTCCAAAATAAGATGATGGCTGAATTATCGCTTAAACTTGGGTTTAGACAATCTTACTCATCTTCGCATTATCCCCAAGCGAATGGCCAGGTCGAGGAAGCCAATAAGTCCCTTAAGGCCATTCTCCAAAGGAACATCCAATAAAGCAAGAGTAATTGGAATATTGTGTTGTATTCTACTTTGTGGGCTTATCAAACCGCAGTAAAGGCTTCCACCGGTTTCTCACTTTTTTAGTTAGTTCATGGTGTGGAATCCATCTTACCAGTTGAATGCGAAATCCCTTCTTTGAAGCTAGCCATAGATCCTTCCTAACACTTTAGAATTAGAGCAATGCTTAGTCTACCTCGAGCAGCTTGACGAGCAGCATTGGGATGCCTCCGTAGCAATAGATGCCAACAAATGTCATGTCAAGGCTCCGTACGATAGGACTTTCTGTCCCCGACAGTATGCCGAAGTTCTCCTTTATGACCAAGCTAAGGAACCCCTGGGGGCAGGACATTTTAACCCGATGTGGCACGGTCCTTACATTGTGAGGCGTGTCCTTGAGAAAGGAGCCTATGAGTTGGAAGATTATGATGGGAATGCCCTGAAGGAGCCTAGAAATGGTCTCTATCTCAAGCGGTATTATGCTTGAGATTCTAGCTCGAGCTGATACTTTTGTATACTATTGTATAGTTTCTATACATAGCTTAGCTTTCCTTTGATTTTTCGAGTCTATTGATTTGCTTCCTTTTGGTTGATAGATGTCAGCAGAATCTCCAGTGTTCTTAGGATTCACGGATGGGGCCAACCGTCATACACAGAAACTAGCTTCTACTTCGTGGGTTATTTACTCACCCAACAACCAGATTGTGTCTTTAGGAGGTGCTCGTCTCGGTCCTATATCAAACAATGTGGCTGAGTATAGTGTCGTTATTGAGTTACTTTGCAATGTCATTTCACATGGTATCCATTCTTTAAAGGTCTTCCTAGATTCGTACCTGATTGTGTATCAGTTGAATGACTGGTATTGTGTTAGGGATCCTACGCTACTAAGGAGATTCTTAAGGGTAATATTTTTGGAATGCCATTTTGATTTTGTTACTTATATTCATGTTCCAAGACATTTTAATCATACTGCTGATGCATACGCTAATTATGTCCTAGATTGGAATTTGTCGCATCATTAAAAGAAGCAATGGATCACACATTTAACATTCACATATTTGTACACATAATATAGTAGAACCGAAAAATCATAGTCTTTTCATTATCAAAAAAGTGTGTCATAGTACAAAACTGGAGCTCGTAGCTCTCAATATACATATCTGATACAAAAAATGGGGCCCCATGGTATCTAAGCCCTACGGGGAACTCTAGCCTCCTCGATGGGATGAGTTTGCACATAGTAGTGCACGACATTGGCTATACGCCAGAGTTGCCGCACCCATGTACCTGGTACCCCCACCACATGTCTCTGCATCGCCTCAGGGAGGTGCTCCACCTCGATTATCGGTACCCTGGTAGTCATCCAAGTTAGGTTGACCCATACAGTCTCTAAAGTGCACTCCGTCATTGCACCTACTATCTCCCCACCCCTGCCTCTGCACCGATGTCTTGGGAAGCCTTGTGGTCTTCGCGAACCCAAGTTTGCAAGTAAATAGTCAAACATCAATACATGATATCACACCAAAAATATTTTTTCTTTCACTTAAAACAAAATACAAAAAAATTAAATATTCGAAAATTAAAAAGAGTGTTTTACCAATATATCTTAACGCGGCCCCTAGTGGAAGTGGCATGTCGCGATCTCCTATCAAGTCAATCCCCTCATAGGGATAGTCATCTATGACGATCACCTGTCGCCGCCACCAGTGGAAGAACTCATCAGTATATGGAGAGGCTAGTCGGCCACCCCCCTGTCGCATCAGTATCTCTGCCCACCAGGTTTGAGAAGGATCTCAAAGACTATGAGGAGGGACTTCCACCCTTGGGCTAAGGCCTGGAACCTTCTCAAAGGAGAAACTACACAAAATGCTCCTCAAACCAAATTTTTTGGTCCACCCCAGCTTGCACTCTATCAGCTGGTGTTTCATTGTACCCATCAATGTAGTGCACTAGTCATATACCGTAGGCCTCATGCACTCGGACGCATAGAATATCAATGGCCTCGAGGCCTGATGAAGCAAAGCAGACCTTGCTATCCTCCCAAGAGTGAGGATGATGATTTTCATGCTCAGGCTCGTTACAGCCTCTATGGGGATTTGGGTACCCACATACTGGGTACCCACAACATAGTATCTGTCAATATAGTCACTAATCGTGACCCCTCCCCCCATGCTATGAGATCCGAGGCTTGCCACCTCTCCTTGGCGGGACAAGCCGGTAATAAAATATATGTCTTCCACCTCCAACGGAAGTGGTTGCCCATCCAAGTTGAATTGCTGAGCTTCTGGGTCCCAGTAATCCACCAAAGTAGTGAGTAATCGGTTTTGGGCCCTTAAACCCCCGATACTCCAAAATTTGTACAAACCACAAGCTTGTAATGCTTATTGCACGACCAAATCACCTCCAACCTGATGATCAATGAAATCATGTTCCCTCTCCCTCTATTCTAACACCATCCTGTGGACAAATCAAAGGTTTTTTTAAGGTTAAAACTCATAAAAAACATTTCCCATAGCGTTGTATGCAGGCTATATCATAGACAATCATGGATATACGCGGTCAACATTTAGTTTGACCGCATACACCCATCCCTATACATGACCCGCAAAATCGTAGCCTGTGTATAGCACATATTGGGTATAAAACAATTAAAAACATTAAAAACATTAAAAATCCACCATTAAAAACCAAATTGAAAACCATAGACTTGAAGGGAAGGATGAGGGCTCTTACCTGGTCCAGATGGCTCACGATATCGTTGCTCCTAGCTCTCAGAATCGTCGCTTTAAGATTGAGGGAAAAAACAACCAAAATGCACTATGTTGGGTAAAATTGAAAATGGTATGGTAAAAATGGTTTTTTTTTACTATTTATTAATTTTTCTTACCCACTTTTGTATAGTTTTACCATTTTTAGAGCCTTTTTGACTAATATATCATTGTGAAGTCCCTTTTTGAGCATTTTTTTGCGTCGGGAGTGGATTTTTGAACTCTTCACGCCTTCAACAGGTATTTTCTACACTCGTCATAAAGGTTAGCATGCCATTACGCCTGCATTATTGCATTGAACTTATGACCATATTCATAAACCTTAGGTGCGAACCTGCTTTTTAACCGACACGAAACCTTCATGTTGCTTTAGAAGTGTCGTTATTTCGTGGTAGGGCTTGTCTGACCATGGGTGCCCTAGTTAGATCCTTTTTATGTCTTACGACACCCATGCAGTTTTTCCTCCTTAGGATCAGGAGTCCTTTATAGTCCCGCCATGACATTATGATGAAGAATCATACTCTACTTTATCTTTATTATGGCCATCTCCCATAAGGACTCCCCGCTTATGTCGAGTTGTGAATGCAATGCATTATCCTGCTTGCCTTTGAGCCTTGTGCCAACTCCCGCTTTCTCAGTTGTTAGCCATTTGCCCAAGTACTTCGCTTTCTGAGCCAAGAAAAAGCTATAATTTATCCTTCGTAGCTTGATGACCCTTACCTGGAGGGAACACCCCCCTAAGTCTCCACATCCTGCACATGCTTCCTTGCATCGAGCATGGGTATGTTCCATTGCCCAGAACTAGTTTGCTTTCCCATGACACTCGTTCCCTCACTGTTGTATCATAAGCAATTTTATTCTTTTTCGAGCTTTAGAATATGAAAAAGACAAAAAAAATCATATAATTTAAAAATTCGGACGGGAATTTTTTTACTACCTTCTATTGGAAGCTATCATGTCGGCTTTGAACAGAGCATTCATCTCCACTCCATGTACAAGGGTCGGGATATTAGTATGACCTTAGGAAGCTGTACTCATTTCTCAGATCTTACTCCATCAGCTGGTTAAGCTTCTAGTCATTATGGAGCCTTTGTTGATGCATCACGCGTCACAAAGTATTATCATTATCTAGTGCTTGAGTCTATGCTTCCTGAGTCTTTCCATCTGCTCATGCTCTTGTTCAAAGGAAGTCTTGAAACCAGAGTCAACCACTCCTAATATCTCTTGACTATTGCATGTCAGCCATCCCTTATGAGTCCAGTTTGATCATGTTCTTCCAAATCTTTCATCTTAGCTGCCACCTCGTCCTCGTTGATGGGGGATCCATTAATGCCTTCCTTCGAGCAAATCTCATTCCATCGAATCCAACTCACTTATTTTAGAATCGAGATTTAGAGTCCTTTGAGTACCTTGAGACTTGCAGTCATTAGTGGTAGGTTCTCTCGCCATCGACAGTTAGGAATTCGTTAATGTCCCATGATCGATGGATTCATCAAGTGTTCAACCTCGACACCTTGATTCGCACTTGGTGAATGTACTCAGTTCCTTGGTACCCATTTTCATTATTGATGGGTTATCTCGCGTCTGTTAATGGTATACATCAATGATCGGTAATCAGACGATGTCACATCAGGTTCGACATCAGTACCCTTATTCACTTGATAAGACGTGTTAGTTTTTCAGAATTTACTTCAATCTGATCTAGGATCTTAACTAAGAGAACAACATGTACATCATATCTACAACATATCAATCATGGACACAATAATGCAAGCACACAAGAGACATAGAGTTTACTTGGGGAAAACCATAAAGGTGAAAAACCCCAATAACTTCCTCAGAGATAGATAGAGCAATGATACAACCCAAGCATAAGAGATAGACATCTCCTAGCAGCAGCTTCTCCTCCTCCACAAGTGTGCCACTCTCCAAAGAGTGTGTGTGAGAATAGAATGATGAAATAGAGTGCCTCCCGCACTCTATTTATACTTGACTTGACTTGCCTAATAACCTTTACTAGGTCGGCCTCAACTTAACCACATAACACAATGCTGACTGGGCCGACACCCAATAGGGTGGTCTAATAACCCTCTAACCCACATGGCCGACCCCCAATAGGGTGGCCTAATAACCCTTTGACCCACATGACTTATACAGGGCCGACCCCAACAAGGTGGTCTAATAACCCATCAAGTATAAGTTACGACACTTGCAATATAAATGATGACACTTCCGTATAGAGGAATAATAACGTCTCTATAGGAATACAAACACTTCTGTATAGAGGAATAATGCCATCTCTATAGGAGTGCAATATACATATATGAAATACATTCCGAAGTTACATATACATCAACAACATGCACCGTAGACGGTTTGTGTAGAAGACCCCAGACTTCAGTGGCATTCAATATATGCTACTTGTGATCATGATTGTGCCTATGATAGATCGTTCTCATACATCAGCAGTTTGTACCATCATTCTACATCAGATGTTTCCTCTTCAATAGGAGACCATATCTTACTAGATATGGGTCATGGCTATGACCATTCATGACATGTATTACCTATATACTTCCTATTCATGGCCATTGTATCATATTGCTATGTATTGTACCGATATGTACACAAATATATCATTGTATTATGACGAGTGGGATACTCCTTCCATTTGTGTCTCCATCACTACACTTCATAGATTCATAATGTATTTCGGCCATCGTAGTGCCTTCTCTGACCTCACACATTAGGGGAATCTCATACACCGTATTTTGCTACCTTATGAGCATTAATACTCATTGGCCTCCCTTACCTATTTATAGAATCAAAACCATACTTGTGGTTCTCCTCGAATCCTTTTTTTCCTATTTTCCCTCCTGTACGCGAGTTACTTCAGTACACCTCGCGTATAAGCTGGTTGCATCATTACAGCTAGCATACATCGAATTTTGGTAAATAAAAGTAAAATATTTATTTTTCACTCCAAAAAGCAGCCATTGTGACCTTTGGCCCTCCATGTATCTTGAAATGACTCGATTCGACCTTTCACTTTCCTTAGGAGGGTTATATATTGATCTATTGTGGTGCATGGAAGGGGGAGAAAGAGAAGAGCATTGAAACTCTATCGAAATTTGTCCTTGTTGATCCTAGTTGTTGTGAACCATTTATGTTCACCTCCCAAACTCTTTCATATCTTGTGAAGGATTCAATCTTTTTCTTGTGAGTTTGCCATTGTATGGGGGACTAAACTGGTGGAGGCACAAGTGGAGGGACCTAGTTCTTGGTTTAGATGAGTTGCCGACATGAGGTTGTATCTTGTACTTCTTGTTCATATTAATAGAAATACTCATTTTCTCGTCCATTTATGTTGTGAATGATCATTTATTATCATTGGGTACATTCGCTTATATAGATCATGGATTATTCTATTGTATATGCTAACATATTTTATATATCATATGCAATTTTTGCGTTTATTGTTGAGACTAAGCTGTAGGTTCAAGTGTTGTGATTCAGAAGCTCAAATGGAACTCTTCATCGAATGTCCGGATTGAGGTAGGTCCTTTATGTTGTTTATCAGCATTTACATTTATATGGCATATGTTGGGAAATGAGTTCATCTGTCTGTTGTGGTCTACCCCAAGCCATAGCAATTTTTTCTATGTAACAAATATGAGTAAATAATTCTTGTAATTCTTGGCTTCTAGTGAGCCTAGATTGTGACCAAGACAAGATTTGTTGTGAATTTTCAATCTGGTCTTTGAGCTCAGGATTCATAGAAAAAGGAGTAAGAATAATGGTTCCTACCTCAGGTTGAGTTAAGTGTGGGAGCGATCTGGAAATTATTTCAGGCTGCGAAGAAGTGATAGCAGTGGATGTGGCTAGTGGGTTTGAATGGCTGCATGTTACAATTGGAGAACGGGTCGGAGGAGGTTTATTTTGATTGCGTGTAGCCATTAAATTATAGATGGCCCTCCTTATAGTTCCATTTGTTGATGCCCGAGATTGGATAGAATAGGTCCAGGTGTCAACACAAGGATAACAATCCAATCCAAGAACTTCAGTAAACCCTCGCAAGTATTTCCCTATTTCCCAGTTGTTTGGGATGGTTGGTTCTGATGGATTTAAGCCTCTGTTGGCCTTATGGTTTTTCTCCCAAATGAGACTTATTAGTTGTGATAAAAATTATGAAAGGTGTAGTGAAACAAATGAAGTCTTAGGTTTGCAATTCATAAAGGAAAACCTAATTGAGATATATTACAATTAGTTAATAAATTCCTACTTCAAAATGGAATATAACAAAAGAAATCAGGAAGAGAAATCTTCCTGCTTATTTGTTGAACATTCACTGATAACAATTAAAATGAAACAACAATTCACTTCCATTAGTCCAAGACTGTAGAGACAATGCATCTATATTAATAAAACATACTATTTAATAAAACTAAATAGTTAGTATATATCAAAGTGCTAATCATTAACAAGGGAAATGTGTCATGCACAAGAATAACAAAATCTTTCAATTTAATCTATCATAAGAATTGATCCACATAAAAAATTCAAAGTGATCAATTATTTCCTGCAATTATTAACATCTAAGATAAATTAGATAATGAATAACATAAGAGGAACACAATCAAAACAAGAAAACTTTATCTGATAATGTGTTGGAACCAAATGCGGGAAACATCCCATCCTTCATTAACAAGCGTGCAAAAAATTACATACTCGTCTCAGAGAGACAGAGCATTCTACAAAGTCTGATACAAGAAATTAGGTTATTTCCTTATACCTTCGAAGGAAAAGCTTCAACGTGGTATTTCTCACAACAACCCGAGACCATTCAATCTTGGGCACAATATAAGAAACTCTTTCTCAAAAAATTCGATGATGATAAAACGCTAGAAGATATGGTCAAGGACCTATCCACTATCAAAATGGAAAGTAAGGAAATAATTTAAGATTTCAATCAATGGTTCTTAACCCTGAAAAATAAGATTCATGTTGAGTCCATGCCAGTTGAAAACCTGATTGTGGATTGTTATGCAAAATCCCTTCTTCTCCCTATAGCTATGTGGGTCAAACGATTTCACAAGAATACTTTGCAGGAAGTTTTCAGTGAATCTATCCTAGTAGAGAAATATATGTTAAGCCTCAAGGATAACCCAGATACTGAGATTGACCAACCCACTACATCTCGTAAAAAACCTGAACAACCTCCTAAACCTATTGTCCCTAAAAAGTACCAGGGAGCATTAGATATGGAAAACATTCAAAAGGTATTGCAATAACTTTCGAATGAGGTAATTGACCTCAGGAAAAATGTAAATGAAGGTTCCCGAAACCGAAGTTTCTTCAGGAATCCTTATAGAAGGCCTTATCATTCACCACAGAATCATAATATGCCTCCCTCTATGGGAATGGATATTGAGGAATTGGATTTTTTCCTTAAGGATATATTAAATGGTCCTCAAGCCCCTTTGGAGGAGGGTGAAAGTAGCTTTTTCGATAATCAACAACATCATGACCAACCCCTTGAACACCAGGATCATCAAGACACCATTAATTAATTCTCAAAATTACCAGAGAACTTTAAAGATGATGAATATGAAATGACCTATGCTATTCAGAATTCCTACAACACTCATGGGAAAGGGAAAGCCACCCAAGATATCCCATATGTATCAAATCATAATTTATGTAGCGAACATTAGGCCCACTGCACCAAAATAAATTGTCATGCCCGATCTTGATTATGACCCTGTTGAAGATCTCAAGAAAACCTGAGCCAATATTTCACTATTCGACTTAATGAAGACCCCTGTGATCCGAGAAAAGGTTCAAAATAGTTTCACACCCAGTACTACCATGGAACACAATACTCTTGAAATACCGATTAACAATTTACCACTCGGAAATCTCTTGCCTCTCCTCCTACAGGAAGAAAACTCAAGACGCCCCCATTTCTTCTATAATTTGAATTTTTTAATAGAAACGTGCATAACTGCATGATATACTTGGGGGCTTCGTCAAACATAATTCTTTTGTTTGTATGTAGGAAACTGAATGCACAACTATAACCATCACCGACAAAAATTGTGCAGTTGGATAGATCCAAGGTTAAGGTAGTAGGATAATTGAAAAATGTCCTAATCAGACTATCCTCAGATCCTCGAATCCATCATAAAATTGATATTGTAGCAGCTAACATCCCATAATCCTATGGGATGTGGCTAAGTCGAGATTGTTCATAAAAACTTAAAGGCTATTTTTCCACTGATTGGTCACACCTATGGCTACCATACAATGGCAAACCCAATAAGATTAGGGTCAATAGGGAACCTTATCTCAAATAGACAGTTATTGATATGAATGACCCAAGCGAACTTTCCTTAGTCCCTACTCTTAGTATTGGAAATTATACTATGGACACCATTTTGGGGGACTTTCCAGCTAATTCATTGCCATATGTAGGATCTGATAATTAGTCTTAAATAATGCATTTGCTCAGGTAGATTTGTCCCAAGCCATGCTACGTAATGTATATAATGTAAACACCAATTTTTTGTTTAGATAGGACTTGTTGGACATTATTTTTTTATGGTTCCAGATCTAAGGAAGGAGTTGGATCTGGATGTGTATTGATTGATCTGACAAGTAATAATACCATGATAGCTTGTAGTATAGAGTTTGAATGTACAAACAATGTAGTTGAATATGAGGCATTGATTCAAGGCCTAAAAAAAGTGATTGATTTTGAAAGTGAAAGTTATCAAAGTTTATGGGGATTTAGAGATAATTGTGCGACAATTTAGAAATACCATTCATTGCATCTCTACTCATTTGAATAATTACCAACGGGAAGTATGGGACTTGATCAATTATTTTGAATCCTTCAACATAAATTCTGTCCCTCGATCTCATAACTTTGATGCTAATCTACTTTCTAACATTGCCTCTAAATTGATTCCTACTGAAGGTTTTGCGCCTGATGCATTTTTTGTCGAATTAATATACAAACCATCCATTCCCGAAAAAATCACTAACTGGAAATCTTTTGATGATGATAGTTAGATATTAGATTTCCTCATTACCCAAAATACTTTCAAAGATGTGGCAATTGATGAAGAGAGTCATGACCAATCTTTATCAGATCACCAAAATCATGTTAGGCCTACCATAGACACCCAAAAATCTCCTGCCTTGATTCCTAAATCAGTCATTAGGTTGGAAATTTTTTACGATCTATGGGATAAATTAGAAAAAGGTGACAAATTGTAAAACCAATAGTTCCTGTATGAATTACCAAGTAGTGAATTTAGGAACTGAAAAAAATCCATAGAATATTAACCTTGGCACGTAGTGTTCTCCTATTGAAAGAGATGCCTTTATCAAATTGTTTAAATAATTTAAGGACATGATATTCGCATGGAACTATGATGATCTCAAAACGTTTGACACAAATATTATGCAACATAATATACCCATGAAGCCATATACTAAGTCCTACCAACAGAATCTTAGAAAGATGCACCCTAGTTTAGATCCTATAGTCAGAAAGGAACTTGGGAAGCTACTATCAGTTGGGATCATTTTTTCGGTTAGGAATACCCAGTGGGTGGCCAATTTGGTTCCAGTATGGAAAAAGAACGAGGATATCCATCTTTGTGTCAATTTTCATAACCTCAATAGTGCTTCTGAAAAAGACAACTACCCTATACCTCTGATGGAACAAATCTTGCAAAGGGTATCAGGACCATAAATGTTTTCATTACTAGATGGTTTCTCTGGGTATAAACAGGTATTAGTTTTGCACCCCGATTAGCTGAAAATTGCATTTAGGACCCCTTGGGGAACTTCCACTTACAGAAAGATTCCTTTTGGACTGATTAATGCAAGGGCCACTTTCAAGAGAGTGATGTATATCTCCTTCAGGGGATTAATCCATAATTGTGTTGTAATTTATTTAGATGATGTCACCATTTTTTCAAAATGAAGAAACAGTCATCTTTCACATCTAAGGAAAGTATTTGAACGATGCAGAAGGTATGGTATCTCTCTTAACCCTAAGAAATCAATTTTTGCTATGACTGAAGGGAAATTACTTGGATTTGTAGTCTCAAAACATGGTATAATGATTCATCCTGAACGAACCTGAGCAATTTCCCAGATAAAATTTCTTGGTTTGAAAAAATCTACGCATTCTTTTCTAGGTAAAATTAACTTTGTCAGGAGATTCATACCTAGTTTTGCTCAAATTGTAAAACATTACAAGATATGATTAAAAAGGATGCAACATTTAAATGGAATCATATTCAGAAAGAATCATTTTGCGGGATTAGGGAATCAATAGAAAAATCTCCCGCATTAATGTCCCCTGATTTCTCAAAAGATTTTATTTTATACACTTATGATTTTGACATTTCTTATGCCGCAGTCCTCAAACAATGTAATTATGAAGGAGACGATATTCCAATATCTTTCATGAGTTCTACGTTTAAGGGAGTTGAGCTTAACTACCCAAAAGTTGACAAACAAACTTATGTTGTGTACAAGGCAACAAAAAATTTCAGACCTTATCTCCTAAATTCCCAAGCTAAAGTTATCATCCCATATTCGGCTGCTCAGAACGTGTTAACCCAAAAGGACTTAGGAGATAATTTCACGCATTGGATGATTGCCTTGCATAAATACGACCTGGAGATTAGGCCATGCAATTTCGTAGCACAATCAGCCAACACATCTGTCATGTCCCCTCAATAATGATCAGTGGATCAAGTTCCTAACCCAACCAATCCCTTGGGTTGAGGAGACAACTTCATTTACTATGGGTTTAATTTTGAATTCCAGGCATTTAATTAATTAGGAGTGAATTAATTTTTGTCTAAAGTTATTATGCACTTGAAAAAATTATTTTTCATGCATTTAATAATTTTATCAAAAATAAATGAGGATAATGCTCCACAAGTTCTCCTTAGTGGATGAGGTTGACTTGGAGATGGCTTGAAGAAGAAGCTAAGAAGAAAGCATCAAAATATAGAAAATCAAGAAAAGGGAAAGAAAGATGGTGCAAATCAGAAAAGCAGTAAAAACTCAGGAAAAGCAATACAAAGCATAAAGCAGCACAAAAGCAGAAAGCAGGATCAAATCAGAAAAGCAGGAAAGTCCATAAAAGTAGGATAAATTAGAAAAGCCAAAAAAACAGAAAGGACTAAAGTAGAAAGCAAAAAAGCAAGCAGAAAAGGAAAAAGGAGGAAATAAAAGCAAGAAGGTAAAAGAAAGGAAAGCTAGCTTTCGTTATCCACTCATGAGGGAACATTAGTCAAGGATAATTTCTCCTCAATTCATCCTCCATATATAAATAAAGGAGTACACACCCCCTTCACATCTTTTGTTAGTTTGAGTTTTGGTTTGAGAGCAATTGTGCCTTAGAGACTTGGGAGATCTGCCCATAGTCCAAGCTGGGTGATGTGCCCCTTCTTCCTATGAGAGGATGATCGTATTCATCCATTATAATTGAGTTTTATTGAAGCTCCTGTAGCTGATCCAAGTCTGGTTTGAATATCAGAAGAAGTACCATGAAGTCTGTGATTCGAATCTTCAAGTTTCCTGTTGATTTCCAATGCTAGATTGTTGGGTAGAGAGGAGGAAGGTTATTGTGATATTTTGAGAACCCTCTTGGATTACATATGATTTAATTATGGTAATTATGATCCTCTAATATCATTCATCAAGTTTAATATTGTAGAAGTATGAAATATTCTGAGATTTCTACACCCCTTCTAGATTTGCATAGAATTTGACTAGTTTCCAGATTGGCTTTAATAAATGAATGAGTATTGATACAAATGAGTTGATTTCTATTTTTTATGTTATTTAAGATGTTAAATTACTCAATACATTCCTTATATCATAATTCTGTGAGCCTTTATTGACTGTTTGGGAGTTCCTGAAATTGACTAGTTGTGCAATCCTGGAATGCCATTTTGCTTGTATCTTTGTGAATCTTTCTCAGAACCTCCTAAAAATTGATGGACCAAACAATGACTGTATATTTAACGATATTGAATGTTTATTATCCTCCTGGATTCAAAATCCTTCACCCATATCTTCCAGCCCTTGTATAGTTGAAGTACAGTTTGCATATGTTGGGGTGCCCAGGAGCATTGTAGTAGACTTCATCCTTGATGATTTCGATCCATCAATGGTCCCAGTTCTTTGTGCAAATTTATTATCAGCCATCAAATTCTTCCTACCATCTAGAGTGATTGATCCTACCAACCTCTAGTAAAACTAGCCTTTGAATTCATTATTTTTAGCTAAGTATGGTAGGAGTTTGAGTTAGTGTATAATCAAACCTAATTGGTACATTATAGTGGTATAAGATCATGGTCCTATTAACCTTCTCTTGAATTATTTCTATGAGTCTAGGAATATACTCAGATTCTAAGAAGAAGGATCCTTTGTCAGAAGGAGAAGAGGGAGAAGAAATAAATTATACTGAAGGGAAACTACGAGAGTCAGACATGTCTCACAATGAATACAATTATGAGTTCAAACTATTTGTTCAAAGAATGATGAAAGGATTTCAAGACATCTCTCACAATATTGTTCAATCCGGGAAAGAGACCAGAGATTTCTTAGCTCAGTAGCTAGGAAACAATAATGGAGAGGGGAGTAGCAATGGTATGCCACATGGCAAAAGGAAGATCAGGAGTGGCCATATTTTCCTAATAAATGGGCCTCACAAGCACCTTTATGAATTCAAGATGGAATCTCAAGCCCACTCCAAGCCTACTATTCCCAAGTTTACTAAAGAACAAAGAGAGGAACTTGAGGTTCAAAATGGAGGTATTGGTTCATGGGAAGACAAATATATTGAGTACCTTACATTGAATGAAGAATGAATAAGTGATTTACCATTCAAAGAATTGGACTTCTGTGATCTATGTTGAGATATTGTAACTTCAAAGAATATTATATTTGTACTTTATTAATCCGGAGATGATTCATTCCTCCGTGAAGATCTTATTGTATATCCGGAGATGTTTATTCCTCCATCGGAATGTGGTAACTTGGGTTATTAGACTTCCCTAGTGGGGGTCGGCCCTGTATGCGTTATGTGGGTCAAAGGGTTATTAGACCACCCTAGAGGGGTCGTCCCAGTCAGTTGTAATGGGGTATTTAACCCAATGGTTAAATACGAGCCTACATGTCTTGTGTAAAAGACAAGTCGGAGTAGTGTATAAATAGAGGAGGTGTATTCCTCATTTAACACACACACTCACTCACTTGAGAGTAGCGCACTTGTGGAGGAGAGGTCTGCTATAGTGGAGGAGGAGATCATGTCTTTGGTTTGCATCTTTTTATATTGCTGGTCATCTATATTGAGGAAGCTTTGCTGGGTTTTCTACCCCATGAGGGTTTCCCAGGATAAATCTGTGTCTCTTGTGTTTATGCTGTGCTTGTTGTTTCTTCAGTGATCCTGTATATGCTATTATTGTGAAATGGAATGCAATGCTGCTATTTTCTGTCTTAGCATATTAAATCTTAACATGGTATCAGAGCTAACCTGAAGGAAGGCAAGGTATGGCACTTACGACACGTGCGACAATTTGAAGGTTTGGGTTTTACATAGCAAAAACCAGTCATTGTGGAACTTTCGCTATAAATCCATTTATGCAAAGGTTCAGGATCTGAAAAGTTTACAGGTCGTAGATAACATTCCCAGGTACCTTGTGTCCAAAGGGAACCCTCATATTCATTGTAGTTTGTGAGTTATGATTAGTACAAGTTAGGGTTTCTGCCTCTTCTAGATCTCAATCAAAATCAGGTGACCTAGGAAAAAAGGTCATAACTTGGGATAGGAAGCTCCAAATGAAATTTAGTGAAAAGTGACAGGTAGTATACAGACTGTACTATCTCAGGAAACTTTTTTCAGAGGCCGAAGCTGAACCAGTGACACGTGGCACGTCGTACAAGTTAGCTCTCCTGTATTATCCCATAAACAGGTCACGTTGCGACACTTGGAATAACTCTCTCTCAGAGAGTCCAATTTCCGTCATACCTTTCAGGATGGAAAGAAAACAGGGTGAGCTATCTCACGAAAAAATTTTAGAGGCCGAAGTTCAAACAGTGACACGTGGTAGGCCATACAAGTTCGCTCTCCTGTATTATCCCAAAACAGGTCACGTTGCGACATTTGGCATAACTCTCTCTCAGAGAATCCAATTGAGGTCATACCTGTCAGGATGGAAAGATGACAGGTGAGGCTACAACAACAAAAAATTTCAGACCCTTTGGAGTGAAAAGTTTGGAGTTGCAGCAGAAACAATCAGGTACATATTTCTGTCAAAACAGAATTATTTTTGGAGCACCTTCATTCATGGCTTCCGGAATTTAGGGTTTCGGAGAAAGTTAGAATCTTTGGAATCGGAATCCACTGCTGAATGCTACTCAGGAAAATCAAAATTTAGAGACCAATATCGAATATTTTGGTTGGGTAGAAGACCGGGCTTGATCAAAACCCAGTTCGGGATTTTGATCGGAAAGATGGAAAATTAGGGCTTCAGCAAAAGTTGGAATTTTTGAAGTCTGTAACCACGGCTGGAAGCTCCTCAGAAAAATAAGAGTTTAGAGCCTTGGATCAAACCTTTTGATTGGGCAGAAGGCTGGGCTTCATCAAACCCTAGTTCAGGATGCTGTCCAGAAGATCCAGAAGTTCCGAAGGCAAATTTTGAGGGGTCAAATTTTGGAGATTTCAAAATTGAAGTATGCTAGTTTGATTAGCTCAGGAAGACACATCCTTCCATCCATTCAGAAGTATGAAAGTCAAAGATTGAATTTTTAGGGTTTCTCTAACAAACTCTAATCAAGCTCTAGATCAAGTTTCATGGGGAGTTGAGGCTAAGGCCTTACATAAGAAGACTACAAGAAGTCTCGACAGGTATGACTTAAGGAGGTTCAGGTATGTCTTGAAATCTGATTCTTGATTAAGTTCATAATGTTTTTGTCTTCATGTTATTTATTAGTACAATCTTGATTAATGTTAGAATTGTCTTATCACCCTAGTAACAGTATGAATGCATGTGAATGATCAAAGACATTCATTGATTAGGGCTATATGATTGTACTAATGCATTATGGTGTTGTGTGAGGTTGATGTTGTCTGCTAACAAGATACAGGTACATCACAAAAGACAAATCAAGTTCCATGACCATGACATCATGAAGACAAAGACTCATCCATAATCTTTGTTCTACTTACGAGGTATGTATGACTTCGTTATATTATGCTTAACCTATGAGACATGCAGGTTCTAGCTCAGGATCTCTAAATCATTGAAGAGATTGTTTAGGTATGTTGTACATAACTAAGCAGGTATACTAATCCAGGTATGTTTTCCTATGTCATGTTAGAATCTTGCCTTATATTAGGATCCCTTATATAAGTATACTTGGTATGATTGGTTATGCTTATTCATAAAGTTAGTAATCAAGGGTTTATGCATGTTATGTCTCTTATCTTGGTTGATGATTTAACTAACTAGATCAAACAAGAATATGCATGAGTAAAAGAAGACTTCCCTAAAACCTTGAATATTATCTATAATCATGACTATACATTTTTCAAGATTATTTAGAACTATAATGTTGAGAATATACTAATGAATGTATGTTTGTGTATGAGATCATGAGGATGACACTTGAGCATGCACAGTGGTACAGAATGAATAGAAGTTCAAAAGACATACAGAAGATCAAGCGGGAGGCAACCACACAAACATAAAAGATAAGTATTTGAGTTGTTATTTGAAATAGTAAATAATATTGCTTGTATGCATATTTGTATTCCTAGAATATATCATGCTGAGTGTAAACATTCATAGAGCATTGAACAATATACTACTAATATGCATATGATTGGTAAGTTGGACAAACATTCCATTGTTGCTTGTCTAGAATGAAACCTCTTTGCTGACATGCGCTGAGCTGTGCACACTCTCGATAGTATGTTCTGGTAAAGATGGAAAGCATCTATATAGCCACTGTATGCATACAGGATATGGGAAAGTGTTGTGCCAAAGTATTGGTCAATATAGTTGCATAACTATGTAAATGATATCTGTATGCATAATAGGTTATCATGTCAACATGATTTGATGATTATGAAGTTTACTAATCATGTACTTAATTTTGATTTGTAGGAAAAATCATGAAGAATGATGAACAACGAACAAGTGATGAATGTTCAATAAGAAGATTTACAAATCAAACAAAATATAGAAGGCTCGTGGCTACAAGTTTCTCTTAGAAAGAGGAAGAGAATCATGACGAGATGTTTGCTCCAAGTGGCTAGATAAGACCATTCTCTTAATGGTGTAATTAAAGAAGAAGTGTGAATTAGGTTCTGTATGGGTACCTAGGATCGATAGTCAATTGATAAGCTTAATGATCACCATGGGTGATGTGGATATCAACCTTTGCTACAAGGTTGAATATGGTTTCTATACACAGATGACATTGATGCAAGAAGGAACTCACCACAGAGTTCGAATGATATTGAGGCTCATATCAGTAGACCCATCTGACGAGAGATGGCACAGCTAGATGGCTGCAGAAATGAAAATGAAAGATCTCAGATTGATGCATTACTTCCTAGGTCTGGAAGTATGGCAAGGCTCAGAAGGAATCTTTCTCAACCAGGGAAAGTATGCCAAGAAATATTAAAAGGACTTGATATGTTGGAATGACCACTCTCATGGATTCCAACTTGAAGTTGTTAGCGGATGAATCATCAGAGTTAGTGGATATAACTCTGTACAGACAAATTATTGGGTCATTGATGTATCTAACAAATACTAGGTCAGATATATGCTTTGCTGTGAACACCTTGAGTCAGTATCTAGTGGAAACTAGATGTGTTCACCTGATAGTTGCAAAGCATGTGATAAGGTACCTAAAGGATACAATAGACTTTGATCTATGCTATATTGGAGATCATGACTTCAGATGGCTACACAGATGTTGATTGGGAAGAAAGTGTATTAGACAGGAAAATCACATCGAGAGGATGTTATTGTCTGGGATTAGCCATGATCTCGTGATTTAGCAGGAAGCAGTCTAGTGTGGCTCTCAGCACAAGCGGAATATATGGCTGGTTGCTCTGCTAGTTGTGAAGCAGTATGGCTTCTGGATTGTTTGACTTAAAGATAGACCCAACTGTGATCCTATGTAACAAACAGAGTTGTATCAAGATGGCAGAGAATCCAATGTTCCATGATATGGCGCAGAAAGGAACTATAAAGTTCGAATTTGTAACAAGTTGCCGATGTACTAACCAAACCTCTACCTCAAGTGAACAAGTTACCAATGTACTAACCAAACCTCTACCTCAAGAAAAGTTTGAGTATTTTCTGAGACAAGGTTGGTAGGATCCTCCTCGAGAGGGGGAGTGATGTGGTCACTTATGACGAGATTGCCTGCATTGACAGTGAGGTTGATGATGTGGATACCTATATTGGTGATGCCGACAGAGAGGTTGGTGGATGGTCCTTCGACAAGTTCTAAGTTGACGAGGGGATTGCATCATCCTTGAACACATGTTCTAAATTGAGCCGTAGACATATGTCTTCGAGAATGAAGTCCTTAGTGGACATGTGGGGATTGGATCATCCCTGGACTTCAGTTCTAAAGAGAGCCGTAGATGTATGTCTTCGAGAATGAAGTCCTTAGTGGACATGTGGGGATTGGATCATCCCTGGACTTCAGTCCTAAAGAGAGCCATAGACATATGTCTTCGAGAATGAAGTCCTTAGTGGACATGTGGGGATTGGATCATCCCTGGACTTCAGTCCTAAAGAGAGCCGTAGACGTATGTCTTCGAGAATGAAGTCCTTAGTGGACATGTGAGGATTGGATCATCCTTGGACTTTAGTCCTAAAGAGAGCCGTAGATGTATGTCTCCGAGAATGTGGTCCCTAGTGGATGAGAGGATTGTATCATCCGTGGACTTTAGTCCTAAAGTGATTCGCAGACAGATGTCTCCGAGAGTAAGAGGATTGTATCATCCGTGGACTTCAGTACTAAAGTGATCCATAGACTCTTGTCTTCGAGAAAGATGTTGGTGAATGATGTAATGTGTGCTCCTGGACTGCTCAGCAGTGGGTGATCATTCATGAAACCTGTAATGATGTAATGTTCGCTCCTGGACTGCTCAGTGTAGCAGCAGGTGATCATTCACAGGTTGTAAATCCTAGATTTGATCTAGGTCACACTCCAGTTGAAATAGTACTGGCTCTATGGTTGGCTGGAATGATGTAATGTTCGCTCCTGGACTACTCAGTGTAGCAGCAGGTGATCATTCGTAGGTCCTGTAATGATGTAATGTTCACTCCTGGACTGCTCAGTGTAGCAGCAGGTGATCATTCACAGGTTGTAAATCCTAGATTTGATCTAGGTCACACCCCAGTTGAAATAGTACTGGCTTTGTGGTTGGATGGAATGATGTAATGTTCACTCCTGGACTGCTCAGTGTAGCAGCAGGTGATCATTCGCAGGTCCTGTAATGATGTAATGTTCGCTCCTAGACTGCAGTAGGTGATCATTCACAGGTGATAAAATCCTATATTTAATCTAGGTCACATCCAGTATGAAAGAGGACTGGCACTGTGGTCGGGATTGCATCGTCCCTAGACATGGTGAGATGTCTTAAAGTGATAAGGACTAATCATCCTGTAAGTTGATTCGGGATTGCATCGTCCCTAGACATGGTGAGGTGTCTTAAAGTGATAAGGACTAATCATCCTGTAAATAGATTAGGATTGTATCATCCTTGGACCTATGTCCTAAAGTGAGAGGGATTGATCATCCCGTAATTGGATCATGTGTGTTGCAGGGTATGCTGCTATTGTGTTTACTTGTATCGGTATGGATACTTGTATTGATGATGTGGTTACTTGTATCGGTATGGATACTTGTATTGATGATGTGGTTACTTGTATCGGTATGGATACTTGTATTGATGATGTGGTTACTTGTATCGGTATGGATACTTGTATTGATGATGTGTATACTTGTATTGGTATGGATACTTGTATTGATGATGTGTATACTTGTATTGGTCTGGATACTTATATTGATGATGTGTATACTTGTATTGGTGTGGATACTTGTATTGATGATTTGTATACTTGTATTGGTGTGGATACTAATACTGTTGATCTAGATGATGATGTTGTTGATCGTATTGATCTAGATGACGATGCTGATGATCGTATGATGACGATGCTGATGATCCTGTGATGATGATGCTGATGATTGTGTAATGACGATGCTGGTGATCCTGTGATGACGATGCTGATGATCATGTGATGACGATGCCGATGATCGTGTGATGACGATGCTGATGATCCTGTGATGATGATGCTGATGATCCTGTGATGACGATGCTGATGATCGTGTGATGACGATGAGGATCCAAATGATGATATTGTTGTAGCTGTTCAAATGCTACATAAGATAAAGACTCAGTACTGAAGATGTTGATGTTCCAGTATTGAAGATGTTCCAGTAACTGCTTGAGTTATTGATGATGTTGAGAAAGCTTCCGATGATTTATAGATGTATCATGTATGATGTTGATGACTCCTTGCTCGTGCAGATGCTGTTATAATATCCTTCTCGTTAAGGGGGAGTGTTGAGATATTGTAACTTCAAAGAATATTATATTTGTACTTTATTATTCCGGAGATGATTCATTCCTCCATGAAGATCTTATTGTATATCCGGAGATGTTTATTCCTCCATCGGAATGTGGTAACTTGGGTTATTAGACTTCCCTAGTGGGGGTCGGCCCTGTATGCGTTATGTGGGTCAAAGGGTTATTAGACCACCCTAGAGGGGTCGGCCCAGTCAGTTGTAATGGGGTATTTAACCCAATGGTTAAATACGAGCCTACATGTCTTGTGTAAAAGACAAGTCGGAGTAGTGTATAAATAAAGGAGGTGTATTCCTCATTTAACACACACACTCACTCACTTGAGAGTAGCGCACTTGTGGAGGAGAGGTCTGCTATAGTGGAGGAGGAGATCATGTCTTTGGTTTGCATCTTTGTATATTGTTGGTCATCTATATTGAGGAAGCTTTGCTGGGTTTTCTACCCCATGAGGGTTTCCCAGGATAAATCTGTGTCTCTTGTGTTTATGCTGTGCTTATTGTTTCTTCAGTGATCCTATATATGCTATTATTGTGAAATGGAATGCAATGCTGCTATTTTTTGTCTTAGCATATTAAATCTTAACAATCTACAGTACAAGTCCAACCCAAGAGGAGGCTTGCGGATGCAAAATCAGGACTATGAGCTAAGAAATTCTATTGGTAAGATTTATTTACCTTACTTTGATGGTTCACATAAATGTACTACTAACTCTTGGATTCATAAGCTTGATACATATTTTTAGTTGAATCCAATGGCCGAGAGAGATGCAATCAAGATGGATACTCTACACTTGGCTGGAGAAGCCAATGATTGGTGGTTTCATGGCCAAAAACCTCTGGGGCATGATCAAGTGACCACCTATGAAGAGTTCACAAGAAGGTTGGCTGAAATATTTGAAAGAAGATATCTTGAGATCACCTTCAGGGAACTAGCACATGTGAAGCAGACTGGAACTCCTGAGGCCTACATCTCTGAGTTTCAAAAACTAGCTATGATGGTCTCTAATATCTTAGAAGCTAGATTGATTTTGTTGTTCATTGAAGGGTTATCAGAACCTTTGAAAGGTTTGGTGAAGGCTTATAGACCCTCTACCTTGCAAGATGCACTAAGTCAAACCAGAGACTTGCAAGACTCTATTCCGAGGACCAGATTTCCTCCTAGGACTGTTGGTCCTATTCAGTTCAAGAATCAAAGGCCACCCATGAAGAGTCCTTCTGGCAACTTCAGAAAGGATAACTATTCAAAGGATTGAGATGAATTGAGAAGAAGGAAGCTGTGCTTCACATGTTAGGAGCCATGGGTTCTAGGACATAGATGTGCTAAAGGAAAAGCATACTACATTGAATTTTAATAAGAGAGAGAAGATAAGGAAGAAGAAGAAGAGGCCCCAGTAGATGAAAAAGTGCCCTATGAGACTGCATAAGAGGAACCTACCCCTAAGGTGAGAAAGATTTCAGTACTTTCAGGATTGCCTCACTTCCATACAATTAGATTCAAAGGAGTGGTTCAAGGACAATCAGTCACTATGTTAGTGGATGGAGCAACACATAACTTCATTGATTCAACTCTGGTTGAAAGGAGGAAGCTACCTACTGAAAAATTTGGAGGCTTCACTGCTATCATTCGAGGTAATCATTCTATGAATTGTTGTAGATGGATTCCTAAACTGCATATTTCTATAAGAGAACATACCATTACAGATAGCTTTTATGTTGTGGATGTGGATGATACGAACGTGGTTTTGGGAGTAAATGGTTGTATTCCATTGAGAATCATTCAATAGACTACCAAATTCCTGAGATGATCTTCAAGGGAGAAGATGGAAAGGAGGTAGTGTTGAGAGGGATCAACACCTACCCAAAACAAGTGGTAAGTGAACACAATATGAGATCCATACTAAGGCATGGAGACATTGAATGGGATGCAGAATGCCTAATCACCACAAAGGGTACCTCTTTGGAAGTATCCCAATATCCAGAAGACATTTAGAAGCTGCTCCAAAAGCATAAGAAGGTATTTGGGGACCTTCCTCATGGTAGGACACCTAATAGAGGAGTGGATCACAGAATTGAGTTGGAGCTAGGAACCTCACCTATCATAGTACATCCCTACAAGAACCCAAAAATATTCAAGGATGAGATAGATCGAACCATCAAAGAATTGCTTGACTTGGGCTTCATTAGTCTGAGTTCAAGTCCTTTTACCTCATTTGTAGTCATTGTGAAGAAGAAAGATGGGACCATGTGAATGTGCATAGACTATAGAGCTCTCAACAAGAAGACTATCAAGAACATATATCTTTGTTCCAAGGATTGACGAGCTTATAGATGAGCTCCATGGGGCCAAGTATTTTTCAAATATTGATCTTCAATATGGTTACCATAAAATTAGCATGCGAGAAGAAGACATCCTTCTGGTGTCAGCATGTGCACTTTGATTTCCTAGTTATTCCTTTTGGACTAACCAATGCACCTGAAACTTTTCAATCTTGCATGAACAGAGTGTTTAGCATGAAGCTCCATAAGTTTGTACTTGTTTTCTTTGATGATATTTTGATCTATAGAAGAACCTGGGAGGAGCATTTGCATGATTTGGATATTGTACTAACAATCTTGGAAGATCAATATTTCTATGCAAATCTATCCAAGTGTGAGTTTGGAATGACTAAGATTCTGTATCTTGGTTATGTGATTGGGAAAGAGGGAGTTAAGGTTCACATGGAAAAGATCCAAGCTATTTTAGATTGGCCAAGTCCTAAAAATATCACTGAATTGAGAGGTTTTATTGGGTTATGCACTTACTACCGGAATTTTGTCAAAGGATTTCCCAAGTTGACATCTCCTTTGACAAACCTTACTAATAAAGGAGCTTTCCATTGGTCAGAAGAATCCAAGCAAGCATTCAATAGAATGAAGGAGGTAATGAGCAGTTGTCATGTTCTTGCACTCCCATATTTTTCTCAACCTTTTGTTCTTGAGTGTGATTCTCCAAGGAATGGAATTGGAGCAGTCTTGATGAAAAACAAGCACCCCTTGGCCTTTGAGAGAATAATTTTGCAGCCCCATGAAATATTATATTCAGTATATGACAAGGAGATTCTATCCATCATGCATGCGCTAGTGAAGTTCAGACAATATTTGGTAGGTGGTAAGTTCATTATCAAGACTGGTCACAACAGTTTGAGGCATTTCTTAACCCAAAAAGAGATGAATGATAGGCAACAAAATTGGGTAAGAAAGGTCCAAGCATTTGAATTTTATATTGACTATAAGAAGGGTAAGATGAACATTCTAGCTGATACTCTTTCTAGAAAACCAACATTTTCATTGCTCAAATTTCATGATGATTGGAAAGTACAGCCTTGGGTAGAGTACACAAAGTTTTAGGATATTCCTATACTCCATCCTAGTCCTAGCATCATTTTCATTATTTGCATTTTCAGTCATGCATGCACTTTTAGGGTTTGCATGTATTATTAGGGTTTGCATGCATTTGCATGCATCCCAGTCATCAGTCCCAGCACCTAGTCCTCAGTTAGCTAGCCCCCAGAGCTTCTTTCCACTCAGTTTCACTCCTCCTAGAGCTTAGTGCACCCTCCTTTCACCTACTGCATGAGAAAGGCGCCCTTCCTTACCTACCATTCAGTTATCTTCAGTTCTCTCCTTGATTTTAGGCTTGATTGACTCTCAACTGACTGTATCACTCTGATGGACCTCCAGTGAGACTTGACTGCCCATTCTCACTTCAGTTAGCTCCTCATGCACCCTCCACTGAGTCTCCTTCATTCAATTAGTTCCAGTTACACTCAGTTACACCTACCACACTCAGTTAGACTCAGTTTGATTGATGGTTGACAATTACTTGAGCATTGATGACTACACTGATGATGAGATAGACTACTAGTTGTGCTCCGATAACACTCCAGTGATCTTTTGATCACTCCATGAAGGCTAATTCGAATTGCCATCTTGGCATTCGAATCCTCATGCATTGTACTATTTATTTGTCCATATTGTGATTAATTAATTAGTGCGTGTGAAGTATTTTTGCTTCTATCCGAGTTCTACTGTATTATTATTCTATTGCTCATTATACTGCATTGACCACTCTTCTTCTATTTTCTTGCTTAATCAATTACTTTCTTGTGAGGTATACATCATCTCTTAGATATGCTGTGAGGATTTTCACATGGTATCAGAGCATGTTGAGAGTATTTTTTATCTCCATTCCTAAGAGTTTTTTGCAGGTTATTATCAAGATTTCGAGTGCAGCAGTAGCAGTTGCAAATATTCTCTATTGTTTTTGCAGGTCTTTTACAGCTTCAATGAATTCAGAATAAATCCCTCCTCTTTCTCCATTCAACTATGATGAATGGAAACAAAAAATGATAGCATATTTGAAGAGCCATGATCTCTTTGATTATTATTTTGAAAGAGAGTTCGAATCCTCTGAAGAGAAGATTGACTGGTTGAATAAAGGTGACCAAGCCTTTGGAAGAATGATGCTTTCTATGCCTGATTACATAATGTACCAAATCATTGATGATATTGAAACTCCAAAAGAGCTATGGGCCCATCTGGATGAAAGATTTGGAAAACAGAATGAAGGATTTGGTCCAAACCCTTTCAAGAGAAAGCAAAGTGATGCATTCACCCTCCTTGATGATCTCATTGATCATGAACCAGTATCAAACACATCTCATATTGAAGTTGTCCACAAAGAAGAAGAACTTGCAAATTCTACACTCATGCTCCAAATTTCTTCTCTTTCTGTGCCAGTTCACACTCTAGATATTGCAAAAGGTCCTAAATCCTCTCTTGCACCAGAGTTTGTTGGTCTGCATCATGATCTATTGAATGTTTCGGAGGTCAAATCAGCTATTGGAGGTAATGCATTCGCTCTCCTCAAGCAATCACCTCTTATTTACTACTATATGATCATTATTCCATGCTTTCAGAAGGTTATTGAAGAATATGGCCATTGCCATTCACTTGGGATAATTTCTCATGCACATCATGGTTTTGATCTCACCCCTACTGGTTCAAAGGGGATCTCAAGAAACCATTGCCATTCACTTGGGATAACTTCTCATGCACTTACTGGTTTTGATCTCACCTCTTATGGTTCAAAGGACATCTCAAGAAACCATGATTCAAGTCTTGGATCTAATTTGGATTCTAAGCAATCACTACTTGGGATAATTTCTCATGCATATGATAGTTTTGATCTCACCCATTCTGGTTCAATGGAGATCTCAAGAAACTATTCTTCAAGTCTTAAATCTGATTTGGATTTCAAGCAATCATGTGATGGTTCTTTTTGGCATAATCTCACCCATGATGGTTCGAAGGAGAAGACAAAAGACTAACTGCACATTCATAGATTTGATCCTACCTTAGCTGATTCGAATCACAGGTTCAAGGATCATCCTCATACTTTTGGATTTGTTCTCATCACATTCGATCTGAAGAGCAAGTACAAGCACATGCTTTCTAAGCATGATCCACTTCTTCCCAAGAAGAAGATACCTCCAAACATATGACCAAGCATCACACTTGCTTGAGTTTGGAGCATTTATTTTTGTGTTTTCCTTACAATCTATTTTGAGGGGGGGTATTTTTCCCATGACGTTTTCCCCATTTCCTCGGTTTATTGATTGTTATTATTCATTGTATTGGGTGACCTTTGGTATTAGTTACCAGGGCCCAGGATGGATTAAGGGGCGGTGTTAGGATATTCCTATACTCCATCCTAGTCCTAGCATCATTTTCATTATTTGCATTTTCAGTCATGCATGCACTTTTAGGGTTTGCATGCATTATTTAATGTTTGCATTCATTTGCATGCATCCCGGTCATCAGTCCCAGCACCTAGCCCTCAGTTAGCTAGCCCCCAGAGCTTCTTTCCACTCAGTTTCATCCCTCCTAGAGATTAGTGCGCCCTCCTTTCACCCACTGCATGAGAAAGGCGCCCTTCCTTACCTACCATTCAGTTATCTTCAGTTCTCTCCTTGATTTTAGGCTTGACTGACTCTCAACTGACTGTATCACTCCGATGGACCTCCAATGAGACTTGACTGCCCATTCTAACTTCAGTTAGCTCCTCATGTGCTCTCCATTGAGTCTCCTTCATTCAGTTAGTTCCAGTTACACTCAGTTACACCTACCACACTCAGTTAGACTCAGTTTGACTGATGGTTGACAATTACTTGAGCATTGATCACTCCACTGATGATGAGATAGACTACTAGTTGTGTTCCGATGACACTCCAGTGATATTTTGATCACTCCATGAAGGCTAATTCGAATTTCCACCTTGGCATTCGAATCCTCATGCATTGTACTATTTATGTGTCCATGTTGTGATTAATTAATTAGTGTGTGTGAATTATTTTTGCTTCTATCCGAGTTCTACTGTATTATTATTCTGTTGCTCATTATACTGCATTGACCACTCTTCTTCTATTTTCTTGCTTAATCAATTACTTTCTTGTGAGGTATACATCATCTCTTAGATCTGCTGTGAGGATTTTCACACAAAGAACCAGTTTGCTTGTGATTTATTTCATGGATTAATTCATGATGATTCTTACAAGATTCTCAATGATATTATCTATTATAAGGATAGGATCTTTTTAGTTCCATAGTCCACATTAAAGAAGAAGATCCTTGAGTTTTCCCATGATGTGCCTCTAGCAGGTCATCTGGGGTTTGTGAAGACTTACAAGAAAGTGAGGGAAAGGTTCACTTGGAAGGGGTTGAAGAAGGAGGTGATGGAGTATGTAAGATCGTTTGTGGCATGTCAGAAAAATAAAGTGGAGCATACTCATCTAGTAGGGATCTTACAACCACTTCCTATTCCCGAACAAAAATGGGAAAGTGTATCAATGGATTTCATCACCGGGATCCCAAAAGGTCAAGGTAAATACAATATTTTTGTTGTGGTTTATAGATTGACTAAATATGCACATTTATTTTTTGTCACAACTAATATGGAAGCCATCCAAGTGGTTGAAATTTTCATCAAAGAAGTCTTCAAACTTCATCGCATACCTAAGTCCATCATCAGTGACAAAGATAGAAAGTTCACTAACAAATTTTGGCAAAAATTGTTCAAGTTAGTGGGGACAAGTTTGGACATGAGTACCAACTACCATCCATAGAATGATGGAAAAGAAAAGAGTGAACCAATTTATGGAAGGGTACTTAAGGAACTATTTTACATGCCAACAAAATTCATGGACTACTTGGCTCCATTTGGGAGAGTTTTGTTACAATACTACTTTTCATCTCTTGATTGGTATGTCTCCCTTCAAATCTCTATATGGATATGATGCACTCACTTTTTCTAATCTGATATTTGGTGATTGTAAGACATATAAATAAAAGTATTGGCTCCAAGAGATCCAATATTGTAATGTCCCTTCTTAATATTTTGGAAAATTTGCAATTTTTGGTCAAATTTGGACCTTGGACTAATGATGACTCGAGTGATTCCAAATGACCCATAAGGAATTTGAATTGGGTATGAGAGTGTTTGAAGGGTATTTGGTCATAAAAATGAAGATAATGGGTTCTTAGACACTAGCCAAAGAATTTTGCAACCTTCACTTGAATTTAGGAGAAAATGGGGAAAATTACTAGAAATATGATATTCAAACCCCCAAGGGTGTCATGTCCCCAATTTTGGTTCATCTAGTACCATGGGTGAAAGGGGACAAAATCAACCCCTAAGGGAGTTAAATGGTATTAGTTCTATTTGCTTTTTATTAATTTTTGCCTAAGTCTCCCAAGTTGGAAAATTTATTTATTAAAGGTAATTTTGATAAATAAAATTAATGGATAATGAGCAAGTGGGCCAAGAGGGCACCCATGTGGAAGATGTTTCCAAATTGGAGTAGGAGTTAATTTTGAGGCAATTATACCACATGAATGAATTAATTATTAATTAATTGCTTAAATGTTGAATTTGGAATTAATTCTGAGTTGGAATATTTTTATTGATAAATATTGCTAATAAATATTGGCAAGTGGTGATAATATGGCTAGGAGATCAAATTTGGTCATGTGGACCACTCTTTCCTTAGTGGAAAATCTCAGGAAAAGCAAGGAGTGCAAAGGAGGAAAGAAGACAAGGCAAACAAATTAGAAACTGGCAAAAGCAAACAGAAAAGCTGGCAAAAGCAGAAAAGTGGAATGTAAATAAAGTGGAAAGAACAAGAAAAGTTGTAAGTAAAGATTTAGCAACATCCAGAAAGCTAACTAAGGCACAGTTGCTAATCTGGGTGAAGAGAGACAAAAGTTGGCAAGTTTTCCTAAGACAAAACTTGCTAATTATTCCAAGAAGGCACCTACATGAATTGGAGTAGGATGGGCAAGTGGTAACCTACTCTCACAAGTCACCAAAGCTAAGTAACTTACTCAGCAAGTCATCATAAAGTTTATAAAATAATCGAACCAACTCCAATGAAGAACTTTGGTCATTTGCAATTTTGGTTTGAGAGCTCTGAGCCTCTCTGGTTGAGTGTTGTGCCTCAACAAGTTTGCTTAGGTGATGTGCCCCAAGACTTTGTGAGTTATCTAAGAGTGTTATGCAGGTCCAAAATATTTTATTGCAGCCAATAACATTCATATCAGTCCAACCATGAATATCTATAGTCAGCTTGAAGAGGAGGACAATTCTACAGTGGATTAGCAGCTAGATTTGAAGGAAAATAATGAGAAGGAGGAGCTAGTTCTCAGGAATTGCGCCCAGAATCTCTAGGAAGTTCAGTATGCCATGATTTTCAGCATATCATAGATTTATATTTCCAGAGATCAGATTCATATATGATCCTCACTCTCTTCTTACATTCTTCTCCCATTCACAGCTAAATCTAGAGGAGTTTTCCCTAAAGGAGAGGGTGGCTCAGTGAATGCGCCCCAATCAAGTCCAGAAGTTTAGTATGAAGCCAATGAAAGTCACATGACCTGTAGGTGACCTGATCATATCTCAGGAGCAGATCCACAGTAATATTCTTATTCTTCTCTCCATTTCTCTCACTATTGTAATGAAAATCTAGCCTGTGAGGCATGTACTTTGGAAGGCAATCTAATAATGAGAAAGAAAGTGTTCTGAACCCATATTTTGTCTTATATGTGTTGAATATACTTTATCAGAGCATTATCTAATAGCATAACAGATTATTTGAAGTTTTGGAGTAGTTAGATGAATTACAATGCAAGACTAGCCAGTTGGGTGCTTATTCTAGACTAGTTTTACCATTTTCACTGCCATTTTCAATCTAAGCAATATTTTTGCATTCTGTCAGTTGGGGCAGGTTGATAACTCAGTATAATATCCATTTCAGTCCCTGTAATAAGAATTTGGATGATTTTACCCTCGTTTTGGAAAGCCTGTAATTTGACTAGCTCAGTAGTCCACCATGTGCAATTAATCCCAAACTACTCCAAACTCTTACAAGTTCATCCAGTATCTATTCCAGAATAATTTGTGAGTTACATGACTGATATATATTTGTCCTAAACATTATTAATACTCACCCATTCTTGTTGGCATATGCTAGAATCCCAGGAAGCCTCGAAGTAGGCAATAGATTTGTTCTATTGCTGAAAAGTGAATGGCTCTAGTAATTTGTGCCAAGGACTTCTACTGAGAACATACTTTTTCTGCTGCTGCACACTCTCACATATACTTTCCAGAACCAAATCTCTCTCCTATAATCCCCATTCAGAGTTTCCATCCCCGTCACTTACATCCTGCATAATCTAAGAGTTTGCCTTAAAAATTGCTAGAAAATTTCCATTACAACTCTGAAGTGGAAGTTCATATTTTGGTCATATCTTGACTAGGATATTGCAAAGGGTAGAGGTCACTAATGGCTTCCCAAATGAAGACCCTCCCAAATTTCAGAAAATAAACATGTATTAGTTAAATGACTTCAATGGGCACCCAAATGCATCATTAATCAGTTCTTAAAGGCTACTGCAACTCCCATAAAACAAAGATTTGTAAACGTGTCATTACATAAGGGGAAATGTGAGAAAAACGCTATAACTTGATATGAAATTTGAGATAAATGCCCCAAGGGCCTGCATATGGTATATGATACTTCTTCAGTACATTAATGGATTTCCAAATAGCGCTAAAACCACATATATTGACTGAAAAAAATTGGTACAAGGCAACTTCAAATCCTTTCAACATGATATGTGGGAAAATTGCACCATTCATACATAGTTTGGAATTTACACATAGTTTCACTTGGAGATTTGACCTGAGGTTCATATGAGAATCAAATACAGATTATATACATAATGTCACAAATAAATGGGGCCCCTTGGAATCCCCAAAAATATCAACATCTCACCATATGCACCATTCCTCCAAGAGAAAGAATATAGAGAGAAAAGAGAGAGAGATGTGGAAGCAAGTTGAAGGAGAGATGGTCACGAGCAGCACTGGACTTTCAACCTGCAAATAAATGTATTCATACATCTCCAATTATAGGTTTGAATGGCATCTCCATCAACCAACTAGGATTGGAATCTTGAACCCTTGAAATTGGTTCTAAGGAAAGAAGGATAAGCATCCATCTTGCAAGGACAAGCTAAGCTCTCCAATTTTTACCAAAATGAGAAATGATCACAAGCTGGTCTCCTTCTTTCTTCTTGTATTTTATTAACCTCCCAAGGCCTCCATGGCTCTAGTTCCCTCCAATAGGTTCATCCCAACTCGAATTAGGGAGAGATTCCCATGAGTGCCACTTGTCCCACATTTCCTAGCCTTCCTCTTCCATCAATTTGAATGGGGGGAATCTTGGCTTCCATAACTACCTTGTGCACCCTCTTGGAGGATATTTTTATCCCTAACATGTCATATAGGTTAGATGTCAGCAATCAAGTATGATCCTTGTCTTAAGTGTCATAGAATCTTCATCATTGTTGTCATAGAATCTAGGGAATCTAGCCCAAGTGTAACAATACCTCTAAGATGACTCTTACTCTTCCATGGGAGTTATTCTTCCACTCAAATTCGACCCTCATTGATTCATGCCAAGTATAATGCCTCTCCAACTCCCCCAAGAACGTTAGACTCCACATTGGAATCGAATGGGTGAGAATAGGATGCCATATGGCATGGAGAATCTTTCCTTGTGTGGGTCCCACACCACCTATGTGACCCCATGACCAAGTGCCACCTTATTTTCTTATTATTAATATTTATTTAGCCCCTTTTAAAATATATTTGTCAATTTAATGTCCATTTGGGGTCTCATAGCTCCCTCATTCCAAATATAAATGTTTCCACCCCAACCTAGGGAACTAGTAGATTGGTGGAATTTTCCTTTCATGTGATTTATTTGGATGGGGACATTACAAAGACATACTCTGAACTTTCAAGGACAACTTGCGGGTAGCACAGAACGGGAAAAAGGTGCATGCAGAAAAACATAGAATTGAGCAGGCTTTCCAAGTAGGAGATCTGGTTTATTTGAGGTTGCATCCGTATATACAGTCCTCATTGAAGTCTAAGGGGGTTGAGAAGTTGAAACCAAGGTTCTATGGTCCCTACCAAGTCCCGAGGAGGATCGGGGAAGTGGCTTATGAGTTAGAGTTGCCTCTAGGCAGCTGGATTCACAATGTTTTCCATGTGTCATGTTTGAAGAAGGCAATATGGCAACAAGTCAAGGTTTCACAAGACTTGCCACCCCTTGATGATGAAGGACATTTGGTGATGACCCCTAATAATATTTTTGAGGTCCAAGAGAAGAAGCTAAGGAGAAAAATCATTAAGAAATTTTTGGTGCAATGGGAAGTACTGCCTAGTGAGGATGCTACTTGGGAGGAAGAACACATCCTATAGCATCCTAGTTTGAAATTGATTGAGGAAAAAAATTCTTGGGAGGGGAGGACTATCATGTCCCCTCAACAATGATAAGTGCATCAAGTTCCTAACCAAACCAATCCATTGTGTTGAGGAGACAACTTCATTTACTATGGGGTTAATTTTGAATTCCAGGCATTTAATAATTAGGAGTGTGAATTAATTTTTGTCTAAAGTTATTATGCACTTGAAATAATTATTTTTCATGCATTTAAATTTTTTATCATAAATAAATTAGGATAATGCTCCACAAGTGCACCTTAGTGGATGAGGTTGACTTGGTGATGACTTGTAGAAGAAGCTAATAAGAAAGCATCCAAATCTAGAAAATCAGAAAAAGGAAAGAAAGATGGTGCAAATCAGAAAAGCAACAAAAACTCAGGAAATGAAGCATAAAGCAGAAAGCAAGACAAAAGCAGAAAGCATGATCAAATCAAAAAAGAAGGAAAGTCCAGAAAAGTAGGATAAATAATTTAAAAAAAAAAAAATCTAAAGCAAAAAGCATAAAAGGAAAAAGGAGGAAAGCAAAGCAAAAAGGAAAAAGAAAGGAAAGCTAGCTTTCATTATCCACTCATGAGGGCGCATTAGTCAAGGAGAATTTCTCCTCAAGTCATCCTCCATCTATAAATAAAGGATTTTGCACCCCCTTCACATATTTTATCAGTTTGAGTTTTGGTTTGAGAACAATTGTGCCTCAAAGACTTGGAAGATATGCCCCTAGTCCAAGTTGGGCGATGTGCCCCTGCTTCATGTGAGAAGATGATGGTATTCATACATTATTATTGATTTTTATTGTAGTTCTCGTATCTTATCCAATTCTGGTTTGAATATCAGAATAAGTGCCATGAAGTCTATGATTCGAATCTTCAAGCTTCCTGTTGATTTCGAGTGCTAGATTGTTGGGTAGAGAGGAGGAAGGTTCTTTTCTTTTGAGAATCATATTTTCTTCCATATGATGTAATTACAGTAATTATGATCCTATTATATCATTCATCAATTTTAATATTTCATAAGTTTGAAAAATTCTGAGATTTCTACACCCCTTCTAGATTTGCATAGAATTTGACTAGTTTCCAGATTGGTTTTAATAAATGAATGAGTATTGATCCAAATGAGTTGATTTATGTTTCTGATGTTATTTAATATGTTAAATGACTCAATCCATTCCTAAGATCATAATTTGGTGAGCCTTCATTGACTGTTTGGGAGTTCCTGAAATTGACTAGTTGTGTAATCCTGGAATGTCATTTTGCTTGTATCTTTGTGAATATTTCTCAGAACCTCCTCAAAATTTATGGATCAAACAATGATTGTATATTGAATGATATTTCATTTTTATTATCCTCCTTAAGTCATAATCCTTCACCCATAGCTTCCCGTCCTTGTATAGTTGAAGTGTTAGTTTGCATATGCTGGGGTGCCCAGGAGCATTGTAATAGAATTCATCCTTGATGATTTCAAACCATCAATGATCCCAGTGATTTTTAAAAAGGTATTATCTTCCATAAAAGTCTTACTCCCATCCAGAGTGATTGATCCTGTCAACCTCCAGTAAAACTAGCCTTTGAATTCATTGTTTTTATCTGAGTCTAGTAGGAGTTTGAGTTTGTGTATCATTAGCCCTAGTTGGTACATTACAACATCAGACAAAGAATTATAGTGGGCTAATGTATAAGAACTTGCTGACGATCAAATTTATTTCATTCCTACGACTGCAGATTCCTAGTATGGTGATGTTAAGTTTTTCTTAACTCATGGGTATGCTCCTATGAAATTTGAACCTATGAAAAGGAGATATATTAGAATCAAAGCCACTCCTTATCATTTTATTAATCAGGTTTTATACAAAAAAAAATTCAATGGAGTTTTATTACGATGTATTGAGAAAGATGACACTGAAAAATTACTAACAGAGTTGCACGCAGGACCTGCTGGTGGTCATTTTCGAGGAGATACCACAACACACAAAATAACGAGGGCTGGTTACTACTGGCCGACCCTGTTTAAATACACACATGCCTTTTCTCAAAGATGTGAATATTGTGAGAAGGCTACGGGGATAATTAAGAAATTTGCAGTCCCACTTCAACCAGTAGCCATGGATGATCCTTTCCAACAATGGGGCTTCGATATTGTTGGTCCAATCAACCTCCATCTTCCCTACAACAAAAATTCATAATTACTGCTACAAACTATTTCATGAGATGGGTGGAAGCAATTCCACTTATGGTGGTCAACACCAACTAGGTGATCTCTTTCCTTGAAAACTATATTGTGACCAGGTTTGGTGTGCCTGAATTCTTGGTTTTTGATATTGCATCGTATTTCTCCTCGGTTGATATTACTCAGTATGCATTGGATAAAAGCATCAAGATAAAGTATTCGTCCAACTATTATCTACAGAGAAATGGTTTGGTTGAATCCACTAATAAGAATCTGATTAAAATTATGAAAAGAAATGTAGCAAATAATCATAAAAATTGGCATAATCAGTTGTTTAATGCTCTGTGGGAAGACAAAGTAACCCCTAAAAATGCCATTGGTACTCCTTATTTCCTTGCTTATGGTAAAGAAGCTATCTTACCTCCCAATCTTGCTTTTCCTTCCCATTAGTTATTAAAATCCATTCAGGAGAATGATTTCTCTCCCAGCTTAGAACATAGGATCAACGAGTTGCTCCAATTGGAAGAATACATGGAAAAATCCAAGAATAAATTCTATCAGCATCAATAATTGGTCAAACGTTGGTTTGATAAAAAATATTCTTCCCAAAGAGACTTTCAAGTAGGAAATCTTGTTCTAAAATGGGATAAACCTCATGAGGATAAAGGTGATCATACCAAGTTTCTCTTTGGTTATGGCCATACACTATTTCTGGAAAATTAGGCCCTGTCACTTTCCGATTGCAAACACTGGAGTGTTCCTCTTAAACTTATTGAGTGAATGCTCAAGCTCTGAAAAATATTTTGCCTAGTTTTCTTTTGCCAGGCTTGTACATAGTGTGGTGTGTTTTGATTATTTTTGTTTTATTATTGTTTGGTTTGTTTTCTTTTGGTTTGATTTTACTTTAATAAAATGGCTAAATTATTTTGTTGGGAGCACTTGTTTCTCTAAAAGGCCAAAAGACTGTAAATTGGGTTTTAATAGGACAATCTATAATTTACTGCTCCTTTCTTACAAACCATCTTCTTAAATGGCATCTAAAATATTTTATCCAAGTATCTATTGTCAAAATGATCAGGGGGGGATTATTATATCTTAACCAGAATGTGAAGCAATATAGGTAGAATTTCCTTTGAAAATAATTCTCTTCACTTGGTAGTAGTAATCTATGTTTAAAAGTGGCAAATACCAAATCCTTTACATCATTCCTCGCTCTTAAGGAGTACTTGGAATTGCTTCTCCATCCACTAATAATTTCATCAATAATTTAAAGTTTCCAATAACCAAGTGTATATCAAATTTTTTAGGGTTAACTGCATGGTGAGGGTCCTCATTAAGAGCCAACTCATCATGATCATTGGTGCTGATGGAATGACATCTCTACATCTAGTTACCAAGCCAGTGAGATGGATTTTGGTTGTTAACAACTGAAAGATGGGATATATTATCACAAGTCGACCCATTCATTTTTTTTTAGTATTGGTGAATGACACTACCATCAATTGGTTACCAAGCCAAGGTGGTGACTTGCAATTATTCCTTTACTAAATTCTCAAATGTGAATCCAAAGGTCGATTTAAAGGACATGAGGCCTTATTACAAGTCGGCCTGACCATGATCATAAATTATTGCAGGATGAAATTATCACTATCAAGTTACCAAGCCATGATAATTCCCTTCTTCGGAAGGCAGGGCGTCTCATCATGAACCAACCTGATCATTCCCTGCAAGTATTTTGTGAATGGAATTTCCATTAGCTGACCACCAAATCAGGTTAGTGTTCTTTAGCCTTCTTTTGGAAGCATTAAATTTCTTGGTAAACTTTAAACAAACATTTGTAGTGGATGGGATAAAAGAATTCCTTTGGATTAAAAGGAAACCCTGTCGAGGCTATGGATGCCTACTGGAAGCAATGGAAATATCCGTGATATAGGGATTGATTTTAATGTTGATTAAATTATCTTTGCTTGAGAATTAGTCTTGATCATTCTTAGCAAAGTCAATTCCCTGTTATTCGTTTAAGCTTAATTTGATTTGGAAGAAACATATTTATTTTCACCTCCTGATGAGTTTTAGTCTTTTATCAATAAAACTTGGAAATTGGTTCTAAGAAGCCCCTGAGTTCATGATATTTAAGAAAGTGGATCAGATTTGATATAAATGCTTAAGAATTGACTGAAAACCTAAAGATGCATCAACATTTTTGGTGATGAGACAGAGATAACTTGTTCTTCCCAGTGAGCCACTATTTGTTGTAGCCACAACATATCTTGTCTTGTTTAAACAAGATGGGAGCCCCCATTGAAATTTTTTCTTTATTTACTAAGCCTAATTTTCTTCAAAGCACTAGGTTTGTTTTTTTAATTTTGCATGAAGTTTGCTTAATAATAATTTTGGAATAAAATTTGAAATAAATTGAGGCTTCGACACTTTAAATTCACTAAATTAATCTTAGGAATAGTTAAGTCGAAAGTCGGAAGTCGTAAAAATCATATGGCTGCAACAACAATCCCAACTTTTTGACTCCGAATTCTTTTATTTAATTTAATATCGATAGTCGGAAGTCAGCAACAAATTCCTCAAAATTAATTTAACTTTTCTGACTTCTCAACTCCACTTTGTTTTGCATGAATATCGACAGTCGGAAGTCGAGGAACCCATCAGCTTAATTTAGATTTCACTCTCGACCTCCGACTCTCGACTTTTCTGAACTCATCACCAATTGCAGAAGTCCGTACTCAGAGTATTATCAGTCTCTCAATCAAATTTACTCCCAACTCCTGACTCCCGACTCAATGTAATTTGTGGAAATTGGAAGTCGGGACATTAATAGCTTCTGTATCAAATTTATCCCCAACTCCTGTCTCCCGACCTTTTCCAATGATCATGTATAGCGGAAGACAGAGGTTAGTATGTTTTTCACCATTGCATCAATCCTCTTCCCGACTCCCGAATCCCAAATTCTCGGGAATCCATGCCGATATTTTCACTTTGCATTCAATTTTTTGTATTTTCGCATGCACCAAACTTATTTTGAAATATGAGTCTAATTAATGAAATCATCCCTCAATTAAATCATAACCGTCGATTTCAGGGAAAGTCGCTTGTAATTAATGCATAGTTGATGTGGTCTTAATCCAGGGTTTATTTAATCAAAATTTGAATTTTGGACATTTCAACACAGTAAATTGAGAATTCAGAGCCTTAGATTTTTCTGCTTCTACAAGTGAATTGTATTGATTTCACTCGATTATCTTCAAAATTTAGTAGGTATTTATCATTTTTTATTTGGTTTCTATAGATTGTCGATATATTAAATTTTAATGGAGGTTTTCTCCATTTGTGGGACCATCTTTCTCCACCATGTCCAAGAGAACCAAGTCCAAAGCTACTGCAAAATATTTGAAGCTCAAAGACCCCAATTTTGGCTTTTACTTAGACACTGATGCTAGGGTCGCCAACACATTATGTATCGATTGGGATAGAATATACTATATTTTCGATGGGGATGACTTCTCAGAGTTGAAGGAGGAGGCCCCAATCTACCAGAACATTAGCAATTCCCAATTCCATGCCATTTCGGTGTGGCCTGCTATCATGCAATACACCGACATGGTGAAATGGATGATATACTATGCAGACATCCCAACCAACATATTCAGGGATGTGAACTAGGTGGTCTATCCTTCGATCAAACCAGACATATTTTCCAGGATTTATGCCCTAAAGGACCCACAACAATTACTCACAAAAGACTTCATCAGGGCATTTGAAATCAAATATGAACATGATGTTTTGCTTAAAACATGCATGGTTAACTCTGACACCTTCACCCTAAATCCAAATAGACAATATCCTATTGTCTTGCTTAGAGAGCCATACAAGTTGTTGGAATCCATGTTATGTCGTTTCTATGGCACTGATACCTGTCAATATTTCAAACTAGAATGGGTTCCTTTGGACCATTACATATCTAAAATAGGTAAGATTTTCAACCTGGCTCACATTTTTCTGTCACTTTCATAGATGATATTTCTCAGTCTCAAAAGACATTGGCCATAAAAAATCCCAAGTTCTATATGTTTTCCTATCTTATAGATATTGTCTTTGGTGCCTTTGCTTACCTTGCAATGAGTTGGAATTGGACTAGGGAAAACCCCCCTATCCACATCTACTGCTCAATCTTGGGGGAGGAAAACTATGATATGCTATTTTATTGTTTAACTTGATATCTACATCTTCCTCTTCTTGACTATATGTACCCTCTTCCATATCCTAATCTTGATCAATAAGGTGTTGGAAAATTCATCAATTAGTTATAAAAACCTTTCGATCTATTGGTCATCTTCAAAAAATTTTGAGTGCTTTGTATTATCAGGAATAGAAGGCCTATAAACCATTTAAACTTCATGTATTAATTTGAGTTCATTGGGAGGCTTAAGTATACTTGCTTCTAATGCCAATGAATCAACGCTTTGGTTCATCTCTCTAGAGATGGCAGCGATATTGAAATCCTGGAAAAACATTGTCTATCAAATCCCATACTTGGTTTCTGTAAGATCTCATCCTAGGATGCTTGGTATGATATTTCCTTTTAATTTGTTGCACTATGAGTTGTGAATCTCCAAAAACATAAATTTGTTTAATTCCCATCCTCCTGGCTACTTCCAAACCCAATATGATTGCCTCATATTCAACCACATTACTAGTGGTCTCAAAATTCAATTTGAAAGACAACGATAACTCTTCTTTATTTGGGGAAATAAGAATTACTCCAACTCCAAATTCATCTTTAGTGGAAGATCCATCAAAATGCATATCCCAAATCTGGTCTTGTTCATAATTTTCATTCTTTACTGCCATCAGTGTAAGAGGTTCATTTTCATAACTATCTCCTGTAGTCAACATACAACAACTCATATCTTCCTCCATGGTGTATACAGGGTAATTTATAGGGTTGTTTTTTTCAATGAGTATATAAGCATATATGTCTTCTCTATACAGTCTCCTTGTTCCTCCTGTAAAACAAAGCCGCAGTTATGTATTTCATGTCCATCTGCGTTGTAGCCCCCATTCTCTTGGAACGTGTTCTTGACAACAACATGCCATATATTGGAGGCACATAAGCTACTACAATATCAAGCAGGATATTTTTTATGGTAATTGAGCTAAGGTTACTACCATATCCTTTATCATACCCACACATTTCACTGGTTTTGAATCAAAACTTTATAAATCATGGTAAGGATTATTGATTTCCAAACCCATCTCTTCCATAATTACCTTTGGCATCAAGTTGTGAGAAGAACCTGAATCTAACATGCAATTATGAAACAAATTACCATGCGAACTCAGAGTTATGTAAAATGGAGGTGTGTATTCATTACTTTCTTCTTCTACAGTAGGCCCAACTTCAATGGTAGGAGTTTCATCAACAATATTTAGACGGTTTGATTGAGAGCCAGAATTACTTAACTTGAGGACCTTCTCAATTTGTTTATAATACATAGGATTTTGAGCAAGTTCGGACAGTGGGATAGAATTTTAATCTTGGAAATTTCATGCTTAAAATTCAAAAGGCTGAGAAGATTTGTCTGTTTCTTTCATTTCAAGGTGAAGGATAACATCTTTCTTATGGACATCAAGAGATGTAAACTTTACTCCTGGGTAAAATGGGGTATTGTGCTTCATTTTATCAATAGGAGGATTTTCAATAGGGGAGGCATCAGTAAAATATTTGGTAGTCAGTGGATAATTATCCACTTTCTTAGGGGCAGAACTTTGAGGTTTATTTCCAGAGAAGTTTATAGGCCTTAGAAAGTACCTTTTGTGTGTTTTGGCCTCATTTTGGCACACATCTTCCTACAATGATTTTTCATACTCTCCTTAAGTTAGGTGTATCATATCATTATCATCATTTATCCAAAGTATTTATTAAGAAAGTTCAACAAATTCTTCATCCGAGGGCATACCCACCACATGATCTGCATCATTTGTTCTCATTGGTGGATCTTAATTCCTCTTATCTCTATTTAGGATTTGAGGATTAAAATGCCTTCTATATTGATTAGGATTACTCTTCCCCATAACTTGAGGATTTCTATACTGGTTGTTTCCATCTACCTCAAGTCTGGTGAGTTTATCTAATAACCCTCTCAATATTTTTTACATCTCCTCAATTTTCTCATCTTGATTTTCCTTGTTTTTATCTGAGGTGCCAGCCTCATCTTTATGTTTATTTTTATCAACATCTTGTTTGTTTTTTAAATTTACTAAGGATGACATGTTTCCTTCTACATCAAGACCATAATCTTGCATATTCAAAAGAGAAATAGGCCTCCTTTCTCTAAGAATCATGGCGAATTCAAATTCATGAGCCCCTGGATAAGTAACTTTGGCAGCAACTTGTGAAGGTTTAATATCTTGAGGAATTTTGTTATAAACCTTATTGAATCTCTTATTGAACTCACTCACAATTTATGCATTTTTCTTTTTTAAATTTGTAAAATCAGTGAGGTAATATAAGTGGCCTGTCTCCCCCCCCCACTATTTCATGAATGCTACCTCTACAAAAGGCCCAGAATCTAAAGAATTATTTGGTAGGGCTCTAAACCATTTCCTTACCTCACCTTCTAAATATTGAACAAAAATACTCATATATACATCGTCTTCCTCAATGAGGAGGTCATCTGTGAAATCTTGAAACTTAGGAATATGATCTTCAGCTGTGATATCCTTCTCTCCATCAAACTTAGGTAATATCTTAAGGTATTTATCAGGCATTTCATGATGATTATTTGGTAGATTCAAAGGGACAAATCTATTTTCTATACAAGTATTTATAATAGGGTGTGGACCTCCATGTCCTCTTCTAGCCATATTTAAATGTTGTAAGATCGTATAATGAACCTGAGGTGTGAGTGAATTTCTTTGAGATTGAGCAAAGGATTGATCAGGTCTAGATGTATTGGAAGATGATGATGGAGAAGTGAACTGAAGTTCCAAATATGGATTTAAAGGATTTTTAGGAATATTATGCATATTTTCAGAATTATTTAAATCCTCAAGTCTTTCTTCATTATCTACTGTACGAGATATCAGGTATGAATTAAAAAGAGGAATACCTATGCCTTGAGATGCACTGATGTTCATCCAATGAGTCCGAGAATCAGGTAAGCTCCAGAACTCATTTGAATGAGGATTTGATCTTGTATATATTTTAACAATATCCATCTTAATCCAATGAGATCGCCAAGTGAGATTCAACCAAAAATATTTGATTTTCTTCACCACACAGATCTCATATTGTCTTCAAATTTGTGTATGGGGAAATATTTCTTTCACACACATCCCCAGTATGGTCACCATTTTTTCGTGTTATTCCTAGAGGTAGACTAGGTTGAAATAGCATACACCCAAGCATGATAGAAGCTCAAATGTTATAGATATTAGAGCTATATCTTATGTAAAATGTGTTTTGATTTCATTCTTGAAAATTCCTTATAATGACAAAGGTTATGGATAGCTTTTGTAGGTGTAAAGGTAAAATTGAAGAGGAAATTTACAGAATGTCACAGAATATATGGAAAGATTATGGGGAATTTTAACAAATGGAATGCTTAGGGTTATTGAAGAAGTTCCTGTAGAGGCAAATTTCTTAAATCAAAGCTAACATGAACGCATTGGGCCTTAGAATAAGGAATTCAATAATTCTTACACAACTAAAAAGACAACATGAGAATAAAGAGAGTGCAACAAGACATTTATGTGTGCAATACGCACACGAAATCCATGTACTACTGAATCAACACAAAAATATTTAAAAGTAATAACAGAGGCAAACACAATTTAAGGATCTCTGATATGACTTTAACTTTCAATCACCACAAGAATCATCGACACCAGAATGGAACCAAAGATGATGCATCAAGCTTATATTTATCTCATGAATCTTCACATGCACACATAGATGAGGTAACCATGGATTCTTATCACAGACGAACAACTTCTCTAAAACAATACTGTATCTTTAATCTCATACAAAGAATATTATAGGGAAACATTTGACCATCGACTCTACAAAACTAGATAGAAACCTTGTATTCTAAAATTTCCAGCCTTTATGACTGAATACGAGTTACATTACATAGGATATTTGTGTAACTGAATTCAGTTTCACATTCTAACTGAATTGTAAAAATATTTGATTTAATTTTTACATTTCCTTTGAAACTTCTTCATTGAACACAGTTGCTTCAATTTATTTTACTAGGAGTCTTCTTTTTTCCTCTCATGTAGATATTTGGTTGATTAGGAGACTTCCCCATCGGTCTTACTTGAGGTATACCTTCCTAATTAATTTGATAGATCATTTGTACATTGGTTGGTCCTGAAGGTGGAATAAAAGAAATTGGGGTTGGTTGATTAGAAAATTCTCTTGGCACATGTGCTAATGATTGACCTGCTGCCTGACTAGGTTGCTTACTGGAAGATTGGCATGAAGGATGCCATGTTGATGTATTAGGTAACAATATGTATTTTTGATATTGAATTACCATCTGCCACTCCTTTCCCAATGGGTGTTTGTGTGCCTTTAGGGACTCCAAAGAGATTTCTGCGTTTGTTGTCTTCTCATAAGAGATTGGTCCCAATATTTTGGCAATGTTTTTAAGCCCAACCCAGATCTCAAAACAAATTTTGAGATTGTCCACGGCTCGATCTCCATCAATTTCCCCTTCCAAAGGTTCTTGGGGTATCTCCTCCCTCTTTTGATCGAGATGTTCTCTATAGGTATTCTTAGGGTAATAATCCCCATTACCATCCTAGGGGAAAGAATCCCCAGACTTATCACATCCTTGAATAAAGATTTAAATATACTTAATTCATCTGTCAACTACTTAATATTATCTTTCATTCTAAGTGCATAGGTTTGCTTCATTATCATGGATCTTGTTATTTTGATAATTTGTGTTCTATTGTCAATTTATTTTTTAACCAATTTCCTTTTGGTTCTGCTATTCAAATAATATATTACTTCACTTACTTATTTAGGCATGTTTCCCAGCTTCCTTTCGACTGATTTCATTTCTACATTAGCTGATATTTCCATCTCTAGTTAATCATGAATGAATTCAAAATAATCCCATTTATGCATGAACCATTCAGTAATCCTATCCCAAACATTTGTTTATATTCTCCATAACAGTTGCTCTCCTTGAATATTCATTTGTATTGAGTTTATTTGAATTTTCAATTTCCCTATCTCTTTCTCCAAGTCTTCCACATCCTCCTCCTTTTTATTAACTTCATTTTCCAATTCCAAGATCCTTCTATCCTTTATTTCTAGTTCTTTTTCAACCTCTTCAAGATTTTTACTCTGGTGATTTTCTTCTTGGATGGGCCGAGGACTGGATATTTGGTATGATTGATCTTCTTCCATAGCATCAACATCTATTGCTTCTGGGGTGGTTGTTGGTTTCTCAGCCATTTCCTCTGTTGCATTTTCTACCATAGCGCGATCTTCTGCAGGAATTGTAGGGGTTGATACTCTAGTATCCTCTCCAGTGGACATATTATCTCTTTCTAATTTCATACTGTCTATCTGCCAATGCATATCATCAATATTTTTCCTTCTTTCTTCATAGAGCTTCTGATATTCTATCATATTAGCATATATTTTATCTTTCTCTACTTCAACCTGCTTCAACTCCTTAGTTTGAACTGGATCTGTTGTAGGCATTTTCAATTTCTTCTTTAAAGTGGCTGTCTCATTGTCTTTATTTTCAATGAGTGTTTTAAATTGGGATCCATCTAATGGATTAGCTGATAGTGCAGCTAAATTTACTTCCAGTGAATTTATAGCTATCTATTTATCCCTGGTTTTCCATTTTTCCATTTTATATAGCTTCTCAAATTTCTCTAGGGATAACATGAGCTTCTTCTCTTACTTTTTTGATTTGACTATTTTCGTACATATCATGTCACTGGCCTTTTTATAGAATTCTAGTTTGTCTAACTTCCCAAATTATTTGAAATTGAAAATATCCTCTTCATCCCTCAGGTCACTCAATTTCATAGGATTAGGTACTTTAGGTTCAAGAATGGAAAACCTAAAAGTATTATGTTAATGATCAAAAACTGAGATCAGTCTCCTTTCTATAGCTGGGATTTATTGTCTCATATCTTTCACCATTCTCAATCATTTCTCTCTGATGTTCTTGTAACCAGAATGGAGATCTATCTTCACAGGAAATGTCTCTACTGAAGATGATCCTTGCATCTTCTGAGGGATTGTGAACTCTATAGAAGGATAGATGGTATACTTAATAGGAGGCCCTCTTGGGAGTATTTGTTTTTCTATTAATTCAGTTACTTCTCTTGGGATTTCAACTGAATTTGGTGCCTCCACTAATTCATGTTCATCTCCCTCATCCTCTGTTCCTTCCCTCTTTGGATTTGGGCCCTATTCAGCTTCATCAATATCCATTCCTTGAGCTTCTTCAACTGTTCTTTTATGCCCTATTAGATATTATTCTCTTTCCTATTCCTCGAAGCTATTCAAAGTCTCTTAAACCTCTTCCTGGGTCTCTTTATTGGCTATCTTTTCCCAGACTAGTTTGGCCTTACATATGTAGGATGGATTTTTGTTTTCCATCCTCTACATTGAGACAATTTGATGTGGGTCATATGCTTCATTTTCATCCTTCTCAAGATTAAGCTGATTCAAATATTATTCTATGTATTGAAAGGAATTCAACCCTCTTATGATGAGAGGTCCTATTTCCGTTGGTAATAAAAATTGTTTGTGTTTCCTGAAATGTCTAAAATGCAGCTCATCTGAAGAAAATATTTTCCTTGCATACTCCATGGAAAAAATCCTTGGATTCAGGAAAGTGGGAAGCTTGTATGGTTCTTCCTCAAAACCATAAACTCTTATGACTGTATGATCCTCATAGAGGAACCAATATCCTATTTGAACATCTGATGTAAATTGCAAGTGTTTCTTGTTTTCTGGAAGCATGCTTGGAGGTGAACTGTCGAAAATCAAAGTGTAGGATACACTCATCGCTTGGTCTATGAAATCTAAAAAATTAGAATTATCATCCCTCCTTAAGACTAGGTCAAACCATTCATACACTGGGACTTGGATTCCTTTCTCATCAGTTGTCTTCATACCTATATTCTTGAATCTCTCATAATTTTGATAGAAAAACATGAAGAATAAGTAGGATGGATATCTTAAGTATTAAATAGTAGGAAACTCTTCCAAATACTCATGTATTATCTCTACTAGATGACTACAAAGGTCGAAATTAAGAGGAATTTTACCAGGTTCTGTAGTCAGCTTGACTAGTACCCCAAAAATGACCTCATCTACAGACTTATTATTCTCTAGATCTACAATAACACAAATGATGGAAACAACTTTTCTGGAACTCGGAAAAAATTGTGGTATCATAAGGAGGTGGAATGGTAGGTATTGCCACGCCAGGCTCCAAGTGTTAGGACAAAAACTAGTTATGCTCATATGGCCCAAGACTGTGAAAGGAACTTGCCAAGTCTTTCTCATTGAAAGAGAAAGGGGATAAGGATTTAGGAATGCAAAACATCCGCTTGAGTGAATATGGAATGATGTAACATAGGGTTTTTGACATGTCAGAAGAGAGAATTGCTTGTTTGGTGGGGGAATAATGTTTTGAGCACCGTGGTATCATAAGGATGTGGAATGGTAGGTATTTCCATGCCAGGCTGCAAGTGTTAGGACAAAAACTATTTATGCTCATATGGCCCAAGACTGTGAAAGGAACTTGCTAAGGATTTCTCATTGAAAGGGAAAGGGGCTAAGGATTTCAGAATGCAAAACATCCACTTGAGTCCAACTCAAGAATCTACTCCAAGTTTCATGAGTCCAACTCAGGCTCCCTAAGGCACTACCTCAACACACGAGGCTCAATCCTGACACACAAGATTGACTTGGAGAATGGCTCATGATGCTGAAGCTCCATCCACACATTTATATTACCTTCAATACATTGAAAAAAAAAGAGATCACAAATCGCGAAACCTATGATTTATACCAATCATCACTGGAAATAAATAACGATTTTTTTACGCGGTAGAGATACAACATTAATATATAACCCATCATTACCATGCACTATATATAAGAACAAAATTTACTACCAAGCACTCTATATAAAAGCAAAATTTATACCATACATGTAATGCATATTATTTTATGCACAGGTTAAAAAGTCACACACTAAAAATGTAATGCATATTATTTTATTTATATGGTAAAGAGTCACACATCATTGTCCACAATTCAAACACCCCCCACATGCAATTCATTCCTGTTAAGCGTGCAAATCGACCCAACCTCGAATCGCACAAGATAGAACATGACCATTTAAAATACAATAATTTTTAAACTTGGTATTGATATTATCATATATTGATTGATATGTTTAACAAAACTTCCTGTAACATGAAGGAATGCAGAAAGGCCTACGCACATAGCTAGGAAGATCATAATAATTATTTAGTACAAAAATTTTGGCAGAGAAGAGGGCAACAGAGCGATCAACGTATATCAATATGTCTCTCAACTCCTTCTAATGTGGGTCTGTGTGAGACATCGGATTCTTCTGCATAGCCTTCTGTTGATATCGTTGCACAATCATGGAACCATTATCAAAAATCCAGCTCAAACTTAATATGGAGCAGTCGAGAGTCTCTCCATGCTAGTGGCCGTAGAAAGACCAAAGACCCTTTCATTTATAAGTTAATGCGAATCTATATATAGGTCCATTTTTTTTAGTTTTTAAATTTTATTAGTTAATTGATGTTTATCAACCACTTTTTAAAATGTGGTTTTTCTAGTTAACGATTAGCATATAAGGAAGGATTGGTGAATTATTATTATTGTTATTATTATTATAAAAATAAAAATCTATTTATAAATGAAGACATAGAAAATAAATAATAGATAATCGATATAAATAAAAATTAAATAATTAACAATAATATAAGTTCAATTATTTATACAAACAATACAAATATGGATAATAAAAATACAAACAAGAGGAGAGTTAATTTTATTTATATGAACTAAGAAAAATAAAGAAATGAAATAAATACATAAATATTCATTTTTTATTTTGTAGTTGAATATGGTACTCATGGTTAACTAAGTTTGACCATACATAAGCATGGGTTACTAATGTTTGCCGAATGGTTTATTTTAGTGAACAATGGATGACTATGGCTAACTTTAGTTAACCATGATTGACATTAGTAAAGCATGGTTGACTCTTGTTAGCTAAGTTTGACTATATTTGAGCATTGTAGATTAAGGGTGTCAAATAATGGTTGACTAAGTTTGACCATAGTAAAATGTGGATGACTATTGTTTCTACATGATTGAATTTTATGAAACATGGTTGGCATTAGGGCACCTTCGTTGAACTTGGTTAACCAAACTAAACTTTAGTGAAATTTGGTTGTGTATGGTTGACTTTTGTTAGCTAAGGTTGACATTGTTTGACCATATTTTACCATGGTTAGTGATGGGTGACAAAATATGTTTGATAAAGTTTTATAACAGTTTACCATGATGATTATTGTTTGACCATGGTTTACTTTTGTTAGAGAAGGTTAACCATGTTTGACCATGGTAAGATATGGCTGACAAAAGATCATTGAATAAGTTTGAATATAGTTTATAATGAATGATTATAGTTTGGCTTAAGTTTGACTATTGTTTACAATGGATGACTATAGTTTTAGTAATGTTGGCTTTAGTTAACTATGGTTAAATTTAGTGCATCATGCTTGACTATGCAAATGGTTGACTTTAGTGCATCATGGTTGGTAGTGTTTGAATTTCACTTCAATCTTACCCATCATACTATTTTTTTAAAGTTTCGGGATTTAACATTCCCTTTCATTGGACGTTTTCATAAATATGTACCTATCAATAATAATGTTTTAGTATAGAACTTAACCTACTCAAGTACTCAAATTTTCAGAATTGTGATGGTTGGAATTTGATAAAAAAGAAAATGAAGTACCCAAGGCCTGGGTTTCAAGCTAACGGTGAGACCATTCAACTATACTCCAAAATAGGTGTATGGAGTGGTGATCTCTACTTTCTTCCCTAAAAAATATAAATGAAGACTCAAAAGGGTGTGCTTCTTTGTGGCATTAAAAACTATAATATTAGATTTACCAATATCAATTATTCATTGTTGAACATTAAAAAACCAATATAAATTATTTTTGCAAATTAGCATTGGAAATGAAGTGTACAACTTATCTTATGTAGTCTTAAATTTTGATTTTGAGCAAAGCTTATGGTATAAAACTTAATTCCTTGGGATTCTTTCTCACATTTGTGTGGGAGGTTCACACCCATTTGCAATCTCAGTTCGGCCCTATGCAATCTTTAATTAATTGAAACATAATAATTCATTTTCCAAAAGATAAATGTTATATTTGATGTAAAATGCCAATTAAAATCATTATGTAAGCTCTACACCATTTGCAATATTAGTGCAACCATGTGCAATATTCGATTAACTGAAACAAAATAATTTGTTTTCTAAAAGATGAATGCCAAATTTGATGTAAAATACCAATGAAATTCTAGTGAAAGGGGACACCCTTGTTTAACATGAATTGTACTCCTAATGACATCGAAGAATCAATGTGTGTTAAGGGGCCCTGCAACTATTTGATAGTCTCACCACAAAATAAATAAGGAGATTAGGAATCCAAAAGTATACAAAACAACATTAGCATTTTGAATACCTTTGCCAAGATTCCTCAATAATAGCATGAAGTATGAAGATATGATTTAATGTTTGGTAATCCCTTTGAATCAAAGAGTATTCATTTTAGACTATAATGAAGGGAATTTTAAGGGAACAACTCTTTGTTAAATCAACATTGAGAAAGGGGTTAGCAATATTTTGATACACAGAGTCAACTTTTCTTAAAAAGGGTAATCTGCTAGTTTGCCAAATATCGTAACTTTCAAAATTTCCTTGCTAGGTATCAGAACTTTAAAAAAAAAAATTGTGCTACTTAGTGACCTTATCTTACTGCGAGATCAAATATTTTATGAAATTCCAAGTCTTTCTATGAAGGAAAATGTTAGGAGAGAGAGAGAGAGAGAGAGAATTCAGTATTTGTCTTTATACTAATGCATTGTTCGAACTATGTAAAACTTCTTCCTAAGATTGCCAAAAATCCCCTCTATCAATGTGGTAGCTACCACACAACCCTTCAAGGTATGATTTCTATAACTACCACACAATGCTTGATGGTATTATTTGTATAGTTATATTTCTGAGTCGTTTTTTATATATGAATTTTCATTTATTTGATATAGAATCATCCTTCTAATATGCATTCAAAAATTGAGGCAGATCAAGGACCTCGTCAAAATTAAGTGATACACAACCTAAACTGACCCCTTTGCAATTATATGGCATAAAGGATAATTACATAGAAATCTATGTACAAGAATCCAATGGAAATTCCCATCAAGTGAATGAATCCCCATCACAAAAGGATAGGACAAAAAATTTGACAACCTAGGTATCTTATTCAGATGAGAGTATCCATAGGCCCTATGGGGGTCGCTCTAGTAGAGAGTGATGTATGCATGAGGTGGAATGATTTATTGATTACATATAGGTAGTATTAACTATTAGAACACTAATTCATGTTCCTTAATGCCATTAACACTCAAAAAAAATTCCTAAATTGGGGCACTCAAGTTCGGTTTGGGTTCAATGATCCTTTTACTACTTGGATTGTAAACCCTTGACGAAAAATAAAATAATATAAAATAGAATATGAAAAGGTAAGAAAGTGAACAAAATGCCATAATATCTGATAAAAATGAAATACTGTAGTGATCGGTTAACTATTCTAGGTGGAGCTGGAGAGAATTTGGCTGACCTTCCATGAGAACAACTACAATGGAGAAATGGGTTGATGTATGTATTGGATTCCTAAACCAGGGAATTTGGTTTGGGCTCAATGATTTTTTTCTACCTTTATTGTAATCCTTAGATGGAAAATAAAATAATATAAAATAGAAGATGAAAATGTAAGAAAGAGAACAACATGCCATAATATAAGAAAAAAATAAACTAATGTAGTCATCGGTTAACTATTCTAGTTGAATCTGGAGAGAATCTAGATGAAATTCCACGAGAATGTTTGCAATGGGGAAATGGATTGATGTATGTATCTACTTAAGAACATTCTCTTGCATTAATGCAAATAGTCAACATTCGCCAATATTCCTCTACATAATAAAAATGGCAACGACAACACCCAACTTCTCAAGTCTTTATAAATACGAAAATGCACTTCCCATGAGGTATTTCTCATACCAGGATCCGATAATTACATTTCAAAGGTTGAAATTATGGGAGGATACATTGTTGATATCATTTTCTGATGGGGAAATAGGAGGTGGCATTGTCCAGCCAAGGCGCAGAACAACAACAACAATAGGGGATAAGTCAAGTCCTCATATTTCGGCGCGTCGGTCATTTCTTCTACTGAAGATGATGAAGCTTCAAAGTACATTGAAATAGCTCCCGATCCTTCTAGAGTATAACTAATGGTTGTTGAAAGAGTGGAGGAAGAAAACCATTCGCTATGGGGGTTGCGGTGACAACTTGGCAACGAATTAACATAGTTAACTTAGTTTTCATCTTGGATGTCAATTGAAAGGATGAACCATTGAAGAGGATGGGAAGAGTTCCAACTATAATCTAATATGAGGAAGCAACGCTAAAACAACTGTAACATGAAGGGTATCTTTAAGATCTTCTTAGCCTTTGAAATCAACGAAAGAAAAGAAACAAAGGGTTGAAGTTCCTTTACAAGTTAAAAAAAATTGTCAATTAATAATTTTACCTAATAGGATTAAACCAACCGAAAACCAATCACCAACTGCAGCACCTGCAGCCTAGTGCCTAATGCCTCCTATAGAACTACCTCCTAGACCCCTACTACTTAGTCCCAAGTACTTACTAAGATACTGTTATACCTCATAGTATGTACCTAATAATGATTTTTTCATAAATATTTTAAACGCTAAAACAAAGGTTTACAAAAGTATTTAACCTTCTAAGAGTACTTTCTTTCAAAATCTTAAAATCTTCCCCTGTATTTGATGGGAAAATGCTTGAGAATTGGAAAATCGTCGTCAAATTCCAACCTTGATGGATGGCTATGATTAATTGTGGTTTGACTATAGTTGAACCATGTTGACTTTAATCCATGGTAGACTTTAATCCATGTTTACTTTAATCCAAGTTGACTTTAATCTAGGTTGACTTTAATCCATGTTGACTTTAAGCCATGTTGACTGTAATCCACATTGGCTTTAATCCATAATTGAATTTAATCCATATTTGGCAATAATACATGTTGACTTCAATCGATCGTTGACTCTAATCCATGTTAACTTTAATCCATGGTTGACTTAATACATAGCTAACTTTAATCCATGTTGAATTTATTCGATAGTTGAATTCAATCCATGTTGACTTTAATATGTAGTTGAATTCAATCCATAGTTGACCTTAATCCATGTTGACTTCAATCCATGTTGAATTTAATCCATATTGACTTTATTTAAGGTTGACTTTAATCAATGTCAACTTTAATCCATGTTGACTTTAATCAATCTTAACTTTAATTCATGTTGACTTTACTCCATAGTTGACTATAATCCATAGTTGACTTCATGTTGACTTTAATCAATGTTCAATTTTATCCATGTTTACTTGAAACTATTTTAACTTAAACCATGGTCTCCTTTAATCCATGTTTTTCTAACTTATTTTAATCATGTTTTTGTAACCTTCGTTAATCCATAGTTGACTTTAATCCATGTTTTTCTAACATTTTTTAATCAAGGTTGACTTTAATCCATAGTTGAATTTATACCATAGCTAAACCATGTTTACTTTAATACATAGTTGAATTTATACCATAGCTAAACCATGTTTACTTTAATCCATAGTTTACTTAATCAATGTTGGATTTAATGCATAGTTGACTTAAATCCATAGTTGAATTAAATCCACATTGACTATAATCCACATTGACTGTAATCCATGTTGACTTTAATCCATAGTTTACTTAAATCCATGCTAACTTTAATCCATTATTGACATTAGTCCATGTTGACTTTACTCCACAGATGACCTCAAAATAGTTGACTTGAATCCATATTTGAATTTAATGAATAACTTATCTTAATCCATGTTAACTTTAATCCATGTTGCATTTAATCCATGTTGACTTTAATAAATGTTGACTTTAATCCATGTTTACTTTAATCCACAGTTGATTGTAATCCATGTTGACTTTAATCAATGTTCACTTGAATCCATGTTGACTTTAAACCATGTTGACTTAAATCCATAGTCAACTTTAATCCATGTTTTTCTAACCTATTTTAATCCATTTTTTTCTAACCTTCTTTAATACATAGTTGACTTTAATCCATGTTTTTATAGCATTTTTTAATCAAGGTTGATTTTATTCCATGTTGAATTTAATCCATAGTTGAACTATGTTGACTTTAACCCATAGTTCACTTTAATCCATAGCTATATCATGTTGACTTTAATTCATAGTTGACTTTAATCAATGTTAACTTTAATCCATAGGTGACTTAAATCCATGTTGACTTTAATCAAGGTAGACTTTAATCCATGTTGACTTTAAACCGTGTAGACTTTAAGCTATGTTTACTTTAATCCATAACTGACTTTAATCTTTAGCTAGATTTAAACCATGTTGAACTTAATCCATGTTGACTATAAACCATGTTGACTTTACTCCATGTTGACTTTAATCCATAGTTTAATTTAATCCATGTTTGTCTAACCTTTTTTTCTAACCAAGGTTCACTATGGTTTCTTCATGGTTCATGTTGCTTGAATTTAATCGATAGCTAACTTTACTCCATAGTTGATTCACTACTGTTGCTTCATGGTCGAGGTTAGTTGAATTTAATCCATAATTAACATTAATCCATGTTGAATATAATCCATAGTTGACTTTGATCCATAGTTGTCTTTAATCCATGTTGACTTCAATCCATAATTGACTTCATTATTAATCCATGTTGACTTTAATCAATAGTTGACTATAATCCATAGTTGACTTTAATCCATGTTGAATTTACACCATTGTTGACTTTAATACATAGTTGACTTCAAACCAAGTTGACTTTAATGTGTAGTTGATTTTAATTCATAGTTGAATTTAATCTAGGTTGACTTCAATCAATGTTGACTTTAATCCATAGATGACTTTAATCCATAGTTGAATTTAATTCGTAGTTGACTGCAATTCATAGTTTCCTTTAATCCATTATTGAATTTAGTCCATGTTGACTTTAATTAAGGTTTCATTCAATCCACGTTGACTTCAATCCATATTTGAATTAAATCCATATTTTTATAACCTATTGTAATCGATGTTTTTATAACGTATTTTAATCCAAGGTTTTCTAACCTACTTTAATCCATAGTTAACTTTAATCCATGTTTTTCTAACATTTTTTTAGCAAGATTGACTTTAATCCATATTGAATTTAATCTATGGTTGATTTTAAACCATCTTGACTTAAATCCATAGTTGAATTTAATTGATGTTGACTTTAATCCATAGTGACATTAATCCAAGTTGACTTGAATCCATGTTGACTTTAATCCATGGTTGACTTTAATCCATGTTGATTTAATCTGTGGTTGACTTTAATCCATAGTTGACTTCAATCCATAGTTTGTTGACTATAGTTCTTTCATGGTTGACGTTGGTTAACTTTAATCCATAGATTCCTTTAATCCATAGTTGAACTATGTTGACTTTAATCCATTGTTTACTTTAATCAATTGTTGAATTTAATATATATTCAAGACTTAAATCCATGTTGACTTTAATCCATGTCGACTTTAAACCATGTCGACTTTAATCCTTGTTGACTTTAAACCATAGTTAACTTTAATCCATTTTGACTTTACACTATAGTTGATTTTAATCCATAGTTGACTTCAACCCATGTTGACTTCAAACCAAGTTGACTTTAATTTGTAGTTGACTTCAATCCGTAGTTGAATCCAACCCATATTTGATTTTAATCCAAACTTACTTTAACTTAGGTTGACTTTAATCAATGTTGACTTTAATCCATGTTGAATTTAATTTATAGTTGACTTTAATCCATGTTGAATTTAATTAAGGTTGCCTTAAACCATGTTGAATTTAATCCGTTGTTGACTTTAAACCATAGTTGACTTAAATCCATATTTTTCTAACCTATTTTAATCCATGTTTTTCTAACCTACTTTAATCCATAGTTGGATTTAATCAATATTTTTCTAACGCTTTTTTTAAGTAAGGTTGACTTTAATCCATGTTTACTTTAATCCATAGTTGACCTTAATTCATAATTGACCTTAATCCACTGTTGACCTTAATCCATGTTGACTTTAATCCATAATAGTTGACTTTAATCCATGTTGACATTAATCTATGGTTGACTTTAATCCATTGTTGGTTGCCTATGGTTTCTTTATGGTTGGCGTTGGTTGAATATGGTTGTTTCATGGTTGATGTTGGTTAACTTTAATCCATAGTTGAACCATGTTGACTTTAATCCTTGTTGACTTTAATACAAAGTTGACTTAAATCCATGTTGACTTTAATCCTTGTATACTTTAATACATATTTTACTTAAATCCATGTTGACTTTAATCCATAGTTGAATTTAATCAATGTTTCATTTCATCCATGTTGACTTTAATCTATGGTTGACTTTTAATCCATAATTAACCATGTTTTACCATAGTTAATCCATAATTAACTGTAGTTACATTTAATCCATAGTTAATCCATACTTGACTTTAATGTATAGTTAACCATGTTTAATCCATAATTGAACCATGTTCACTTTAATCCATAGTTGACTTTATTCCATGTTGAATTTAATATTAATATTTAGATTAATGCTATTATTAATCATTATAATGTCAATATGAATAATGTTGTTAATGGTTAATATCATTTTTTCTAATAACATCAATATTATTATTAATATTATAACATATTTTGATTAATATATGGAATTTTATTGTAATGTTAATATACATTACATAATGTTATATTAATTAATAACCACATTAATATTATTAAACATTAATATTAATACATATAAACATACATTACATTAATATTAATAATAACATTAACAAATATTAATATGTTTGTTAACACTACTATTATTATTAATATCAAATTTATTATTATTAATTATTAATACTAATGTCGATATGATTAATGTTATTAATAATTAATATGATTGTTTTTTAATAGATCATCAATATTAATATTATATAATGTTTTGATCTATGTGTGAAATTGTATTGTAATAGAAACATACATTAGAAGATATGTGTTAATTAATTTAACCATATTAATATTATTAAACATTAATATTAATACATATAAATATATATTACATTAATATTAATATTAATGTTAACAAATATATTATTAATATTAATATTACATTAATATTAATACCTTTTAGCCCGCGGGGGTGTAGCTCAACCAACGATTCGCTTGATATGAAGGAAATGTTGTAAATGGAGGTCACGAGTTCAAAATCACCTTGGCTTACCCATGTCGCATTCTTGCGCGCTGTGTGGGTGCACCTAGGGGTATAGTGGTAGCAGACGGTATTGGATCCCTAGACCCTATGTCACGCAAGTACCAACCCCTTCCCAGTTGTCGATTCCCCTAGTTACAAAAAAAAATATTAATACTTTTCAAATTAACATTACATTGATATTAATATTACAATTAAAATTAATATTGTTAATATTACATTAATATTAATATTAAATATTAAGAATTGCTGACCATAGTTAATGTAAATATTATTAAACATTATTATTATTAATTACGTCGTTAGGTGTTTTTTCTCAGGATCGGTTTTGAAAAGTACTGTAGCTTTCATCGTCCCTCTATCTAGTAAAAATGTGCCACGTGTCTTTGAAATCTTGCATGCCACATGTCTATCCACCTTTCTAGTATAGATATGTATTTTCCAGAAGCTTCATGTCGTTCAAACCGTCGATGCACCTCCATTTCATCCTCTTTCCATCTCTCTATTATGTAATGGCTTTGTTTTATGTTTGAGAGAAATATTTGTAGCAATGGCTCTATTTTATGTTTCCCACGAGGTTTCCTCGCATGTTGCATCGCTGTCCTTCATATCCATAAAGCAGCATAAATTCATCCATTTAGTCGTGGGGTCTACATTTCAAAACTATTGTAGGAGAGAAATAACGAAGGGAATATCATGGGTTCCAAGTTGAATGGCTACTTCAAAATTAGGTCGAAATACAAAGAAACCTCCTGGAAGTGATCGATGAGGAGATATAGTGTGCTATTGAATTAGACTCTCCCACACAGGTAAGTAAAATAAAAATCCCCACGAATATGTGATCTAGCTATAAAAAGTTTCACATCGTAATGATTTCCTTTTGTTGATTGTATTCACGGGATGTCAAACCCACTAGCACCATACCCTTTGAGATTGAATATTTTCCAGGAATTCAAACGATTACACTCCAGAGGCAATATGGCGATGAGGAGATAAAGGTTAGAGTTCTTCCAAGGGAGGTTGGTGATGATGAAGAAATAAGTGGCAGGGATATTAATTCGGATGGAATCCAACTCAATTTAATGGTTTATGTTTCTAAAGGAGGAGGTCCCTTCCTTGAGTTTATTTGCACTGGGTATGCAGGCGAGGTTTCAATCGAGCACATGGTCATCAAATAGAAACAACCAACAAAATCATATGCAGTTCATCCAATTCCATACGAGGGACCTCCCTTCAAGTGAGTATCATGATGCATTAATTCCTTGTACATTTTTCATCGTTTTAGTTGTCTTAGGTTTTTAAGGGCCTTTAATGCCTAGGGTTTTACATTTATGTGGTTCTTAGGGTTTTATGCTTTGTATTTCAGGTTTATCAAAATTTTAGGGTTTCGGGGTTTTGATTTTCATGCTTATGGGGTTTCTGAGTTTTAGTGGTTGGGAATATCAAGCACGAGGGGTTTCAAGTGTTTGTATTTGTAGTGAAATTTATCCCTAGTCACTTTCATATGATTTTTAAAACAATGACAAGATGTGTCTAGCTCTTCACTTCTAAACACAAACTCTGCACATAAATCATCTATGGATTTCATAAAAACTCACACATGACTTAGAGATTGAAGATTTCATGCCTGTACGATCTTGATTACTCCCTCGTGTCTCGAGTTGTGATGCATGTAGATGTAGCATCCTCAACTTCTACCACTTCAAATCAATTCCCCCAAAGGCCTTGCAATATGAAGAGATGAAGAGCTTCTTCAGGGAAATACTCTTATACTAACATTTGGTACTTAGGTTTGTGCCACAAAAATGGATTCTACCTAAAGGTTAGATTTTGTTAAATCATTATAATACATTATACAGTGTACCATGATCCATCTTGTTACTTTCATGACTTAGCGCTAAATAGATGAAATATCAAGACTAGAGGTGTTGGATATTCCTAGAGACTTTGGTTGCAATTCCTAACCTATTTATACATTATTTCTTTGTCGAGAAGTTGGACTTGTCTTTAGGAAATTAATCAATTTTATTAGCCTCACATTGGCATGTTGGTTTTATTTAATTTAAATTTTAAAATACCCAAAGAAGCAAACAAACTTCTTTCTTTAGGGCATTGACATGCGGTGTTCTTATTTAAGTTGAAACACCCAAAATAAACAAAATTCTTCCTTCATGGATTTTCCTCAACGGATCAAAATTATATTGGCACTTCCATTTCAATTTAACATGCATTTTGGTTGGTGCAAGCTCATTATTAGACTGCATTAATCTGTTTTACTATTCCAATTTTTTACTTCATGTCATTCAATTATACTACTTCGTTCTACGTTTTGATGTTTCAGATAACCAAAGTCAATCATGGTTTCTTTAGGACCTTGCCAATTAGCAGGATTCTACTGGAGACCTTGTATGCTTATTATGCTTAGTGTCATCTTTGTTTGTAATTTGAAAATTTTGTAGGAATTATTGAATAGTGCAACCAAAAATAGTGAACATGATTATGTCTAAGAGAACTGGATTTCCAATATCTGAGAGAACAAGTTCATTAACTACATAGTTAGCATGGAAAAAGTACACCAAAAAAAAGGGTATGCTTATAGAGAAAATCTCTAAGGGAAGGGATGTAGTGACATTATTTGGAAATTGGATGCCTTTTCAAATTGAAATAATGCCATTGCAAAAATGATAATTTTATGCAAGTTGTTTAGTTTGGGATTGAATTTGAGCTTTTCCTATTAATGGCGGTGGCAGGTGATAGAAAATGTGAGTGTTATTGCTCCATTTGATTCCCCTTTCCTTGATCCAACAACTATTATCACATTTGTAGTTGGGAAAATGGTAAGCATTTGACTTGAAGAATATTTATGTATTTGATTGGAGTTCTAGTGAAGTTCTTGTGCTATTTTATATTTTTGTTTGTTCAATTTATTTTAATATATGGATATTTACAACATTCATTTTACTTTATTAATAGTCTATATTGAGAGAGGTGACTTTCCCAACAATCACCTCTAACGTAATTGATAGTTGTATTTCAAATTTATTAGAACTAGAACTAGACCAGAATTGGTTTGCCACAAAATTATTAACTAGAACTAGCTAGCCTAAAAAATTACCAACTAGACTCAAACCTGATGGAAAAACGGTGGAATAAAGAGTACATAACATATTCAAATTTTAATAATAATTAATAGTTGTGTACATCAATGTTAATCCATATCATTAGACACCAAATATGCAAAATTTGCTTATTTACATTGTATCTATGGGTGCAAACAAAAAAATACAATGAGATATAAGTTCCAAGATACATGAAATTAAAGTTTTGAGAGAACTTGTCCAAATGTAGATAAGATAAGATAATTTTATTAATGTCCAACTAATGATCATAAAAGTAGGTCAACGGGATTACTGATTACTTTTAACAACCAAATTAACACCCTTAACAAGTGAAGGACGAAGCACATTTTACCATTCACCCACAACATGAAGACTAGAAATTTGGAACAATTGAAAGCTTTAATCTCTCATCTGACCACCGCTTCTGCAAAGGAAGAAGTATGTGAATACAAAGGTTTCTCTAAAGAGGCCAAGTCTAGGACCATTTAAAGGGCTAAAACCTAGTTTATACAACTCCTAGAGTGGAAAGAATGCATGACACATGTATTAATTATCCTAAAAATTCTGGAAAATAAATTCAAATGCTAAAAACTATGGAAAAGTGGGTTTTCTGATAAAAATAATAAAAAAATTGGTGAAAAGTTTAGCCCCACATTCATGTTTAGCAATTGAGTGCACAAATCCCAATGCTATAAAAGAAAGGCAATTGGGGCATATTGAAATATAGAAAGTGAGAGTAAAGTCATGCTAGAAGATTGGAAAGGTTGGAAAGCTCATCTTCAACACAAAGCACTTGGATCGCCCGCATGGGTGTGGTTCATTAGAGATTCGCTTGATATGAAATCACATGTTGTAAACAGAGGTCACGAGTTCAAATCACACCCGGGATTACCCGTGTCCCATGCTTGCAGGAGGTTGTGGGGCACCTAGGGGTATAGTGGTAGCGGGATTGGATCCCTAGACCTCGTGTCATGTGAGTACTAGCCCAATATCCAGTTGTCAATTCCCCTATTTAAAAAAAAAGCACAAAGCACTTGGATCAAAGGAAAGGATGGAGAAGGATGGCTCAAAGCAAAGGAAAAGGGATTCACCTCAAGCAAGGTTGTAAGTAAGTATCATTTCTTCTTTGATGTTATATAAAGTAATTCAATTTTCCTCCCATATTTGAGTTTAGTTTTTCCCTCCAAGTTTATTTCAAATTCAAAAATTGTAAAAGATATTAGAAAAATAGATATAATTGCTTCATTTATGTTAATTGAATCTCATCAATTCATAGTAAGATAAATAATAAGAGTGCTCATGGGGGATAGCTCAAGTGGTAAATATGAGAAGTTGTAATCAATTGTAAATGGAAGGTCACATGTTCGAATCCCCCCAAAATTAACCATGCGCCATGGTTAGGACCTTGTGAATGCACCTAGGGTATAGTGGTAGTGAGACTGGATCCCTGGACCCCGTGTCACACAAGTACTAGCCCAACTCCAGTTTTCGATTCCCCTAGTAAAAAAATATAGATAATAAGAGTAGAAACATCCCTACAATAAAATCTATCAACAAATTAGCGACTCCACTTGGGTTTCCATTTGAATTTTTTTCAAAATTTGGTTTTCTAAGCTTAAAGATCTTCCTAAAACTTAATTATGTCATAAATCCTTCTAAGAATATTTAAAATTCATTTTGAGTCTGCTTAGGGTCATTATTTACCTCAAACCGCTAAGTATTTTTTCAAATTTGAGAGGATTTAACCGTGGATCCCATATCTTTAACTAAATATAAAATTATCGTGCCTTCATAGTTATACACAGAGTGAAAATCACTTGATTTTCGTGCTTTGTTCACTGTTGAGGGAGCAAAATTTTTTCAAGAAACTGGATTTTCGCTATGTCACAATTGGACAAAGAGTGATAAAACTATGATTTTCGATCCTTTCTAAGTGTTGGGGAGGAGAAAATCCCTCTTTGTCACTCTATACTCATTATACAAGGGGCGAAAATCCTACAAGATGCACGTGGTCTTGTTTTTTTGGGCTTAATTTGCTCATTTTTTTCACCGTTTTGAGTGATTATTTTTGTAGTAGTTGGATTAGGAACTCTATATAAAATATATTAGACCCTATATATACCTTATTTGTCTTTTATTTGAGGATTATTTAAATATTTTAAACATTTTTGTTCAAAATTGCAAGAAAATTATAAAAAAACTAGTAATTAGAATTCACTATGTTAGGGCCATCTTTATAAAATATTTTCGTGTTTGCAGAATTTTAGAGGATACTAGACACATTTTAGGGTCAATTAGGATCATATTTGGAAAAAATTGTAAATATTTAATTTGAAAATTTTAAATTTGGATTTTCCCTCCAAAACCCTTAAGAATGGATTAATTTGGTATTTTTTCAATTTTTTTCTCACAATTTGACTTATATCTAATTACTTTAGGTCATATTTAGCTCTTAGATACCTGATTCCACATTTAATTGATGAAATTTGGATTGATTTCTTAGAATTTTGGTTAAATCAATAGTTTGCAGATGGTAAAAATTGGAACATGAAATATTGTTTCAAGAACCTTTAGGCCTTTGAATTTTGAACTCCACATGCTTGATAACCTAAAACAAAACACAAAATAACAACCAAGAATACTTTGGGAGATAATTTGAAAACAATCCATAAATAAAGTTGCATAAAAATTCAAAATTTTGAATATTACACATTGAGAGAATTTGAAATTTTTTCCCTCCAAAACCAAAGGAACAACTTTAATTAGTAAATTTTTGTTTTGGATCTACAAATTTTGATTTTCCTCATTCACAATTAGAGAGAGTTGTAGCTTTAATCTTTAATTTTCTTGAGACAAGTTGTGTTTGAGCCACTATTATCCTCTTCACTTGGGCGATCTTGTGAACAAGAAAGTGGATCTCATTTGTAATAGTTTAGGATTTGATTTTTCAAGAAATTTATTTTTTGAGCCACTATTATCCTGTTCACTTGGGATTTTGGGAGATCTTGTGAATGAGAAAGTGGATCTCACATTGTAACATAGTAGATTTGATTTTTGCATACAGATCTTGAACTATGAGTATCCTCTTCACTTGGGATTTTGGGCGATCTTGTGAATGAGAAAGTAGATCTCACTTGTAAATGTTTGCTTCATAGTTCTTCAAACGGATCTGCATATCATCTTTGCTTGCACTTCAGGGTGGCCCTTCAAACGACAAAAAGAGATCCCCCGTGTAACAGAGTTGGATTCATTTTAGTTGAGATACTTGTTTGGTTTAAAAGGATTTTGAAATCAATAATTAGCCATAATTCAGAAGAACTATTCCTAAACCTCAAACAATGTACCAAAATTTTTCATCAACCTATTCAAAATTTTTGAAATTTATGCATGTTGTAAACAAAATTTGAGAAGAAGAAGTTAATTAATTTGTGACAATAAAACGTCACTTCTTTAGAAAATTTCTTTTTCAAAAAACATAGAGATAATTCTATTTTTGAACTTGCATGTTTGGAATACCTACAAGAACCTCTAACTTTTCACTACTTGAGAAATTTTATCGAATTCAAGGAAAGAGTAGTGAGCATTTTGCATTGTTTGGTTCAAATTTTCAAGTCTACACACCACCAATTTCACTTCCATTCCTGAAACTAAGAAAAGTACCTTTAAAATTGGTGCTTAACCTAAAACTAACCAATATTTTATTTTCATATCACCAACAAGGTTAGGCTAGATCCCTAGATTATGATTGGAGAGTTAACACTCTTGGGCTACAAAACTTTTGAAACTAGCATTGATTATTGAGAGTATAAATCCATTAGTAGAAAAGAGTGCTTGTCAGGAAAGCACATCTAAAACATGTGTCAAGCATGAGGTCAATATGGATAAGTAAGGGTGGTACCCCCCTCTTGATTGTTTAGTGGATATGAGCTCATCGTGGAATTCCATGTAACTGACAAGTCCTCGGGGTGATATCACTTTTCTGGAGTACCTGGTTCTGAGAGTTGTCCTAGACTTACAGTTGTTCCACCCAACCCTCGATTGTGAAGTGGTAACCTTAGTTGTTATTCCTAGGATATCACACAGGCTATTGTGAGTGGGGGACACTTGCAGTACCTAAGACATACTTTGAATCTTTTACTCCTTGGGAGGGTGATTGGTCAAGAACCAATACTTGCTCCTTTGGTGATTAAAGTTTATTGTAACTATTTCTCATACCTTCTCTATTAGTAATTTTTTGAGGCTTGATATGCCTCAGGAGCTACTAGTTTCAGAAGGCCCTCTAATCCATATTTTCACTAAGCTTCGATTCTTTGGGAACGTAGTTTGCATAACAATAATACAGAAGAACAGCATAAAAAAAAACTAAAACTTCACCATTACATAACAAAGAGAATACATAAAAAATTGATGTTCTTGCTCCATTTGAAATTGAAACACTACAGAACGACACAACAACTCACGTAACCCCACCCTTGACAGGTCCTTCAGACCCAGTTGTATGTCACATAAGTGAGTCATTGGATTATATCAACCCTCTTTTTGAAAGTTTGAATAACATGTAGAATACAACACTTAACCCTATGGATTCTTTAGAAGTTCAAAGGACCACATCATCACAACCTCAAATAGTTGTAGGAGGTATAAATACTTCCAATTTGGCCTCTACATCAATCCCAATACTTAGTATACTTGTGATTAGCACAAGTTCAACTAACACTTTAGTTCTAGTTGGTACAGTTCTGGGTTCCAATCTCAGAAGTGCATCCACTTCATCTGTAAGGTTCTCTACTGGTGGTTGTGCCTTAACAAACATGATTTTTCCATATGGTTTTTCTAATCAAGGTCAAAACACACGAGGAGTAAACCAAAATCCACTTGGTATACCAAACACTTGTCTAGGTTCTACTTCTGTGGGAAACTCTTCGCCATGGAATAGTAATATTATCAGCGGAAGCAATGGACCATGGAACATTAATTCCAATTGGGTTCATCCTCCACCGATGGGTGGAAATTCCTTGGGGGGTTATCCTCCAACTTTTCCTAGCACAAATCCTGGGAGCAATCCCATACGCTCAACAGGTATCATGCCAAGAGGAAATCCACTTATCAACCCCATTTCACAATGGAGTGGACAAGTTCTATGAAGTAACCAATCTTCTTGGGGCCAACAACCTCCGCAAGGGGGAAATCAACCTTGGAATGCTAATCCAAACCAAGGAAACAATCAATGGAGTGTACAGGTTCTGACAAGTAACCAATATTATTGGGGCCCACCTCCGCAAGGGGGAAATCCACCTATTAATCCTAATCCACAATGGAATAATCAGGTTTCGATAAGTAACCAATATTATTGGGGCTTGCGTCTGCAAGGGGGAAATCCATCCATTCATCATGTTCCACAATGGAATGGACAATTTTCAGGAAGTAACCAATCTTTAAAAAACCACAATAAATATATTACATTTTAATCAATATTTTTTAGTTATATATATATATATATATATATATATATATATAATTTTAATAATAATATAGATAAAATTAAGTCTAACTCCACAATAAATATATTAAATTTTAATAGAACATTTTATAAATTAAATTTTAATAGGACATTTTTCTTCAAATATGAAAATAACATATTCTACTAAAAAATGTCAAGGTTCTTCTTAATAAATCTATTATAATCACTTCAAAAACTTAAATCATGTAAGCATTAATAGCTATAACAACAAAGTAGTTAATTTATAAACAAGTAAAAAAAGAAAACTGAAACGTATATGAAATGATAAAAAATAACTTTTCAAAACTTGATAAATATAAACAATTTATTAATAGCATCAACATATATTAATTTTTAGGAATCCACCATCTAAAAATGCTTCTTTATTTGTGATATAAATATTCACGTGCCTATTTGTGATATCATGAACCCATCACTAAATTTGCTTTTTTTTTTTTGCTTTTCCCCCAAAAATATTACTTCTATTTTAATTCTCCTTTTTAGTTTTTTTCACCCTCCAACAACAACCTATCCCCTTATTATTGCACATTCCCCCTATTATTGTATATTCTTGAACAACTGCTAATATAATTTTATATGAAGATAAATTATATGTAATCAATTCACATATTTGTATACTTGCGAAGGGGGTATATAACAATGAAGCAATCTAAAAGTGCGATGATTTCGCCTGTCTGACCAAAACTTGGTGGTGATATGAAATCTAAAATTATTGGGATTTGTGTTAATTAAATCATTTTTCTGAACATCTAGATGAATTCAACACCCTGAAAACCCCAGGGAAACCAAATTATGCAGGATTAATACTGTTATTTGAAATTCTAAAATTTTTATCCCCGATTCTGGCAAATTCATGTCTGGAAAAATGATTTTCTCCGAGCGAAATCATAGCAGTTTTAGACAACTTGTATAGGAATTGTTTCATGGTCAAACACTTTTGACTTTTTGTTAGTTTGCAATTTTTTTTTTTTGTCTAATGTTCAACTTTGAAACTTTAAAAATAATCCATATGTTTATTTCATACTAAACTTTTATTTGACTATCCTAAAAGTTAGATGTGACAAACTTTATCTAATTTTCTTTTATTTTTCTAGATTAAAAAATGAAATAAATAATATATATATATATATATATATATATATATATATATTGCCATATAGAGGTTTGAATTAAATGCAATGTAGTGATATCATATCAAACTTGTTAGCATTTATGAATATTACGAACACTTTTAAACTTTGTAGACCTTTATTAATTCCTTCTACAAATTTTATCAAATAAAAATAATAATTTAAAATAAATAAAAACAAGAGCCACAAGGTGGCGATGTCCCCGACATTGCTAGTGGGGGCATTGTCAAGTGTATATGAAATTGTCATTAATTGATAAAAGCGATTTTTTTGGCAAAAGGATTTTTCTTTTCTTCTATTTTTGTGAGTTCCATAAAAAAGTAGTCAAGGTAGTAAATAACTTTTAATTTAAATGGGTATATAAAATGCAATATAGAAAAAAAAAGAGGCAGTTCTTTTGCATGATAAAAAAGAGAGAGAATAATTTCGGAACTTGAATAGAAAATTGTAATCGTATACCTATTACATACTTGCATTTACAAGTGATGGAGTTTATTAGATTTGTCAACAATTCTTTTTTTTATAACATACCTACATTGTATTATAGAACATGAAAATAATATTCTTGCTATGCGACAAGCATTTTGTTTGAAAGGCCATGAACTAGTGCGTCTACAAAGCAAGTATAAAGAGACATCAAAACACTTCAAATTTCTTTACAATGTTCATGTTAATGCATTTTTCTGTTTAAAATCTAATTAAAGCTACATTTTCCTTAGACTAGCAAAAAAAAGCTAAAATCCTGAAATTCTTACAAATTTTGCAAGAGAAAAATAGGTTGACCAATGAAGTCTGATTATGAATGGAGTGAAAATCATGTTGATGCGATTAAATCCCTTTCTTTTTTTAAAAGACATTAAATAGAAACATTTATATATATAAAAAATGCATATATATTTGCAATACTTTTAAAATATGTATTTACAATAAATCGATTAACTTTTATATATATATATATAATATCAAGTTAATTATTTGGTTTAATATTATGAAGCATTGTACAATTTGTTTTAGACCATGTTATAAGCAAGTTAAATTTGGAACAATATTAGACAAAGTTATATTGCTCATGGTAAAAGACGGAGGTGCTTGCAACAAAATAGGGAAAAAATCGAAATAATTTAGTTCTTCATTCAACATGATCATGAAAATAGACTTAGTTGGAGAAAAGAGGCAAAATACTATGTGTCTTGTTGACATATATATAAGCAATATTAAAAACAGATTCAACAATCTTTGCAAAAGAGAAGCAGGTGTTGCTGGTGAAGTTATTCAAAACATAGAGAAACTTGCTGTAGAAGTTTTATATGTAGTACAAAAGGCAAGGAAGACACAATGTCTTCGACAAAAACAACAAAAACTACAGTCATAGATCTGTTGGAGCCATAGCATATGCACTCCGCTTGAAAGGTTGAGGGAGGATGCTCTGTAGCAAAATCTGCAACACTAGTAAGATAAGCCATATTGGAATACCACGTGCAATGTCTGTCATCCCTGCAGATGTGGATTATTTTCAGTGAAATTGGAAAGACAATAAATGTAATTACTAAATACAAAATAAAACAATCAACTGTGGGGTCATTGAGACTCGACATTTGCAGGAAAACAACTCGTCTAAAGTAGTTGGAGGATCACCGAGACTCTAGTGTATGCAACTTGCATGGGATCTATTTTTTTCTTGCAAACACAAGTTGTGAGCACTAAAGGCAGGAAACAGTTAAGTGCAATATGAAGGGCTTGAATTGAAGCCATGTGCTTTTAACAAAATGGATGACACTAAGCAAACAAAAAGTCGACAGAAAAACATAATGCTCAGATGAGGAAATAACTCACGGTGTAATTAGAAATATGGCAGAGCTGGTTGAATATTAATATAAATTCAAAGTATTTTGATCACTAACTAATTCAGCTACATTCCATCCGTGATAAACAAATGCATTGAAAACAAGATCACAAAAGCTTCTTGCCTTTCCATCCTACAAATGTATATCCAAATATCCAATAGTGAATTTACATTGAACTTTCTACCCTTGGGAAATGCTGCCAAGTCCAAAAAGCATTCCTCCGATTCATCATCAAGGACATTTATACTTGTTTCTAAATAATTACAAAGCTCCTTTCTATGATATTGTGATATAGATTCTGCTCTTGAAAGTTTCCTAGCATTTTCACAAATTTGCTGGGGCTCATTGCCCAAAGAGCTCCCAATCACCTTGAGGGCAAGTGGTAAACCCTTGCTTTGTATTTGAACACCCAAAAATGCTAGCCATATTCAAAATTGCATTTTGCAGTGGCATAATTGGTGCTGTGGCAGAATTGGCAATGTTTTTTTCCTGCACATTGCAAAAAGATAATGAGCAACTATGTTTGCATGGTTTTTGCAATTGACCGTAAACTCAATTTGCAAGGAAGCTTATCTCTTCTTATTGAAAAACACATTATGTCTCAAACATTGGTATGCTCATTTAAACAAGTATGTAATCATGGCTTATCATTATCAAAACATTCAACAAGAAATTTATATATTCTCAAAAGAAATAATTGAAAATGTGGAGATCATCAGCGTACAGAATCCTAGCTTCATGAAGTAATCAAGTGAATTTGGCATACCTGGAAGTACAAAAATATTCAAGAGATGACATAAAAGTGATACTGACCTCCTGCAGGGTAAACATAGAGTATCCTTGGCTTCTGTTTCAACGGGTGACCACTACCTTCAAAGTCATTGAAAGGAATTTAGCATTCGAGTTACATAATGAATAACAAATACAAAATTATAAATAATAAGTAGAGTGAACTGACAAATACTTTTTTACCTGAACAAGTCTTAAGGAGGTGGAATAGTCACAATTGGTTGTATAATGCTGAAGCGTTAAGCCATGCGAATTCCTGTAAGGTTACCAAGTAACCGAGACAAATGATAAACTGCTTCATATGTTAAATATTAAACTAGCAATGCAGCACCTTGCTCAAGTTTGCTTTTGCACCTGCATTACATGTTTCAGCATATGTAGATGCAATATGTTCTGATGGATGTGGGTTATCGCCATACAAACACTGTCATTAAATAATATTATTTGATTCCATTTGGCATTGAAAATATAAGAACACAATTATAAGACATAAATAAATGTATAGGTACAAGTTTGAGATAGAAAATGACCTTATCTTTGAGCAGAGGTTGATGTCTGCCTTTAAAATAATAATGTACTTCTTCAATAATTTAACAATGAGGTTCTCATTTTTTGAATGCCTTGTTTTCCTCTCATCATGCAGCAAATCGTTGTAGTTCACAAAAATAGATGTTGCCAAGTCTGCATCATCTTCTTCTGCCTATCTTGAATTGTTGTCAGCTACGATCATACCTGCAGAAATTGTGTTTGCATGGTTTTTCACTAAAACCAAGGATCTTAAACTTCATATTAGTGGGTACTGTTACAATGCGGAGTCCTTTGAGCACTTGTTTTGTCTGAAATCAGGTAACAGAATTTGACATTCCAATTGTTAAAAAATAAAAATAAAAGTTGCATGACATAAATCCAAGGTATGCATGTCTTGAGTTACATTTTATGTTTTACCTTAGCCCAATTAATCTTCCATGGATTGTCAACATCTTGATTCGGCAACAAAAAATCAATGACAGCACTTTGGTTGATGAGCATTGTTGTTGACAGATGTACACAAAATGGTAACAAGGCAGTAAAACTTCAAATATAATTCCTGTAGTAACTCTAAAAGACGTAAAATATAAGAAATCACATTGATCATGATTTAATGCACGACAGGTTAAAACCATTGCTAAGTATCATTTAGAAAATTAACTTGCTCAGCATATGACAGAAAGAAATTACATTCAAAGAAGAGTTACAATTCAACTTTATTTTTGAACAAAACTGAAAAGGCAAAATATTTAACAGAATATTTTAGCCACTGGTTCTTTTCTTGTTGGCCAGATTTGACTGTGTATCTCTATTGATTAAAACATGAAAATTGATAATGAAAGTTAGCAAAAATGGATATCATTAACAGTTTTCTGATGCATTGACATTTTAAAAGAGCAAAAATGTGTAATTCCAAACTAATTTCTACGGCTACATTTGAAAACTCTACTACTGAAATCAAGTCTCTACATTCCTCTGATGAGAATATCAAATTGCTACAGCTGCTTTGAATTCTGAATCCTTATTACTGAAACCAAGCTTCTAGATTTCTCTGATAAGAATATCAACAAAAGGGAGTGTGCAAATTTGGATCTCTTTATTTGTGCATAGAGTTAAAAGAAATGTACCTTGAATATTGAAACTTTTAAAAACTGAAAGCTAAGACACATGATAGAGAGAGGACCTTGTAGCTCAATTAGACAAGTATGCGTTGTAAGATCACCAATATTAACTAGTGTAGGGATTATGAAATGTGTTCATAGAGCAACCTCATGAAATGCAGCTTGAATATTTAATCTCTTAAAGCTACATACTAAAACATATAATAGAGAGATAATCTTGTAACTCAATCAATATTTGCAAAGGAAAGAATTAACAAACGTAAGGAAGAAAAACTTACCTTCGTTTATTTCTTTTGTCATCAACAACAACATTGCATTGAATGATATTGTTTCTAAGAGGCCCAACTCTAAACAAGTTCTTCTCCCCATCGAAAGCAAAATCTTTGCCACCTAGTTCAGTATGACTATATATTTCTTTGACTTTATCCATAATTTTTCTACACAAGATTTTACTGGCAAATTCTTGTTCTTGACCCCCACGTTCAGCAGTTATTTTCACTTGAAATCGAAGGAAGGAAAATTATCATCTGCCTTAACAGAATCTAATAAATAAGACAGATAAGACAGACAATATAATGTTGAACTTACTCACATTGTATTGGAACGAGTCCTGGACATTATTAAAGCTTACTCTGAAGTGATTACAGAGTAATTTAACAGGTTTATCAGCTTGACCTTGTAGTGCCCAATCTCAGATTTTCTGTCAATTACTATAGGAAAGGTTCTTTTTTTTTTTTTCAAACAAAGATTGAACTCTGTATTTTTTATATAATTTTTTTTTTAAACCGTTGTTCTAATTTCTGGAACAGCTCATCCATTACGGTTTTCTTTAGTAAGAAGATCTGGAACAGTTTTTTTTTTTTTTAAATTTCACTCAGGAATTACTCCATGATTATTTGTAATATTTAAAATATTACATTAAACATAAGATAATAATTTCATATCAATCTAACTATATTATAAAATTCATAAATATGATTCATAAAATATGTTGGTCTTTAGGCTATACTTGCCTGCATTTTACGTACATACATTTTCATTATTTGCAACCATATATTTTTTTTTCATAAGTATACATTTATTAACCTAGTTTTCTATTATATCTCAGGAAGAATATGCCCATCCGTCATAGATCTGGAGTATGGGAGTTCGTTTACTTTCCAGGCAGCCTCCTAGCTTTTCTACAAATCCTTATGTTCAATCTTCTCGACGGAGGATGCTAGATTTACATAATTTCAAAATTTGTTGTTCAATATATGTATATATATATATATATATCATTCAAGTTCTGTTTCCGTTATGCTTGTAAATGAATAGGAGAAGGGCTCTGCAAGTTGTCTACCCTTTTGTTGCAGACATTTCGTTGTTTGTTATTTTCTAGTAACTTCACTATAATTCCAGGTGTAGTTAGGCCCTAAGGTCTCAGGGTTTGAGCCAAGGCTCTGATACCAAATGTAGTGCCCCATCTAGGGCACTGGGTCTCTATTATCTAAATGACTATATGTCTCTGCAAATTAAGCAAACATAAACTTAAATCTTTCATTTCAACTCGGTTCTTATTTCATGCATAATCTGAAAATAAAAGGGAAATACAATTTATGTAAGATGGCTGAGTAAAATACCTGGACCCGTAGATTTGCAGTAAGATCAGAAGACTTACGTGGTGAATTCTGTATGGTACCTTAGCAACCCAAAATGATGTGTCCACCCTGCCGATCAGCTATTATCGTGCTGACCCTAGGAAATCAACGGATTTCCTAGCCCCCGAGCCCACACACCGATAATCCCGACAGCAGCTTTCCATCCAACCTTTCCATGGTAATCATTTGCTGAGTTAACCCCCTCCTCAGTCTTTTCATTTAAGTTTCCCACCTCCTCAAAGCTTCGAGTTAACCCCCTCCTCAGCGTCGAGTTAACCCCCTCCTCGGCATTCCTCCTTTTTCACAAAAATCCTCACAGTTCTCCCCCAATAACCCCCTTTCTACTTTGTTAATTCTCCTCTTTATAGGAATCCCCTCCTCCAAAAGTCAAACTTCCTTATCACTCCACCACCCTAGCTGTCGTGGTATTGGAAGTACAAATCATTAATGCATCCCCTTTTTAAGGTAAAAGGTGGAATATATATATTATTTTAAATCATCCAATTTTCTTTTGAGTAGTAGGATTATTTAATAATTTATTTAACAACTCCTTTTTATTTACTTGGAATGATTCCGTCCGTTAACTAAATGAATAATTTATTTAATAAATTTATTATTAATCCACCCACTATGCTTTATGAAAGGGTTTATTATCATTATTATTATTATTAATTAAGTAATAATAATAATGTAATAATAATATCAAATAATAATTTAAAATAATAGTAATTAATTTAATTGTGAATAGTAATTAAAATATCTATTTGTTTAATTGATAAGTGTCAACCTAATACCTGTAGGTATAAGTAATGAAATATAATTAATGGTTTACTTAACCATAATCAACAATTATATAGTGTACTCTTCTAGTATTAATATTTAACTATCATCCTTCATATCGAGGACACCTTCATTTGAGGGTACTTACAATTAATGACATTTATTTTACACATTAGAACTTGACAATATTTTACTAATCAAGTCATTCAGTAAATACTTAATTGATTTATCTCTGATAACTTATAATCAGTGTCAAATCTTGATAAGTAGGTTGTAAACCAATATCATTGCACATGTGCATAATGTGCATGCGTGGCCAGCGTATGCACAAGACGGACATGTACTATAAACATATGTCATATTTCCTATGCATAACAACTAACTAATACTAATAATACTTTATGCCAACTGAACAAGTATACATTCATCATCATATTACTAAAACATCATTGGTTATTTTATCAGTCAACTTTTAAGATTTCATTTCATTATTTTTATGATTACATTTGATCAATCACTCAGGTACAAGGAAAGCTACCTACTACCACTAAATCCGGGTCAAGGAATACCCAACCCTCAACAGTACTAGCTATCATGTCCTCCCATCCTAACCTACTGCCCCATCCTCCCTGTCCTTCCTCTGCTAGTACAAAAGTGGATGTCGAACTCATCGACCTGACCACATAGAACTTGAGAGCGATAGCGTCGGCTAAACAGCGGACCTATCCTCTCCTAGCAGGCATCCGACCATCGTCATCACACATACATGGGGAGTGTGTCTCAGCACGGCCCTCCCACGATCTCGGGTATCATAGGAACATAGGGTGGGAAACACATCCATCCCTCTCAACATACTGGGCCTACGCCCTTATCAAATCATACTCTGCTGCTCTCGAGATTATCGGTCCATGTCATCGTTTCATCAATTTCGGTTGCTAAGGTTTACTGCATGGATAAGTTCTTCTCCGTATATCAAATCATGTACCCGGCTTTCCCATAGCCCCCGTGTCCTATAGGTTAGTATTCCGCAGAATACACATTTTATAACAAGCATTTCTGTTTGATCATCAATTGATCCACATCATCAACATCATTTTACTTCACGTCACAATTTTATCACATCACAGGTCTGTATGGAATATAACAGTTCTATCAATCTCATCATAGGATGGCATCCACGTACAACACCATATATTTTACATTTCATCAATGAAAATGCTAAAACATATATTTTCCATTCTATCATTGTCTGATCCATATTGTCAGCATCATTTATTTCATCACGTAAAATCATTAAATCGATCACAGCATAATTACCACATCATATATATCACATTTCCTCCAGGATGATTATCAAACATACCCTGTCATTATGAAATAAAAGAATCTCATGATAATCATAACTTAATAACCGCATGAATATAGTAACATTATTAACACAGTAGCAACACATCATCAGGTCTATCATGCCGAAAATATAGTTCACTCTGTCTAGCTGAGTCAAATAGATAACAAGCAATAAAGTGAGAGGGGTCTGACTCGCAAACAGGCCTAGTCAAAATATGGGGCATTACAGACCTTGTCCAGGTCGTTTGGTTAGAACATAATGCAAGACCTCTGGCAGTTTCAGTGCCATTTGAGGAGGCAATGGAGGTGGGGGTGGCACATTTTCAACTCCCAAAGAAGGACCCAACTGTGGTTCCATTTGAGGAGGAATTTTGGGTGGTGTTGGAAGAATTTCAGTTGACCGAGTATAAGAAGGCTCTGGTCCATCATCTGGGTCTGAAATATTGTTGGTTTCCATTGTAAAACCTGTGTTCAAAGTACATGAAAATTATGTGATTCACATTCCCAGAAACACATAAAACTTAAAGACTATGGACTAGAATCCATATGATTTGTTTATTTTGGCTAGAAATAAATAAAACATTTTGTATATTACTTTGGTTAACAAACAACAAAGCCAGCAAATACTCATGAGTACAAACCAGCAAACTAGATCAAAATTCTTTAATCACATTCCAACATATCGTCAACTAATCACACCAACCCAAATTTCTTCAATCGCATTCAAATATACCCAAAAGTACAAGTTTTTGACCAATATCCAGATGATTTTACAATTTTAATTATAATGAAAGAAAAATCACCGATTATTACAAAGAAAACTGATGTCCAGAGAACAGAGCTAGCACTTGGGAGTCGAAAGCAATTTAACATAGAGAAAATTTACTTTTAAGAGGATTTATATCTATTCAGTGACTGTTTTCAACACACTTAAGTAGATTTAAAACAAAAACACAATAAAAGGAGAATGACCCAACAAGTCTTCCATCTGTATTTACAGGTATATATTATACTACATGAGAATTTGAACAACACACCCAAATGGCCATACCCATTACCCAACAAAGAAATCGAAGATGATTTTAATATTAGACTACAAACAAATAGGATGGTCTGTGAATTAATGATAAAAACCAACCTCGAAACTAGATACCAGCACACCAATACTTCTTAAGAAACCAAAATGGATCTAAGAAAGATTCAATTGTTTTTATGAAATCACATATTTAATCAAGATAGCATTTAGACAAATGACTGATTGGGCAAAAAGCAGAAAGAATGAAAAATATGCCTATACAAATCGAAGTTGGCATAAAAACCCAGAGAATAATTCAGAGCTATAGTAAATGCAAACCAAAATCTGAATGGTCTAAAAATTATTGACAAACACCAAGCTCAGAGCCGGAGGAAAGCATTCGTCCGCCTCCTGAACAAAAACGAATCCAATTTAGAAACAATTGCTTTTACAGAATCACATTTTTCAGGTGATTGATTCTAAAAATCATGATAACATAACCAAGCCATCTTTTAAACCATCCATAGATCATTTTAAACTCAAACCGAACACACAACATATACAAATGCAACACACCATTTCAGCACAAACTAGTAATTCGTTTGAAATCTATGTTGCAAAACCTACAGCAAACAAAAGCAAGCCCAACATAAGAAAATTGCTGCAATTAAACCAGTTTTTTAATCGGTTATTGATTCTAAATATGATATCAATATCAATACATGATGAACAATGTAGCAAGTAAGAAAATCACTAAACATTTACAAATATAGAAAAAATCATCATTCGATTGTAGACAAATAGGATGGTCTGAAAATCATAGAGGAAAACTAACCTCAAGTCAGAGAGCAGTGCTGCTTAAAACGTTTTAACAGTCCTGAGCCAAAACAAACAAAACAAATAAATGATTATTATTGTTACAAGGCCACACATGTATTTAGCCATTGATTCTAGAAATCAAGAACATTTTCAAGAATCAGAAAGATACAAAAGCAAAGCAGTTGCCGCTACATCACCACAATTTGATTTAGCCACTGATTATAAATAGCAAGAAAGCATACAAGAATCAGCAAATGCAGAAGCAAAACAGTTTCTGTTACAACACTGCATATTTATCCAGCCATTGATAATGTAAATCAAGATAGCATTCAAGAATCAAGAACATTCAGAATCAAAACCAATAAGAATGAAACCCAAGAACTATAACCAAACCAAACTACTTGAAAACATAGCAGAAAGTTAGAAACCATCATTAAGAGAAAACTAGAAAAATCCAGGGACAAAGTCAAACTAAATGCACACCAAAGACTGAGCATTTCCAGATATTGAGCATCCCTAGATATAACAGAAACAAAAAAGCCTCAAGCATACATTAAATGTAGCTACTGTAACTCCATTAAAATAAAACTCCAAGATGATAAACAATCCATACCCATGTCAAATAAACTCCTATTATGCTAAAAAATTGAAACCCAGCTCAGATAAAGCTCCAACAAACTAAAATAGTCAAAGCCAACTTAGATAAAGCTCGAAGAAGTTGACACATTCAAGCACGCATCAAACAGAATTCAAAAATATGCAATGTACAATAGAAAACATCAATTTTCAACAAAAATGCCACAAGATAATTTGGATTCTAGTCCTTATTCTGAGATGATTTTACAATTGAGCTACAAACAAGTACAATGGCCTGAAAAATCATTCAGAGAATCACCTTAGAGTTCTTAGCAGACTGTGTAAAGAAAGAGATCATTGTCGCAGTGAACACTGTGATGGCTGGAAACCGGGAAGTGAGAAGGAAGAGTCTATGAACACACAATAGAGTGAAGTGGGCTGATCCCTGCAGGTTATCACCATACAATCACTGTCATTGTGTAAGATTGTCTGATTTCATTTGGGTATTCAAAATATAATAAGACAATTAGAAGACATAAATAAGTGTATATGTACAAATTTGAGATAGAAAATGACCTTATCTGTCAGCGCATGTTGATGTCTAGTTTTAGAATAATGAATGTACTTCTTCAAGAATTTAACAGTGATGTTCTCATTTTTGGAATGCGTTGTTTTAGAGCATTCAGAAACAGCAACCATGATACCTGAAGATGTGATTAACTCTGCCCTTTCTTTCATAATTTGAGTTTTTTAACAAAGTTCAATTTTCATTCTTCCCAAACATGAAGAATGGACCAAAAATCCAAAGAATGACTTATATTCATTTTCTTCTGATTTATCTAGCTAAAGCTGAGAATTAACTAGGAAAAAAAAATGATGAAAATGTACCTTAGGCAAGATAGGTAGCCTTTTCGATGAAGTGAACTTATCCAAGGTTTAGTATTTGTTTCAAGTCACAACGGTAAATTCATAATCATGATCACAAGGGTAAATTCACCATTCTAACTCATATTGACAAGGGTAAATTCATGAAATAATTCCTATCTAGCTGGCATTGAGCAATATATGGTTTTCATATAGAGGCAAAGTTTGCACATTGCATGGCATTTTTCAGAAAACATTGCAAAGATTTGAATTGGAAAATCAGATTCAACAATAATAAGCGGAATCCAAAATTTGAAACCAAAATCATTAGATAAAGAAAAAGCAAAGCAATTAGATGACCGAAATTGTGAATCTAGTCAATATTATGTATCAATAATTCTATATCATTTTATACAGCTCTAACAATTTTATAACCATGAAAGAGGTTGAGAAAAAAACAGTTTAGCAATATTTTAATGGAAGTTCTTTAGTTGCATTAAGTTTATAAATATGTAAAAGGTTTTAAAACCACATAAATTTACAAAATGTATAATGAGAACATGGATTTGTTCAAGTCATAGCATATGCACTTTGCATCAAAAGCTAAGAGAAGTCACGCTTTGGTAAAATCTGCAGCAGTGACAACATAAGGCATGTTGCAGTAGCATGTGCAGTTTCTATCATTCCTGCATATGGGCCGTGCATTACTATCAGCAATTATGGAAAGAATATAAAAACAGATATGAAGATAAGATATCTAGCAAATGCTAATTTAAATGAAAAACAAATACCGTTGACTGTTATATTTCTGTCTTTTTTTCTTTCCCATACATTGGCCATTGGAATGGACAAAATATTAAAAAAAAAACAATTGCAAGAGCTTTGTGATTATGGAAAGAATATAAAAACAGATATGAAGATAAGATATGTAGCAAATGCTAATTTAAATGAAAAACAAATACTGTTGACTGTTATATTTCTATGTCTTTTTTTCTTTCCCATACATTGGCCATTGGAATGGACAAAATATTAAAAAAAAAACAATTGCAAGAGCTTTGTGATTGACAGTAAACTGATGCAAAAGGCAAAAAATCTATTAAAAGTGAACAGGGTTTTGGTAATCTTATACTAGGGATGACTCCTCTGCTTTTATTAGGCTCAGTGCTTTTTGCAATCTTCAAATAAATGAACACAGTAACAAAAGTGAACTTCAGATACATTAAAATTGAATCTTCAAAAAGCCGTTGAAGGTTATTATTGATTAAACAATAAATAGGACAACTGATAGGTATATAAGCAATGAACATGATTACAATGCAAGGGTTGTGAGAATGGGAAAAGAAAAATTATTTAATATTGTGTGTATTTTATAAAAAACAGGTTCAAATAAATCATAAATGAAGTTGCAATAGAGAGTGTTTGAAATCTATTTTGAAATATTGAATCGAAGCTGAAACAATGGAAAAATTGTTCAAAGTGTTTGAACAAAAAGGAAAATTATGATCATACCTTTTGTTCAAAATTTTTTGACTTCGACAATTCTGTTGTTCATTGCCAAAGTGTAAAGCCCTTGTTGCTTCAATTTGCGAAGATTGTAAATGGTTGAGGAAACACTATTGGAGTATTGTTCATAAGAAATAGCTAGAACATTGGGACAACATTCTTTTAATTGTGTACCTTGAAGTGTACATTCAATAGTCCCTTCTTCAGTCTCTAGCTTACATTGTAATATATGTTCATAAGTAGTTGGTGTTTCACGATTGCAAAATGTACAAAAAACGGTGCTTTGTATCATTGGCAGTTTACACTGTGTGCAAATGCAGTGGTAGGGTGGTGCAAAAACATTTTTTACTTTCAATGTCCCATATACCTGTTCTAGGAAAGTAAACATAAAACATAAAAAAACATTGCAATGAGCATGTTTTGATATGAAGGCCATGCTAGGAAAAAGCACAGAATCGAATTTATGAAAACATGTTTGCAAATGCAGGTTTTGCAACATGGTGTTTGAAAACATATCATTGTAATGAGTTGTGTTGCTGCTAATTGGAATACTAAATATGGAACTGTAAAAAAGACATTTTGACAAGTAAAAAGTCTATATTTTCTTTATATCAGAAGCAGAAAACTTTGATGTCAATAATGCAGCAGGCTGAACATTTAAGAAAAAATAAAATCTGTTTTGATAACTATGAAACTGCTGAAACTACATATAAAGAACTTGCTTAATTGATAATGAAATGACAAAAAAACATTTCAAGTGACATTACAGGAGACATTGTTCATATCTCACCTGTGTTTTAGCTTCAATTATTGGAAGCAAACTTTGTATTGCGAATTCATCATTTAGGGGATCTATAAATGTTGCTTGTGAAGCCTTCATAAGATGAGTTCCTTTTGCACCTGGTCTTACGATATTTTTTATTAGATACAGAGGCGGTTCGTCAAGTGCAAGTTGTTGTTGTTGCATTCGGAGAAAGAAATTTGTATAGCTTTCATTACCCTGAAACTGAACATGAATAACTGAAGAAGAATTAGTGAAGGGGGGATGGGAATAGACAAATGTTTTTTGTTATGGGTTCTATCTTTTTTTTTTGTATATCCATCTAGCAGTAGATACAGCAGGAAAGAAAAAACATAAAAAATGAAATCAAATATAGTGAAAAAAAATTGTTTAAAGAGAATCCACTTTACAGTTGCATAGTTGTGTGTACTTTCACCATCTCTTATGTAGAAGTCCAATTGCTTATTGTTGTATTCACAGGAAACAACTATGACTGCAATAGAACCAACGACATATGTCTCATCTGATGTAACCAGCTCATTGATTGTTGTATCTGGTGGAAGGCAATGCATTTTGCATACTTGGTCAATTGTCTCTATGACAGTTGTTGGCAATATCGCTATTGAATTTATTGCATCTCCTCGGTCATATTGACCTTTCTTTTTCAGTTCAAAACCAGAAATTCTGACACTTTTGCCAGGCAAAAAGAAATTGCCAAAGCGATTTATCAAACTATCATTAATTGTAACTGTCATTGTCATCAATCCATATTTGTCAACAAGATCTGCATGTAGAATCTTTGTCTTAACAGGGGAGTTTTGGTTACGATTTTGTGCAGGTCCATAGACAACCAAAACATCCCCCTCAAATACATGCTTATGTGTTGCAGTACATAGCTGTATTATTGATGATGGTTCAACTGCCATTTGCTTTAATCTGTGCACATTTAAAAATATCAAAAAGTGAAAGAACAAATGGATTAGTCTTTGATTGAATGTTGAATTTTGTATCGAATACACTAAAATGAAATTAGTAGAGAAGCTGAACTAGATGCTTCATTCAAATGTTCAAATTTGTGTTAGGTACAAGATGAAACAATGTAGTAAAAAATATTGAATGAACAAAGCTGTTGGATAGGAACATTACTTCTTAGGACTATTTGTTGGCTGCGATAGTGTTCCCATTGCAATAGTCTCTGGAGCAGCTTGTGAAGAAGAAACATTTCTTTCTATTGAAGGACTGTCTGATGTCGTAGACATAGCTAAATTCTCTCCTTGGTTGAGAATATTGTTTCTGATTAGTTGTTTTTTTGAAATGCTGTATTTTTTTTTTTCAATTTGCACATCCAATGAAGACTGAGAGCATGTTAAAATATTCAAGAATATATTTCAAATAGAAAAGCATCTTAAAAAAAGACAAAAAACAAGAAAGACAAAATGCTGTATCAGTTCTTATATGCAAGTTGCAGGTACTGATAAGATACTAGTAAAATGATCTGACCAATATGCATCAGAAATGGTAAATGAAAGCCTGTCAATATCTATGTTTGTCCAAAAATGGTCAATCATAGAACCATATTCTGTTGTAGGTATGTTTGTTTTTAACTTTAGACGTTTACTCTGCATAAACAATTCCAACCTCCTTTTCGATATTGTTTCTTTGTACATGTCAATGTTAAAGTCACCAATTATTATGGTTAGCATTTTCTTGTTGTTTTGTAACATAACAGAGTCCAAGACATCAATAAGGTTGTTAACAAGATTATTTGGTTTGTTATAAATATTGACAAGCTGGAGAATGTTGTCAGGGAGCATAATGTAAGTGACAATTGCCTCGACTGATGGCTCGTTAACAAAAATTGTTTTCATAATAGGAATCTTCTTATTGACAACTGTCAGAAGGCCATGAACTGAATGTGTTGCAATGCAATTGTTTTGGTTTATAAATGCTGCAGTAGTAGGTGGCAAATTCATATGTGTTTCTTGCAAACAAAGAATGTCTGATTGCATAAGTTCAAAGTCATTTGCAATGTCATCAATGTGTGAAAGCAGACTTCGTGTGTTAAGTGAAGAAATGAACATGTGCTTAGTATTTGGAAACGACATAAGTCCATATTGAAATTGCAAAGAAGCCTATTTCTCTAATCTATTTAATTCTGCAACTACTTTTGATGAAACAGAAAAAAAAATTTTGCTGTAATTTGCTTACAAGATAGAGACATTGAATGATTTTTACATGTGACAATGCAATGTAAACAAGACCATGTTTTGTGACTCCTTTTGGATCAAATGCCAATTTTTCAAGTGTAAGACCTTGTGCTCTATGAATTGTTCGAGCACATGCTAATTGAACTGGGAATTGTACCCGGATGTAGTTCTTTCTCTTTCCAAGAGAAATTTGTGTTGTAACTCTTTTTATAGGTGTCCAAGTGCATAGGATGGAATCAGTGTAAAGGTGCTGCATAGATTCCCGTGCAATTGCTCCAATCTTTGGATCTGAAAATTGAATCCATAAAATGTCTGTTGTTGCTTGACTATAATGTTTGAAGATGCCTTCAGCACCATTGACAAGGCCATCTTCAATTGAATAGTTCCCGCCTACTATTTCGATAAGCATGTTTTTTTTTAGAGTAATTGTAGATGACAAATGAATTTTCTTATCTACATTAGCTATGTTATCGATTTGATCAATTTTGGTGTCTTGAGCAGCAATTGTAAATGCTTCTGTATTAACAAGAGTCAACATCTTTGAGTTATGTTGTTGAACATCTTTATTGCAATAATAAAGAAACGGAAACGATGGATCAACTCTGTAGCATTTCCGGTTCAAATATTGTATATCTTCAAATGTTTGTTTTCCTGTTCTGATTCTATTCAAGATCGATATAAAAGTTTCATCTTTTTGCCTGACAACGGTTTTTAATTCATAGTATTGTATGGAGTCATTCCAAAAAATATAAGGGAATTTTTTATTATTGAAACTTGGGAAGTCAAAAATCCAAGAATCATGAACAGGTTCTGCTTGGCAGAAATCGCCGCAAAAGATGACATCTAGATTTCCAAATGGTTTTGTTGGAGTATGCATGATCTCACGAAGAAGTTTATCTATGTTATGTAGCATTCGTGAACCTATCAAATAAACTTCATCAATTAATAGAACACGAACTTGTTCATAGTCTTTGCTCAAAAGATCTAGTGTGTTTGAACTTAATGGGATCAAGATCAAGGAACCCAAAGGAAGCTTAAAAGCAGAGTGAACAGTAATTCCATCTACATTGTATGCTGCTTTTCCAGTGAATGCAACAATAAGACCTTTTCTTTTCAAGGGGTTGCTACCAAGCTCTTTTTCATAGAAAAAGACAAGAGCATCATAAAGGGCCTTTGCAGTATGTGTTTTTCCTGTTCCTGCACTTCCCGTAAGGAAGATATGGATTGGTTTTGCAGGATTGTTTTTTTTCCTAGCAATAATTTCTTTCACAATGGACTGTTGCTCATTGTTTAAAGTATGTCTAATCACAAAGTATTCATCTTTATCAAGGAGAAATGGTTTTTTAGCTATGCTAAATGTTTTTGGTGTTTCAAATAGTCGATTCTTTCTTTTGTAGATAAGATCATCTCCCATGTCATACTTTTCAACACCATCCAATTTGAGCGCATCATTGGTATCTTTTGCAAAGTCTAGAGGTATTTCAAAATGCGCTTCAACTTTGTCTTTTGCAATGTCAATATCACCCCATTTTGAAATTGATTTTGCCATGATTTTTCCTTCAACATTTGCTATTTGTTCTTTGTGTTTTTCATATGCCTCTATCCATGTTTGAAGGGGGTGGTCCAACAAATTGGAAAGATTTTGTGAGGCACAAAGAGCAATAGCTTTTCATGAGCAAAATTTTCAGGATCTTTTTCTTGATTGTAATGAATGTACCGAATAATAGATTGTTTGTTTCTTTTGATTGTTTTTCCATGAACCAGGCAACAGGAAGAAGCATATTCAGCTAAAGATACATGTTGTAGATCTATCGGGCGTTCAATGTACCTGTCTATTATCGACGGACAAATGATGTCTTCAGAATCATCATGCTCCTTTTCTAGTAGAGATGGTTTTTTTAAAACAATAGTTTTTTTATCATCTGGAGCAGTGTTGATAAAAATTGTCGTTCTTGAAGATGAATATACAGGTAACAAAAGCACAATATGTACTGCTTCTCTAATAGACATCTGTTGCATGTTCAGAAACGTGTTTCCAAGCCTACGAATTGTTTCTAGCTGATTACAATTGTTTGAAACAGACTCTTCTTTGATTGTTTTCAAAGCTATTGTCATAGGCCTATCTAATTTCGTTATGTATGAGATTACGTATGTTGCAGTTGCATATGCATCTAAGATGAATTGGGCATCTGTATTTGCTTGCCACAAACTTGGAATTCCTTTTGCAAAACAATTTATCCAAATATCTGAAGGGTCTCTTTTTAATAGCAATGTCGGTTTCTCAATTGTAGAACGCACTAGTTCAATGTACTCGTCCTTGTTTAAATGTAGTTCTTGCAAGAATGAATCAAATGTCATGTTCTTTGAATATTCTTTTGATTCAAGAGCAAAAGAAAGGAGTTTTTTTTTTTTTTTTTTTCAGTCAATGCATCCGATTTAGTTTCAAGAGGTTCTAAAACCAGTGTAACATCAACAGGGAACATCAGGAATCGAAACCTGCATGCAGAGCGTCTATGTTTTTTACATGTTCTTGTATGTCTATGAGTTTGAATTTTGATGAAGTTTGCTTCAAGCAATGAAGAGTCTGTTGAAATATAGCAATCGACAAAAGAACTTATTTCATCATTGCTATTCTTGCCAAAGACAGGTGCATTTTCAATCCAAAGAAGCCCATGTTCATGCTCATTTCCTCTTTGTTGAAATTCAGTTGTAAAGAGAAAGTCAGTTACTTTACCAAAAAGGTATTTGTTTTTCAAGATCAAGGACTTTAACACATTCATTTTGTTTTTATAGTAACGGCTACAAAGTACAAGATGTTTTCTTATCAAATTATCAATAACATCATCAGTAAGAATTTCATCACAATTTTCTTTGTCTTTTTTCTCTAGCGTGTGCAAAGCATCACACAAATGTTTCCAAAGATGTTCAGCAGTAGAAAAGCTTACAAAAAAGGTTGGTGGCCCTAGTTGACGTATCATTGCGAAAATATTTTTTCTCATGTTGTCAAAATAGTCAGGAGATGTTCGGACGGCTTTTAGTGAATGATATGCAATTGGAGATTTCATTATGTTAAGAAGGTTGGATTTGAATTTTACATCTTTGGCTTTTAGTTTTTTCCCTTTTAACTCCCCTATGCGAATAGATATCCAAGCAGTACTAGAGATTTGACCTATTAACACTTTCACTGATTTAAAGAATATATTTGTGGGATGTGCTTCAAAATGTGTGCTTTCATGTTGAGCTCCCACTGGAAAATTTGTTGGTGTCGAAAGCGCTTGTACATGTCATTGGAACGGCTGCATCCAAAGAAAAGTGTAGGGAAATTAAGTTCTTCAAAGAACCGATCTTGGAAAATTCCTAGGGGTCGGCAGTTTTCAGAAGGTGCAAGCTCAATGATTTTGGTGGCCAAATCATCTATTAGATGGGTTTCTCCATATCCATGTACCAATGTCTCTGTGATTGGTTCTATGAATTGGTCATGTGTATCCTCATCGCTTTCTCTTAGCTTTGTAAGAGGTTGATCTAAATCATTTGATTCTGATATTGATACTTCATTAGATTCTTGCTTTGCCAACAATTCATGGAATGCATTTTCCCAATCTGAATTGATATGTACATTCTCCATTTTGTAAAGATCCATGTCACAAAGAGTTTTCAATGCTTGCATGACAATATTTGGTCGAACATTTCCAGAAACAAATGCATTTTTGTATTCTAGTTTTTGCTTAAGCATAACTGCAATGGTCTTGTCCTCTTCTAGGTTCCTAGGCAATGCTCTTTGTACTTTGTCTAAAGATGCAGGCACATTAATGATTGTTCCTATCAAGCCTACTTGAGCTCGTTTATAACCTAGTTTCCGAATCTGAGCAAAAGCAATTCTTGGTGACACAAGCCACTCTTCAAGCAAAGTCAATTTGTCTACATGAGACAATGAAGTGTTGCAACGAATGTTAAGTGGTGTTGCAAACAATGGTGTTTCTGAATTTGAAATATTCTTTTTGCAATATCTGCATATGTAATTGTACAATGCAATTGAAGAAGGCATAGTATTCCAAGGAAGACATTTCAATGCATAGAAAGTGTCTTCATTGATATAGCGAACATCCCTTTTAAAGTGCAAGCGTCTACAGACAGAACATGCATGAATAGGGGCATCTTGAATATTTTTCGAGTATTCTTTAAGTGCTTTTTTTGCCTTCTCATATGCCTTTTGCTTTTGAAAGGACTGAAGTGCTTCCAGACGCATTTGTTTTTTAATGGCACGTATGTTTTTGAACGGGGCAATGGATTTTTGCTATCTCATAATGGAATCTTTCTCCAGGCATTTTTCCATCACAATTGAAATTTCTGGGCCAATGCAAAAGAGTCTTGGTTTTTTTTTCAATGTTTTTTGCATGGAACAAGTTTTTTTCCTTTTCTTTGTTTCTATGTTAGAATGTTCTTTGCAAAGGTCAGGAGAATGTTCTTCTTCAATGACATTGCAAAGAGTTCGATGATGACAATTGTCAATTGTTTTCATCATTGCATTGATAGGAAGATTCCTAGTCATGGCAATTGACAATATTGGAGAATTTTTTTCAATGCTTGTCTGACACAAGGGATGAAAATGCGAATGGCATTTGTCAATTTCATGATGAAGAAGAAAATAGATATTTGACGATGTATTTGTTGAGAAGAATTGGTTTTCCACTTTGTAAGAGTGTATGTTCAAAAGAAATATGTTGACTTCCAAAACCTCACACAACCATTGAATTGTGAAATGGCCATCATTTACATGGCCAATTGTATAAGGCTCTGCCAAATTCACTACAAAGGTTTGCCAACTAGAAACAAGTTGATTTTCTTGCACTGTCTCAAGATGAAGAAATGTTTCTAGACAACGAAAGGCTCTTGCATCATTTGAAAGCATGCAGTTGAAAAAAGTTTGCACTATTGTTTTTCTGAGGCTTGCACTATCAAATGTGTTTGTCAATTTTGAAATTGATTCAAATAACGAGTCACAGCAATGGCCATCAATGCGAGAGATTAATTGGAATCCTTGTTGCAATAGACTTTTTCTTAACCGATGACACTCGAAAAAGATATCTTGACAAGAATCAATAGAAGAAGTATCTGATTGTCCATTGAAAACAACATAGTCGGGTCCTAGCAACTTGTATGAAAGCAAAGGTTCAAAGTGCCCGGCAGCTGGGATGTGATCATGGAATAGAATATTGTAGCAATATCCAGTACAGGAAGGGTTGAAATGAAGATATTTCCTTTTGCTTCCCAATGACCATATAGCAACAGGCACATTTAACCAGTTTGCAAACCATTTTATGCAGAAGATATCACCCCAAAGGCCGTAAACATTTTCTGCATCCGGTTGAGATGCAGTTTGCGACATTCGTTCCAAGTAAAGATCTCTATTTTCTATCCCATGCAATTGAAACAAGTACAAAGGATCCAATTCCAAGTTCAAAGAAGAAATTGCGGTTGGATCGTTTGCAGTTAGACGCAAATGAAAAATGGTTTATGGTTGCTTCTCTTATCTCCAAGGATGTGTAGCGAAAATGCAAGAGAACAGCAAAGGCATCAAAGAGACAATCTCCATTTCGGTAATGAAAAGCTTGTAAACGAAACAAATGGTTTGTTGACAAAGCAACATCAATATCATCAAATGCCTGTCGTATAATCGGAACAGATGTTGCTCCTATGGCAGAACATTGATTATGTTCAATGTTCTCCATCAGAAGAAGAAACACAGGAAGAAAAACCTGCATGGCTAATGCAACTTTGGAAATAAGCAAAACTAAGTCACATTGTTTGTGACACTTGCAAGCAATGAACCAAATAGAACAGTGTCTTTTGCATAGCCACTTGCAATGAAAAGTATGTTGGAAAACAATTCAATAAACATTTTTGTTAGGAATTTATTTTAAATGCAATTTTTCAAAGGCTTTAGATCAGTACCACTTTTAAATTTTTTTCTCATTTTTTGTGAGAACAAATTACATGTAATAACTCTAGGAATCATCCAAGGATAAGCAAATACACCTGTAAATGCCTGTTTGTAAATGCTTGCCTAGTACAGTTATTCACATTTGCACTTTGCAAATGAAATGAAAGAGTTAGAAACCAAGAACAAGTTTTTGTTGCATTATTACATAGTTTTAAATCAGCATTCAATTGTGATGATTATGCAATAATGAGTACTCATTCTTTTGCATGAAGTACTTATACTTTCTGTTTTTCATTATTAAGGCCTATAACTAAGCATTATAGACAAATGCTTTGCAGAAAGAAATTCTTGACAGTAACTAATTTCTCTAGATTTAGCCCTAACGTGAAATGAATAATAAAATCTAATTAATACAGTATTCAGCAATTTAACAAAAAATTTGTAACCAGATTTCGTAAACAGGAAATGAATAAATTATTTATATTATTAAATAACAAAAATTCCAATTTTCAGACCTCTTTTATTTACTACAAAAAACAAAGACATTTTGCACAAAACCCAAATCTTACTCACACTCAAGCTACACTGAATTTCCTAGATGTTATGTGATTATGAAATTTCTATATGTTATATGACTCTGAAATGTCTCTATCCTAAAGGATGTCTGTACTTGGGATATGTGTGTAGAAATTTAAATATATACACATTTCAACCAATTGCAGCTAACAAATTCAAATGCAGTTTTGGACAAAATTAAAAAGTGTTTTTAGCACATATCATTTTAATTGAAACCATCAAGGTTAAGCACAAGAAAATTGTGGTAATTACTAAGTGACCTATCCCCAAATCAATGACATCATCAAGCGGATTTCTTAGTCTCATACACTACTATAGAAGATTTGTTCAAATGCGCACACAAATTGTGGCACTATTAACATCATTATTTAAAAGTGGTGCCTTTATATGGGATAAAAAAGCTAAAGACTATTTTGAAAAGTTGAAAACCTTAATGACATTCACTCTGGTCTTGACAAATCCAGATGTCAGGAAAACATGTGTCCATGAATACTATGTTTCAGGAACATGTGTAGGAGTTCTGCTCATAAGTGATAAACATCTCATTGCCTTTGAGAGTCAAAAGTTACAACTGAATGAGCATATAAAATCTACATATGATGGAAAGACGTTGGCAATAACACATGCCTTGGTCAAGTGGAAGCAGTACTTGTTGCGAGATAAATTTCTCGCGGTGTTGCAGTTGGCGTATTGATGCGGTATGGTCCAGGGTTTTGTGGTGTTAATGCAGTATGACGTGGGATGACGTTTGCTGGTTTAAATGAGGTTGGTGGTCTCGAGACTCAAGACTCCTATGCGATTTATTCACCAGTCTTGTCGATTTATCGTCCGTTTCGTCGAGCTCTGTTGTGTGCCCGCTAGCATCGGGTTGAGTTGTTTGTATGGTGATAACCTACATCAATCAGAACATATTGCATCTACATATGCTGAAACGCGTAATGCAGGTGCGGAAGCAAACTTGAGCAGGGTGCTGCATTGCTAGTTTAATATTTAACATATGAAGCAATTTATCATTTGTCTCGGTTACTTGGTAAGCCATCAAAGCGGCTGAGCAAATCTAGGTTTTTTATTTCGACATTTTGTGCAAAAAGGCTAAGAAAAATCTAGCTGCAAACGGCTTATTAACACAGCTAGATGCATCTAATTAGGAAGTGTGAGTTGGGTTCATATTTTTGTTTGTGTAACCCTCCTAATAATTATGCATGGAAACATTTCGATGAATGAACAACTCATTTTAGTGAAAGAGATTAAAAAATCTTCGTGAAAGCGATTGGCAAAATGATGACTACACCAAGTCAGCAAAATAAAAACTAAAAATAAATTATGCTGTAACTCAAAGCCTCAACACATGCAGTTTAGCAGAAAATCATTTTCAAAGCCATCAAAAGCAGATCATACCAAGACTCAAGTAACGGAGAAGATAGCAGATCATAGTACATACCAAGTCATGAAGAAGATAGGTTATACTAGAATTAAAAGAACCAAAGCATCCATATTAGCAGAAAACCATTATCAAATCTCTTAAAATAAGAAAGTCCACCAATAAGGTACTAGATAACTCCTACAAAAATCAGACTCAGGAGTTGTCCACTTTTTTGTAATAACAATGAGAACAAAAACTGATTTGGATTCAAGCAATATGGAGCTGGACTATATAGGTTGTTTAATACCTATACGAATTGCAGAATGAATGAAACATGTCAATTATTGTACCATCATTTCAATTTCCATTGCTTATCATGATTTTCTTTCCATTCAGTCTCTGACATGTCCTATGTTAGTAGACATTCTTACATCAGAATCTCATAAGAAAAGCCCATTTGTAATAACAAGATAAGACAAATAGTGGTTCAGAATCATACAATCGGGATCTCATCCCTTTACTATGGTTATTGCCATGACTGTGGGCCATTAAACTTTGTCTTGGTGTCAAACCCCTGTCCACACAGCCCAAAAAAGTATACATCTACATTATTGTGACAAACTATAGATCACTCAAGCATACCCAAGCTGACCAATGCAGTCTATGGTAGCCTAGCAACAAGCTGATCTGGTTTCATCTAAAGAAAAAGCTATTTCAGATTGGATATTTCATCAATTTTTCCTTAAATAAAACAGCAGTTTGTCAATACCACCATCACTGCATCTAAGAGTTTGTTAACGTTCATGTTTCTTGTAACAGTATTCTTGACAAATAACAAACTTTGCCAATATAGGGCTCTCTAAATATTCACAGGATTCCTGTGAATTTACAGGAGTGTTCTCTTGCAAACATTGTCCACATTTTCTTCTTTAGATGAAACCAAACCATCTTGTTGCTAAGTTATCATAGACTTCATTTCAGATTGGATGTTTCAAAAATTTATCCTTAAATAAAACAGCAGGTTGTGAATCCCAGCATCACTGCATCTAAGGGTTTCCCCTTCAGCCACATATGCAAATGAAATACTTGTTAGTTGTTACCTCATTTGGCAGATGTCAAAGTCAAAGACAATGGAGTATCTCGCCAAAGACCCAGATTTTATACTGCACCCAAAATGCCGTTTGTCTTATATGGGCAGTTGCCAAAGCTAATGGAAAATGAGCACCCCTCTCTTAAGCTCCTGGTCTGTTGTTTTGGGGTAGACTTGTATTCTCAAGTACATATACTTAGGTTGAAAGTGCTTTCTATTTCTAGATTCAGTAAATCTGTATAGTATCTATTTTCTGAGAAAACTTGAAAAACAGGTCCATGCGAAAAGCAAAACCACTTAAACGAAGCAGACCAAAGAACCATTTAAAAATATCACATTCATACCACATGGAATAATGGAAATGGAAAAAGAACAAAGAAAAATAAAATAAATACAAACAGATCTGTAAATTTAATTAATAATATAATATAATGCCATTTATTTGCTACCCGGTGCATGGGTGGCAAGCTGGTATTAGCATTTAATCCCAGCGCCGACACAACCCGTGATATCATGACCCCACTCCATACCTCGCCGAAATACCCGGGAAGGAGGGAGGTTTCCACTCTTGGCATTAAATGTTCAGATACATACATACATCCAATTCCGTTCCCCGTACATTCATTTCAGGGAGTTTAGGTCATTACCAAAGAAAAGAAATGGTAATGACCAATTACGCAGTCTTTGTGTTTTTTAAACCACAGTTTTTATTGCAATTATGGAATAAACCAAAAAAATAAAATTCTTGGCGCAAACAATTCTTATGGAATAAATTATGGAACAAAGGTTTGAACAACATTTCTTGACGCAGATTGTGAAATGAAAACCATACATTTGTAAAATTCTTACATTTATAAAATTTTATAACCAATTAATCGTACAGTATAACAAAATTGGATTTTTTTCATAAAACAGAAAACACAAGTCTCAGCTGAAGAGAAAATTCCAAGAGTTACCCATCCAAAGAACTCGTCAATGAAATTACAGAAGACACAGCTCGTTGCACCAAGAAAGCGCTCTACACGTTCAGACACGAACACCGCAAATTACTGGATGAATGAAGCGCATTCAGACAGCAATACCCACCACCAGAAACCACCCCACCTTCGCTGGACCACCGCAAATAAGCCACAAACAACCACGCCACCGCAAAGAAGCCAACAAAAACAACCACAACACAAAATCAAGTCGCACCAAACAGAACGAGATTGAACACCAGAGAACCTCTAAAATATAGCTTCAGAGTGCTCCATCACCCAAGCATGGAGACCTTCCTTCACCCCTGCAAACAGCGAGCACACCGCATTAAACCTTGCCCATTTTGCACACACCCTGTCGTTGGGCGTGCAACCGCCTTAAACAACACCACACAGCATTAAAACCCCATTTAATCAACCACATTCGCCAAGGTAAAACTCGGACAGGAGTCTTGAGTCACATCAAAAACGCCATACTGCATTAACACCACAAAACCCTGGACCATACCACATCAATATGCCAACTGCAACACCGTTTAAACCCCTAGAACACTTCAACTCGATGATAGCGGGTGCACAACAGAGCTCAACGAAACGGACGATAAATCGATAAGACTGGTGAATAAATCGCACAGGAGTCTTGAGTCCCGAGACCACCAACCTCATTTAAACCAGCAAACGTCACCCCGCGCCATACTGCATTAACACCACGGAACCCTGGACCATACCGCATGAATACGCCAACTGCAACACCGTTTAAACCCCTGGAACACCTCAACCCGATGCTAGCAGGTGCACAACAGAGCTCGACGAAAGTGACGATAAATCGACAAGACTCATGAATAAATCGCACAGGAGTCTTGAGTCTCGAGACCACCGTCACCCCCCACCATACTGCATTAACACCACGAAACCCTGGACCATACCGCATGAATACGCCAACTGCAACACCGTTTAAACCCCTGGAACACCTCAACCCGACGCTAACGGGCACACAACAGAGCTCGACAAAAGAGACAATAAATCGACAAGACTGGTGAATAAATCGCACAGGAGTCTTGAGTCCCGAGACCACTGTCACCCCGCGCCATACTGCATTAACACCATGAAACCCTGGACCAACTGCAACATGTGTTTCATGAATATGCCAACTGCAACACGTTTAAACCCCTGCAACACCTCAACCCGACGCTAGCGGGCGCACAACAGAGCTCGACAAGAGGGACGATAAATGGACAAGACTGGTGAATAAATTGCACAGGAGTCTTGAGTCCTGAGACCATTTGAACCTCATTTAAACCTCATTTAAACCTGCAGTGTTGCATGAATACGCCAACTGCAACACGTTTAAACCCCTGCAACACCTCAACCCGACACTAGCGGGTGCACAACAGAGCTCGACGAAAGGGACGATAAATGGACAAGACTGGTGAATAAATTGCACAAGAGTCTTGAGTCCCGAGACCATTTAAACCTCATTTAAACCGGCAAACGTCACCCCGCCGCTGGGGCCTGGGGCACACAGCCCCAGGCCAACGTCACTGCGTAAGGAACAAACAACAACCACATAAAATCAACTTTAAAATAAATCAAAAAATACAAATAAAAAAAAACTTTACAAAACACTTTGCAATTCCATATCCGCCAATTTAGCCACCCCAACTAATGCCCCTCGACTCAAAACTATATGTCGGGGACATAAAAATTAAATTCTAAATTATTAACATTTGTTTTAATATTTAATTACATGTTCAATAAAATTAATACACTAATATGATAATAAATACATAAAAATATGAAATGGATAAAAAAATGTTGGTACTAGGTAACATGTAAGTAAGAAAATGATAGCAGATAATGGCTCGGAATAGGGTTTCGGAGGATTTTTTCCATGATTTTCTCGAAAATCGGGCTGAAAATGCTAGTTGATGAGGTGTTTATTGAGCAGCAACAACTTGGAGTCAAGTTGGTTCTTTCAAACCAACCTAGTACCAGCCAAGTATAAAAAAAGTGGGAAGTTCTGGCTTTTGTCTGCTGCTCTCTACTCGCTTTCATTTGCTTGTGGTTTTCAGTTCTTTTTTGTGGGGTTTGTCTATTTTTGGTAACTGCTTTCTATTTTGGTTTATTTCCTAGTTTTGTCTTAGTTTTATGTGGGCTTCAGTGGTTGTCAAAGTTGAAATTTTGCAGTGTGGGATTACATTATTTGGGGATATCATTACTTTTCTTTTCCCTTAGTAGGTTTTAGTTACTTCCTTATCATACTAGCCTGGTATTGGACACGTTTTCCCTTACCGGACTTACATTGACAGCTGGTGGTGCTTAGGGTTTCAACGGGTCATAATAATGGAACCTAGGGCTTCGATTCCCCTTTCGTTGGTTTGGGTGGGCGTCTTCCTTACAATGAATTGGGGAGGGGTGGGATTACTCCGTCTAGTTCTGCTACTATTCCACTTTTGGAGTGTAACCCTATACCTAATATTGCCTGGCCTAAACATTTTAGGGGCACTAAGGCTCGTAAACAAAGACATATCAAAGCTCTTAAGGTTAGGAAGGGTTTGGACAGCTTTCATATCCCACAGGAAACAAATTTGGAGCGCATTGAAATGTTGTTTGCTCATGCCATTGTTGGTAGGTTGGAATTTACGACTGGCGATCAAAAGGAATTGGTTGAATGGGTCAGGAGCATTGGATGCCTATTGTGGGGGATCTGTCGAGGGTTATACAACTTCTTAATGGCTGGCTCATGTTCATATTCACTAAGCCTGGACATGTAGGTATTATCTTGAAACGATTTTGGTGTTTTAAGGAAGGTTCTTTCTGCTTGAAGCGTTCGCATTTGGCATTTGATCCCTTGAAGAAGAAGCAAAGCTTTCGACATTTATGGCTACTCAACCCGAGTCTACCGATATAGTTATGGTCGAAAAATATTTTAATGGGTATTTCCAATTCAGTTGGGCGGTTTTTTAGACTTGATAATTCTTCCCATTTGGTTTTGATCGTCGGGCTGCAAAAGTCATGGTAGAATTTGAAATGGCTCGGGGGCTTCTTGTGGAGGTTGAATTGGTGTGGGGGTCCAGGGTGTGGAGACAATGGCTTGATTATTTTTGGGTTCCTTTCAGATGTTATTACTGTCAGCAGATTGGGTACATTCGTGCTTATTGTCCGGAGCTCCTATCCTTGGCACCTTCGCCGCAGTCGCCATCTCCTGTGACTTCACATGATACCAATCAGTTGGACCAGTCTACGGGTACTGAGGGACAACCATTACATCCGGGTAAGTCATCACTACCTAACATAACCTATTTTCCAGATATTTCAGATGCTGAAATAGACATTATTCTGGTTGCTGAGGCTAATTTAGATAAGTAGATTGCTTCTGGGGATACTGTCTTGAAATTTGATACATTTGTGGGGTGTGCACCTAGTATTTGGAGTGATTCCCTTTATGTTAAGTTGAAGGCCTGTCGAGATTTATTTGGGGAGGTTTCTCTGCCAGTGGCTGACAATTTGGCTAGTTTACCTCTTAATATGGGTGGTACTAATGACACTTTGGGGGGGACTCTTGCTGGGGGGGATATGTATGTTCAGAAAGGTTTGGAGTGTGGTCTTTATTCCACTGAAGATTCGGTGTTATTAGGGGAAGCGGCATATAAGAGTTATGATAATCCTGGTGTTATCACACCGCCCCTATTTCTTCCTATCTACTAATCGATTGGTTCAATTAGTTAACTCTGTCAGATTCCGGAATGTGACTCTTAGGAAAGCTAGGAAGAATGGGTGGAAGGATTTGGATTTTGAGGGTGGTGAGGGACAGGAACATGTTCCTGTTTCTGAGAGGATCGATTCAGTGGTGGTGGATATTGGAACTTCTGATATTGGGGGTCTTAGAGTAGTTCCCCTCTGCGCCACGATTCCTTAATGTCAATTTATTCACTGAATATTAGGGGTTTGGGGAGGGCTGTGCGAGTTAGGGCCCTCACAAACCTAATTACTACTACTCGCCCGAGTATACTACTTCTACAGGAGACCATGTGTGAGGATATGTCTGCGATCTAAAAAATTGTTGGCATTCTCAGTGGTTGGGAAGTATCAGCTGTCAGTTCCAATGACTTGTCGGGTGGACTACTGGTGGCCTGGGATCCTAGATATTATTCCTTTTCTGTGTATCAGACCACTTGGGGTATTTTGATGAAGGGATGTTGTAGATCTGGTGACTTTTAGTTGTGTTTATTAAATTTTCATGCTCCCTATAGGGATCAAGCAAATTTCTGGCTCGACTTGCAATCTTCTGGCATTCTGGATCTAGACAATATCATTTGTTAAATTTTGAGCATTAATTCACAATATTCTAGGATCTTCACTAAGAGAATAACATATACAGTATATCAATGCATAACAATCAAAATAAGCATCACAAGAATCAAAAGCATGAGAGACAAGAGACACAGAGTTTCCATGGGGAAAACCCTAAGGTGAAAAACCCCACAACTTCCTCAGAGATAGAGAGAGCAATGGCTCAACCAAAGTACAACCAAAATACACTGAGATAGTCTCCTAGTAGCAGATGATGCTCCTCCTCACTAGTGCGCCACTTTATGAGTGAGAGAGATATGACTTTCCGAATGATCTAAATAGAGATCACCTGATCTCTATTTATACTAACCTATTTGCCCAGTGACCTTATGGGGCCGTCTTGTCTAGCTAGGTACATCCACATTATAATATATATATTTCAGGGCCGACCCCACACATGGTGGTCTAATAACCCATCGGCAAGTACACACACTTGCGACACTTATCAATCCACATGACGACACTTCCTTATAGACGAATAACACATCTCTAATAAGAGTACAATAAATATATATGAAATACATAGATGAAATACATTCCGAAGTTACATATACATCAACACTCCCTCTTAACTAGGAAGGTATTTCTTGTTAAATTTTCAGAATTTACTTCAATTTGATCTAGGATCTTAACTGAGAGAACAACATGTACAGCATATCTACAACATATCAATCATGGAGACAATAATGCAAGCACATAAGAGACACAAAGATTTACTTGGGGAAAACCATAAAGGTGAAAAACCCCAATAACTTCCTCGGAGATAGATAGAGCAATGATACAACCAACCAAGAGAGATAGCCATAACCTAGCAGCAGATCCTCCTCCTCCATAAGTGCGCCACTCCTCCTTGAGTGCATGTGTGAGAAGTGAGTGAGTAAATAGAGTGCCTCCCGCACTCTATTTATACTTGACTTGACTTACCTTTTTACCTAACTCATGTAGGCTCGAACTTAACCACATAACATAATGTTGAGTGGGCCGACCCCCAATAGGGTGGTCTAATAACCCTTTGACCCACATGGCCGACCCCCAATAAGGTGGTCTAATAACCCTTTGACCCACATGACTTATACAGGGCCGACCCCAAATAAGGTGGTCTAATAACCCATCAAGTATAAGTTACGACACTTACAATATAAATGACGACACTTCCTTATAGAGGAATAATACCATCTCTATAGGAATACAATATACATATATGTGAAATACATTCCGAAGTTACATATACATCAACACTCCCTCTTAACTAGGAAGGTATTTCTCAGCACAGTTCTTCTAGCACAAGTCATCTTCTCTGGATCATTGTCACTAGATAATCGTCATCGAGTCATCATCATCGTCACTGCTGCTGCTATCTCAATCAATCTCTGAATCTACTCGTCATAGGAAGTTCTACAGAGCCAGTCCTTTTTCATACTGGATGTAGGCCCACCACCTGCAGGTCTTCGTCATCACTGGCCATACTGTGGAATCCTCAGGACTTATTACGTGCGTCACAAAACCTCGAAAGAGAATCCCAGGATGTTACGGGTACACAACTCCGACCTGTAGGATCTCCCAGGGCGTTATTACATGTGACCCCACCACAAAACCTCGCAAGAGCATCTCAGGATGTTACGGGTACACAACTCCGACCTGAAATCTCCCAGGGCACAAATTACATGTGGTCCACCACAAAACCTCGCAAGAGCATCTCAGGATGTTACGGGTACACAACTCCGACCTGAAATCTCCCAGGGCACAAATTACATGTGGTCCACCACAAAACCTCGCAAGAGCATCTCAGGATGTTACGGGTACACAACTCCGACCTGAAATCTTCCAGGGCGCTATTACATGTGGTCATGGCAAAACCTCGAAAGAGCATCTCAGGATGTTACGGGTACACAACTCCGACCTGAAATCTCCCAGGGCCCAAATTACATGCCATAGGACAAAACCTCGCAAGAGCATCTCAGGATGTTACGGGTACACAACTCCGACCTGAGATCTCCCAGGGCGCTATTACATGTCCTCCCAGAGCAATGTCTCGAAAGAGCATCCCAGGCTGTTACGGGTACACAACTCCGACCTATAGGATCTCCCAGACATGCTCATCTGCACAACCTGATCCACGGCCATAGAGTATCAACCTGATACTCACCATACATCATCCTGATGTACTCATGATCGTCCTGATCATCACTGCAACATCCTGCTGCATGTCATCTGGATCAACATCCTGAAGCTCATCATCCATGATCATCCTGATCATCACTGCAACATCCTGCTGCATGTCATCTGGAGCAACATCCTGAAGCTCATCATCCATGATCATCCTGATCATCAATGCATCCACCTGATGCATACCAAGTATCTACCTGATACATATCATCATACATGATCCACCTGATCATCAATGCATCCACCTGATGCATACCAAGTATCTACCTGATACATGATACATATCACCATACATGATCCACCTGATCATCAATGCATCTACCTGATGCATACCAAGTATCTACCTGATACATATCATCATACATGATCCTCCTGATCATCAATGTATCCACCTGATGCATACCAAGTATCTACCTGATACATATCATCATACATGATCCACCTGATCATCAATGCATCCACCTGATGCATACCAAGTATCTACCTGATACATGATACATATCACCATACATGATCCACCTGATCATATCCAGCATCTGACATGATGCATACATACATAAATGATCCAACTGATCATATCCAAGCAGAAACCAGAACATCATCCTGATGCTCATCATCCAGCGCTTACATCCACAGCCATGTGAAGGATCCTCCTTCCAACATGCTTGGAATGGCTTCAGCAAATGTGTCCATCACTTCTTCCTCGAAGTGTCCTCGATCTGGAGAACGCCAAGCCTCTCTTTTAAGTACTCGAACTTCACCCTAGCTAGTGGCTTCGTCAGCACATCTGCAATCTGCTCGTCCGTCGCAACATACAGGAGCTTCACAGCTCCTCTCTGCACCATATCCCTGATATAGTGATATTTGATCTCTATGTGTTTCGACCTGTCATGAAACACTGGGTTCTCGGAAAGCTTCACACAACTCTGGTTATCACAGAAGATACAGTAGCCTCCAACGGGAGATCAAATAAATCAGACAGTAGCTTCCGTAGCCATACTGCCTCACAACTAGCTGAACAGGCTGCAACATACTCTGCCTCAGCTGTACTCAGTGCTACGCAGGACTGCTTCCTGCTAAACCAAGAGATCACACCTGATCCCATACTGAAGCAACACCCAGATGTGCTCTTCCTATCTGCAGCACTGCCAGCCCAATCTGAATCAACAAAACCCTGCAGGTTAAACTTTTGATTCGCCTCATACCTGAGCCCATAATCCACTGTACCCTTCAGGTACCTCAGAACATGCTTTACAGCAACCAGGTGAACACTTCTCGGATCCGTCAGGAACTGGCTCAAGTCTTCACAGCAAAGCAAATGTCTGGTCTCGTGTTCGTCAGGTACATTAAGGACCCAATCATCTGACGATACATAGTGATATCAACCGTCTCAGATGAAGCATCACATAGAAGCTTCAGATTCGATGCCATAGGTGTGGCCATGGCCTTGCAATCCATCATCCCGGATCTCTTCAGGATATCTACTGCATACTTCCCTTGTCCAAGGAAGATTCCTTCTGCACTCTGCCACACCTCCATGCCAAAAACAAATAGTGCATCATCTCCAAGTTCTTCATCTCGAACTCGGTAGTAAGCTTCCGCTGCGTGTCGGCAATCAAACTATTTTCACCTATAACAAACAGGTTATCTGCATACAAAAGTAGTATCACTGGATTTCCTTCCTCAACCTTGTAGTAAAGGTTGGAATCCGCTTTACTCTTGGTAAAGCCTAAACTGGATAGAAAGCTGTCTATCCTACCATACGAAGTTCTGCACACATATCTGACTACACCATGCTGTCTTGAAATCCATCTGGTGTATCTTCTATTTCATCACTTTTATATTTCTCAATGCTGCCATCTGCAACATGCTTGATCTGATAGTTCCATATGGAAGTCATAACAAACTTCCCTTCAGGTCTTGGGACTACATCCCAAACATCATTCTTCATGATTGACGAATCATGGCATTCCATTTCTTCATCCCAGATCCTGGGAACTTCAATATCTTCAATAGATATCTTTGTTGCTGGAACAAATGTTGTAGTCCTTTTTGTAGGTGAAGATATACGGTCTTTCCTACAAAACAGGTTAAATTGCATGATTAGAAACATCTCATAATTTTCAGAACAAATTCTTACACATAAAGAAATATGTCATACAGTCATGCAATTATCTTAGCCAATGCTTCAATACAACATTTATCCATATCCCGTAACTTTCTAGATGCCTTCCAATCTCTACCAGAACATTGTTAAGAGTGTGCACAACTCCCAACATGTCAGCAAAGAGGTTTCATTCTAGATAAGTAGCAATGGAATGTTGTACAGTGCCATAGGCTACTTACCCATGTATATTAGTATATTGTTCATTAATGCAACTATTCTAATATGCATAATACATATCCTAAGTCTAGGAACATGAGCATATACATCATTGAACAATTTTATTTAAATAAACAAATATGCAAGAAATGACAATTCAAATACTTATCTTTGTTTGTTTGCTGGGTGGACTCCCTCTAAGTCTTTGCATCCTTGCAGGAGCTGCTGAAGTAGCTTCTTTTGCACCTTTCTGTTGTGAAATGTAGGGAGATGGTCAACTCCCTCTGAATATCTGCATCCTTGCATAAACCACTGGAGTGTACTCCCTCTTGATCTTTGCTTCCTGGATTACCTGTTCTTGAACTCATATTCATCCTTGGTCCCTATGCATGCTTATTAGTATCATGAATGTGTTATCCTTGTGATCTCATATAAAATCATACATTCATTAGTATACTATTAAAACACAATAATCTCAAGCATGTATAGTCATGATCATTTCAAACAGAAATAATAAGTATTAGCATTCAAGGTTTATGTAGGATTCTTATGGTTAATCAAATCATAAGAAGCATAACATGTCTGAACCTATAATTACTCAAACCTATGACTCTTTAGTTGAATCATCAATCAAGATAAGAGATATAAAATGCATAAAACCTGTGATTATTCAAACCTATACCATCATGATTCTTCTGGTTAGTCATATCATCAATTATGGTAAGAAACATAATATGCATACAATCATGATTATTCAAACCTGTGACTTCATGAATAATCATTATCAACAACAGTATAAGATCCTAACACAAGGTAAGATTCTATCTTGATATAGGAAAAACATACCTGGATTAACATGCTAGCTATTTATGTCTAACATACTCACATGATGTCTTCTTGTTCTTCTTCAATGACTTGTGCTAGTAACCTGTATATCTCATAGGTTAACTACTACAAAACCAAGTTATACATACCTCGTAAATGGATCTTCTATGAGATCCATGACAATGGATGAATCTTTGTCCTCATGTTATCATGATCATATGTTCTTGGACCAGAACATGATTTGTCTTTCTTGGTGTACCTTTCATGTTAGTAGACAACATAAACCTCATACAACACCATAATGCATTAGTACAATCATAAGTGTCAACACCCTAACCAATGAATATCTTCTATCATGCATTCATAATTTTGTTAAGGTGATACGACAAATCTAAAATCAAAATTGTACTAACCGTAATAACATGAAGACATACCATAAACTTAATCATGGAAAATATCGAAACATACCTCGATGAGTCATACCTGTTGAGATCGCTTGTAATCTTCTTATGTAAGGCCTTAGCCTCATCTCCCTCTGAAACAGGAACTTCTTCACTTATGTAGGTGACCAATCCATCTTCTTCTAGGATTAACCCAATCCTCTTGATTTGCAAGAACTGGCCCTGGAGCTGGATATGGGTTTGTCAGAGAAACCCCAAAAATTCAAACTTTGAATTTCAAACTTTCGAAGGGATAGAAATTTGCGCCTTGAAGAGCTGATCAAACTGGTATATTAAGAATTTGAAAACTGTAAAGTTTCACTCCTCAATTTTGCCTTTGAAACTTCCGGATTCACTGGACGTGACCCTGAACTGGGGTTTGATGAATCCCACTCTTCTACCCAATCAAAAGGTTTGATCCAAAGCTCTAAGCTTCTATTTTTCTGAGGAGCTTCCAGCCGTGGTCTCAGATTTCAAAAATTCCCATTTTTACAAAAGCCCTAATTTTCCACTTTCCTGATCAAAGTCCCGAACTAGGGTCTGATCAAGCCCGGCCTTCTGCCCAACCAAAAATTCTGATTTTGGTCTCTAAATTTTTATTTTGATGAGTAGCATTCAGCCGTGGTCTCCGATTACAAAAATTCCAACTTTCTCCAAAGCCCTAAATTCCAGAAGCCATGAATGAAGGTACTAAAAAATAATTCTGTTTTGACAGAAATATGTACTTGATTGTTTCTGGTGTAACTCCAAACTTTTCAATCCACAGGGTCTGAAAAAGTTTCCTGAGATAGCCTGACCTGTTAGCTTTCCATATTGACAGGTCTGACCTCAATTGGATGTTCTGAGAGAGAGTTATGCCAAGTGTCACAACATGACCTGTTTATGGGATAAAACAGTAGAGAGAACTTGTACGGTGTTCCACGTGTCATTGGTTCAACTTCGGACTCTGAAAAAGTTTTCTGAGATAGTACAGTCTGTGTACTACCTGTCATTTTTCACGAAATTTCATTTGGAGCTTCCTAGCCCAAGTTATGAACTTTTTCCCAAGGTCACCTGATTTTGACTAAGATCTGGAAGAGGCAGAAACCCTATATTGCACAGATCATAAATCACAAAGTACAATGAATTAGAGGTTGTCCTTTGGACACAAGGTACCTGGAGATCTTAGCTTCGGCCTGTAACAATTTCAGATCCGAAAACTTCGCCAAAACGGATTTATAGCGAAAGTGCTATGATGACTGGTTTTTGCTATATCAAGCCCTAGCATCGTAAGTGCAACAAGTGTCATACATGCCATATCATGCCTTCTTTCAGGCTAGCTCTGATACCATGTTAAATTTTCAGAATTTACTTCAATTTGATCTAGAATCTTAACTGAGAGAACAACATGTACAGCATATCTACAACATATCAATCATGGAGACAATAATGCAAGCACACAAGAGACACAAAGATTTACTTGGGGAAAACCATAAAGGTGAAAAACCCCAATAACTTCCTCAGAGATAGATAGAGCAATGATACAACCAACCAAGAGAGATAGCCATAACCTAGCAGCAGATCCTCCTCCTCCATAAGTGCGCCACTCCTCCTTGAGTGCATGTGTGAGAAGTGAGTGAGTAAATAGAGTGCCTCCCGCACTCTATTTATACTTGACTTGACTTACCTTTTTACCTAACTCATGTAGGCTCGAACTTAACCACATAACATAATGCTGAGTGGGCCGACCCCCAATAGGGTGGTCTAATAACCCTTTGACCCACATGGCCGACCCCCAATAGGGTGGTCTAATAACCCTTTGACCCACATGACTTATACAGGGCCGACCCCAAATAAGGTGGTCTAATAACCCATCAAGTATAAGTTACGACACTTACAATATAAATGACGACACTTCCTTATAGAGGAATAATACCATCTCTATAGGAATACAATATACATATATGTGAAATACATTCCGAAGTTACATATACATCAACATTTCTCTACACAGATCTGCTAGACAAGTCTTCTTCTCGAGATCATCGTCATCATCATCGTCACTGCTGCTGCTATATCAACCAATCATAGGATGTTCTATAAAGCCAGTCCTTTTTCATACTGGATGTAGGCCCACCACCTGCAGGTCTTTGTCATCACTGGCCATACTGTGGAATCCTCAGGACTTATTACGCGTGTCACAAAACCTTGAAAGAGCATCCCAGGCTATTACGAGCACATGGCTCTACCTATAGGATCTCCCAGGGCCGTATTATATGTGACCTCACCACAAAACCTTGCAAGAGCATCCCAGGCTGTTACGAGCACACAGCTCTACCTATAGGATCACCCAGGGACAGATTATATGTGGTCACCACAAAACCTCGCAAGAGCATCCCAGGTTGTTATGAGCACACAGCTCTACCTATAGGATCTCCCAGGGACATATTATATGTGGTCATGGCAAAACCTCGCAAGAGCATCCCAGGACTTATTACGGGCACACAGCCCAACCTATCGGATCTCCCAGGGACATATTATATGCCATAGGACAAAACCTCAAAAGAGCATCTACCAGATATCCCAGGGCCAGATTATATGCCATAGGAAAAACCTCGAAAGACTATCTGCAGATCTCCCAGGGCCAAATTATATGTCCTCCCAGAGCAAAACCTCGAAAGAGCATTTTCCAGATATCCCAGGGCCAAATTATATGCCATAGGAAAAACCTTGAAAGACTATTTGCAAATCTCCCAGGGACAATTTATATGCTCATCTGCACAACCTGATCCACGGCCATAGAGTATCAACCTGATGCTCACCATACATCATCCTAATGTACACATGATTATCCTGATCATCATCACTGCAACATCCTACTGCATGTCATCTGGAGCAACATCCTGAAGCTCGTCATCCATGATCATCCTGATCATTCAATGCATCTACTTGATGCATATCATCATACATGATCCACCTGATCATACAGTGTATCCACCTAATACAAATACAAATACATGATACATATCATCATACATTATCCACCTGATCATACAATGTATCCACCTGATACATATACAGATACATGGTCCAAGCATCCAACATGATGCATATACAAAATACATACAAATGATCCTACTGATCATATCCAGCATCCAACATGATGCGTACATACATATACATATAAATGATCAAACTGATCATATCCAACATCCAACATGATGCATACATACATATACATATAAATGATCCAACTAATCATATCCAACATAAACCAGAACATCATCCTGATGCTCATCATCCAATGCTTACATCCACAGCCATGTGAAGGATCCTCCTTCCAACATGCTTGGAATGGCTTCAGCAAATGTGTCCATCACTTCTTCCTCGAAGTGTCATCAATCTGAACAACACCAAGCCTCTCTCTGAAGTACTCGAACTTCACCCTAGCTAGTGGCTTCGTCAGCACATCTGCAATCTGCTCATCCGTCACAACATACAGGAGCTTCACAGCTCCTTTCTGCACCATATCCCTGATATAGTGATATTTGATCTCTATGTGTTTCGACCTGTAATGAAACACTGGGTTCTCAGACAGCTTCACACAACTCTGGTTATCACAGAAGATACCAGTAGCATCCAACGGGAGATCAAATAAGTTAGACAGTAGCTTCCATAGCCATACTGCCTCACAACTAGCTGAACAAGCTGCAGCATACTCTGTCTCAGCTGTACTTAGTGCTACGCAGGACTGCTTCCTTCTAAACCAAGAGATCACACCTGATCCCATACTGAAGCAACACTGCCAGCCCAATCTGAATCAAGATAACCATGCAGGTTAAACTTTTGATTTGCTTCATACTTGAGCCCATAATCCACTGTACCCTTCAGGTACCTCAGAACATGCTTTACAACAACCAGGTGAACACTCCTCGGATCCATTAGGAACTGGCTCAATGTGTTCATAGCAAAGCAAATATCTGGTCTCGTGTTCGTTAGGTACATCAAGGACCTAGTCATCTGACAATACATAGAGACATCAACCGGCTCAGATGAAGCATCACATAGAAGCTTCAGATTCGATGCCATAGGTGTGGCCATGGCCTTGCAATCCATCATCCCGAATCTCTTCAGGATATCTACTGTGTACTTCCCTTGACCAAGGAAGATCCAACCTGCACTCTGCCACACCTCCATACCTAGGAAATAGTGCATCATTCTCAAATCTTTCATATCAAACTCAGCAGCAAGCTTCCTCTTAGTATCTGCAATCAAGTTATGGGAGCTTGCTACAAGCCATACAAGGCTTTCTTCAATCTGCACACATGTGACTCCCTGTCAGGTCTTGGGACTGCATCCCAAACATCTTCTTCATGATCGACGGATCATGGTATTCCATTTCTTCATCTTAGATCCTGGGAACTTCAATATCTTCAATATATATCTTTGTTGCTGGAACAAATGTTGTAGTCCTTTTGTAGGTGAAGATATACAGTCTTCCTACAAAACAAGTTAAATTGCATGATTAGAAACATCTCATAATTTTCAAAAAAAATTCTTTACACATAAAGAAATATGTCATGCAGTCATGCAGTTATCTTAGCCAATTCTTCAATACAACATTTATCCATGTTCCACAACTTTCTAGATGCCTTCCAGTCTCTACCAGAACATTGTTAAGAGTTTGCACTACTCCCAACATGTCAGCAAAGAGGTTTCAATCTAGATAAGTAGCACTGGAATGTTGTACAGTGCCATAGGCCACTTACCCATCACATGCATATTAGTAGTATACTGTTCATTAATGCAATCATTCTAATATACACAGTACATCTCCTAAGTCTAGGAACATAAGCGTAATATTATTTAAACAAACAAAATAGGCAAGAAATGATAATAGAAATACTTATCTTTGTTTGTTTGTTGGGTGGACTCCCTTTGAGTCTTTGCTTCCTGGCAGGAGCTACTGAAGTAGCTTCTTCTACACCTTTCTGTGTGGAATGTAGGAAGATGGTCAACTCCCTCTGAAAATCTGCATCCTTGCAGGAGCTGCTAGAGTGTGCTCCCTCTTGATTTTTGTTTCCTAGATTACCTGTCCTTGAACTTATATTCATCCTTGCTGACATCAATCTTCTTGAAACCTGGAAAGTATATTCTATAAGCCTTTGAGCTTTCACTGTAACCCACAAAGATACCCTTCTTTCTTGAAGGATCTAGTTTAGTCCTCTTTTCCTTTGGGACATGAGTGTATACTGGACAACCAAATATTATGAGATGGCTGACTTCGGGTTTCTTACTAGAAAAGACCTCTTCTGGTGTCTTGTTGTCCAATATCTTGTGGGGTGTTCTGTTCTGCACATATACAGCTGTTCTAGCTGCCTCTACCCATAGATGCATAGGTAGATCCTGGTCATGCAGCATTGCCCTTGCTGCTTCCATGATTGTTCTGTTCTTCCTTTCTGCAACTCCATTCTGTTGAGGATTATAAGGAGCAGTCAACTCCCTCTTAATCCCTGAATCACTACAAAGCTTCTTGAAGCCACCTAAGGTGAATTCTCCACCATTGTCGGATCTGAATGTTTTGATCTTCTTGTCAGTTTGATTCTCCATCAAGGTTTTGAACTCCTTGAACTTATCAAGCACCTCATCTTTATTCTTCAAGAAGTATACCAAAGTCTTCCTGGAGAAGTCATCAATAAATGAGACATAATAAACATACCCACTCAGAGAACTGGATGACATAGGACCACATACATCTGAGTGGACGATTTCCAGGATATCTTTTGCCTTGCTTTCACTGCTTGGGAAATCCTTCTTAATGTTGTTACCTTTTGCACATCCTTTGCAAACACCTTCATGTTTGGTCTTGATTTCAGGAAGACCTTCTACAACCTTGCTTGCAATTGGAAGTGCCCTATAGTGCATATGAGCAAGTCTTCTATGCCAAAGTTCACTTGACTCCATGGATTCATGTATCATGGCATGTTCAGGTTGACCCTTCAATTTATGCAAACCTCCCTCTTGCTCTCCAATCACTACTGCATCATTGATTGTTTTACCCTTTGGCCACATTAGGACTTGGCCATCCACAAATGCAACCCTCATAACTTTTGCATCCAATGCAGAGATGGAGATTAAGTTCTTCTTGAGCCTAGGTACATAAAGGACTTCTTTCATCTTCAAAGATTTTCCAGAATCTAGGTTGTAGTAGGCTTCACCACTTCCTTTGATTGGGTATTGATAATCATCCCCAAGTTTAACCTTATGGGGTGATTCATGTTCAGATAGATTCAAAAAAGATTCCTTAAACCCAGTCATGTGTTTGGAAGCCCCACTATCAATCAACCAATCATTACAACCATGGGAGATAGTACCTGTGAGAGTAGAGATTAGAACATACTCTTCTTCACTTGATGAGTCATCATCACTTTCTGCCCTAGCCTTCTTCTTTAGAGGTTCATCATCCTCGGCAACATGAGCATGGAACTTTCTTTTGCTTCCCTTCTTCTTCTTGATGAAGTTGTTGTTATTATCCCTTTTGTTCTTGGGACAATCTGAAGCAAAGTGACCCTTCTCATTGCATGTGAAGCATCTTAGATCCTCCTTATTCTTTTGATAGGATATTTTGTAGCGAGAGTGCTCCTTCTTGGGCTTGCTTCTTTTGGTGTGAGTTGCAAGAGCTTGATCTTCACCTCCCATCTTTTCCTCACAAGCTACAAGTCTAGCTTCTTCTTGAGAGCATTCCTCCCATAGTTTACTGAAAGAGATCAATTTATTTCTTGCACAGATTCCTTGAATAAAGGAGTCCCATGACCTAGGTAGGCCATTCAAAGTGGTCATAACAACTTCACCATTGTCCACTACTTCATCCACAGCTTCAAGTTGCTCCTTGATCTGAGAGACCTTGGAGAAGTAAGATTGAATGGTTTCTCCATTCAACATCTTGACCCCTTTCAATTAGTTCCGCAGGGTCATCTTCCGATTTATGTTCTTCCCTTCAAATCTCTTGGTCAAAGAGTCAAACATCTCCTTGGGTGTCTTTAGAGAAGACACATGGGGTATGAGATGGTCTTTGATAGAATCAGCAATGATTCTCTTTGCCTTGAACAAGTTCTTCTTATGCAATACCTTGGCCTCTTCATCCTCTGGGATAGGGATGTCTTCTTTTATATATGAGTCCAACTCTTTCTCTTCCAGGATTAACCCAATCCTATACTTCCAAGCTCGGAAAGTTATCAGCCCCTTCAAGCTTATCCTCAAGATTGGTGTGGTGAGAAATCTTAAAGATTACTTCAAATGGAAATAGAAAAGATTTAGGTCTTACCACTTGAAATGCTGAAAAGTGGATCTGGCCCCGGATTAGGGTTTGTCGAAAAAACCCTAAAAATTCAAAATGTGAATTTCAAATTTTTGAAATGATAGAAAGATGCGCCTTGATGAGCTGATCAGCTTGGTGCATTCATAATTTGAGATCAGCAAAGCTTTACCCTTTAGATTTTTCCTTTTGTCCTCCCGGGTTCACCAGGGAGAGCCCTGAATTAGGGTTTGAGTTTCCCAGAGATCTACCCAGCCAAAAATCTCGATCCAAAGCTCTAAACTTTGATTTTTGCAAGGCGCTTCAGGAGGTGTCTTCAGATTTCAGAAATTCCTATTTTTGTGGAAACCCTAATTTTTAGGGCCAAATCTGAAAATGCTTAGAATTGAATTCTGATTGGACAGATAGATTCTCCTTTATTAGTAGAGTCAATCTACTATACTGCTTTTCCAAAATCTATGGAGAGAAACCCAATAAACAAGAAACTCAAGTTTCCATCACTGCAAAATGTCTTCTTCTCAAGTTAGCTCTAATACCATGTTAAATTTTGAGCATTAATTCACAATATTCTAGGATCTTCATTGAGAGAATAACATATACAGTATATCAATGCATGACAATCACAATAAGCATCACAAGCATCACAAGAATCAAAAGCATGAGAGACAAGAGACACAGAGTTTCCATGGGGAAAACCCTAAGGTGAAAAACCCCACAACTTCCTCAGAGATAGAGAGAGCAATGGCTCAACCAAATTACAACCAAAATACACTGAGATAGTCTCCTAGTAGCATATGATCCTCCTCCTCACTAGTGCGCCACTTTCTGAGTGAGAGAGATATGACTTTCTGAATGATCTAAATAGAGATCACCTGATCTCTATTTATACTAACCTGTTTTCCCAATGACCTTATGGGGCCAACTTGTCTAGCTAGGGACATCCACATTATAATATATATATTTCAGGGCCGACCCCACACATGGTGGTCTAATAACCCATCGGCAAGTACACACACTTGCGACACTTGTCAATCCACATGACGACACTTCCTTATAGAGGAATAACACATCTCTAATAAGGGTACAATAAATATATGTGAAATACATTTTGAAGTTACATATACATCAACATCATTGTGGGTGGGGATTTAAATTTCACTAGAATTGCTCAGGAAATTTGGGGACAGAATGCTAAGTGGATGTTTTGGCTAATTTCTTTTCTAAGTTCCTAATTAACAATGAGTTGATTGATGTCTGCACATGTGTCTTTACTCTTGCTTGGTCCAATGGTAGAAGTGGACATGATGGCATTCACAAAAGATTAGATAAATTTCTGGTTAAAGCTTCATTTTTGGAGTTGTGAAATCAGTATAGATCTTGGGTTGGCGAGATAAAGATATCGGATCACTGGCCTGTCTTCTTGCAATTAGATGACTGTACATTTCAGCATAATTACCCATTCAAATTTGACTGTTCTTGGTTGTCTAATGAAGAATTTGTTAAATTTGTCAAGGATGTTTGGTTAAATTCAAATGATACAGATGATTTAAATCCAGTGAATCGTTTCTGTTCAAAGTTAAAGGCACTGAAAGGGAACGTAACTAATTGGATACATCAAAGGAAACAGCTAGATCGACAGGTTTTGATGGATGTGGAAACACAATTACAGATTCTTTATTCACATAATTTGGAGACTCCATTTGATAGTAATGGTTTTCAGCTACTTAAGAAGTTAGAAGCTGAAAAAAAGTTTATATTTGAAAGAGGAGAAGGAGTGGCGCCTGAAGAGTTGGGCAGTATGGGTAAATTTCGGTGACAAGAATACAAGATTTTTTCATACCTTTGCTTCAACTAGGAGAAACAACAATACTATTTGGCAAATGTCTAACATGGAGGGGAGGGTGTTTACTAGTGAGAAGGAACTCCAGACGTTGGAAAAGAAATACTTCTGTAATATCTACTCTGATGATAAACGCTGTGAGTTGTTATCACAACTTCAGGTGGCTAGAATTTACCCTAAATTTTTTGAAGATGAGGAGGCTATGGAGCCATGTAGGGATGTCACCTTGGAGGAAGTGGAAAGGACTCTGAAATTATTTGCAAAAGAGATAAGTCCTGGGCCAGATGGCTGGACTGTTGAGCTGTTTCTGTAGTTTTTTGATATTATGGGAGATGATATATTGTAGATGGTGGAGTATACTAGAAAATAGGGTTATATCTCAGGTGCATTAAATTCTACTTTCATCACTCTCATTCCAAAAGTCAATGATCCTAAGACATTCGGTGACTTCAGTCCTATTGCTTTATGCAATATGGCATATAAGATTATTTCAAAGATTATTGTTGAGCACCTCAAGCCTATTTTTTCTAAATATATTTCACTTGAATAGTTTGGATTCTTACAAGATCGACAAATCCATGATGCTATTGGTATTACACAGGAAGTTCTTCATACTATTAAGTGCAAGAAACATAAAGCAATCTTACTTAAAATGGAATTAGAGAAGGCATATGACCGAGTCAGTTGGGATTTTCTTAGAATTGTATTGATACAAATTGGTGTTCCAGCTCATGCTATTAATTGGATCATGGCCTGTGTGAACAATATGAGTATTGTTGTTCTTGTCAATGGTGCTCCTACATCTTTTTTTAGCTGCTCCAGGGGCATTCGACGGGGCTGTTCTTTGTGTCCTCTCTTGTTTCTTTTGGTGATTGAAGGGTTAAGCAGATTGATCATACAGGCTAAACATGAAGGTAAGATAAAAGGTTTGAAAATATCCAAGGACTTATATATCACACATGTGTTATTTGTGGATGATGTATTAATTGTTGGTGGTGATTCAATGGAAGAATGGCGGGTGTATAAGGGTATTATTGAAATTTTTTGTAAAGCTTCTCGTATGTGGGTCAGCCTACGTAAGTCTTGTCTATATGAGCATCTGATTGAGGAGGACAGTTTGTTGGATATCCAAACTCTGTTTCCATTGTAGTGTTGTAGGATCATTGAGGGCTTTACCTATCTTGGCTTTCATCTCAAGCCGAATGGATATCTTTTTAAAGATTGGAAGTGGTTAATAAAAAAGTTTGAATCGAGGATTTCTCATTGGACGTATTGTTTGATGTCTATTGGGGGAAAACTCACCTTGGTTAAATCGGTACTTATTGGTACTTTGGTTGACTGGTTCTCATTACTTCCAGTACCTCGTTCAGTGATTAACTCTTTAAGAATACTTCTTTTCAATTTTTTATGGACTCGTGGTTTGAAGAAATCTAGTCTGTCTATGGCTGGTTGGGAAAGGATTTCATTATCTTTCATTTCTGGGGGTTGGGGGATATTGGACTTATCTGTTTTTAGTGAATCACTTCAGTTAAAAAGATTTTTGCGGGCTATAACTGGTATTTCTCTATGGTCTAATGTTTTACATCAGAAATATATTAATTCCAAGACATCCCATTGGTTGCGGAAGCCACAGAAACTGGTGCGGGGGGTCTCTCCTATTTGGAATGGCTTTTTGAAAGTATATTGTTGGATTGCTTCAGAATTGTGCTGGAAAGTTGGGAAAGGGAGTGAAATGGCCATTGGTGTTGATCCCATTCTGGGATTAAAAGGAGCATACAAATTTTCTGTTGATTTATTATATATATTGAAGGGAGTTGGGCCGATCACTCTGAATTCTATTGTTAAAAATTGCCAGGTTGGATACTGGTATAACACTATAGATCTACACCTTCCTCGTAATGTTGCCAGCGAATGGGACACATATCTGCTTTCATTAAATGATGTTGGGGTCCATATTTTCCCTGTTGAGGATGAGGTGGTCTGGGCTGGGAATGAGGCCATAGGCAAGGTGACGACGAGTACTGCTTACAGGCATATCATCAAATGCAGATGTATTTTTCCCAACCACTGGTGGTACAAGGTACTTTGGCATTGGTATATTCCACTTAAACTTAAGTGTTTTATTTGGTTTGTGCTACAGGATAGGTTAAAAACATGGGATAACCTTGCTATTATTGGATGGATGGGTCCTAGTCATTGTATTCTATGTAGCTGCTATTCTGAGTCTGTATTTCATCTCTTTTTGAAATGTTTTTTCGTACGAAGCCTGTGGGAGAAATTTTATAACATTTTTGGTATTACTGTGTATTGGGGGGGGTAGCAGTGTGGAATCCTCTCTGTATTTATGGATTAAGAATTGCAAAATACATTCCACCTTACCTACCTTTGTTTGCTGGTCTGTGTGGTGGACAAGAAACAAAGCTACTTTTGAAGATATCCCTCCTAGTTTGGATTGTGCTTTTAATTAAGCATTGTGTCAATATCTAAAATTTTAGAATGTTCAAGAACTTCCTGCTAGGTGCAATATAGGGAATTTCCACCTTATTGTTAATTATCCTGCATTGTTATTTGATGGAGCAGCCAATATGGGAAACTGTGGTGCGGGGGGGGGGGGGGGGGGTAATCTTTATTAGTCCGGATCACTATTTTGTTCTCTGGATCACTATTTTACTCTCTGTCTGAAATGTGGCAAAGGAACGAACATGAAGGAAGAACTTATGACATTATGGTGCGTCTCTCGGGTGGCAAACCTCTTTGGTCTTGGGAAGGTGAAGATCTTTGGTGATTCTAAAGTCACTATCAAATGGGCAAGGGGAGAATACGATCTGAAGGTACTGAATTTGGTCTACTGGTGCAACAGAATTAAGTATGAACTTAGTACTTTCAGCTCCTTGACTTTGGAACATATATACAAAGAATTCAATTCTCAGGCTGACTAGTGGTCTAAAATGGCATTGGAAGGAGAGGATGGATACTTGCACTGGGATGAGTTCTTGGAAAATCAGCTGATAGACTCTGGCACTATATATTTTTTGGATTAGAGTCCCTTGGTACTCTATTTTTTGGTATATGGATGTTGTAATATTTTGATTTTTGTATATTTTTGGGGGGATGACTCCGAACTTTAAGTTTGAGGGAGTTTCTAGGAAAGACAGATATTGTATGGTTATATCATGTACTATTTAATTCATTATTGAATAACAATAGTATGCTTTTTTTCAAAAAAAAATACATAAAAATAAAAAAAAATTATATTACTTCAATACATATTACAACATCTTCAAAATCTACATAACATTACTACACTACTATAATAATAAATACAATAGAAATAAAAATAAAAATAAAATCTTTTATACTACCTCAATACATATTACATATTACAAGTTTAATAAATTTTAGAAGTTTTATAAATTTTTCACATCTTCAAAATCTACTTGGAAAAAAAGCTTGATTCTTCTTAGAAAATTATTGAAAATATATACAAACTAAATAATAACTTAATTATAATTGTTTTTATTTGATTTTCAATAAACAAAAATTGTAAATAATTATTAAAATTAAAAATTGTAAATTATAAAATAATTATAAAGTAGTAATGTTTATTTTAATATTTGTTTTACTTTAGTTATATAAAATGATGATTAAAAAATTATTAAATAAATTTCCAAGTGATCATATACAATATTTTTATTTTTTTAATAAGTATTCGTTATATGACTTGAATATAGTATATATATATAGTATATAGAGCACAAACACTTCATTGCCTAGCAAAATATGAGTATTTCATATCTTTAAGCTAAATGATCATTCTCATCATTTCAACCTTTCATAATTAAAATGTTCACACTAGAATTAAATTGTATTAATACATAAATATCACCTATATGTGTGACCACATCTCTATCATATTGAAATGCAATCCCAATAAATTTAAGATAATTTAATAAATTACATTAGCAACTATATATACACGTGAGACAATTTAATAAAGAAACCATGTAAAACATTCTATGACACATATTATAATAAGGAAATGTATTCAAGTATTTATTTAAATATCATGGATATTATGTACATTTAATTCAATTTGTGAGTTTTCAATTTTATATAATAAATATGATGTTTCTTAAACTTAATGACATGTAATCTCAAAACATTATTGTGAATTTTTTTTCTTTACAAAGTTATAATTAATATTATCTATATTATAGAATGATTATAGTAGCTAGTTTAACTTGTAATGGTAAGAGATTTAGTTCAATGAAGTGTAAATTGATATTAAACTATAATTATTATTTGTATTACTTTCTTGTTTCTAAACTATGCATAAATAATACATTTTACAAATTTTAAAAGTTTTATAACTATTTTAATTTTAATTTTGACTTATATACCATAATTAAATTAAAACATTTCTAAATTATTAAATTAAACTATTTTTAAAAATAATTATAAGGAGCTTTATAACTAATTTCACTTGTTTAAAATATTCATTAAAGTTTACTTTCAATTTAATTAATAAAATAAAATTATATATATATTATTAAATATATCAAATCCATAGATATGCTTTTAAATATATTATAATACATATGCCATCATATGGTTGTCAGATCGTACTATTCATGGGCAGCTCGATTAAACCACCGATTTGTTAAACTGCAATGGATTGGATTAAACAGCGGTTCAAGGTGCCCATTGATATATCCTTAATAAAACTTGTATTAATATTAATCCCACCCGGCCCCCAAAGTCGAAATAAATAAGTCTATGAACATAACAAGATCAAGCGACTTCAATTACTCATCGTGCATTATACAATAATCATGCATCATGCCAGTCTTTTCAATTACTCTAAGTTGATAGCTTCATATTATCATTATGGGTTAACAATATTTAACTTGTTGTAGGTCATTTAGTATAGTTGTAGCAAGTTTGTTGATGGTTGGATCTCAAGCAGCAGTAATTGTATTAAATGATCTATAGCAAGCTGAATATTGTTCCCCAATCTCATGCTTTAAAAAATGGCAAAAAATAAACTGATTAAGTCATTTAAAATTGATTTTGAATTGATAGACAGGTTCTATATTGGAAACTGACTTGTGTTCTGCAAGCAAAAAGTAAGTGGGCCTAGTAAGACTATAATCCAGAGAGACGGGGTAACTATGATCTGATACAGGGTCAAAGCCACAATTTTCTATGTTGAAGGGTCCATATCGAAAGCTTTCTCTAAGGCCTCTATAGGATGCTGTGCTGGAACTTATTTTGGGAGGAGCCACTGGTACTGGGACAGCAGGGTAAGCATATCCGCCAGTACCTAGACCAGCATAAGTACCAGTACCAGTTTGAGCACACGTTGAGTTGATAGGTTCATTAACAAAAGAAGTAAGTAGATAGTTTCATTAACCAAAAAAAGGTACAACAGAGAGTTCATTCAAACTCCATGTGCGTGCAGCCTGGCTTTAAGTTACAATGACGTCTATAAAGAGACTTCTTAATGACTGTAAGTTGTACTGTTTTTTACTAAATGGATATTTAAATAATATATGGGTACGTTTTTTACCAAATTATAGTAAAGCAGATGATAGTGCTGTAAAATATTTTAACTATGATTTTCGAGTCGTACTGTTTTTTACTAGATAGATATTTAAAATAAGGTATATGCGGTGCTCACTGGGTACGTTTTTTACCAAATTATAGTAAAGTAGATGCTAGTGCTGTAAAATATTCTAACTATGATTTTCGAGTCGTTTATATGAAATTGAAACAGACCGCAAATGCTAATATTGCTTAACCTAGTTACTATGATTTTTCGAAATCAGTCAATTAACAGACAGACAAATCCCTTATGGAGGAAATAGTTTCAGTATGGAAATTGTACATGTGACGAACACTATAAAAGCATAAATTTTTCTTGTCAAATTAACCGGCTTTTGGATGCTTAGCACCACACAATTATCACAAACAGACATAGTACATTATCACAAAAGCCAATCATATCACTACGGTACCCTTCCTCCTCGTAAATAGTGTTGAATAAGCACTCCGCAGCATTTGATATTGCTGGGGTAGAAATATGAACAATTGGATTGATCGCAAATGCAATTATCCATATTCTGGTAACAATGCTGGGCTGATGGAGGGGATAATTTTATTTTAAGGAGATATTTATTTCTTTAATATCAAGATTAGTACAAAACATACTGAAAATTAAATAGATCATGCACTTCTACTCCACTTGAAAGAAAAACAAACCAAATGTGAAAGCCCGATTGGAATAGTAGCCGCCGTTGCGGAGCCACTAATGTATTCGTAGTGGTGAGGTAGGACGAGAATCCATGGTGCTTCTCATACGACCCATCCAGACCTTCACCATTCCGTCAAGGCTTCCACTGTAAGCGATAAACGAATTCACGTGGAAATCCATGATAGTCGCGGCTATGCATTTCACAGGAGCGCTGTGCCCCTCCATCACTGCAATGCAACATATTCCCGTGCCGCTCGCTTCCCTTTTCCAAACACGAATCGTTGAATCAGCGGAGCCACTCAACAGCATATCGCGAACAGTCTCCAGACAGAGCACGGAGTGAAGGTGGCCGCGAAGGAAACCGGAGTGATGAAATATTCGGTCGGAGAATTGGTCTTCCTCCCAATAATGAATATATCCATCGTAACAACCCGCGTACAGAACGGGCGAGCCAACCGGGCCGAGGCAGAGTGCTTTCACGGGCGATAGTTGCATGTTCAGAGTCACCATTCGCTCGTGCTTAGGTTGGGCACTACGCTGCCGCCTCCATACCTTCACCATGTTGTCATCGGATCCGGTGAAGAGAAGCCCGTCGTGTCGCACGACGACGGCCGTGACAGCCTCGGTGTGGGCTTCGATAGTCTCAACGCACTTGGACTCCGACACTTTCCACACCTTCACAGTCTTATCCGACGATGCCGAGTACATCAAATCGTCGTTTACATCGTACGCAAGGCAGGTCACGGTTCCCGAGTGTTTCACCCTGCCGGTGCCGTGGTCGTTTACCAAGGGCCTGATAAAATTGCGAAACATGTTCAACTTGGGGAGCGTGGCCACGCGGATATGGACGTTGGGATTCGAGCTCGAGCGCCGCCAGACGCGTATCTTATTGTCCCCATTAGCGCTCAAAATTTGATCGCCAGCAACGAGCAGAGCCTTGACGTTGCCTGACCCGGACTTGAGACAACTATGTTGTGCGAAATCCGGGTGTCTCCATACCCTTATGCTTTTGCTGTCAGAGCCCGTGTACAGTTGGCCGTCTGGCGCAACCGCTATTGAATATATTTGCCCGCCCGGCTTGAGCATCGCAGCAACGCATCTAACAGAAGGACGGACTTCGGGGAAGTTGAAGGGCAGCAGCGTCCAGGGAGACGTAGCGTAATAGTTAGGAGAGGCTGTGCTGAAGCGCCCCGGGGAGACGCTGCGATCGGATGGAGACGGGGAATGCATTGGATTGATGTAGTCGGGATTAATCATTTCCCAATCTTCGTTGCTCTTTTCCTTCCCTCGGCCTCTCAGACTCATCATCATCAACTTCAATTCGATTTAGCTCCATCTTCTCTTCTCTTTCTCTTCTTTTATAATTAGGAGCCTTCCTTTCACCCGACATACGTAGTACACCTCAGGCAATATTAAAGGTAGTCGCCCTCTTTTTTTTTCAGAGAAAAAAGGAAGTCACCCTGCATTATAACGCGGATGCTAAATTTTTGAACACACGCGGTTTATACTCCGTACGAAGTTGATTTGAATTGTGAAATAAAAAAAAATTTGAACACACCCAGTTTTACTTTATACTCCGTATTCGGTGATGACAACGTGGGTATGGGACAGAAGAATTTAACATCCTCTCCCACTGTCCCACCCACTTAAAAGGGTCTTAAAAACCATTAACGAGATACGACTGCATCACTATAACAGGACCGTGGATGCGCTGTAATTAGGCAACACAAAGCTGTCTCGCACATTCAGAGGTTCTTCCCGGACCGCTACTAAATCCCGCGAACACTATTTACCCTGCGTGCGGTGGGTGTGTGTCTGCCGTCGCTTTAGATACAATGGAGACAACTCCCTGCAGCGTTGAACGCTGCTGCAGGATGAGTACTAGTAGTGCTTTAGATACAATGGAAAGCAGGATGAATAGTGCTGGCCATTAAATTCATGTCTTTTTGAAATTTTAATTTTTCTTATTTAAGTTATTAAAAGGTTAAATTTTAATTTTTCTTAAAAGGTTAAATTTTGATTTTTCTGATTTAAGTTATTAAAAGGTTGAATTTACGTTTTTAACTAAATATTCTTTAATTTTAATGTGAAATGGTATAATATATTTCTGTGTTTTTTAACTGTAAATTGAAATAGTATCATAATATAATTTATTAGTCTTTACAATAGGTATAGAGTATTTTTTTTTCCAACAGAAAAAAATCATACCATTGTTATTCATAACTGAATCAAAGGGTAAATGAGTTACTTCAGTTTCAGATTTATCATGTGGTCATCTCTGCCCAATGAAACATGAAACCAAAAGTTTGAAAACAAAATTTTTCTGGTGGTCATCATTAAGGAAGCCAGGCAGATCACAAGATGCAAAAAATATAAAAATCGTCTAGCTCATGATTACAATCATATTGCTTAATAGATAAAACAGATATTTACTCAAAACAATTCATGCAACCAAAACTCTGAATTGAAGAGTTCATAATCTCCTCCTAATATAAGATACCACCATCTCCCTCCAAAGCCTGCTTTGATAATTTATCTACCGTCGAATTGTGTTGCCGGTAAATATGCTCAAAGGATAAATTCCGGAACAGTTTGATGAGATTCCTGATCCTTATACACCAGTGAGAGAGCACTAGCACCTTTAGATTATAGGCACCCTGTGCCCATTTTATAGTGACTCGAGAATCCCCGAATATTTTCAAATCATCTATGCCAAAAATATATGCAACTTTTAGGACACACCATAATGCAATAAGTTCATCTTTCATGTTGGATCCACTCCCAGAGTTCATCTTCAATGCATAGTGATGTGATTCATTTATAAATATTGCACCTCCAAATCCACAAACTCCATTTTTTGCTGCTCCATCGAAGAAAAGTACTGGACAGTTGAAAATAGGATAAAATGTTCCAATCCATTTTATCATCACTAGCTTTTTTCCTTTGAATATAGAATTATAAAGTGTGATAATTTGATATGATAATACGATTTTCCCCATTCTGTGCCAAAGGCTCCAACCCTTCAAAGACATACTTATTCCTAATATGCCAAATGATCCATGATATAAACAGTGGCAGAATAGGATGAATTCTACAGTTCCTATACCAATGTAAAAAAACAATCTCAAAGGACTCCACTCCCCAGTCCATCTGAATATTCAGACCTGCACAAACCTTTGACCATATCTCTCGGGTGAAACAACAGTTTACAAGAATATGTTTTGTAGATTCACCATCAATTTTGCATAAAGGACATCTATTTGGGCCATTCCACCCCATTCTTAATAAGTCATCCCAAGTTTTCAATTTTCCCATAAGAGCAAACCATCCAAAACATTTGAACTTGACAGGTACCTTCCAACTCCACAGCTTCTTGAACGACCAATGTTGAGGATGATAAAATCTAGAATTTATAATATAATTATAAGTTGATTTAGCAGTTACCTCACCTGTGACAAGGTTACCTACCCATTTTAAAACATCAGCTTGTTGAGACAATCTACATCCGATTGAGTCCAGTCGAGAGAAATAATGGTTCCATTCTCTCTCAAAACAGCCATGAAGGCCCAGATCTGCTCCTCTTATCCAATAAGATGTACTGTTCAAAGATACATAATTCCTCATTCGATCTAGGGTCATAAAATCTCTGTCCCTGAGATACTCCAGAATTTCAGCCGAGAGCGTGAAATCCTCATCCAGAACGAGGATCGGGTCTACTACACATTTACTTGTTGGCCCGATCCAACTTGCCAAGATAGTTCATTGCATATTAAGTTGAGAACATTCAAGAAACCTTTCCATATTGCCAAGGAACTCCTTATCCTCAATACTGGATTTTTTAACCATGTGACTATATCCTGTTTAATATACTTGACTTTTAATACTTTTCACCATAAGGAAGATCCAAACAGTCCCCTCCAGAGACTCTTAAGGCGCAAAGCTTTACCAAAGACTTCCAAGTTTTTTAGTCCCCAACCACCGGATTTTTCTGGAGAAGTGATGGCTTCCCATTTTTCCATAATTAAACCTTTTCGATTCAGACCACCAATCCACAGGAAATTTGAGCACAATCTTCTCATGCTCTGCAGAATCGAACTAGGAACTTTAAATAATGACAGCCAATAAACCAGGATGCTAGTTAAAATATCTTTAACTAGAATAAGCCGACCTCCAATAGATAGTAGTCTATTTGTCCAACTCTTAACTCTATTCTCCATTTTCCTGAAAAGCCAATACCAATCTTTAACTCTGTAATTGTTTGGCTTTAAGAAATATCCCAGGTATTGAAAACCATCCTCTAATTTCTGAATCTTATATGGTAGGATGTTTTGCAAACATGCAATTTGTGTATCATCCAAGTTTTGCTGAAACATGATAGACTTCCTGTCATTGAATTTCATACCTGATGCGCAACAAAAGAAAGAAATATGGTCTCTAACGCATCTCCATTCACCATTGGAATTAGAACCAGCAAGAAAGACATCATCAACAAATAAAAGGTGAGAGACAGATAGCTCTTTTGTGAGTTTTATCCCCTTTATCAAACCCTCATATTTTGCTTTGAGAAGAAGTCTGCTAAACCCATCAATTACCAAAACAAACAGAAGTGGAGACAGGGGGCAACCCTACCTAATCCCCCTAGTGCATTTAAAGAAGCTTGTGGGCACACCATTAACAAGTGCTACAATATTTGTAGATGTAACACACGCTATAATCCAATTCAACATCATAGGGTACACCCCAATTTGAATTAGAATGATTCTGAGATAGCTCCAATCTACCCGGTCATATGCCTTTTCCAGGTCCATTTTGAGAAAAACAACCTTGGACTTCCGAACTTTAACAGAGTGAATTATCTCTTGAGTAATGCCAACTGCATCCAGAATTTGCCTGTCATGAAGAAACTTGAACTGTGATGTTGAGAAAACTTTTGACAATCCTAGCTTGATTCTTACTGCTATAATTTTTGAGATAAGCTTATAAATCAAATTGCATAAAGCAATAGTTCTATATTCCCCCCAAAAAGAAGGTTTACTGCATTTAGAAATTAGAGTCAGGAATGTTGAGTTCAAAGCACCAGATATAAACCCATTGGTTCTAGAAAATTCCACCATAGCCAGAATTTCTTCACCCATTATATCAAAAAAGTGAATGAACAATTCCACTATCCAGCCATCCGGCCCAGGACTCTTTTCTTTTGCAAACAGTTTCAGAGATGTTTCAATTTCTTTTAATGTAATAGGTCGATCCAAATCTAGTGCTTCTTGAGGGCTATAAAAGGCAGGAAAAAGACGAGCAACCTCCAATTGCTTTAACAGGTCGCCATCACCAAGATACTTGAAAATGTTACTAAAGAAATTAATTGCTTCAGCCCAAATTTGATCTTGATCACTAATACAAATCCCATCATCTCCCTTCAGATCCCAAATAGCCTTTTTATTCCTTAGATGGGAAGCAAAGGCATGAAAGTACTTTGAGTTTTTATCCCCTAGCTCCAGCCAGAGTGCCCGGCTCTTAAGCCTCCATTCGGCTTCCTCATGTTTTAAAATGGATTCCCTCTTCTCATTTAGTGATTTGAGTAATGTCTGCTCCTCCTCATCATCTAGACATTCAAACTTCCTGAGGTAAATATTTTGGATTAAATGCTCTGTAGGTCAACATATTCCTGGAGATCCTTCAATTTCTTATTTTTTACCCACACTTTAACCACAACTTTTAGGTTCTGAAGATTTTGTACAAACCTGTCCATAGGATTTAAGGAATCATTATCCAATGATTTCATCCAGATTAGTCAAATGGTCTCACAAAAGTCACTGTGCAGAAGCCAAGAATTGTTGAACTTAAATGCGTAATTCCTCGGAAATAAGGAGTCATCACATTGAAGCAGTATGGGCCAATGGTCTGAGAAGATATTTTCCCCTACCCAAGATCGAAACTTTTGGAAAGACTGTAGCAGAGGTCTTGAAACCAGAAAACAATCAATTCTCTTTTGAATTCCATCCATTCCAGCTCTGCCATTTGACCAGGTTGGCATTAAGGATGCAGGAGCCACATCAACCAAGTCAAAGTTTACAAGCATTTTAGATAAATATTCTGCAAGATCATCAATCAGGGCCTTTGAACCACAAATCTTAGATGAACTTAAGGAGAAGTTTAAGTCTCCTGCAATAATAAAATTATGAGAATTCAGCAGTCCCGATTTCATAAGTTTGTCCCAAAAATCAATTTTGCTAGCATATGGGCCATAGAAATTTAAAATAGACAAAGCACAGTTCTGATATAAACATCGGCCTTTCATCAAGATCCCCCATTGCGTTTTAAAAGTTTTAAAATGAAAAAATTTTGGATTCCATCCAACGAGCAACCCTCCAGATTTCCCTGTTAAACAGAGAACAGAGAATTCCCATCTCGGACAAATGTTGACCAATTTTAATATGGCATCACTGTCAGCACACATTGTTTCCTGAAGTAGCACAGTTTCCAGGCTAGTAGCATTAAAAAGTTTGGACAAGGCCCTACCTCGGGTAGTCATGCCTAACCCTCCCACATTTAATGATAAAATTAACATTAACAACCATTGCTCGAGGGCTGCACCGCTCTAAGTGCCCTAGCGTTTTGAGGATTTCCTATAGTTTCATTAGCATCATCAATTCTAACAGAAAGAGGAACAAAAACATCACCAATAGATTCATCAACCACACCCGCTGATGCCTTCTTACCCTTTCTAACAGTAACGTTTTGAAACTGGAGTCCTTCAGAGGACAGGACCTCGGAATCTGCAGGGGGGTTCTTTGAAAAAATATTAAGAGGAGATAACTGGAGAGGTTCTTGACTCGGTTCATACCCACTCTTGAATAAAACCGCCCGTTCATCAAAAGATAGAACCCTGGCAACATTATATGTGGGTAGAGGGGATTCACGGCTTTCAGGCCTTGTGCACAGGTCAGAACCCCCCAGAGAAGGCTTAGGAGATGGACAATTAACCACATTATTAGAGGAAGGGATAGATAGGCCATTCTTTCCATGTTCATAACCCTGATCAAAACCCCCCTGGCTAGGTTTACGAAAGCCCTGGGTACCCTCAATCAGATATGGTCTGCCACTTGCAGACAAATTTAGGGCAACCTCCCCTCTAGAAATCTGTTGATTTAGTGAAAACTCGACATCTTCATAAAAATTTAATTCAGCTTTTGATATATCCTTGTAGGGGGTTTCATCACGAGACTTACCAGAGAAAGACTTCGAGGCTGAGGTCGGAATAGATGATGGAATAGCTGATAGCAAAGAGTCATCTGCCCCCGCTCCGAACCCTAGAGAATTCTTTGAATGGTGTGGGTAGGAAGAAGTGATGTGGCAAACCTCACGGCAATTGTAACTGCGAAAAGGTATTTTGAAGAAATCTAGCCTTTGGCAGAAAGCCCTAGAACCCCAACTGATATCAATTTCAGCAGGCAACACTAGCTTCATGTCGAATTCGACCATCACTTTAGCAGCCCTGCGGTCAAAGCCAAACAATGTCTTTTTGTCCAGTATAATGAATTTCCCGATCGAATTAGCCAAACCTATAAAAATGCTCTCTGTCCACAACTCAATTGGGAAACCCGACAAAATCATCCATAATTGGCAAAACCTCTGATACACCTTAATGGGGTCAAATCCCACATACCAATTTTGTAGAAACAAAGACCCATATTTGAAGTGCCAAACCTGCTTCAAAATCTCATCCACATGATCACTCGAGGGGAAAGTAAACAGAATCCATCTATTGACTAGCAGATTAACCCTAGAGCAAGACCGCACATCGGTGTCCAGTGTTCAATCACCCACGAAATGATCTCTTCCCTGCTTCCACCCGTAAATTCCATGCGTCCCACAACCCCCCACATCGCTAGCACTTCCACTCTCTCCAGATTGAACTCAGGGTTAATGACAAAATGCTCACGGCCAGAATGTGCCTTTACTGTTTTGGAGCGCCGTCTAGCCCACGCCTGGGCACCCTGCAAATTTGGGTTAACCGAAACAGTGCCTGCCGGCACCGGTGGAGTAGTCTACGAAATACCAGGGAAAGAGGTAATAGAAAGGTTTGTCATCTTGTATCAAACCAAAGACCATGTGGCCAGAACGTCCAAACCCTAATTCTGTAGAAAAGGAAAAAAAGCTGCCACCTGTCCAAAAGTGAACTTGCCAGAAAAGGAAGTACCAAAGCGTGCCGAACAGATAAAGACGATAAAAAAAAAACCCAGGTAGGGTCAACACACAAGGGCACATGAATAAATAGAAAAAACTAGGGTAACAGAACCAAAGGTGATCGGATTTGGAGCTGTAGAGAAAATCACATTCCCACTTATTTTTTACCTTGGTTGGTACTATAGGTAGCTAGGTAGCTACCTAGGACTCCAAGTTACTTCAGATCAACAAATGACAACCAACCAGTTCTGAAAAAACTCAGATCATCTACAGCCGGAGGAGCCAAAACCAAACCCTAGTCTCCAACGCTCCATCGCCAATCCATCAAATTTCACCGAGATGTGCCAAGTCACAAGTACCTCCCGGGTTGCACTTACAGTCACTAGGAGGTGGTATGACAATTTCAGGCTTGACAATAGGTATAGAGTATATGTTTCACTTCACCCTATTAGTTTGGCTAATAATACAAAAAAACTAAAATTAAGTATTTTTAAATTTTAAGAAAAATAATATTAATTTGTTTTTATTTATTTAATTTATTTTTATATTTGTTAAATTATGATTGATCCATAGATCTTGAAAATATTATTTTTATCATTCATCATGTTAATTAAAAAAAATAAAAGTATAGACATTATGAAAATTTTAAGAAATTCATGAAAAATTTATGGTAGAGTGTTGAATCTATTTATGGATTTAAAAATACAATTTAACTAGTAGAAATTTGGATTTTGCTAAAAGAAATTACTCCATTTGGATCAAAACCCACTAAAAAGTTGAAAACTTAAAATAAATAGACTACTTCTTATTATTTATAAAAGATGAAAAGTTGCTTTATTAATATTTGTAATTATGATTTAATTGATTTTTATTTATAATTTAAGTTTGAAATTAAATTTAAATTTTTTATTGTGAAAAATTATATTGATTATATAATTGATTTTGATATTTTTAAAATAATTTAGTATTTTAAAAATGATTCATATCGGGGTGGAAGACGACGAAGGATAAATTTCGCTAGATTTGAGGCTGATGCACCAAGTGTATGTGTATGCTCGGGATGCCTTTGATGGTCGCGGTATATTTGTTAGTGTTAACTAACTCTGGCGGTTTCGAGCACCTTGAGCTAACAATGCCTAACTAACAAGCCTTCAGCCGCTTGAATACGTGGAGAGGAAATGGTAACTATGTTGATACGTGTTAGCAATCCTTCGCTATAACAATTAGCTACGAGTTCATCAGAAAACCACGCACCTGTCATGCGACAACACTTACCCACGCGGGTTGAACAGAGGAGATTACGCTTCGCTCTAACTGTTTCAGTTCAGTTCTTGCTTCCACGTCTGGTTTAAAGTAGTTCTTTTAAATTCGTTGGACTGAGAATAATGTATCTTTGGGTTTTTGTTTTCCAACGCGCTGATGTATCGTTGGGATTCTGTTTTCCTGGAAAGACGCGTGAATCCGTGATGTGAAATACGGCTACAGCTGTTGAAATTTCCCTTCCCAAACTCTCCCTTTCTATATTTGTTAAAAGGCTCTTAATTCAATTCATTATTAAACAAAAGCGGTTCAGCCGCAATGTCGCTGCGAAGGAGACAACTAATTGTGCACTGTCTTCCACACACTTCAAGCATATATTGCATTGCTTCTTTAGTGTCACTTTAAAAAAAGGTTATTTAATGCTATACATTTCATAAAATATATTGATATATGATTTTAATACTATTTTTTATTATGAAATTGCATTTGCAATTTCCCTTAACTCAATAAACATTTGTTTTGAAATGGAACGTATTATATTTCATTTTAATTAAAAAAGTAATAGTAATATTTGCATTTAGTAGTGATGATCTTTTTATAATGTAATATTTATGTATATAATGATCTTTTTATTCTTTTAGCACCAATCCACTAGGATGAAATGTTTACTTATTAAATATTAACATTGAATCTGAATTAAAAATCTGTTTCACTAAATATGATTTAGCTAATTTCAAAATCTATTTCTAGCTAAATATGATTTAGCTAATTTCAAAATCTATTTCTAGCTAAATATGATTTAGCTAATTTCAAAATCTATTTCTAGCTAAATATGACTTAGTTAACTTTTACATTGAAATTGCTTCCGCAATTCCTAAACTTATTAAGCATTCATTTCAAAATGACATATTTTGTTTATAGTTGGAATTAATAATTTTTTAATTTTAGTTATATAATTTTTTAATTATATTATCTTAACAAAAAAGTTCACAACCTTTTTTTTCAATTAGAATAATGTAAAATTTAATATACAACTGGTCAGAAAAAGTAAAGAGATACATAAAACCCAAATATATAATGAATTGTTATTTAGAAAGAATTATATTAAAAAAGTTTTAAGAAAAAAAATACTTATATTATTTCTTAAAACTATACTCTTTTTAATGCCATAAAATTTAATAAATATGCAATTATAATAATGTAAAATATAATGTACAACTTGACATGAATAATAAATATCTTTAAAAAATAGATACATAAAACTCAAACATATAATTAATTATTATTTATAAAGAATTACACTAAAAAGGTGTTAAGAAAAAAAATATTTATATTATTTTTTAAAACTATAATCTCTTTATTGCCATAAAATTTAATAAATAAAATATGACATAATTATTATAATGAATTTTTAAGAAAAAAATACTTATATTATTTCTTAAAATTATAATCTCTTTAATGATTCTAAAATTTCATGAATAAAATATGACATAAATGTCATAATTATTATTTCATGAATAGAATTTGACATAATTATTGATGAATGTTCCAATAAACTTAATTTAACATGGTCAATCAAACTTAATAAATATTATCCATTTAACACATAACTAATAAGACTTATAACACTTTGAATCACGTAGTTATTATATTTTACTTTTAAAATAGGGTCATAAAACTCACACATATAATTATTATTTAGAAAGAATCATAAAGAAATACTTATATTCTTTCTTAAAAATATAATCACTTTAATTCTCTCTAAGTAAACTATAATATATCTAACCATTGTTAATCAAAGCTAGTAAGTCATAGAAATCCCCTAATTCACCATAAAGTTAGTTCACATGAATGATGACATATGAAGTTACATTGTTTCAATGTGACATAATTATTGATGAATGTTCCAATAAACTCAATCCATCAAACATAATAAATCTTAGCCATTTAACACATAGCTAATATGACTTAGCCATTTAACACATAACACTTAAATGAATGTCACAATGAAATGTCATGTAGTTATTATATTTTATTTTAAAAAATCGGCACATAAAACTCAAACATATAATTATTATTTAGAAAGAATCATAAATAAATACTTATATTATTTCTTAAAACTATAATCACTTTAATAGACTCTCTAGTAAGTCATAGAAATCCCCTAATTCACCATAAAGTTAGTTCATATGAATGATGACATATGAAGTTACATTGTTTCAATGTGACATAACCAGCCTAGAGCCAAATCCTAGGCTCTATCAAGCGTAGAAAGGGATCAAATTTACTTTACAAGATCAAAGTAACGTTACAAGATCTCCCTCAAATTTACTTTTTACTTTGTATTATTCTTTTTTGTTTATGGCCGACATAATATTTATTACTTTTTACTTTGTATTATTCTTTTTTGTTTACTTTGTATTATTTTGTTACTCGACAAACTCTACAAACACTCGACAAACTTTACAAGATCTCCCTCATATTTACTTTTTACTTTGTATTATTCTTTTTTGTTTACTTTGTATTATTTTGTTACTTGACAAACTCGACAAACACTCGACACATGTTACAAGATCTCCCTCATACTGGGTTGTAGAGCACCTATGGGCGCAATTATTGATGAATGTTCCAATAAACTCAATCCACTGTGGTCAATAAAACTTAATAAATCTTAGCCATTTAACACATAGCTAATATGACTTAGCCATTTAACACATAAATCTTAAATGAATGTCACAATGAAATTTCATGTAGTTATTATATTTTATTTTAAAAAATAGGCACATAAAACTCAAACATATAATTATTATTTAGAAAGAATCATAAATAAATACTTATATTATTTCTTAAAACTATAATCACTTTAATAGACTCTCTAAGTAAAGTATAATAAATAAATACTTATATTATTTATTTCTTAAAACGATTAATTACCTATAAGTAAACTATAAACTTTGTTGTAAAATTTAACATTAATTTATATATTTTAATATAAACAAAAGCTTTTCCTAAAATTTGGAAGATGTTCCTCATTAACCATGGTTAGCTAAAGTCAACCTTCATTCATTGAAGAGAACCATGGTTAACTACGGCAAATAAAATTCAACCATAATCAAGTGTGGTCCACTAGAGTCAATTGTTTCCATCTCAATTCAACCATGGTTAACCAAAATAGACCATGGTTCATTAAACACAATGATGGTTAAACAATAATGAACCATGGTGACATTAAAACTCATTAAACATATAAGAATATGCACTATATTGCATACTCTGAAAAAAAAATATCTAACCATGGTTAATCAAACTCAATAACTTATACTAAGCCATAGACCTAATTCACCATAAATTATTTCATATGAATTATGACATATAAAGTTACATTGTTTCAATGTGACATAAAATTTCATGAATAGAATGTGACATAACTATTGATGAATGTTCCAATAAACTTAACCCACCATGGTCAATCAAACTTAATAAATCTTAGCCTTATCCATTTAACACATAGCTAATATGACATAGCCCTTTAACACATAGCACTTAATGAAACCCACAATGAAATGTCACATAACTAATTATTGATGAATGCCACAATGTTGATTTATGTTCATTTGGTACATTCCTTAAGGGTTTTGTCGCATTGCGATGTTCATCAAGGGTTATGTTGGGGTTACGATGTTCATTAAGGATTATGTTGGATTATGACATCCATCAAGGATTATTTTCACATTATGATATTCATTAAGGGTTCTATTGCATTTCGATGTTTATGTCAATAATGCAATGCGACATATGTTACTATCATTAAAAAATTATCACACATGCTCAAACATGGCCAACCATGTTTAGCCATTGTCACTAAATTCAAACATGGTTACCCAATTGTTATAGGTCAAATCTATACTTCTCCGTCCGTGATCACATTGCTCTGTCGATCACACAAAAGGACACTATGGATGGAAGAGCTAGGTTGACTTGGCTGAGTTATTGCTGAAACCACACTCTTCAGCTGAAAAACTTATTTTTTCTATAGTTTTCATGACATGTGCGCTACTATTGCCACAATGATCTAGCGTTCTAAACGCTACTCTACATGAAGACAACCAACGCACATCTTTCAAATGTTGCAAACGCTGGTTGTAAAGTGCAAAAGTTGCTTATTGTGCGCTAGTCTGGTTGTATGAAACCTGCGCACATATTAAGATGAAATGAAAAAATATATTAATATTACGAATTGGGATTAGTTGAAGTTGGTTCTGTAACTTCCCCAACCTCCCAATTCAACCACCTCTCAAATTCAACTGCCTACCTTGTCCCATAAATACAAAGAGGAGCCATGGGAGAGGGACCTAGAAGGAATGCTTTAACTGTTGTTACGCTGGAGGAATTCCCAAGTCATTGTGAAGAGCAGGAGCCCAGGACTTGGTTGCAAAGTGTTTAGACAGATCAAGTATATCTATACTTATCTACATTTCTTTGACAATAAAAGGTGGAAATATCTTTCCCGTCCCAAATTGAATGTCCATTGGATTGAATGTTCATTTGGTTAAATATCTGATTGTATTTGATGTTAAGTTGTTTCTGATTTCATCATATTTATTACAGTCAAGATACGTTGAGGAAGGTTAAATTTGTTTTGCAGGTTCATCATAGCGGAAGATCAAGCGAAAGCTAGGACCAACGATCGTTAAAAAGGTACAACTTTTGATATCTTAATCTATTTCCATTTGTAGTAACTAATGCAAGACAATGAATGTATTTAGTTGTCACCCCACCCAAGTTGGTAGTGTCGTCTCCCCACTATAAGGTATTTTTCCTGCACAGTAGACTGGTGACTCCACTGGGGAGTAACCGGTTGTTTTATGCTCTAGGAGACTTTGCTAGGTTTTCTTCCAGTTTATTCAGTCTTTTGTTTTCTGAGAGGTTTTGGTAGGTTGTTTACCTATTATTTTTATCTTGACTCATCTCATTTTGCTTCAGCAAAGCTCTTTGTTTGCTTTAAGTCCCTGTGCGCTAGTCTGTTGTAATTACAGTAGCGCATTTCTATCTTGTGCACTGGTTTACCTCAACCACAATAGCATACTTCGTGTGACAGGTGAGGGTTCTTATACCACACAGTAGCGCACCTTTCCTGTAGGTTCAAGCCTTTTACTAGGGTTTGTTTTCCAAGTTGGGGGATCTACTTCTAGCCTTTTTCTTTGCTTCTTTGACTGACCACTGAGAATTGTATGTCCTTTTTCAGTTTTGTTTGCCTCTCTGAAGTACTGTAGTTTGCTTTTGCTTACTTTAGCACTTGTTTAAGGTGTCTTTTCTACTTGTTTAAACCTTTTTAAGGCTGTGCGCTACTCTCTGCTAGACAGACCTGCGCATTGTTTTCCCTAGACACCTCTTGCAGTTATACAGACCCGCATTCTGAACGCTTGTTGTATGTGGTAACAACAACACATTTTTACTCAGTCTTGTTCTTTTTGTTAGGGTTTGATCCCAGTTTGAGTTTTTAGGGTGGCTTTGAAGAGTTGTCTAGTCCAAATACCTTCTGAACATCTGTTCAGATCGGTCTGAGTGAGTTAAAGATTTTCTAGTTAGCTTTTCCTTTGAGTCTGTGTGTTGGTAGGGTTACTTATGGTTTTCTTACCTACTCCTTTGTTTGCTGAGTATTTTCTTAGGTTTTGGTGCTTAGGAGCAGCTTTTTAGGTCTGTCTTTCCGCTACAAGCATCTCTTTTCCTTTTTCTTTTACACTTCGTTCCAAACCTTGACTTTGTTCATCGAAACAACTCGGTAGGTGGAGTATTTCTCAAGTCTTTTGATTTGATTGTTTTGAGCCATTAGTTTGTTTTTCCTTACTCACACTTTGCGTTAGGTCTTACTTGCTCCTTTCCATGTTCCTTTTCTTTTGCAAATATTAGAAAAGACAAAATTTGAAATTGGTAGCTTAGTAGTAAGGTTTATCATCTTTTTTGAAGTAGCATAGATTGTTTGCTTTGAAAAACTAAAAGAAAATTACAAAAATATTTATTTAGGATTGCCTAGTTTTCAGTTTTGAAGAATATAAATGAAAAGAAAAGAGTTTTGTGAAATTTCATGCATTATTTTTCTGCACTTTACTTTCTATCATGAACCATACCACACAATTCACTACCCTTTTTGGAGTAAAAAGTAACCTCTAAAAAGAAAATTTTAATAAAATCAATTAGCAACTTTTTCTTTTTAGGGTTTGACACTACATCAACTAGCTTAGGCTAGGATTTCGGCATAAATCACCTTAAACTACTTGAAATCGGCTTCATTACTTAACAATCGTAGTAAGACTATCTATTAGGTAAATCCACCTCTATCAAAATATCCTGGGAACACTCTACTCAAACCAGAGTTAAGCATGAGGCCGTGGGAGATTGGAACTGTTGAGGATACCCCCTCACTTTCCTCTCAACCATAAACTAGAGCTGATTCGCGTATGGGGGTCCACTAGTACTTTTAAAGTGCTTTTGGATTTCGGGCCTTACTACCCTTCCCATGCGTCTTGGCTAGGATGACGACTATTCCCCTAGGTTTTTTCGTATTGGTGGTATCCTTAGTATCATAACCCTAGGGCTCTACGTAGGTAGAGTGGAAGGCTATTTCCACTTCACCTCGGACAGACATGGAAGGTAACCCTTTGCATTAATCTCGGGAGGGCGGTTTGGTGATTCAAATGCTTGCACCCAGAGGACCTCCATTGGACACCGTGTAACTGACCATCGATACTCTATTGGTTTGTTCTGGGCCCTCATCATCCCAGACTTGATTCTGAGAGTATTAGCTTTATTTGCTTGGTTTTGATCACTATAGGACATTTTTAGTGGTGTGCTCTTTGTGCTGCTTGTTTTTTAGTTGGGCTTAGATATTTCTGGCCCATTGAGTCGAAAACTATGGATAGCATCCCAGTGGGCACTAATCAAGGGACCCCTGTTCAAGGGGATACTTGTGCTTTTCCATTCAATGGGAACATTGGTATTCCCTTAATGCTACCTTGAATCTTCCAGGATTCACTATAGGGCTATCGGTTTGGTTTTTTTCCACTCCGAACGCCTTGCATGATCCTGATGCTTCTCAAGTAAGCACCTCACATCAAGAGCATCATAACCCTATACCTACTTTTCCAGTAACATATTCTCCTCCTCCTTCTACCTCATGTGGTGAAAGTAGTAATACTAGTAACCAATAGTCTAAAAGTAATAGACAAAGGAAGAATAGGAAGAAGATGCCAAAGCAAGCGAGAAGCCACCCAACCTCTGGAGGTCATGTTGGGAGAAATCACTCAGTCATTGTAAATCATACTGAACCCACCCACCCAGCCTCTGGAAGTCATGCTAGGGAACCCACCTAGCCTCTGGAAGTCATGTTGGGGGCACCTACCCAGCCTCTGGAGGTCATGCTCAGAGAAAACTTTCAGTCACTGCAAATCATACTGAAAGCATGTCTTCAACCACTATTGCTCATGTTGAGGACACGTCATTGATCACTGCTGGTCATATTAATGAAAACTCACCAGTTACTATGAGTCATACTAGAGACACTGGATCAGCCACTGCAAGTCATACTGAGAAAGTTGACATTGTCGACAAACCTAATAAAAAGAAGCTTAAGTTCCCTTGTAAGTTTTGTGAGGGAGACCACCTGACATATTTCTACCCTGTACTTCCAGAAGTGCAAAGAGTGTGGCACATAGTTCAAAAGTCTTTTGCTTCTGAGCAACTAGCCACTGCAAGTCACGCTGGGGGCACGTTGATAGTCAATTCTAGCCATGCAGAGAGTATTGATGTTGTAAAGGAGTCGAAGCTTATAGGATGCAAGCCAAAGTTCCCTTGTAAAATTTGTAAGGGAGATCACCTTACTCACCTGTGCCTTGCTATTCCAGAGGTGCAGAGAGTGTGGTCCATGTGTGAAGGATCCTCTGCTCCTGAATTGTCTATAGATTCCCAACATCCTGATCAACCTTTAGTTGATGAAGTGGCTGAACCAATGCAATATTTGGTCAACCCTACTCTTACTTCGGAGAGTGAAGTGATTGAATTGATGCAATCTTCGATCGATCCCATCAGTCCTTCAGAGACTGATGCACCTATCCCTAAAGTCTTCTGCATTACCAGTTCGGATGTCTCTAAAATTGGGGGCACTTCATCTGTGCTGAGTGAACCCCTACCAAGCTTTGGGATCATTTCCTTTGATTGGAATAGTCTAAGTGGGCCTCGCCTTCCTTCTTCTACACCTTTCGAGATAAAGGTTGATATCGAAAACCATGCGGTTCACCGATGTATTGTAGATGAAGGAGCCTATGTTAGTATCTTATCCCCTTATGCTTGGAGAGATTTATGTTTTCCTAACCTTGTTCCAACTATTAATTGGCCGTTGACCTTCGATAGAAGACCTAGTGAACCATTGGGATTCCTCCCTCAGGTACCTGTTACTTTGAGTGGAAAAACAGTTTTAGTTGATTTTATGGTTTTAAAGGACCCTATGGATTTTTATATGATCCTTGGGCGTGATTACGTATATACTATGTAGGCTGTGGTGTCTACGCTCTTTCGTGTGATGCATTTTCTTCACAACTAAAGCATTGTCACTCTTGATTAGCTTACATTTGTTGATCCCTCTTATTTCCCAACTATAGACCAAGTATTTCCCTCGTTAGTAGGCACTACCATGTCACAATCAAATTATGTGGCATATTGTTCCTTGAGTCCAATTTCTACTGAGAAGAAGCCTCTGAATTCATGCTTACCTTCTCGGAATTGGGTCTCGACAATTGACCAGGTGATGACTCCATCTGAATGTTTAGATATGTGTTCCATCTAGGATAATATACTTCCTTCTGATGAAGTTTTCCTAGAGTCTATAATGCATTCTGCCATTCATTTGGACATTGATCCACCATTGAGCATTCTTCCACCTTCACTTCGAGCTCATTAAAAACTGTAAGGAAGTTATGAGCATTATTCTGTATCTCCTTTGAGCTCGTTAAAAATAGTAAGGAGGTCACGAGTTTACTTTTTCAGACTCATTAAACCTTTACGAAAAAGATTCTTATGGATATCTCTCTAAGCTCTTGTTAGACTCTTTAAATATGACAATATTTCTGAGTATAGTTGTTATTTCAGACTCGTTAAAGGATTTTGAAGTGACATCCACTTAGGTATAAGTTTACCCCTTTTTTGAACCTTTGTGGATTATTTACGAAAAATGAATACTCTAGTCATACGTGGCTAGAAGAGTTCTTCTCTCATTGTTTTACACTTTTTCGTGTGAGGAGACTAACTTTACGAAAAAATGACATTTTGGAGTCTTCTTTGGGGTTTTCGAGCTCTCGAAACACGAAAACACCAAGCGAGCATTCACCTACTCGGTCTCGATGTGAAATCCACGAGAGGGTATATAGAAGATTGTTTAAGTTTTTTAGACTCTATAAACAGGAAAACACTGGCGAGCATATACCAAACCGGGCTTGATACTAAAATCCACGAATAGGTGTATGGACTCATGGAGTTATTGTTTAAGTTTTTCAGACTCCTTAAAATTGAAAACACCGACGGACAAGAACAGATCTCGACTCGATATTAAAATCCAGATATCAATATTATTGAGTATACTTCTATCTCTTCTTTGAACTTTGTAAACAGTGAAGAAGGTCCTGAGTCTTCCTCCCATGGGTTCGTTAAACTTTTTACATGGTTGGGATTATTGAGTTTTCTTTCTTGGACTCATTAAAACAACAAGAAGGACATTCTTTTACCAAAAAGAATAAGGGATGAGAAGGGCATATTACATCTTTTCAGTTTCAAAGGCAGTTAAGTTAGCCACATCCTTGAACACAACACCTATTTGAGTCTATCATTTCAGTCGGGTTTTAGTTTTTGACCTTAGGGTGAACCTGATCTCCGAGTTTTCACTCCCCTAATTGGTTATTCTTCCAATCATATGGAGGGTCTGTTAATGTCTCCTACATTGCAGGCTTATATCACTTCCCCTTCATGTTAAAAGGTGCCTAAGTCACTTTGTGTCATGCTCACTGTTCAAGGATACAACCTGTGTCGGCCATTCTACAGTTTACCTTGGCTTCATGTGTCGGCCATCCTGGTGTCAGTTTGTTTCATCTTGTTACTTGTCCTACTCCAAATCAACTTAAACTTGTGAGTGTTCCTCGTGTTGGATGATGGAGGATGCATTAAGGCCTCCCTTCCAACAAACTTCTTCCCATTGACTTCAAATCATTATGCTCTGGGAATGAAGTTTAGAGTTTCGGTTAGTACCTTGTGGATTGCAGTAATCAGTGGCAGCTTCTCTTGCTATTGAATAATGGGAATACATCAATGTCTCTTATTCAATAGGTTCCTCAGGTGTTCGAATTCAAGTCCACTTATTCACACTTGTTGGAATGTACTAGGTACATTGGGCCCCATTATCATTATCGATGGAAGTCCTCGCATTTGTTAATGGTATACATCAATGACCGGTAATCAAACGATACCCCCCATGTTTGACTCCAGCTCATTTATTCAAATGGTTAGGGTTTGTACCTTGGGTTGTTTTGGATGAAGACCTTGGGACTCTGATAGCATCACCATATTTATGTTATCACCCAAGATGCGCAAGACTGAGCCTCACTCATTTTGGCTCTTCATGAGACATAGATCCAGCTTGTTGTTATGGCTATGATCTCTTATTTGTGTCATGGGTCCACGCTTGTATTTCAGTGGCCATGTTATATGTATTGGAGATGATGTTGTATCACACCGAACATCTATATGATGTCAAGATTGTAATTGCTCGTTGACCTTGATCGTTGTTTTCAGGTACTTTTGTGACTTGGTTCTACGGTTTCTTGCTCCTCCTCTGACTTGGAATTATAATGTATTTCGGCCATCATTTCCCTTTGACCTCATAGATTAGGGGGAATCTGTTATAGGTCAAATATGCACTTCTCCGTCTGTGATCACATTGCTCTATCGATCACATAAAGGGACACTATGGATGGAAGAGCTAGGTTGACTTGGATGAGTTATTGCTGAAACCACACTCTTCAGCTGAAAAACTTATTTTTTCTACAGTTTTCATGACATGTTCTCTACTATTGCCATAATGATCCAACATTCTAAATGCTACTCTGCTCGAAGACAACCAGCACACATCTTTCAAATGTTGCAAACGCTGGTTGTAAAGTGCAAAAGTTGCTTACTGTGCGCTAGTCTGGTTGTATGAAACCTGTGCACATCTTAAGATGAAATGAAAAAACATATTAATATTACAAATTGGGATTATTTGAAGTTGGTTCTGCAAATTACCCAACCTCCCAATTCAACCACCTCTCGAATTCAACTGCCTAACTTGTCCCATAAATACAAAGAGGAGCCATGAGAGAGGGACCTAGAAGGAATGCTTTAACTTCTGTTACGCTGGAGGAATTCCCAAGTCATTGTGAAGAGCAGGAGCCCAGGACTCAGTTGCATAAGTGTCTGGACAGATCAGGTATATCTGTACTTATCTACATTTCTTTGACAATAAAAGGTGGAAATACCCTTCCCGTCCCAAATTGAATGTCTATTGGATTGAATGTTCATTTGGTTAAATATCTGATTGTATTTGATTTTAAGTTGTTTCTGATTTCATCATATTTATTACAGTCAAGATATGTCGAGGAAGGTTAACATTGTTTTGCAGGTTCATCATAGCGGAAGATCAAGCGAAAGCTAGGACCAACCATCGTTAAAAAGGTACAACTTTCGATATCTTAATCTCTTTCCATTTGTAGTAACTAATGGAAGACAATGAATGTATTTACCTATCACCCCACCCAAGTTGGTAGTGTCATCTCCCCACTATAAGGTATTTATGTCAATAATGCAATGCGACATATGTTACTAATATTAAAAAACTGTCACACATGCTCAAACATGGCCAACCATGTTTAGCCATTGTCACTAAATTCAAACATGGTTACCCAATAGTACATTTATCAATGGTTTTGTCGCAATGGTTTTGAAAAATTGTAAGATTAATCGAGGGTTATATTGGATTATGGCATTCCTCCATGGTACATTCCTTAATGGTTGCTACATTGTGATTTTCATAAAGGCTTATGTTGGATTACAACATTCATCAAGGCTTATGTTGAATTGCGACATTCCTCCATGGTACATTCCTTAATGGTCTTGTCGCATTGTGATGTTTATAAAGACTTTTGTTGGATTGTGACATTCCTCCATGGTACATTCCTTATTGGTTTTGTCGCATTGTCACGTTCATTGAGGCTTATGTTGGATTATGACATTCATCAAGGCTTATGTCACATTGCGACATTCCTCCTTGGTACATTCCTTAATGGTTTTTTTGCATGTGGCATTCAACAATGGCTATGTTGGATTATGACATTCATCAAGGATTATGTTGGATTGTGACATTTATCCATGGTCATTTTTCTTATGGTTTTGTTCCTTAATATCACATTGTGACGTTCAATCAATATTATGTCACATTTTGAGAAAATATGGTTTTATCGCATTCTAATGTTCATTAAGGCTTACGACATTCATTGAGGCTTATGTTGGATTTCTACATTCCTCCATGGTACATTCCTTAAAGCTTTTGTCGCATTATGACATTCATAAAGGCTTATGTTGGATTATGACATTCATCGAGGCTTATGTTGGATTCTGATTTTCCTCCATGGTCATGTGGCATTACTGTTATGTTCTTGAATATCATATTGTAACGTTCATCAAAGAGTATGTCACATTTTGGAAAAATATGGTTTTGTTGCATTATGACACTCATTAAGGATTATGTTGGATTATGACATTCATCAAGGCTTATGTTGGATTGTAGCATTCCTCCATGGTATATTCGTTTATGGTTTTGTCGAATTATGACGTTTAAAAATGCTTATGTTAGATCAAGTGACATTCATTGATGCTTATGTTGGATTGTGGCATTCCTCTATGGTATATTCCTTAATGTTTTTGTCGCATTACGACATTCATCGAGGGTTTTGTTGGATTACGACATCCTGTGACATTCATTGAGGATTATGTTGGATTATGATGTTCATCAAGGCTTATGTTGGATTGTAACAGTCCTCCATGGTTATGCTTCATTATGGTTATGTTCTTTAATGGATTTTGTTGCATTATGATATTCATTATATAAGATTTTGCAAGGGTTGGTTTTTGGCAGTGGCCCCTCGCTAAATAATGCGTAGCCACCGAGGGGGAAGTGTACGAGTATATAGATATGTGGTGAAAGAGGAGGTGGGGGAAGAATTGGATTATGATGTTCATCAAGGATTATGTTGGATTGCAACATTGATCGATGCTTATGTTGGATTTCAACATTCCTCGATGGAACATTACTTAATGGCTTTGTTGCATTGCGACATTCATCAAGGATTATGTTGGATTACAACATTCATTGAGGATTATGTTAGATTGTGAAATTCCTCCATGGTACCTTCCTTAATTATTTTTTCAAATTGCGATATTCATCGAGGCTTATGTTGGATTGCGTCATTCCTGTTATACCCTTATTTTCCATCCCTAGATATTAGAGGGGACATATCTTATTTATTATGGCCAAACACTACCTTTCTAACCCTTGAAATTGATTTTCCTAGTAAAAATGACCCATATCACTCCTTACACCACTATAGAGAGGGATAAAGTCACTTATTATTCCATTATGGGGATTGACATCCTCTAGAAGCCTCATTTCTATCTTATTTGTTGAGGAAATTTGAGAAATAAGTTGGTTCCACATGTGTTAATATAGGAACTCTTAATCCTATCTAAATGTGAGAGTACCTAGGAGTCTAAATTCATTTCATTATCTTCCTCCATTCGCCTATATAATGGAGGCATTTCAAGGGAGAAAGGGGAGGAAAATTTGATCCAAGCCTTTTGTGGATTTCCATGTGAACATCTTGGTTGAGGGTACAGTTTGGTCAATCTAGTCAAGATTCAAGGGTACAGTTTGGTCAATCAAAATCATCTTCAGTAGCTCAAGGACCGAGTACATTTGCAAACCAGCCACCTCCTATTTCATTTATGCCACCTGCAAGTCTAGTCAACATTTAGATGATGCATCAAATGAACCCGGATGGAATTCCTCCAATGGTACCCATAGGTCATCCCTCTAGGAAACCACATGTCTATATGATGGGAAATAAAAAGACCTCCATCATAATAAATTAAATGTTATGCCCAACATTATTCACTGGAGAAGAAAATTTGTAAAAAATCCTTTGTAAAAAGTAAATTAACTTTCATTTACTTTTCTATTAGAATTTGAGAAACTAAATTGGGTCACATACAAACTCTATATAAAGAAGATTGTAATCCATTTTAAGGGCTAGAAATTTTAGTGGAGAGGTTCTTTATCTAATTTTTGTAGAGTCGAGAAGCAATTTTATCCATGCAAGCTTGTTTTGTAAGAGATTAAAGACACAGTCATATTTCAGAGAGATGCTGTTCCTCTTTTGAGTAGATCCATTGTTATTCCATTTTTTTCTGTATAAAGATTGACATGATTAATAGAAAGTAAATGAAGTTTTCAGTCCCATTGTGAGATCATCGACGTTCAGAATGTTTCAGAGTTGAAAGCTCTGTCAAAGATTCATCATTGTATGCCTATGTAATATATTTTAAAATATTCTCATGTATCATGAAATGTTGCATAATTTCCTACTTGTATTATGTACGCCAAATTTGATTGTATTTTACTTTCATTCCCCGAGTTTACTTTGCAAGTTTGTATGAATTGTTGAAATTCTTCATGTAGAAGCTTCAGTACATTCCAAATATCCCTAGATTCAAGAAATTTTTCATTATAAGTCACTTCTTGAATACATCTAGACTTCCATCTATTAAACTCGCCTCCATTTATCCATATGTTCTCAAGTTGGTTGTGAATTTCCTCTACAAGAAATGTCTTTGATCTGTTAAATGTTGTGTATGACCTAATCCAGTTAAAAGTTTGCAAAATAATAATTCAAAGATTTTGTATAAAGATATAACTATGGTATATTTAAATAAATGAGCTTCTATCATGCTCGGGCATGAGTCATTTCATCCTGATTCGCCTCTGGGACTAATAGGACCAAAGAATCAACTGAATGTTTTAAGCAACTCAAAAAGGATTGGGAGTGGCTCTTGTAATGATAAGTCCAAATTACACTAAGCCTTTCCTTGTTTCCTATTTTGCTTCATCTAACACTATTTTAGTTGCAATTCTCCAAAAGGACCAAGAGGGATATGAGTATCCTATAGCATTCTTTAGCAAATCTATAAGAGATGTAGAATTGAAGTATATTCTAATGGAGAAGCAAGCCTATGCCATGGTAAAATAATTTAAATCTTTCATATGATATAACACATTCACATGTGATTGCATATGTGTCACATAGTACTATCAAAGACATACTCATCCAGAAATTCAGCAAAGGAAGGAGAGGTAAATGGATTGCCAAAATCTAAGAATGTGACTTGGAAATAAAACCTACCAAATTGACCGAAGGACAAGGATTGAAAAATTATTGGCTGAATCAAATTGTGAAGAATTAGACCTAAATCTGGTGGTGTAAATGACATGGGAATAAAAGAATAAAACTGCAGAAGATTTGCAAGGAAGTACAAATTGAAAGTAAATCCAAATTTTGTTGAATCTCGTTGGTATAGGAATATTTTTTTTTCTTTGATGCATCTTGAATGTCCAGATCATATGAGTAAATCATAGGCTAGATATTTTAAGTTGAAAATTGTTAAATATTACATATTGGATGAGTATCTCTATTGGAAAGACCCTCAAGGGATATTTCTAAACTGTGTGATAGAGGAGGAGACAAAATGAATAATTACGGAATTCCATAAAGGCATATGTGGAAAACATCATGTTTGGAGAGATACATCATATAAGGTTTTGAGAGATGTGTACTATTGGCTCAAGTTTTTTGTTGATGCTAATCATATGATAAGGTAATCCACTAAGTGTCAAATGTTTGCTAGTAGGTAGAAATTGAAACCTTTTCCTTTGAAACCAATCAAGGCATCTACCCCTTTTCAACAATGGGGTTTAGAATTTATTAGGGAAATAAATCCAGACTCCAATGGCCAACACAGATTAATATTAACAACAATTGATTACTTCAGAAAGTGGGTTGAGGCCATTCTAGTAAGGTCATCCAAAGACACGGTGATCATAAAATTCCTAGAGGAAAATATCCTGTCCATATTTGGATGCCCAAAATAAGATCATACATGATAATGCTAAGGCATTTATAAGGTTAGTAAAAATGATAGAATTAATCCATAGGCATAATATTGAGTTGGGGCACTCTATCCCATGATACCCTCAAGGAAATGGACATGAAGAATCATCCCAAAAATCATGCTCATAACTATCAAGAAAATGGTATAAGAAAATAAAAAATCTTGGGATGTGAACCTAAGATACGCTTTATGGGATAACGAAATAAGTGTCAAAAGGTCAATTGAAACCTCTCTCTTTTAAGTTGATATATGGAAAAGAAGTAGTTTTTCCCATTCAATTAGAACTCCCTGTGCTAAAAATTATCTACAATGAATCAGAGGAACAAAATTACATGTTGAGAAGAATGTATCAATTGGTAGAGTTGCAGCAGGAAAGAGAGTAGGTTAGTGTTAAGTTGAAAGAACATCATATAAATATGAAGATAAGCTTTGAAAAAAAGGCTATAGAAAGGGATTTTCATCTAGGAGACATGAGTGTTAAAATGGGATGCCAGAAGAGAGGATAAAGGAAATCATGGGACGTTTGATAACCTTTGGATGGGACCCTATACCATAGAAACAATACAAGGAAACAATACCTATACCCTTGTAGAACTAATTGGTGAAATCATGGAGGATGTTGTCAATGGGAGTCCATTCAAGAATTTCTTCCTGTACTAAAATCTAAAAGGTGCACTTCTAGATATGTACATAGTAGAATAGAAGGATTTGAAATTATGATTTTGTTTCTTTCATTTTTTTTTAGTATTTTCATTTCTAGTTTTAAATTTCCAAACTTATACAAATTTTTCAAAGATAATAATTTTTCTCAATGTGTAAAATATCTGAGATAAAAATACTCCATAGCCCAACAATTAAGGAAATAATTCATAGTTCTCAGCAGTTTGTGAAACAAACAACTGTCCTTGTTGGAACCGATGTTAGAACTAGGAAATTTCAAAGTCTTAGTAGGGGTTTAGTAGCATCAAAGGATCACCTAAGGAGAAAATATGCTATAGTTATCCCCCAAGAGCTAAGGAAGAGGTTCTTTAAGCGAGTGTGTGGTAGGAAAAACAAGAGACGATGACCAAATGCTAAAGAATGGGGCACTAAATAGACACGAGCGTAACACTGTTAGATATAATAAGATCTATAGTTAATATTGACGATTCTCCCATACAGTATAGGTGAGATAATTAAAAGCACTGATGAGCTAATCAAGGGAAATAGATGATAGAATGATGGCTATAATTGATATCGTGTTGATAAAGTGCACCACGACTAATTTAGGCCCGAGGGTGCATTATTTCCAAAACCACTGGAGAAACGTGTAGCAATATGATTTCTTGCACCTCCATATAGTTCTTTTCAATACCACCAGTTTCTCTGGGCGTTACTGCTTATTGAAACAAGAGTGGTTTCCACCCCAAGTGAAATATGATAAAGTCTACATGCACGCAAAAGGTGACCACTTGGAATCCACGTCAACCTACCTCTAGTAGACACGTGCCAAAGACGGCCCCACTAAAAATCAACTTGTCATCAAGTAGTGTCAAATAAAAAGCCTCCAAATGTCAAATTTCAAATTTGTTTAGTTGTTAAGTGCTAAATTATCCTTTTCAAATCCATTGTTTATGCAAAGAATACTGTGATTCCTATATTTAATCTACCTAACCAATCAATATCAATAAATTGATAGCCCAAGTTCATCATCCATCTATTGACTGGGTATTTTAATTTTCTAAATCTCAATAATTTATGCTTGTACCACTGTATAAAGCAATTATTTTTGTGCGCTAATTTACCATGCACAACATTTTAACCTATCAGCTGAGTAAGCCATTAAAAATGGCTCCTAAATCCAAATCCAAGTTACCAAACCCCATATTTTTCAGAGACAAGGATGTCTACAACCATCACACAAGCATGTTTTATACTATTGTCACTAGTTTAGACATGAATTCCATAATTAGAGAATATAAATCCCTAGACATGGAAGATCAGGACCCTTGCCACCTGTGGGATTCAAAATTTTCCAAAACTTTTTTCCACATAACTGTATATTTCCATGAGTTTGTGACATGGTGTTCCTCCCATTATTCCCCAAGCGAAATAGCTATTATGTCCTCTAATTTTTCCGAAACCCTTTGTTTCATCAACACTAGATGATACCCTACAGAAAATGTTTTGCATCCCAATTTTTTTTATCACTATAGACATTTAATGAAAAAATAATTTCTAGTTCCTACCAAGCAATGCAACCCTTTGATAGTCACCAATTACTGTCCCAAATTCTTGAGAATGGAATGGTTATCCCTACAACTCCACCCCCTTATAATACATCAATTTTCTTTGAAAGTACCAAGAAATCTATCTCTATAATATGCACCATAATAGGTATTGAGATTGACAACCTAGTGGATGATGAAATCTTAAGCACCCTACTTAGCTTAATCCCTTCTCCTGGACTCATTCCTCGAATTTTTGACTTATGCAACTTCCTAGCAGAAGCCATTCATGAAGAGTTTGAAGAGATTGCAACTATAGAGTGGTTTAGATACCCTTCCTTCTTCTTTTACATGTTCTTGTACCAGAACTTTGAGCGATACAAGCATCTAAATTTGAGGATATTAGATGAGCATGGTACTCAAAAACCTATATATGAGTGGACTAATTTATTCATGAGAAGAACAAACAACTACAATTTTGAAAAATTCACAAACAAGGTGATTAGACTTACATATAGCCTGATTTTTGGTGCCACACCTCCGAGAATGTTCCCTGAGAACAAAAAGCATTTACAATTCTCTCTAGACATGAGGTTTGGAGACTGGTTTTTATATGAAAAGTACGTAGTAATAAGGGTGTATGGATTTGAAGAGGATCCATATAAACTCCTAGTGTTTCTTACTCCTAGAATTTTTGCAATGGAGTATGTCAGGAGGAGGTTCATTCCAAATGAAATTCATTTTATACCTTTCAAGCAACACATGACCTTTCTCTTTCCCAAAGAAGTAAGACCCTTCTAGATAATAGGGTTAAATGCATTGCAATACATGGAGGGTTTCTTAAGCTAATTGAATCATGAGAAAGCAAAAAATGGGGCCTATGACCCTCATTAGGTTATATCTAATCAAGGATTAGCCAATAAAAATTATGCATATGTATGTGAACCTAAATCAGAATGGGATAATATTGCTAGCAAAGAAAGATTGGAGGAGGTCCTCGAGATTCAAAAGAGTTTGGAGGAGCAAGCTTCTATAGAACAATTAGAAAGATATAAAAAGTAGCAGAGGATATACAAACATATATGGAGGTGGATGATCCCAAGCATGGTTCCCATTCAAAGAATGCTAGAACATAAGTTGAAGGGACAAACCAAGAAATATTAGAGGGGGGTGAAACTGAAGAGCTCCCAAGAGAGATGGCATAGTACATATAAAAGCCATCAATTAACCCAAGAGGACCACCAATTAGATATACTCATTACCTCTCTATGGAATTTACAATACCCCAAGGTTTACAAGCATCCCATTCAGGAATCCCTGTACCAATAAACACATATTTGCAAGCAAGATATAGGGTATTCAGGGAGAGGAGTATGGATTTAATAAATGATACAAGATATTAGGTACTATCAACAAAGAAAAGACTACTTACAGTGGTAGACCACCATGAAGACACTTTCATATTTTCCATCGTAGATCCTAAAGTGCCAAAGCCTTCAAATATCAATAAGTGGAGGGTATATGAACATATAATGGATTTTAAACAATTTGGAAAAATTGACAAGACGGATTTTTACAAACAAGCCAATGACATGATTGGAATTGAGGTGGTGAAATCATCTAAATAAGAAAGAATGTGAAGGATAGTTTTGGAAAAGTTCGAGCAACTCTGGAAGGATGAAAATTAGACTACTAGAGAAAAATAGGATACAATTAATGATCTTGAGTTAAAAATCATAGCTCTACGTGCTAATCTAGCTGATGAAAACCAACTTAGATAATTAATATAGAAAAGGATAATTAAATAGCCCACCTAAGAAATTAGTTAAATATGCCAAGTGCAGAGCCAATTCAGACTCTTGAACTAAGGCAAGTTCAAGCACAAAAGGAGAAAATTTATGAAAACATGGTGTAGTATAGAAATATGGCAAAGGAGAGGGAAACGCAGATAAATGACCTGTAGATGCAAATATCATCTATGAAGTTGCAAAAGACATCTCTAATCCCTAAACCATATTTCCAAGCCTCATATTCAAAAGTACAAGATGAAGTGCATCATTTTGCATAGGTAGCATTAGTTGAACAAGATTCTAAGAAGCAAGATGAAGATCACAAGGTGATTGATTCAATGGAAGAGGATACAATAGTTCAGAATCCATCTTAATAACCAACTCAAGAACTAGATTATAGGGATAGAGAGATTAAAGAACTGGAGACTGATGTTAACCAAATGGATGAAATAAATGTAGAACTGGAAGGTCAAGTCAGTAAGTAGGAAGATGATATCAAAGACTTAGAGATTAATATAAATGAAGTGAAGAGCCAAATTACTAAGTTACAATTGGATTTTGAGGGAGAAGAACTTCTCAGAAGGGAAACCCAACCATTTTGGGATAAGATAGCACATTTGTTTCTAAGCAAATGAGACTATTATGATGTTATACAAGATGAACTATATATGGCCACATCATCTCACGAAGAGGCCAAATCAGTGGCAAATCAATTAGGATAAATTCGAAAGAAGGAAACTCTAATCATTGACTATCTAAATAGTAGAACCAAGAGAGAGTTGGCAGATATTCAAATTGATAACAAAACCCAGCTCATTAAAATAGCTAGGAAGATGGTGATGAAGAAGAAATATTTGAGAAGAATGAAAGACAATATCAAGGATGTGATTGATTAAATTAGTACTTTGAAAGGATTTTTTAAAGAGGTAATGAACCTTGTATTATCCTCTCCATGGGATGGAAATAGGGAGATGTACCCAAAAGAAGGGTACAAAAAATAGTTAACTCAAAAGAGGAATGAGATAATTCTTGTTGATATTTTGGAAGGGGAAATAAGTGGAGAGAAATTTGTTGATAGGGTAAAAAAATAGTTTGATATTTGGATAGCATTAAAGAATATTTTGAAGAGATTTGGGTCTATCTCTTATGAGAAGACAACTACTAGAGAGATACCATTGGAGGCTTTGAAAGCCCATAAATTCCCCATGCGCAAAGAATGGTATTTTGTGGTCCAATACCATAAATTAGCATTTTGAACTTAGGTGAAAACAATAGGGAAATCATCAGTCCAAACATTAGGGTGACATTCAACACAAGTTCCAGGGCAGTTTGCAAGTCATCCCACTCCTTTAGCTTTTATGCCACTTGGAGTCTAGGTCAATATTCAAATGATGCATCAAATGATGGGGTAGGAAGGAATACCTCGAATAAGACAACCAAAAATTTAGTCAGTTAGGAATACATGTATAAAAATAAATGTGTACATGAGGGGACAAACATCTCCAACTGAAGGAAAAAATAAAAGTTTGAGCAAGAGAAGTTTAAAAGTAAAAAGGCTAGTAGATTGGGGTAACATTTGAAATGAAAGTGATAGATCTAGAATATGGTTACAAATAAGTTGAGTTGAAACATAATTTTGTTGCAAGATGATGGTTATAAAGGAACATCAAACTCATTAATAAATCCTGGCAATTTTTTAGAGGTCCTCTAGGGATTGTTGATTCGGTGAACTCCTTTTGCATGTAATAGAATTTTGTGAGATAAATATTGTTGATTATTTGGAGATATGTTTCTTCCTTTATAATTGGTCTTTCCCCATGTGTTTCCACACCTATTTCTGTCTATGTAATTTTTCATGAGATAATACAAAGGTTTGAGCATCATTTTCATCCCTACTTGTGTTTTCAATAGAAATAGTATTGAATGTTATCATTGTTAGCAAAGATTTCATTTTTGATGACCTCTGGTCCAATTTCAAAATGTGCATGTGAACTAGTTGTATTTGAAGTTTTCATTTGCTGTAGCTTATAGGCATGTTATGCTACCAAGAAAATTCATATAAATTCATGAGATATTTTCATTCTATTACAAACTGCTAAATTCTTTTAATAATGCTCAATACGTTTATTCTTCCATTAAATATCAGAGAATTTTCCTGCAGGAACCTATGGTAGTTTTCATCTATTTTCCATATTCTAAATTCACCATTCAGTCATTTTTAAAGCATCGTAAAACTCTACAAGATTCCTCTAAAATGATGTTATTTGTTCAAAGCTAGTTCATGATGTTTTAGTCATAGATATATTCAAGAAATAAAATCAATTCATCCTTATAATTCACAAAGATCGAGCTCTGTAATATTTAAATGTTGAGCCTCTATCATTCCCTAGCATATATTATCTTCAACCTAGTATGCCTCAGGGACTAACACCTAGGAAGAGGCTTTGTGAAAATGTCTGCAATTTGCTCCTTGGTGGCATCATAGTCAAACATTGTTTTTGGTGACTTATTCTCTCAAAAAATGATATTTTATAGGGATATACTTTGTCTTGGAGTGAATTATAGGATTCTTGGAAATGCTAATTACACTTATGTTATCACACAAAATTGGAATAGGATGATCATACTCTACCTGGATATCCTTCAAGGTTTTCTTCATCTAAAGAACTTGGGTGCAACATCTTACTGTTGCAATGTATTCTTCCTCTATTGTAGATAAGGATACTAAGGATTGTTTTTTACTCAACCAGGATACCAAAAAGTTCCACAAGAAGAATGCTTCTCCACTTGTGCTTTTCCTATCATCTATACTTAATGCCTAGTCTACATCAGTTTATGCAATCATAGTCACGCCATCACCTAGTGGGTACTATTAGCACCAAAGTAATTTTTAGATTCTTCAAAGGAGCGGAGAACCAAAGAATTCAAATGTATCATTCAGGAGATAATATTAAAAGTACTTTTAGAGTTAGGTGGTTATAAAATACAAAGCAATAGAACCACATGATATACCTGTAATGCTTAAGTCAGTAGTGGAAAACCATTAATCCTTAAAAATATCAACAGTCATGAAAGATAATGCACTAGAAAGGTTCCATTATGATAAGGGAAGTTACCCAGTAGATCAAAAAAAGGGTCCATCATATCAATGACTCACACCAAAATCACGTTGAAAAAAAGAACCAGAGATAATTTGATTTGGGAAGGAGTTGCACTGACACCACCAAACATGTGGAGGATTCTTATTGATAACTCCTTGCAAGGTACAAAACCACTAATCCCATGGGGAGTTACCGTGCATACAAACTACTCTAGTTTTCTCCAAAAAAATTAATCAATAAAGTGTCGAAATGAATAAAGTGGATAGCCCCGTGGAATACACGTCAACTCACTCCACATGTTCCTTTAAAAGATGGGGCCCAGATTGTATTCAATGAGACTCGAATAGTGCCAAGTTAATAATTGTTGTCTATTCAAAATAGTTTTTAAGATTTAATTTTGTTAAAAGGGAAAAAGTACCAACTATTTGGTTATCTGCTTATTCCAAGGAAATTTGCATCCAGAGTCTATTCACTTATTCAGGAAGCATAAACAACAAGAAACTCTCTGACAACCATCATATTATACCCAGGTATTTTCAAATTTTAAACCATTTAACCTGTTATTGGTTTTAAAGAATCAATTAATTAGTAATTGGCCCTAATTCCCCTATGTTAATCCCTACCATCCCAATTAAGTTGTTGACTGTATTTCTACCTCAATATGGACCCAAATCTAAATCCAAACACAATACCCCTCTTTTTTTTGGTGATGAGCACATATATGAAAGACATGCTAATATTTTTGACACCATTATTATTGGCTCAGACCTAAATTAAACTCTTCAAGAATCCCAGTCACTAGCCATTGCATACCAAGATACTTTACACTTATGGTATTCCACACTCGCCTAAATGGTTTTACCTAAGTCAGTATACTTCCCAAAATTCATAGTCTGGTGTGCATATCATTATTCTCTAGGTCAAAAATCTATCCTATCATCAAACCTATCTAGAAACTTATTCAATATATGCCATGAACCTACAAAATATGTTGTGTATCTCAGAGTTCTTGGAAATGAAAGAGATAGATAAGAGATCCCTTGCATCATCCTACCAAACTATGAAACCTTCTGATAGGACCTTCTTTCTGCTACAACACCTAGAGAATGGAATTTCTCTTCCTTCATCCCCTCCTGCCAATGAGAATGTAGTATTTTCTGAAGTATCAAGGAAATCCTTATCCTTAATTTTCTTGGTACTAGGGTATGTCGATCATAAGAAAATTGATGAAGTCATCTTAGGTTTCCTGTTAATCCTAACCCCCATGTAAAAAAAATCCTTCCCTAGGTATAACCTCTATAACTTCATAATTCAAGCTATTCATGAGAAACTAGAGGAGTTCCCAACAATTGGAATTTTCAGGTTTCCCTCACATATGTTCTATCTGTTTGTGTACCAAATTTTTGAGCACTACAAATGTTTGAACTTGAATATGAATGATGAAGTTGGGAACCAAGTTCTAGTATTCAAATGGAATGATCTATTACTGAGAAGATCCAAAAATTCCAATTATTTTGAATTTTCCAATAAAGCAATGAATATTACATACACCAGAATTCATGACTCTGCACCAGCAAGAATGTTTACTAAGAACAAAAAATGGCTCGAGTTCACTCCTGATACCGCAACAGGTGACTAGTTTTTGTTTGAAGAATACAAAGTACTCAGAGTGTATGATTTTGAAGGGGATCCTTATCAACTCACATCCTTCCTAACCCCAAGATTCTTTGCAATGGAGTATGAAAGACAAAGATTTAGAGTAGGTGAAATGCATTTCATACTTTTTAGTCATCTAAGAACCTTCCTCCTACCTCAAGAAATAGGGCCATTTCAACTCATAGGTCTAAAATCACTAGAATAATTGGAAGTATTCTTACTTCATTTAAATTTGAAGAAAGCAAAGGTTGTGACTTATGATCCCCATGGATTTGTTTCTAAAAAAAGAATAGAAAATAAAAATTCTATGTATGAGCTTGATCTAAGGCTATATTGGCAGAGAATTTCCAATTTAAGACTTGGGATGAAGTCAGGGAAGCTTAAAGAAGAATGGAGGAGGAAAGGGATAACGAGCAACAAGCAGGACGAAAGAGGAGGGAAGATGAAATTTCTACAGACATGGAAGTGGATTATGCTGATAAAGGTCACCAAGATAAAAGATCCAAAACAAAAGGAGGAAAGGTCGAACAAGCGTTGATAGAGGAAGAATCAGATGATAAGCTACCCAGTGACATGATTGACATGATTCCATTTTCTATAGTCAAAATGAAAGGGTTAGCAATTAGATTCACTCATTACCCTTCCATGGAATTTACAAATCCCAGAATGCTGTAGACATCAATTCATCAATCGCCTTCAATAGTTTTAATATAGGTGAAAACAGTTTTGAGGACTACGTATAAGCATATAGGAGAGGAGAATATTAAATTCATAATGACACTAGACAACAAATTGGTGCATCAGGAAAGAAGATAATAAAAATTGAGGATCACAAAAGAGATACTCTAAAAACAAGCCAGTGACATGATTTGCAAAGAAGTGGTGCAGTCTATTAAAATAGAAAAGAGGCTTAGAGCAGCACTGGTGAAACTTGAAGAATCGTGGAAGGCAGATTAGGTCATAGTAAGAGCTAAGCAAGTTAATATCAGGAATGATCCGCATCGTAGTTAGCATTTGTGTCGAATGCTAACTTTCCACTATGACAGGTTGTCGACATCGACACAACTCCGACGAGTCTCGACTTCGACACACTCTGCACCCTCGACATGTTCAACAACTGCACAGTTTCGTGACATCAACATATAATGTCGACATGCGACCAACGACTGTCACACTTCGACAGACCGTCTCTCTATCTTCTAGTTGACTATAACGGTTGAACTACTGAATCATTATCACTTCTTTTGTAACTGAACATAATGGGAAGGCACCCAAGCATCTCAACACTTTCTATATAAGCACATAAACTATTGTAATATACATCTTAGATATATGGTTATCAGTAATAGAGATCAGTTTGCATTCCTGCATATTTGTCTGTGTGTATTTGTGTTTATCTGCGTAGTGTAATTTCTGCTTGCTTATTCTATTTCTTATGCTTCCATCATAACAGAGCCGACTCATTCAGTTGAACTGTTGTCCCCCCGAGCTTCCTAGCCCTGAGTGGATCATTGGTATCAGAGCATTCAGTTTTTGTGCTTAATTTCCGCGTATCCACTTCTCTCAAATTTACCTGACTTATGCTGGTTCAAACTCGCTCGTAATCTCAACAATCCAAGCAGACACTACCTCCAGATATGGAAGAATAAACAGGAAAAATACATGCAATCAACGAGACACAACAACTCATAGAGGAAGCACTGGATCGACAAAGAACTGATATGTTCTCCTAGTTCAATGAGATTCTCACGCGATTTGCTTTGACATCAAGAGTGTTTTCGATGAGAACCAACTCCAAAAAAATCAGCCCCTTCAAAGTGCAAATGAGTTTGGACATATCGAATCTTGAAGGCAAGATTGAAGCGGAATCCGTCGACAATTGGGTTCAACAATTAGAGTCCTATTAATCTGTGAATCAACTCTTAGAAGTCGACAAGATCGCCATTGCATCCTTAAATATGTCAACATTTGTGCACTGTTGGTGGGAGAATATTTCGACAAAGATGGAGAAAAGAGGAGACCCCATCGACACATGGGATAAATTCGTCAAACACATCCGAAAGGATTTTTACCCACCAAAAAACCTCAAGCAGCAGTATAAGAAGTGGCATCAGCTAAGGAAATGGAAAGACCAATCCATGCAAAGATACACCGATGAGTTCTATCGACTCATGGCTAGACTTGGCATCAAGGAAGAAGAAAAATTGCTTGTTTTGAAGTATGTTAGCAGATTATCCCAGTACATTCAGCAGGAGATGGAGTTTCTGACTGTCAATACGCTTTCAGATGCATTCCGCTATGCCATCAAAATTGAAACCAAGTAGAAGGGAAAAGTGTGCTTCGCGACAAAGCCGACATCAGGACGTCCACCCAACAAGAAAGCACTGGCTGACTTCGACAAGTCGAAACCTTCGCAGACTCTGCCAAGCCAAATCATGGCAAGAATCCTTTTCATAAAAAGGAACGTAGAAAGCAACCGACTGAAAAATGGTGCGACTACCATCACACATCTTGGCATGATACTTCTGAATGCAAATCTCAGAAGACCTTTTTGGAAAAAGTGTTGACATCTGACGCGTTCGACAAGACTGTGCTAGAATTTGACCCAGAAGCAACGACTCTTTTGACATCGACAACTCCAGCAGCCTTGACCATTGTTGATGAGGAGGAACGAGAGCGCCTGTTCCATACACAGATATGGGTTCAGAACAATCCATTGCATCTGATTGTGGACAACGAGAGGCAGAAGAACTTTTTTCCTGAAGAACTTGTGAAGAAACTAGGTCTTGTGACCACTCTGCATCCTCAACCTTACAACATCGGTTGGATGAAGGATGGAAAATATCTAAGGATCACCTGACAATGCAAGCTCGCATACTTCATAAAGCCCTTTGAATATGAAGTACTTTTCGACGTGGCACCACTCTCCGTCGCAGACGTCCTGTTTGGGAAACCTTACCTATGGGATCGCCATGGAAGTTATTAGTCACGACCACAGAAGGTGATTGTTAGAATCGGAGATCAGCGATACAACATACCAGAATGACAACCTACACCAATGGTTGCCTTGGTATCTGTGAAACAAACAAATAAGCTCACCAATCATGCTCAGAATTTCGCATTGATTATGATAAAGACACAACATTCTAGGAATATTGTAGCAACCAGTCGAGTCACCGACCAATGTAGCTCCCGACAGAAGCAACAAATTGGCAATATTCTTGATGAGTACCAGAACCTATTCCAAGTTCCCGACTGAGTACCTTTACATTGTCAGGTAAAACACTCTATTGAACTTACTCCTAGTTCTTCTTTTCCTAACGCATCTGTTTACAGAAGATCCATTCTCTAAAATAAAGAGATTTGCAGACAATTCCAAGAATTAATTGAAAAAGGCCATATTTGACCCAGGTCCTCCCCTTGTGGAAGTCTAGTCGTCCTAATTCTGAAGAAAGATGGGACTTGGTGCATGTGCATCGACTACAAATATCTCAACAAAATTTCAGTAAAGAATCTCTACCCTTTGCCATGGATAGACAAGCTCATCGACTGTCTGAAAGGTTCTAAGTTCTTTACTAAGCTCGAACTCAAGTCGTGATATCATCAAATTCCAATCAAGCCCTCAGATGTATGGAAAACTACTTTCAAGACCAAGGAAGGATTGTTTGAATGGTTAGTCATGCCTTTTGGCTTAACCAATGCACCTGTGACCTTCATGCGATACATGGATTACATTATTCGACCTTTCATCAGTAAATGTGTCATTGTCTACTTTGACGACATATTTATTTTCAATCGGTCATGGGAAGAACATGTCAGATAGCTTTGACAAGTCCTTGACACTCTCCAACAACATCAACTTTAATCGAACATGGACAAGTGTACCTTTGCGATGAACAACATCAAATATTTGGGGTTTGTAATTGACTCTGCAGGCATTCATGTCGACCTAGACAAAGTACAGATCCTTAAAGATAGGCCCATTCCTAGAAGCATTCAAGAACTAAGAAGTTTTCTTGGTTTGGCGAACTTCTATCGATGATTCATACTCGGCTTCAGTCACATAGCCTGGCCCTTGAATCATTTAACGAAGGGAAATGGGAAAACTATCTTCCAATGGACAACAACACATCAAGCAGCTTTTGAACAGCTCCAACATAAGCTCTGTAGTGCACCAATACTTGTGTTACCTGATTTACATCAACCCTTTGAGATTGAGACGGATGCATCGGACTATGCCTTGGGTGCAGTGATCACTAATTCTAGTCACCCAGTGGCTTTTCATTGCAAAACTTTTAATGAAACCATTAGAAGATATTCGACATATGAAAAAGTACTGTATGCCATTGTGCAAGCTCTCAAGCAATGGAGGCATTACATCCTTGGCAAGGAAACGATCATTCTCACTGATCAAAAGCCTCTACAGTTTGCTCCGACACAATCAAACTTGCAGAAAAACCGACAACTCAAGTGAATTAATTACCTACAACAATTTCAATTGGTTGTTAAGTATCGGAAAGGCAATGTTTACGCCATCGCTGATTTCCTCAGTCGACCACCCATTACTCTCCTTTTGACTGTGATTTGTATGCAGGGATACAACACGACCACTTGGACAAAGTTGTATGAGGACGACAACGATTTCTTAGTATTCTACCAACTGTTACATACTAACAAGTCGTCGACCTTCGACTACTTCTTGAAAGATACCTTTCTATACAAGCTTGGACATCTTTGTGTACCGACTGGTGAGCACTGACAACAAGTCATTTGGGACACGCACTACAAGAAGACTGCGGGACACTTTAGAGTAGCAAAGACACTTGCTATTCTGCAGAAGTATTTCTTTTGTCCTACACTTAAAACTGATGTCAACAAGTATATTCAATCATGCATGTTTTGTGCCATTGCTAAGCTGCCTAATCGATGACAGGGATTGTAAACACCTCTACTAGTTCCTAGTCGACCATGGGAATCTATTTCTATGGACTACTTGATGGGTTATTCTACTACCAAACATTAGCATGACATGACCTTAGTAGTAGTTGACATATTTTCCAAGATGGCCATTCTCATACCATGCAAGAAGACAATGACAACACAACAGATTGATCAGCTCTTCTTCACACATGTTTGGAAACACTTTGGTTTATTGATGACCATTATTTCCGACCAAGATGCCAGATTCATCAACATATTTTGGAATACCCTTTGGAAATAGATAGACACACGACTCCCATTATCGACAACTTTCCATCCGTAGACCGACGGACAGACGGAAGTTGTGAATTGCTTGGTTGTACAACTGCTTCGCATGTATAACCACAAGCATCTACAGATAAGGGATGAAAGTATTCCGTACATACAACACAGTTAAAATCGTGATCAGCAAAGCTCTACAAGCAAGAGTCCATTTGAGATCTGTTACGGATTTCAAACCTTAGCGCTTATCAACTTTATCAGCTCTTCGACACAGCAGAGCGACATCCACTACAACGAGCGAGAAGTTGATAAAGCATTCAAGTTTAGAGATCATATATGTGACATCCAGAAGCAAGCACATGAAATGTTGCAAAGAGAAAGCGAGAAAGATAAGGCGCGACATGATAAGCATTGTATCCCTCATTCATTCCAAATTGGGGATAAGGTTTGGTTACATCTTAAGAAGGAGCACTTCACTAGCACATTCAAGAAGCTTAAACCTTTGCGATATGGTCCATACAGTATTCTTCAGCAGAGGCGACAACGCTTTCCAGCTCGACATTCCTGCATGCCTTGGTCTACATCCAGTCTTCAACGTGGATCTACTTTGACCATACCATGCACCACTGTTGGAACATAACGACTTGCAGACAACAGAACTCGATGAAATCAACCCAAATGTTAAGGAGCCTTTCTTTGCAACACCATTTTGGGATGACAAGTATGCCATACAAGGACGAACACAATTCCCTTGTTTCAGGTTGTTGAAGCCGGACAGATCCCAGCACAAGGAAAGTGGTAATCTTCTACTGAACTGATCGACAAGTTTCCTCACCTTCACGAGCAAACAATGGGGACCATTGTTTCTTAAGGAAGGAGGTCTGATCTGCATCATAGTTGGAATTTGTGTCGAATGTTAACTTTCCACTGTGAGAGGTTGTCGACATCGACAAAAATCTGATGAGTCTCAACTTCGACATACTCTGATGCACTCCGCACCTTCGACATGTTCAACAATCGCACAATTTCATAAAATCAACATACAACGTCGACATGCGACCAACGACTCTTGAACTTCGACATAATGTCTCTCTATCTTCCAGTCGACTGTAAGGGTTGAACTGCTGAATCGTTATAACTTATTTTGTAACTGAAGGTAACGGGAAGGCACCCAAGCATCTCAACACTTTCATAAGAATGTAAACTATTGTAATATACATCTTAGCTATTTGGTTATCAGTAATAGAGATCAATTCGCATTCTTGCATATTTTTCTGTGTGTATTTGTGTTTATATGTGTAGTGTAATTCCTGCTTGCTTATTCTATTTCTTATGCTTCCGTCATAACAGAGCTGACTCATTCAATTGAACTGTTGTCCCCCTCGGCTTCCTGGATCCAAGTGGATCAAGGAACTTGTAGAGGAATATCATGGATTTAATTTTAAAGTCAGATGATGGATTACATGATGCATCCATTTTAAAGGAAAAATACAATGAAATAGATCACCTTGAAAGGAAACTAAACATGCATGTGACCCAACTAATTCAAACTCCTGAACTGAGGAAAGCCGAGTAAGAAAATGAGACATTATATGCTAGCATGTTATAGTATAAGAAGGTGGTTGGGGATAAATACAAAGAGATAATTGATCTCAGATATCAAATTGCATTTCTAAAATTGCAAAAGACATGATTATCCATTGAGCAAACCACTCTAGGTCTCCCCTCTAGCACACAATAAGAAAATCAAGTTTTAGGGGAAGTAGAGCAAGTCACAACTAAGGAAAAAATTTAGGAGACACCTAAGGAGGTAATTGATCTAATGGATGAATACCCCCAACTGAGCTCCCTGATCAAGAGGCAATATACAAAGACAACATGATTAAAGAGTTAGAAACCGAAATGAACCAGAAGGATGAGAAAATCCTAGAGCTTGAAAGAGATATAATCCTGAAAGATGATGACATCCGAGGGACCGTTAGAAAATGAAATAAATGAACTTAAGAGTGAAAAATATAAGCTAGTTTGATTGGAAGAACCAATCAAACCTTGTGGGACAACATATCCCAATTGTTTCTAAATTCATGGGATCATTGTGAAGTCATAGAGGAGGGGTTAGATTTATATAATTCATCCAAAGTAGAAACCAAAAGAGTTGAAACAAAATTAGGAGGAATTCCAAAAGAAGCTAAGGGAGTAATAGAATATTTAAATGTCTTACGGAAAAAGAAGTTGGAAGACTTGCAGATCACAAATAGCACCTAATTGATTAAGGTGGCTAAGCAAATGATCACAAAGCAAATTCTTTTAAAAAGAAGCCAATTTGATATAAAGATATTGGCTGATGAGGTAAACAGCTTTAAAGGAATGTTTGGTAAAGTGATAAAATTGGGGCTACCTCACCCATGGGATGGAAATGAATATATGCTAGCTAAAGAAGAGTATCAGAGCCAGTTGAATGAAAAGAGGAACGGACTTCCTCAGTCAAAAGCATTGGAAGGAATCATAATAGGGGATTAGTTTATTGATAGACTAAAGCCTCAATTCCAAGTATGGCTTAGTCTAAAGAGATTGTTTAAAGAGTTAGGACCTATATCATATGAAAACTATACGGATGTAGATATAGCCTTAAAAGCATTAAAGGCTTATAAAATTGCAATGGGGAAAAGATGGCATTCAGTGTCGAAGTACTCCCATTTTATCCCACCTAAAAAGCATTATGCAAGACAAACACCAAGCATGCCATAGGGTTACACAAGTGGGAAACAGTATCCCATAGTACTAGGCCAATTGTAAATCAATCGACCCCTTTGGCATTTATGCCACCTGGATGACATGTGAACATTCAAATGATGCATCAGATGAGGCAAGTTGGAATACTTCCAAATGTTCAATCAAAAGGTCAACTAGTGGGACATCCAAATGTGTATATGCGGGGACAAAAGATGTAGACATGAGGGAAAAAGAAAGGATCAAGTAAAAATAAGTAAAAATTAAAATATTGAAAATCGGTTAGAAGCTTTTATTGAAAGGGATAGACTTACAAGTCTGTTAAAATTTAACTGAATTCAATTACTTTAAAACATCCTCTATAATGTAATTCGAGTTAGTATCTCGAGGCTGGAAAATTTGTAGAGGGACTATATCCTTTTGTTGAGTTGGTGAACTAATTTTTTAATGTGATTCCATTGTTAGAGATTAAGCTTACAGAGTGATACAGAGAGTTATTCCTTAGTTTTTTTTCCATATTCTGTGTAAATCATTTGTCTCTTCATCTATGTATGCATTCATGAGATGACAATAAATATTTTGAGTAACTCTTCAGTTCCATATTGTGTCAGAGATGCTTTGTGTTGATGAATGTTGATGTTGTTGTTAGATATTTCAAATTATCTTGACCTCTAGTCCATTTTCATAGTTTTTGTGTTGGTCATCAGTATTTGTTGTACTCTCATATTTTTTTATTATCATAAATGTCTTGTTACAAGAAAATCCATATAATAAACTCATGATCTACCATATATCTTTTCATAAACTACTAAATTATTTGAATTAAATCTCAATACATTTATGCTTTTACATAGGTTTAAGATATTCCTCTTGCATGAACCTCTTTAATGTCTTCTTGTCTCCATTTTTTCAAATCCATCTGCATTTTTATCCAAAGTATTGTAATACTCTGTAAAATTCCTCCACGGTTGTGTTAAACCATCACAATTGTTCACACAAGTTATTGATTGAAACATTCCAAGAATTAAAGATTCATTACAGATTAAATTTCACATAGATTCATCTTGAAAGTATTTTAAAATTGAGTTCTGTCATGACATGGCTAGTATTGTTTCAGTCTAGTATTACTTAGGGAACAACATGAGAAATCGCGTTGTTACCGGGGAATAGTTTTCAAAGATAATTTTTCCTTGGGTATGGAATTGTTAAGTTTTGGTCCAGATTGGTGATCTTGGATTGAACAAAGTTGATTGAGATTGTCACTGTGGCGACTCCACTTTTTTGAATATGGATTCTGGCAAGAGGCACACTAGAAGAAATCTGAATTTTGATGAATTAGCGAGTCTCACCAATTCAAGAGACCATCAGAGGTAAATTTGAGCTGATCAAAGAGATTGGGAGAAAGGTAGACCTCCTATTACTCCTCTAGCTAGGAACACAATATTTTAATGTTTAAATATGGAAGGAAGAGGGGGTGGACCACCCTAAACTATAAACCCTTGGATAGGTGATGCTAGGTATGTCCCATTAAATTTTCCTCATAGCCTTCATGTCCTACCTAATAGATATTTAAATATATTACCAAAATTTGATGGAGAATGAGCTACAACAGTTGAGGATTAATGCATGGCTATGTTCCAATATTTTACTTATAATCTTTATATAGAACATGGTGATGTGTTTATGAGGTTGTATGTTAAAACCTTAGAAGGTGAAGTAATTAAATGGTTTAGAGCCTTACCATTAGATTCTTTGAACTCCTGACTAATCTAGAAGTTGATTTGTAATGTCCCCAAATCAACCCTAGAGAAAAATTGCCTAAGTCACCTAAACTGGTTCATGATTATGCACCTAAGTGGTGATTTAGCTTGATAATTTGTTGATCCTAAGATCCAAAAAGGGAAATAATACCACCATAATTTATGTGGAATAGGAAAACTGTATTAAAAGGATGAGGAACCCATTACTATTATGCTACTTATCCTACCCCTAAATTTCTGGCCAAATCCTAACAAGTGAAGGGGTCAATTTTGATGTTTTAATTACCCAACTGTTTAATTTTTAGACTTTGGATTAGAGTGTTATGTTAAATTGTGAATAATTTTGATAATATTTAATTTTTTTAATTAAGTGGATGTTCTAGGTGGCCAAGGAGGGTGAATGAGGTCTAGTGGACCCAATGAATTGTCATCCAAATGAAAACTAGAAGAAATCAAGAAAAAATCCACAAAGCCACTAAAAAGATGGAAGGCAACACAAAAGCAGGAAACATTGAAAAGCTGAAAGCATAGGAAAAGAAGGAAAAGCAGAGATAATATAGGAAAATCAATATTTTTCCAAAAGAAGCAGAAAATAAAGCAAAAGCATAGGAAAAGCAAGAAAAGTAGAGAAAATCTAGGAAAAACAAGTTGTTTCCAAAAGCAGAAAATATATCTAAAGAGGAAAGGCAACAAAGTTAGGAAAAATAAAAGTAAATGTTGAAGATGATAAAATAATTCAAGGAGGGTGCATGGATAAGGAATGTGAACACATTCAATGAATCTAGATGTCAACTCAATTTATAAAATAATAGGAGCGCACCACTCTCACATATTTTGGTTATTTGTCAATTATCTTGAGAGCTTTGCATCTCAGAGGCTTGGGAGATGTGTCCCTAGCTAGCTTTGGGTGATGTTCCCCATATAAATCCTTGTTCCAGTCATACTCAAAATTTCATTTCAGCCATTAGATTCTGAATTTCAGATCTGATCCAGTGGTTAGTGCTCTTGGTGTGCGGTTCAATCCCTTCATTCGGTGGAAACAATGTTGAAAGGTCAAAATGGAGGTTTTAGTTTCAACATTTATGGGATGTGATACCTATTACATGTAATCCATATGGGTGTTTCCAATAAGAATCACCTTTTTTCTTGTCAAAAAAGGTGTATGCCATGACCAATATACAACCATTTTCACTAGAGGCCCAAGGTTTTAGTGTTGAGGTGGGAACCTGTGCAACTCAATCTTTGTATTTTTGGATTTTTGAGTTGTGTAAGAGCCCCATATTGTTCATGCACCTATAGTGATATATATTATTATTTTCCCTTTCCCATGGCTCTGATCCATTGGTGACATATCTTCCTTTCATTCTCATCTTCAATATTCTTGCTTTTATATTGTAAAATCTTAAGGGTTGAGGACTCTCTGTAAATTTGGGTCTAGTATGATTTCAAATGATACTATATAATTCTGATGGGGTTTTATGTTGTACAATTAAATATATCTTAACTCATGTATCATTCCGAAGAATGAATTTGTGAAATTTTGTAGTTGCTTGTAACTTGCAGTTTCAAGGATTTCTCTTTATCCATTGGAATTTGACTAGTTTTACTGAAATTGTTATAGAATGTCATCTATGAGATCAATTATGTTTATGTAATTTTATGTAGGTTCATAAGACTCTGATAAATCCAACCATATCCTTAATTCTTAAATTCGCGACCCTCAGGAGGTGTTTGGAAAAGTCTGGATGATGACTAATCAACCAATCCTAGGTAGCGCACTTGCTAGTTCAGCCTCCAAACTCTATTATTTTTCTACAGAAACTTTTTATTAATACAACATAAGGGTGGGGAAATTTCATTTAGTCTACCCAAGGTTGGATTACTTCTAGTAAGCACCATAATCCTTGGGTTTCCACATAAGTCCCATGGACAATTACCTTGTACCCCTGGGTTTATCCTAAGGGGTCTACCTAGGCATGAAGTACCCATAAAAGTGCTATTGTAGAAGTATTGGCCTATTGTCATATTATTTTAAGCCTTATAAGGTCCTAAAGTTCATATTGGGATGGATTTGGACAATTATATTGTTGTTTTGAACTTTTCTTCTTGATTGCTAGTCAAACTAACTAGTTTTAGTGCCTAAACTATCTATTGTTGTGTTTCAATCTTGCAAGTTCGAATTAATGTGAATTTGATCAAGTTGGTACATTACATTGGTATTAGATCATGTTCCTATGCACCTTTTATCAGCAAGATCAATCTCCTTAAACTCTCAATTGAAGAACTATTGCAGATCACATTTTCAAAGTTGTAGAATGAGGCTCATATCAGTGGTTGATGAAGACCTTTAGCAGTATAAAGAAGAAGAGGTAATTTACATAGATGGAGGCTTTTCCATTTTACATGAGGATGATGAATCCTTTTGCGATAGTATTTGCACAAAGAGTAGAAGGACTAATCCATCGGATTTCGGTATTGTTGATGGCAAAGTGTGCTATGGGGGAAAGCTTCTAAGAGGGAATCCATATGAGTACCTAAGAGAATACCAACAATGAGGAAAGAGATCCAAGAGGTATTTCCTTTCCAAGACTTATTCACTTTAAAATTTGAAAGGTTGTTTCCAAATTAGGATCTTTGTATAAGCATGTATCAAATAAGAGTAATTCATATTGTCAATAGTGTGTGTAGACAAGTAGAGCATATGCTGCAGTAGTGTGAAGTATCACCATCACAATGCTTTGCACCCAATGAGCCAATGACTAAAGGGGAATCCATAGCCTCTCATGATTTATAAATAAGGAAGCCTTCATTCAAAATTCAGCCATCAAATGGGCATGATGGACCTAACAATGTGTAAATTTCCAAGGAGGCAGAAGAACAATGCATAGCACAAGACCGAGAAACAAGTTGCAAAGCCGTGAACAATGTGGAAAGAGGTTCCACTTTATGACATTCAATATTATTTGTTGGTGATTTCAATATCTTTGCAAAGGATATTGAATATATTGGGGGTGGTGAGAAACATTTTGGATCAAGTCCAAAACAAGAGCATAAATCAAATCTCTAGTCACTACGGACCACATGAGCTTCCTAGTGAAGAAGAAGGAAAGCACACATCAGTTGGATGTGAACAAGAAATTTTGGTGGAAGGAAAGACCACCATATCTCTACCACATCAAGAGCGAGATGTGATGCAAAGGTATGAAAAAAATTCTGATTTTTATATTCCCTTGTGTCATGGTAAGACTGCATCCACTTCTAAGGATGAGATTGGAATGGTTGAGTCCTTTAGTGGTGAGGCTCAAATTTCTGGTGTTGAGGTTCATTGCTATAAGAAGGATGGATTGTTGGATGGGAGTCTGCATGATCCTCATATGGTGGATGAGGTCACATGTGATAGCACACCTGGTGTTGTCAAGCAGTAATGGAGTGACTTGGAGAGCTTAATCTTGGTCAACGAAGAGAGGATATTGCAAGTGTTTTCTAGAACTTATGATGCACATAGATTCATGGAGTATCTTATTGGGAGAGTTCAGTTGGAGGAGAGACAAGGTGGAGTTGTTGGGAAAGTCTCTAGCTATGAATTCTGGATCATTAAATGAGAGCTGGAAAAGATGAAAGCATACTACTTGATCCATATCATAGTTGGCATTGTTGTCAAATGCTAACATTGACTGTGACAAGTCATCGAATTCAACACAACTTTGGCAAGTTGTCGAACTGCAATAGGAGATTGACACACTTTGCAACTTAGAAAATTTCAGCGAACTCAACATATTTTCACGACATCGACATTCAGCATCGATCTGCAACTTGCGAATGTCAAACTTTGCCAGATTGTCTCTATGTATTCCAGTCGACTGTAATGGTTGAACTGCCGAACTGTTCTAAATTCTCTTGTGACTGAACGTAACGGGAAGGAACCCAAGCGTCTCAACACTCTCTATATAAGAATGTAAACTATTGTAATATACAACTTAGAATATTTTGATCTCATTTCCAGTAATAGAGAAGATCAGTTCATATTCCTGCATATTGTCTGTGTGTATTTGTGTTTATCTACGCAGTGTAAATACTGCTTTGATTATATTCTATTTCTCAAGATTCCACCATAACAGAGCCAACTCATTCAGTTGAACTATTTTCCCCCTCGTGCTTCCTGGACCTGAGAGGATCATTGGTATCAGAGCTCATTCAGAGATTTGTCAGAGCGCATCAGCTTTCTTCGTGCTTAATTTTTTCATAGAAACTTCCATTGAAGTTACCTGACTTATGCCGGTTCAAACATGCTTGCAGACTCAACAATCCAAGCAGACACTACCTCCAGAGATGGAAGAAGAAAAAAGTGAAAGACATGCAATCAATGAGACACAATAGCTTATAGAGCAGACATTGGATCAACAACGAATTGAGATGTTTGCCCAGTTCAATGAGATTCTCATGCAATTTGCTTTAAATTCAAGAGAATTTCCGACGAGAACTAACTATGACAGAATCATTCCCTTCAAAGTGAAAATGAATTTGGACATACCAAATCTATAAGGAAATATTGACGCGGAATCCGTCGACAATTAGGTTCAACAATTGGAATCCTATTACTCTGTGAATCAACTCTCAGAAGACGACAAGATAACCATTGCATACTTAAATATGTCAACATTTGTGCATTGCTGGTGGAAGAACCTCTCTTCAAAGATGGATAAAAGAGGAGACACCATCGAAACATGGGAAAAATTTGTGGAATACATCTGAAGGAGTATTACCCGCCCAAGTACCTTGAGCAGCAGTATAAGAAGTGGAAGCAGCTAAGGCAATGGAAAGACTAGTTCGCACAAAGTTACACCGACGAGTTCTATAGACTCATGGATAGACTTGGCATCCAAGAAGACGATAAATTTCTTGTTTTGAAGTATGTCAGCGGATTATCCCAGTACATTTAGCAGGATATGGAGTTTCTGATTTTCAATACGCTCACAGATGCATTCCACTATGCCAGCAAACTCGAAACCAAGCAAAAGGGAAAAGCGCGCTTCGCGATAAAGGCAACATCAGAACGACCACTCGAAAAGAAGGCACCAACCAACTTAGACAAGTCAAAATCTTCTCAGCCGACTCCACCAAAGCCAGCTCAAGACAAAAATTCCTTTCACAAAAAGGAACATAGCAAGCAACCTACATGAAAATGGTGTGATTACCATCACTCATCGTGGGATGATACGTCTGAATGAAAAGCTCGAAAGACCTTTTTGGAAAAAGTGTCAACATCCGACGCATTCGACAAGACTGTGGTAGAATCCGACCCTGATGCAATGACTATTTTGACATCGACAACTCCAACAGCCTCGACTATCATTGACAAGGAGGAACGAGGGCGCCTATTCTGTTGAAATATTGTAACTTCTAAGAATATTATATTTGTACTTTATTATTCCGGAGATGTTTCATTCCTCCATGAAGACCTTATTGTATATCCAGAGATGTTTTATTCCTCCATGGATAATGTGGTAACTTGGGTTATTAGAATTCCCTAGTGGGGGTCATCCCTGTATGTGTTATGTGGGTTAAAGGGTTATTAGAACACCCTAGTGGGGTTGGCCCTGTCACATTATGTAAACTGGTTAAGTTGGGGCCGACCTAGCTTGTGTAAAAGACAAGTCAGAGTTGTGTATAAATAGAGGAGGTGTGTTCCTCATTTAACACACATTACACTCACTTGTGATTAACGCATAGGTGAGGGAGAGATCTGCTATGGAGGAGAAGGATCTCATGTCTAGGGTTTACATCTTTATATTTGCTGGTCATCTATATTGAGGAAGCTTTCCTAGGTTTTCTACACCAGGAGGGTTTCCCAGGATAAATCTGTGTCTCTTGTGTTTATGCTGTGCTTGTTGTTCTTTCAATGATCCTATATATGCTATTGTTGTGAAATGGAATGTAATGCTGATATTTTCTATCTTAGCATATTAAATATTAGCATGGTATCAGAGCTATCCTGAAGGAAGACAATGTATGGCACTTACGACACTTTCTTCACTTGCGACAATTTGAAGGTTAGGGTTTTATATAGAAAAAACCTATCATCGTGGAACTTTCGCTATAAATCCATTTTGGCGAATTTTTAGGATATAAAACCTTTACAGGTCGTAGATAACATCCCCATGTACCTTGTGGCCAAAGGAAAACCTCATATTCGTTGTACTTTGTGCATTATGATCAGTACAAGTTAGTGTTTCTGCCTCTTCCAGATCTCAGTCATAAACAGGTGACCTAGGAAAAAAGGTCACAACTTGGGATAGGAAGATCCAAATGAAATTTTGTAAAATGTGATAGGTAGAGAATAGACTTTAGTTTCTCAGGTGAATTTTTCAGAGGCCAAAGTTGAACCAGTGACACGTGGCACACCGTACAAGTTCGTTCTCCTGTTTTATCCCATAAACAGGTCACGCTGCGACACTTGGCATAACTCTCTCTCAGAGAATCCAATTGAGGTCAGACCTGTGAGGTTGGAAAGAGGATAGGTCATGCTACCACAGGAAGAAGTTTCAGAACCTATGGACTCGTAATTTCAGAGTTACACCAGAAACAATAAGGTGCATATGTTTGTCAAAACGGATTTGGATTTTGAGCACCTTCATTCTTGAATCGTCACTACTGTGGGAAATTAGGGTTTCAGAGAAAGTTGAAATTCTTGGAATCGGAGACCATGGCTGAATGCTCCTCATCAAAATCAAAATTTAGAGACCAAGATCGAAATTTTTGGTTGGTCAGAAGTGTGGGCTTTATCAAACCCTAGTTCAGGATTTTGATCGGAAAGGTGGAAAATTAGGGCATCTGCAAAAGTTGGAATTTTTGAAATCTATGACCACGGCTGGAAGCTCCTTAGAAAAATTGAAGTTTAGAGCTTTGGATTGAACCTTTTGATTGGGCATAAGGGTGGGCTTTATCAAACCCTAGTTCGGGGTCCTTTCCAATGAATCCAGAATTTTCAAAGGCAATTTTGAGGGGTCAAATTTTGCAGTTTTCAAAATTGAAGTATACCAGCTTGATCAGCTCAGAAAGCCACATCTTTCCATCCATTCAAAAGTTTTAAATTCAAAGTTTGAAATTTTAGGGTTTCTTTGACAAACCCTAATCCAGCTCCAGATCCAGTCTCAGCAAATCAAAGTGGATTGAGTTAATCCTAGAAGAAAATTGGACACCTACATAAGTGAAGAAGTTCTAGTTTCAGGGGGAGATGAGGCTAAGGCCTTACATAAGAAGACTACAAGAAATATCGACAGGTATGACTTAAGGAGATACATGTATGTGTTGAAATCTGTTCATGATTAAGTTTATGAGGTTAGTACAATCTTGATTAATCTTAGAATTGTCTTATCACCCTAGTAAAAGTATGAATGCATGTGAATGATAGAAGACATTCATTGATTAGGGTTATATGATTGTACTAATGCACTTGTGGTGTTTTATGACGATGCTGTTGTCTGCTAACAAGATACAAGTACATCAAGCAAGACAAATCAAGTTCTATGACCATAATGACATAGGGACAAAGACTCATCCATAGTCTTTGACCACATAGAAGATCTAGTTACGAGGTACGTATGACCTTGTTCTACTATGCTTAACCTATGAGATATGCAGGTTCTAGCACAAGGTGTCTAAATCATTGAAGAGAACAAAGAAGATATTGTTTGGGTATGTTAAGACATAAACAAACTTGATAATCCAGGTATGTTTTCCTATATCAAGTTAGAATCCTACTTTGTTAGGATCTTAGGTAAGTATACCTATGTATGAAATGATCATGACCATACATACTTAAGATTATTTAGAATCATAATGCTTTGATAGTATTAAGACTATACTAATGAATGTATGATTATGTATGAGATCATGATGATGACACTAGTGCACACTTAAGCATGCATAGTGGCCTAGGATGGATAGAAGTTCAAAATAGAGATCAAGCGGGAGGCAACCACACAAACATAAAATACAAGTGTTTAAGTTGTCATTTGAATTGCTTCTTGAATCTATGAATAGTAAATGATATTGCTCGTAGTAGTTGTATGCATTCCTAGAATATATCATGCCGAGTGTAAGCATTCATATGGCATTCAACAGTGTACTACTAATATGCATAGGATGGGTAAGTTGGAAAAACTTCCCATTGTTGTTTATCTAGAATGAAATCTCTTTGCTGACATGCTGAGAGTTGTGCACGCTCTTGATAGTATGTTCTGGTAGAGATGGAAGGCATCTAGATAGCCACTATATGCATACAGGATATGGAAAAGTGTTGTGCCAAAGTATTGTTCAAGATAGTTGCATAACTATGTGAATCATATCTGTATGCATAATAGATTATCATGTCAACATGATTTGATGATTATGAAGTATTACTAATCATGTAATTAACTTTGATTTGTAGGAAATATCATGAAGATTGATGAATACCGAACAAGTGATGGATGAGAAGACTTACAAATCAATCATACTATAGACGGCTCGTGGCTAGAAGATTCTCTTAGAAAGAGGAAGAGGATCATGACAAGTGGCTAGATAAGACTATTCTCTTAATGGTGTAATTGAAGAAGAAGTGTGAATTAGGCTCTGTACGGGTACCCAACATCAATAGTCATTTGATGAGCTTAATGATCACCATGGGTGATGCGTATTTCAACCTTTGCTACAAGGTTGAAGATGGTTTCTATATACAGATGACATGGATGCAAGAAGGAAATCACCAAAGAGTTCGAATGATCTTGAGGCTCATATCAGAAGATCCATCTGATGGGAGATGGAACAGATAGATATGCAGAAGATCACTCAATGCAGAATGTGAATGATGTTCAATTACAGAGGGAGAATTGGCAGTTTCTTGACAAGCTTGGGATTTACCAGAAGTAAAGCTGATCCTAACCTTTACCTTAAGGTTATGGATGATACTATTATTGTATGTGGATGATCTTTTTCTGATAGGGAATGAGAAAGAGATAATGGAAAGCAAGAAGAAGCTAGCTACAGAATTTGAGATGAAAGATCTCAGATTGATGCATTACTTTCTAGGTCTAGAAGTATGGCAAGGAATAGAAGGAATATTTCTCAACCAGGGAAAGTATGCTGTGGAAATCTTGATAAGATTTGATATGTTGGAATGTACAACCATGGCCACTCTCATGGGTTCTGACTTGAAGCTGTTAGCTGATGACTCATCAGAGTTAGTGGATGTGAATCTGTATCTGACAAATACCAAGCCAGATATATGCTTTGCTGTGAACACCTTGAGTCAGTATCTATTGGAATCTAGATGTGTTCATCTGGTAGCTGCAAAGCATGTGATAAGGTACCTAAAGGGTACAATGGACTTTGGTCTATGTTGTCTTGGAGATCATGACTTCATATTGTATGGCTACACAGATGCTGATTGGGAAGGAAGTGTATCAGACTGGAAAAGTACATCGGGTGGATGTTATTGTATGGGATCTGCCATGATCTCGTGTTTTAGAAGGAAGCAGTCTAGTGTGTCTCTCAGCACAATTGAAGCAGAATATATAGCTACTTGCTCTGCTAGTTGTGAAGCGGTATGGCTTCGGAAGTTGTTTTCAGGATTGTTTGGCTTAGAGATGGACTCCACTGTGATCCTGTGTGACAACCAGAGTTGTATCAAGATGATAGAGAATCCAGTGTTCCATGATAAGTCAAAGCACATAGATATTCGATATTTCTATATATGGGATATGGTGCAGAAAGGAGCTATCAAGCTCGAGTATGTGAGCACTGACGAACAAGTTGCTGATGTATTGACCAAACCTCTCTCTCGAGAAGAGTTTTTTCGAGACAAGCTTGGTGTAGTTCAGAAGAACCCTCCTCGAAAGGGGGAGTTATGTGGTCGATGATGATATTTGGATACTGGTAATGTTGTGGATACCTGTATCGATGATGAGATTTCCTATATTGACGGTAAGGTCAATGATGAGGATACTTGTGTCGATGATGAGGATACTGTATCGATGATGTGGATACTTGTATCGGATGATGAGGATACTGTATCGATGATATGGACACTTGTATCAATGATGAGGATACTGTATCGATGATGTGGATACTTGTATCAACGATGAGCATACATGTTCCGACGATGAGGTCGATGATGAGGTTACTTGTTGCAATGATGAGGTTGATGATGAGGTTACCTATTCCAACGATGAGGTTGATGATGAGGTTACCTGTTCCGACGATGAGGTTGATGATGAGGTTACCGTTTTCGACGATTTGGTCGATATATGGTTCTTAGACTTTGTCTAAGTGGATGAGTGGGATTGTATCATCCCTGGACACATGTCCTAAAAGAGATCCGTAGACATATGTCTCCAAGAAAGTGGTCCCTAGTGGACGTGATAGGACTGCATCATCCCTGAACGTTTAGTTCAAAATGTACATGATAGGACTGCATAGTCCCTGAGCGTTTGGTTCAAAATGTACATGATAGGACTGCATTGTCCATGAGCGTTTGGTTCAAAATGTACGTGATAGTATTTCATCATCGTTGGACTCACGTCCTAAAGTGATAGGGATTGATAATCCTGTAAGTGGATCAAAATTGCATCATCCTTGGAATCATGTCCTAAAGTGATCGGGATTAATCATCCCATAAGTGGATCAGGATTGCATCGTCCTTGGACTTATGTCCTAAAGTGATAAGGATTAATCATCCTGTAAGTAGATTGGGATTGCATCATCCCTAGACATGGTGAGATGTCTTAAAGTGATAAGGACTAATCATCCTGTAAGCTGATTCAGGATTGCATTGTCCCTAGACATGGTGAGGTGTCTTAAAGTGATAAGGACTAATCATCCTATAAGTTGATTCGGGATTTCATTGTCCCTAGACATGGTGAGGTATCTTAAAGTGATAAGGATTAATCATCCTATAAGTTGATTCGGGATTGCATCGTGCCTAGACATGGTGAGGTGTCTTAAAGAGATAAGGATTGATCATCCTATAAGTTGATCTAGATTGCATCGTCCATAGACATGAGAGATGTCTTAAATTGAGAGGGATTGATCATCCCGTAAGTGGATCAGGATTGTATCATCCTTGGACCTATGTCCTAAAGTGAGAGGGATTGATCATCCCATAATAGGATCTTGTACATTGCAGAGTATGCTTCTATGTTGACACTGTTGATCGAGAGGATCCAGATGTTGATCATGATGATCTAGATGACGATGTTGTTGATCGTGATGGTCTAGATGACGATGTTGTTGATCATGATGGCCTAGATGATGATGCTGCTGATCTTGATGGTCTAGATGATGATGTTTTTGATTGTGATGGTCTACATGACGGTGGTGCTGATCGTGATGATCTAGATGACGATGTTGTTGATCGAGAGATCCAGATGATGATGTTGATCAGTAGATCCAGACAATGAGGCTATTGATCTAGTGATCCAGATGATGATGATGTTACTGTATCTATTTGAGTGCTGCAGAAGATTAAGATTCAGTACTGAAGATGTTGATGTTCCAGTATTGAAGATGTTCCATTAGATGCTTGAGTTATTGATGATGTATACAGAAAGCTTACAATGATTTATAGATGTATCATGTATGTTGTTGATGACTCTTTGCTCGTGCAGATGTTGTTATAATATCCTTCTCGTTAAGGGGGAGTGTTGAAATATTGTAACTTCTAAGAATATTATATTTGTACTTTATTATTCCGGAGATGTTTCATTCCTCGGTGAAGACCTTATTGTATATATGGAGATGTTTTATTCCTTTGTGGATAATGTGGTAACTTGGGTTATTAGAATTCCCTAGTGGGGATAGGACCTGTATGTGTTATGTGGGTTAAAGGGTTATTAGACCACCCTAGTGGGGTCGGCCCTGTCACATTATGTAAAGTGGCTAAGTTGGGGCCGGCCTAGCTTATGTAAGAGACAAGTCGGAGTTGTGTATAAATAGAGGAGGTGTGTTCCTTATTTAACACACATTACACTCGTGATTAACGCATAGGTGAGGGAGAGATCTGCTATGGAGGAGAAGGAGCTCATGTCTAGGGTTTACATCTTTGTATTTTCTGGTCATCTATATTGAGGAAGCTTTGTTGGGTTTTATACCCCACGAGGGTTTCCCAGGATAAATCTGTGCCTCTTGTGTTTAAGCTATGCTTGTTGTTCTTTCAGTGATCTTGTATATGCTATTGTTGTGAAATGGACTGTAATGCTGATATTTTTTGTCTTAGCATATTAAATATTAACATGTTCCATACAAAGACATGGGTTTAGAACAATCCATTGCATCTGATTAGGGACAACAGGAGCCAGAAGAACTTTGTTTCTGAAGAACTTGTGAAGAAACTAGGTCTTGTAACCACTCCGCATCCTCAGCCTTACAACATCAGTTGGATGAAGGATGGACAAGAGCTAAGGATCACCCAACAATGCAAGCTCACATACTTCATAAATCCTTTTGAAGATGAAGTACTTTGTGATGTGGCACCAATCTCCATAGCCGATGCCCTGTTTGGGAAGCCTTACTTATGGGATGGCCATGGAAGTTACTAGTCACGACTGCAGAAGGTGATTGTCAAAGCTCGCAATCAACGGTACAACATACCAGAAAGATGACCTACACTGACGGTTGAAATGATATCTCCAAAGTAGACAAAGAAGCTCATTAATCATGCTTAGAAGTTCACATTTATTATGATAAATCCACAACATTCTAGGAAGACTGCAGCAACTAGTCGAGTCACCGACCAGTGAAACTCCTGACAGAAGATGTAGATCGACAATATTCTTGATGAGTACCAGAACCTATTTCATGTTCCAGACAGAGTACCTCTACATTTCCAGGGAAAACACTCTATTGAACTTGCTTTTGTTTCTTCTTTTCCTAACGCATCTGTCTACATAAGATCCATTCTCGAAAATAAAGAGATTCACAGAGAAATCCAAGATTTGATTGACAAAGGTCATATCCGACCCATCTCCTCCCCTTGTGGAAGTCTAGTCATCCTTGTTCCAAAAAAAGATGGGATTTGGCGCATGTGCATTGACTACAGGGCACTCAACAAAATATCTGTGAAGAATCGCGACCCCATTCCGAGGATAGACAAGCTCATCGAGTGTCTGAAAGGTGATAAGTTATTTACTAATCTCGACTTCAAGTCGGGATATCATCATACTCAAATCGAGCGCTCAGATGTATGGAAAACTACTTTCAATACCATGGAAGGATCGTTTGAATGGTTAGTCATGCCTTTCGGCTTAACCAATGCAATTGCGACCTTCATGTGATACATGGATAACATTCTTCGACCTTTCATCAGAAAATGGGTCATTGTCTATCTTGACAACATATTGATTTTCAGTTGAACATGGGAAGAACATGTCAGACAACTTCAACAAGTCCTTGACACTCTCTATTAACATTGACTCTACTTGAACATGGACAAGTGTTCCTTTGCAATGAACAACATCAAATATTTGGGGTTTTTAATTGACTTTGTAGGCATTCATGTCGACCTAGACAAAGTACAAATTCTCCAAGATTGGCCCATTCCTCATAGATTTCAAGAACTAATAAGTTTTCTTGGTTTGGAAAATTTCTATCGACGATTCATACTCGGCTTCAGTCACATAGCATGGCCCTTGAATCAGTTGATGAAAGGAAGTGGGAAAACTGTCTTCAAATGGACATCGACACAACAAGCAGCTTTTGAACAACTCAAGAACACGCTCTACACTGCACCAATACTTATGTTACCTGATTTGCATAAGCCCTTTGAGATTGAGATGGACGCATCAGACTATGTCTTGGGCGCAGTGACCACTCAATTTGGTCACCTAGTCGATTTCCACTCCAAAACTTTTAACGACACTATTAGAAGATATTTGACGTACGAAAAAGAACTGTACACCATTGTGCAAGCTCTCAAGCAATGGAGGCATTACATCCTTGGCAAGGAAATGGTCATCCTCACTGACCATAAGCCTCTACAGTTTGCTCTAACACAATCGAAACTACAAACAACTTGAAAGCTTCAGTGGATTAATTACCTACAACAATTCTAGTTGGTAATTAAGTATCAGAAAGGTAAAGCTAATGCCACCGCCGATTGTAATATAAGTCGACCACCCATTACTCTCATGTTTACAGTGATCAGTATGCAGGGATATGACACCAATACTTGGCCTCAGTTGTATCAGGAAGACATCGAATCTCACTAGTCTATCGACAACTTCAGACCGACAAGTCATCAACCACCGACTATTTCCTAAAAGATACCTTGCAATACAAGCTTGGACAACTTTGTGTACAGACATGTGAGCATCGACAAAAACTCATTTGGGATGCACACTACAACAAGACTACATGACACTTTGGAGTAGCAAAGACACTTTCTATTATGCAAAAGTATTTATTTTCGTCTACACTTAAAACCGATGTCAACAAGTACATTTGATCATGTGTGGTTTGTGCCATTCTAAACCACCTAATCGACGACAGGGATTGTACACACCTTTTCTAGTTCCTAGTAGAGCATGGGAATCTATTTCTATGGACTACTTGACAGGATATCCTACTACCAAACATCAACATGACGCGGTCATAGTAGTAGTTGACAGATTTTCCAAGATGGCATTCTCACTCCATGCAAGAAGATGACGACAATGCAACAGACTGCTCGGATCTTCTTCACACATGTTTGGAAACACTTTGGTTTAGCGAAAACCATCATTTTCGACCGAGATGCCATATTCGTCAGCATATTTTGGAAGACTCTTTGGAAGCAGGATGACACAAGACTCTCATTGTCGACAGCTTTCCATCCATAGATCGACGGAAAGATGGAAGTTGTGAATCTCTTGGTCGTACAACTGCTTCGCATGTATAGCCACAAGCATCGAGGCACATGGGATGACATCCTTCCATACGTATAGAAAAACTACAATCATTCTCAGCACAACTCTATAGGAAAGAGTCCATTTGAGATCTGTTATGGATTTCAACCCTCAGCGCCTATCGACTGGATCAGCTCCTTGACACAATCCAGCGATATTGACCATAACCAGTGGGGAGTTGTCAAAGCATTGAAGCTTTGAGAATAGATTTGTGACATCCAACGACAAGTACAAGACATGTTGCGATGAGAAAACACGTAAGATAAGGCCCGACACAATAAGCATCGTATCCCTCATTCCTTCCAAATTAGGGATAAGGTTTGGTTACATCTTAAGAAGGAGCACTTCACCGGTCCATACAAGAAGTTGAAACCTTTGCGATATGGTCCATACAATATTCTTCAGTAGATTGCCGAAAACGCTTTCCAGCTCGACATTCCTGCATGCTTGGGTCTACATTGAGTATTCAACGTAGATCTACTTCGACCATAACATGCACCACTATTGGAACAAAACGAATTACAGACAACAAAACCCGATGACATCTAGACATATGTTCAGGAGCCTCTGCCTTGCGACACCATTGTGGGACAATGAGTACGCCATACAAGGATGGACACAATTCCCTTGTTTCAGTTTAATAAAGTCGGACAGATCCCAACAAAAGGAAAGTGGTACTCTGCTACTAAATCGACGAAAATTTTTTCTCACCTTCATGAGCAAACAATGGGGACCATTGTTTCTTAAGGAAGGAGGTCTAATCCATATCGCAGTTGGAATTGTTGTTGAATGCCAACATTGACTGCGACAAGTCATCGACCTCGACACAACTTTGGAAAGTTGTCGAACTGCGACACAAATTTGACACACTCTTCGACTTCGACAAGTTCAACGACCTCAACACAGTTTCGCGATGTCGACCTATGACTTGCGACTGTCGAACTTCGACAAATTGTCTCTCTGTCTTCCAATCGATTGTAATGATTGAACTGCCAAACCATTCTAACTTCTCTTGTCACTGAATGTAACGGGAAGGCACCCAAGCATCTCAGTACTCTCTATATAAGCATGTAAACTATTGTAATATACTACTTAGAATATTTCGATCTCATTTCTAGTAATAGAGAAGATCAGTTCGCATTCCTGCATACTGTCTGTGTGTATTTGTGTCTATCTGCATAATGTAAATCCTGCTTTGCTTATTCTATTTATTAAGCTTCCGGCATAACAAAACCAACTCATTCAGTTGAACTGTTGTCCCCCTCGTGATTCGTGGCCCTGAGTGGATCACTACTTGAAGATGTTCATGGATAGAGACATGGCTCTCAAATTTGCTGAAGACAAAGCAGTAGCAGAAGGAGATAAATTTCATATGGATTCAGGAGACTCTCTTTCCTCTCCCAAGACTACTAGTGATGTGATGTGTGTGGCTGATTGCACATAGTTTGAGTTGGAGGAGCCTCATGCACAATGTGAGCATGAGGAGTGTTCACTGATGCAAGTGCTTGATGGTAGCGGTGATATGGAGATTGATTGCAGAGCACTTGTTTCACACTTGGAGGATCATAAGCTCTCTCTATATGAGAAAGACTCATATATGGAGGATGTACCCGAGTCCATTCTACTTGGAGGATGTAGTAGTAGTGATATTTTTCCATCTATGGATAAATGCATTTCATAGATGAGGACTTCTATAGGTTAGAGAATAACTTATGATTCCATTGAAATCTATCACAGTTCCTAGTTAGATGAGCAACAATTGATGCACATTTGGATGCCACTTGATGTAATTCATCCACATATGTATTGGGTGGAATATTAGATGGCAAATATGGAGATAACTTGAAGAAAGATATCTTCTCATGCTATGTGGAAGATAGTTATGCAAGCAATTTTCCATGAAGAAATTGGCATGCAACATGTTTAGGCATTTGCCTTTTGTAAGGAAGAACTTAGCTTTCCTCTGTGGAGGAAATTCACATATTCTGATAAGGCATACAAGTACATTCCTATTGGACCAACCAACAATGTGTTAGGATATTTTAATAATCCATCCTTGTCCTACCTAGAATTATTTCATTTCCCTAGTAGTTGATGATGTCATTTCCCCCCTATTGGTGTACAAATGTAATCCAGGATCCATCTACAACCTTCTTAGCCCCGAATGCATAATTTTAGGACCACTTTAGTCAGTTCCCTATTTTATAGGAACCTACTCAGTGTTCCAGTTCAGTCCACCTAAGTTAGATGAATCTTTTGGGGGTTTAGAGCTCCGAATGCCACTGATTGTGGCCTCATGCACCCTTTTCTGACTGTTTCTCATGGAAAAATCACTAATTCACCCTCCTTGCTTGGTTAACTAATTATGTCTTCATTTAACTGAGTTTAGGTTCATTTTGGTTGAGTTTGAGTCTTTCAGAGCATTCCTGTGGTGACAATTCCTATGCTAGATCAAGCGAGGTTCGAATTCTCATGTGTGATTCGAATTCTCTCCATTGTAACATCATTATTCATTATATTGATTACTGGATCATGTGACATTATTCTATTGATATCTAAATTCTCATGCATGATTAATTGTCTGCTCATTTTTACTACAATTTTCACTCTAATTCATATTTTCTACTCATTCTTTCTATGTGATGCATACAACTCTTAGATATTCTGTGATTTAGAATTTCACATGGTATCAAATCCATTTGAGCGTAGGTTGAGCATCTCTTTTTGGTAGTGCACTATAAGCCTCTAAAGTTCCACAGCAAATGTTGGTGCCATTGCATTGAATTCATTGGATAAATCCTTTGAGGTATAGCCAGGTGTGAAGGATCTAGAAAAATGTGCCTACTGTCATAAAGAAATGCTTAGTAGTAGTCTATCTCCAAAAAATTCCAAGTTTTTTGCAGGTTATTCAAATATTTTTGAGTGCAACAGTTGCAGCAATAGTAGTAGTTTTGACCTTGTATTCGCTCCAAGAGTTCTCATGGAAAATTCGAACTCTCCTCTCTCTCCCAAGATCTTGACACCATTCAATTACCTTGATTGGAGGGATGATATGCATATGGTCTTGCGCAACAAGTCATTATATAGGTAATAATGGGGAAGGAGGTCAAATCACAAGTAGCTGTTGAGAAGGCCAAGTATCTGAATAGATTGGATGAAGCATTCAGTTTCATGTGTATTCATATATCCAGAGATATACTCTTCCACCTCGATGGATTGAACAATCCAAGAGAGATGTGGTTGAAATTAGAGACCCTCTTCAAGAAACAAGATGAGCTAAGAGGCCATATTTTGAAAAATGAGTTGATTTCTCTTCAACCGAGCAATTTCGAGACCATCCATCAATTCTTTTCCAAATTCAAATCTTTAGTCATGCAATGCAAGCAGTGTGGAATTAATAAGACAAATGAGCAGTTGGTGCTATCCATTTTGAGCAAGCTAGGTCTCGATTTCTCCATCTTTGTCTCTACCTTCCACTCTTGGAAAATGTCAATTCATGGTTGGAATATGCCATCCTTATATTTTTTCACTGAATCTGTCATCCAAGAACACGATAAATTGATGCAAATGGGCAAGTTGAACGCCTCCAAAAATCAAGCTCTTGTGGTTGGAGAAGAAAACCGTGCAAATGGAAAGGGGAAGCATAAGGGAGAGGAGAAGAGGAAATTTGAACCCAAGCATAATTCCAATTCAAGTCCATTGGAAGGATCCTCCATCTCCACAAAGGTAAAAAAAAAGGGATTTGATAAATCCAAGTGTTCCTATTGCAAGAAAGGAAACCACCCAGAGAGATCTTGCATGCAGAAGAAGATAGATCAGATGACCAAGCTTCTTGAACAACACAACATTTCCCTCCCAAAAGGTGCAAGAGAGACTGATTCTGGAAGTGAGTTTGATGGTCATGAGAGATGCCATGCACTGAAGGATGGATTTTCAAAATAACAAGCCCTCCTCATAGATTCAGGAGCCTCCAACCACATGGTTTCCTCCATAGAATCATTTTCTTCTCTAGATCTTAAATATGGTATGATTATTCACATGGTAGACAACTCTCAGATCTCTGCTGAAGGGAAGGGCTCAATACATTTGGAGCATGGAAAGTTCAAAAACGTTCTATCTCTACTTTCTTTGTCATTAATTTTTTTGTCTGTATATCAGATGACTCACATAGGTTCACCGAAGAAAGTGGTATTTGGTCCTGACACACTTGAGATTATAGAGATCTCTATTGGGGAGATTATAGCGAAAGGGTTTGAAAACCATGCCTCCAAGGCATATGAATTCTCCCATTTTTTTCCATACTCTCTTCCTACCCCATTGGTATATGATAAAGATCAGATTGATATCTCTTCTAATGAAGATGCAGATCAAGATCTTGATGTTGAGAATAAAGTTCAAGGAGATTCATATCCAGATCCAACATATTCTCCCAATCCATGGCCAAGGCCAATATGAGATCACAAAGTCCTTGTAGCTGTTGGGAACACAATTGGGGATCCATTTGACCATAGAACCACTAGATCTTAGTATCGTGCAAAAATTGCACTATGTCATGCAGATCCACTTCTCTCATAGAGGTTCCACATGATGGTGGGGTTTGATCCACAATCTCTTGAAGATACTTTCCATGTGGGATCTACAACCAAGTCTGAACCAAGTACAAATCTCAGTTTTTTGACAAAGCATACTCAAAGGTTAATGATTTGGTCCACAATGAGCCATTTGATCCAATACCAAGAAGGGTTCCTGAATGACTTTTTTGGAAAATACAACTTTGACACAGTGGGAGGTGCATCAAAGATGTAGATCTAGCACCTACATTGCTATCCTACATAGGAGAGTATTGCCAATATTTTTGCAAAGGATTTCACTCAGTAAAGTTTTTTCCTTCTCTGCTTAGTATGAAGGTTCTGTGAGTTCCCTACTGTTGTTCCTTTTGAGCTAGGGGTAGTTTTCCTATGATGTTTTTCCCCATTTCCTTGGTTCATGGACAGTTCTTTATTTTTATCACTTACTTGATTGTATGGGTGACCTTTGGTCTTACTAGCCAGGGCCCAAGATGCAAAAGTATGGATTAAGGGGGGGTGTTAGGATATTTTAATACTCCATCCTTATCCTACCTAGCATTATTTCATCATTTCCCCCCTAGTGGTGTGCAAATGTCATCCAGGATACATCTACCACCTTCTGAGCCTTGCATGCATCATTTTAGGATCACTTTAGTCAGTTCCCTATTTTATAGTAACCTACTCAGTGTTCCATTTAGGTACACCTGAGTTACCGGACTCTTGTGGGGGGTTAGAGCTCTGAATGCCACTGATTGTGGCCTCATGAGCCCTTTTCTGACTGTTTTTCATGGAAAAATCACTAATGCACCCTCCTTGGCTAGTCAATTGATTGTGTCTTGAGTTAACTAAGTTTAGGTTCAGTTTGGTTGAGTTTGAGTCTTCTGGAGCACTCCAGTGGTGACAATTCCTATGCTAGATCAATTGAGGTTCGAATTCTCCTCTGTGATTCAAATTCTATCCATTGTAACATCATTTTTCATTATATGGATTATTGGATCATGTGACATTATTCTGCTACTATTTGATTTCTCATGCATGATTAATTGTCTACTCATTTTTATTGCACTTTTCACTCTAATTCATATTTTCTGCTCATTCTTTCTCTGTGAGGTATACTCAGATCTTAAATCTGCTGTGATTTAGAATTTCACACAATGGAGACCATGCATATACTATTTCATTGGATGGTATCTTTAGGGAGTTGTAGCTTGCCTACTTTCCTTCACTCCTAGCACTTGAGGCCGTGAAAATAAATTTTGGTTTAATGGAGGAACCTCATGCGAGAGTTGAACATGAGGTCAATTCAGATTTGAAAGTGCTTAAGGAGAACAAAGATGTAGAATATTTTTGCCAAGTGCTTGTTGGTATGTAGAAGGGTATAGAGAAGGACTTAACTATGGGAGAAATAGTTGGGGAGATACCAACTGAATCTACAAGCCATGGTATTTGTTTATCCGAGGATCGAGTAGACAAGTACATCACTGAGATGGAGGCCCATAGATGCATAAGTATTGCTTGCATTTGTAGGGAATTCTTTGACATGCATGCCTTGAAAGAGGGGCCTCATGAGCTTCCTATATGGAAAGAATATTTAGTTTTGAATAAGGTGGGTGACCACATCCCACATGGACCAGTGAGGAAAAGTGTTTATTCATCCATGAGTTGGGTGGATATATACATAGAAAGAATGGAGATTCATCGAGGTAAAGATTCCTTTTCCCCCTGTGATAATTTTTTTGGTTTTACTGACATTTCCTCACAATGTGAGAAACAATGAGGGTATGTATGGAATCCCTTGGACACTGTCAGTACACATACATCCATGGATTGGGTGTATAAGTACATGGAATATTTGGAACCAACATGCAAGAGAAAATCATCTTGCATACAAAGCATGCTGGAAACAACAGAGCTTGTCAACAATCATTTTGTATAAGATGAGATCTAAACATTGTTGGGACAAATGAAAAATACCTTCAGATGCCTTGGAAGTGATGAACTTCCAACATGGTGGTGGATGGATCACATCATACCATGGAGCGATAGGTTGTCACAAACATCAATGATAATGGAGGGTATTTATCAGGGACCATGGGATCCAGGCATTGATGGGTGGTTTTAGACACCATTGATGTTTCGGAGGGTGTAGCTAAGGGAGTGGGATCTGAGCATTCCTTGGAATGTTGTATTGTCTTGGGTATCATTGATATTGTTGGAGTGCAATGGTGGTTTTCGTAGTCACATTGCATTCATCAGATTTACTTGAAATATTGAAATTCTTCTCAGATGTTTCAATTGGGAAGAACATACATTTTTCAGTTGTAGAGATAATGGAGTCACTCAATGGGGTGAAGGTTATGTTCAAAGTAGCACAAAGGAAACATGGTGGACCAATTGAATTCCCATGGTATGTCAATTTAACAACAAAATATCAATGGTCAAAATTCATGGATTGGTTTCATGACTTCTATGCAGTTGATTGCTTGCTTGAGGACAAGCAATATTGGGAGAAGAGGACTGTAATGTCGCCAAATCAGATCTAGACCACAATTTCCTAGTCACCTAGACTGGTTCATGATTATGCACCCAGGTGGTGATTTAGGTTGATAATTTGTTGATCCTAAGATCCAAAAAGGGAAATAATACCACCATTATGTATGTGGAATAGGAAAACTACATTAAAAGGATTATGAATCCATGACTATTCTACTACTTAGACAACCCCTAAAGTTCTGGCCAAATCCTATCAAGTTAAGGGGTCAATTTTGATGTATTAATTACCCAACTATTTAATTTTTAGACTTACGATTAGAATGCTATGCTAAATTGTGAATAATTCTGATAATATTTAATTTTTGTAATTAAGTGGATGTGTTAGGTGGCCAAGAAGGGCGCATGAGGTATAGTGGACTCAATGAGTTGTGATCCAAATGGAAACTAGAATAATATCAAGAAAAAATCCATAAAGCCACTAAAAGGATGGAAGACAACACAAAAGAAGGAAACCCTGAAAAGAAGAAAGCATGAAAAAAGGAAGAAAAGTACATAAAAGCACAAATAAGTAGAAAAGTAGGAAAAAACATAGGACAAGAGGGAAAATAAAATAAAATCTAGAAAAACCAAGATCTTACCAAAAATGAAAAATCAATCTAAAGCAGAAAAGCAACAAAGCTGGGAAAAATAAAAGTAAAAGCTAAAAATGCTAAAAGAAGTCAAGGAGGGTGCATGGATATGGAACGTGACCACATTCAATGAATCTATATTTCAAATCAACTTATAAAAGAAGAATACTTCACCACTCTCACATATTTTGGTCATTTGTCAATTATCTTGAGAGCTCTGCATCTCAAAGGCTTGGGAGATGCGCCCCTAGCCAGCTTGGGTGATGTGCCCCATAGAAATACTTGTTCCAGTAATATTCACAATTTCATTGTATCCATTAGAGTTTTAATTGCATATCTGACCCAGTGGTTGGTGCTCTTGGTTTGTGGTTCAATTCCTTGATTCAGAGGAAACAATGTTGAAAGGCTAAAATGGAGGTTCTTGTTTCAACATTTTTGAGCATTTATGGGTTTTTATACATGCTCCATTGCATACAAAGGTTTTTTTATAGTAATAATCACCCTTTGTATCATCGAAAAAGGGGCCCATATGACCAAGATATAACCATTTTCACCAGAGCCAAGGTTTCAGTGTTGTGGAGTGCACCTGTGCAACTCTATCTTTGTATTTCTGGATTTTCAAGTTGTGTAAGAGCCACATACTATTCATGCACCTATAGTGAGATATATTATAATTTTATCTTTCCCATGGCTCTTATCCATTGGTGTCATACTTTCCTTTCATTCTCATCTTCAATATTCTTGCTTTTATATCGTAAAATCCTAAGGGTTGATGACTCTCTATAAATTTGGGTCCAATATGCTTTCAAATGATGTTATATATTTCTAATGGGGTTTTCTTTTGTACAGTTAAATGTATATGAACTCATGTATAAATCCCGAGAAGGAATTTGCGAACTTCTGTAGTTGCTTGTAACTTGCAATTTCAAGCTGGCTTGCTCTTTATGCATTGGAATTGACTAGTTTTAATGAAATTTTTATAGATGTCATATATGAGCTCAATTATCCTTATGTAATTTTATGCATCTCCATAATACTTTGATAAATCCAACCAAAACCTTAATTTTGAAATTCATGACCCTCTAGAGGTGTTTTGAAAAGTATGGATGATTACTAGTCAACCAATCCTAGGTAGTGTACTTGCTATTTTAGCCTCCAAACTTTGTTAGTTTGATACCAAAATTTTGTATTATTGATGTATAAGGGTGGGTAAATTTCATATAGTATACCATAGGTTGGATTACTTCCATTAAGCACTAGAAGCCTTGGTTTTCTACATAAGTCTTGTGGACAATTGCCTTTTACCCTTGGGGTTTACCGCAAGAAATTTATTTGGGTCTGAAGTACCCATAAAAGTACTTATGTTGAAGTATTGGCCTTCTGTAATCTTACTTGCAGACTTATCATATCATAATATTCAACTTGGGAGGGATTTGGAAAATTCTATTGTTGTTTTGAAATTTTCTTCTTGATTACTAGTCAAACTAGCTAGTTTTAGTGCCTAAACTATATACTTTTGTGTTTCAATCTTGAAAGTTGGAATTAATGTTCTTGTTATTCCCATATAATTTCTAAGGCTGTTATTTTATAATTGTTCCTAGGAATCAATAATTTTACTTATTTTAGTTTGTCTTCAGGCCAACACTTAATCAAGAATTATGTCAGTTGCTTTGATTTGCACATACAGAGGATGTCTATAATTAAGCTTATATGTGGGAAGCACTCCCGATCAATGTTCAATTTATATATTATGAATACTTCACAACACAATAAAATATACCCACAACTATACTTGTATCAAATATTTAGTAGTGTTAGATCAAGCCATAAGGACAAAAATTAACTTTGCAAATTACAGAAGGTTGAAAGAGATGGAAACACAAAGGAGAAAATACTAACTGCACATAACCAGAGTTTTGAATCCACACAAATCCATGATGAAGCTTGAATGTTCATTTCTCATTACTTGATCAGACAAAAATCAACATAAGTTATACTTCTTACAAAAAGAGTCCCCCTTAGGTATCGATTGTTCTGATTTATTTATAGCCCTTTACGCTCTTACAAAATGTGTTAAAAAAAATGGCTATGGAATAAAACAACTTTCAGTTTCTCATACTGTTATCAACAAAAAATTGTTACAAAAAGATTCCTATCTGGAAAAATGATGTTGACTTACTGGAAGAGGATATTGGGGTCTTCCTTGCTGAAGTGGAGGAGGATTCTGTTGTAATGATGATGTACCAGTTGCTGACTACACAATGGAGACTCTTTCTAGTTTCTTTAGTTGGAGGAACCTGGTGATGTTCTTCCACTCTTTACCCAATGGATACTGAAAAACCCTCAATTCCCTGAGTGTCATATCTAGCTTTGAACAGTGCTCGAAAGTGACCTTAGGCAAAGAATTGAAGATGGTCTGAAGATGATTGAGGATTTGAAAATATGGGTGAAACTTATCCATAATTGTTCTCCCATCTAGTTCTCCATGACTATCTATGGGATGGACTTTGGAATTTTGTGCCTCCAATATAATGACATTTATAATGGTCTTTGTGATATAAATATATGTGTCCATCCCGAAAGCACATAAGACCAAGTGGGAACACATTGTTGAATAAATATTTGAAGGAACACATGTCATGCTTTAGTTGGTTGTCCATATCAATGACGTTCCAAGCCATTAATAATTTTGTAATCACTTTATTTTTCTATATGATTAATTTTGTTATGTCTTGGACGACATAAGCTCGCAGCTCATCAAAGTTTTTTTCATTCAAGAATTCAATTACAACCTTTTCCATATTTGTCGTTTTGTCCACGTTGTTTACAATTGAACGAGAGTCTTGTGAAGATGTCTTAGTGATTTCCCACTCTTCTTGTGAGATGAAGAAATGACTCCATTGTGTTTTTATAAGTTTTCTATTTGTTCCCAAATTAAATACTTTGTTGTCTTGAGCAAAGGATTTCCCATGAGATTTCTAGATAGATCATGAATGCCTTTTTGTAAGTCTACTTTGGATTGATATAGTTCATAAATGATCAGGTTTATTTTAGCTAATTCCTCATTTGCATTCCTTAGATCATAAAATTTGATCTTTAGTTGATCTTGTGCATGATTGAAATATGAATCTTTAAGACTCATTTCTACGACTGCCTATGCAAGCTTATCTATAGGGTTTGTTGAAGATGTGGCTTGTAAAACTGAGGCCTTTTGAAGCAGAGCATCTTGATTCTACTTCTTGAGATCATTTACTTTACTTTCCAGAGAAGCGATATTTTACTTGAGTGTTTGTCCCTCAACAAATTCCTTGTCCAACTCGGACTGTATCGCTAAAACTTCAATTGTTTGAGAATGCTCAATCATGGGGATATTGATATTTTTCTTCAAACTTGTAATCTCCTTATCCTTTTCTTTTAACATGATTTGAACTGGAGTTGCATCATTTGGGTCCTTTACCAATTTGGTAATTTGTTGCTCTAGATCTGTTATTTTCAACAACTTGGATTTATTTGATGACTTTTAATTTTTTAGCTACTTCTCTAGTCTATTTACTGCAGCCTATAGCTTATTAGTACTCATAGTGTACTTCATTACATCTCTATACACTCCGTGACCCGTTTGTCGGTGAAACTCCATGATATATTTTAAAGTAAATGTGTCCAAATTAACCGTGACCTGAGTGGTATTGAATTTTGAAGGTACCTTCTTTCCTCTGGGCATCGATGGTTCCAAAATCACCATCTTCAAGGTACCTTGCCTCAAATCTAATGCATACAACATCCTGTACTAGTGTCTTGTCTCGAGATCTTTATTTGGTAACAAAGTCTTATAGAGAACGATGTTGTCATCCTTAATTTGAGAATACAGGCCAATTAATCTAGCCTTAACAGGCGATGTTGTCGCCAAAGCATCTTTTTGAGAAGATGTCTCCTGCTTCTGAGGCCATGTTGTAGATGGAAAATTTTCCAAAATGACAGGGACAGGATATGTGGGATTTGATTTAATTTGTAATGCTATGCTGGAGATATTTTCTGATCTGGACATCTTTGAATTTGAATCAACACTTCCTGATTTATCTTTGTCAGCATCATAGGTTGATTCAGGGGTGTTCCTCTTTCCCAAGGTATCAAATTTATGTGGAGTAGGTATAACTGGTGCCACAAATTCCTGGCTTGGATCCAAATCCATTTGAACCTATTCCCAACTATCCAAGTTGGAAAATTTGTCCAATATTGGGTGTGGCTTATGAATATAAGTTGTTGATCTAGGAGACTGTCTTTTCTGAGAGATGATCCCTTTAGGATAATAATTCTGCGTAAATCTCGCAGGGAAGTTGAGATCTTCTAGCATCTCTTCAACCAATTTTTGGTCAATCCTGCTTCTTAATTTAAAAGGGATTGCTTCACTGGGGAATTTGAAATTCCTGGGGCTATTTCTTTTCATGAAATGTACGTCATTGCAGTTGAACCTTTGGATTATGTATTCTAAGGAAAAGAGCCTAGGAGTCATGAGTACAGGTATCTTATATGGAGCTATCTCTGTTCCATATACTTGAATCTCAGTGTGAGTCTCAAAGCAAAACCAATATCCAATTGAGTTGTTGGGATTTAATTTGAGCAATTTCTTGCACTCCGAAAAAATTTCTGGGAGGAGGAGCATCAAATAATAAGGAATAAAATTTAGTTACGACAATATCCATGAACACAGAAAATCTTCATGAGATGGAATAGGAGTAATTGACTTATGGTGGTCCTCTTGATTTAATAATTCCTTATTATGATATATAATCATGTATATTAAATAGGAATTATATCTAAATAGCTTTCTAGAAGCAAAATTATTGAAATGAAAATGTATATACTGAGCAAGGAAAGATGACACATCTAACTTAATTGGTGATTCATGCTATGAAAAATTGATAAGAAAAAGGAATCCTAGGGAAGTATCATAAATTACCAAGTCATGATCATACCCGAGTATCTAGCAAATCATGGACAACGCTGGTTGGGCTTGCTTAGAGACAACTTTTAGACTGAACATGGACTGCGTACGAGGAAGGTATGCTCCTGGAGGGATTAACATCCGGATGAATGCTTCCCTTCTTTCTAATGATAATTCTCTGATCTTTCCTTCCAGGAACTCTTCATAAAACTGTAAACTTGAACCATCTTCTTTGGTGTTCGTCATCTCCATGACGAGTTCTCTTTTAATTGGGCAGACAACTGATCCCATCCAAGAAACAATTTATTTCTTCTCGGTTGCATATCTTTCATCACACCACTGCACAAGATTTGGGAATGCTCTCCTATGGTAAGATCACTTTTGCTAATCCAGAGCCCCAAATATCTAACAAATCATTTCCGCTCTTCACCTGATCTTCATCTTCTCTAGATAATTGGTGTAGATTTGGGATTTACGATACGGGATCGTGGATGTCAAAGTGCTCATATCCTAAGTGTTCTTCATTGTTGAGTGTAGAGCTTGCTGGAGGAAAAGTATCAAGGTCATCGATGGAAGCCATTATGGTGCTGGTGAAGTGAAGGAGGGGATGAAGTGTTAGAGTTTACACTTTAATTTAATTTAACTAGGATATTTAACTGAAAGAAATACAAGAACAAAAAAACACAATAGACACAAGAATTTTCCTCGGTGAAACCATAAAGGAGACAACCCTGTAACTTCCTCAAAGATATATTCGTCACTAATAAAATATCACAAAATGGAAAACCCAAGAATAAGAAGTCTTTTACAACTCTGCCTCTTTCTCCTCCAATGAACTTGTATTCTCTCTCTTTCTTATGCGAACTTGAGTGAGTGAGTGGTGTGTCCAAATGAGAGAGAAAAGCTCTTTATTTATAATTTATGTTTGGGTGACCTTTTTCCTAATTAGGTTGGCTTGAATAATTTGACTGGGCCAACATGTCCTAGGGAGACTTAATAATACATTTTACATTTACCTTCTGGGGAGATATTATCCCGACTTACAATGGAGGTTTTACCTCAATTAAATTGCATGAACAAACATAATAATGACATCCCCGAACAGAGGAAAAAAATCTCTATCGAAGGTACAAGTAAAATACAATAATAATATAAATATAAATTACAAATGAATATCTTCTGAAGTTACATTTACAACAACACTCCCTCTTAACTAGGAAGGTATTCTCTCGCCAGAGTCATCATCATTCTGGACACAAATATTGGACAGTGTCATCATCACTGGATCATCATCAATGCTGGAAAACCATCATCAACACTGGATCATCATTGTCACTTCTGCATTAATCCTCATCTCGTTGATCATTGATCAGTGCAATCTATCGAATCTATCCGCCATAAGAAGTTCTAAAGAGCCAACCCTTTTTCATGCTGGATGTAGGCCTATCTCTCATCTAGGTCTTCATCATCTCTACGAGCAATCCATCAAGTAGGTACAACCCAGGACCACACATTACATTGCCACATAAATCACCTGCATCTCCTACTATCATCTCATTGTATCCATATCATCTCATCATCACACAGAGAGCACAACCCAAATGCACATCTCATGCCCAACATACCATCTACGTCTCCCACCCAGTGGGTATATCCCACGACCACCCCAGGTGAATCACGTCTCCCAATGGCCATCCCACATCTACGAGCATGGGAGCATATCCAGGAGCACCCCAGGTGCATTACGTCCCAAGGACCACCTGCATCTTCCACCATGCGAGAACCATCCTAGGCGCACACAAAGTGTCTTTGTGATTGGTGGACCTCTCAGTGTATCCATTATCGGATTACATCCAGGAGGCATTACGTCCCAAGGACCACCTACATCTTCCACCATACAAGAACCATCTCTAGTGCATCTACATCTTCCGGTCTCATCACTCCCTCTTTTGGGGAACCTCGATCTGGATAACACCAAGCCTCTCTCTGAAGTAATCAAACATAATTCTGGCTAACGACTTGGTCAACACATCGGTTATATTCTCGTCTGTCTCCACATACTGGATCTTCACTGCTCCTCTCTACACCATATCTTGGATATAGTGGTTCTTGATCTCAATATGCTTCAACCTTTCATGGAACACTAGGTTCTCAGACAACTTCACTCAACTCTGATTCTCACAGAATATACAATTTGCATCAAGCTCGATATCAAACAAATCTATCAGTAGCTTTCAAATCCATAATGCCTCACAACTAGCCAAACAAGCTACAACATACTCTGCTTCAGCTATACTCAGCGCCATGCATGATTGATTCCTGCTAAAACAGGAGATCATATCGAATCCCATACTAAAGCAGCATCCGGAAGTGCTCTTCCTATTTGTGGCACTACCTACCCAATCCAAATCAACATAATCATGCAGGTTAATCCTCTGATACTCTAGCCCATAGTCAGTTGTAACTCAATATATGCTTTGCAACAAGCATGTGAACATGTCTTGGATCCGTCAGGAATTGTTTCAGGGTGTTCACAACAAATCATATGTATGGTCTCGTGTTCATCAAATAGATCAACGAAGCAATCATATGATGGTACATTATGGCATCAACTGTCTCTGATGAATCATAACACAGTGACTTCAATTTTGATGCCATTAGTGTGGCCATTTCCTTGTAGTCCATCATTCCGAACCTCTTCAGAATCTCCACGGCATACTTTCCTTGACCAAGGAATATTCCATCCGCACTTTTACACACCTCCATTCCTAAGAAGTAATTCATCATCCCCAATTCCCTCATCTCGAACTCTGCAGAAAGCCTCTTATTTGCATCTGCAATGAGCTCATCCTCTCCTATCAGAAACATGCCATCTACATATAGAAGAAGTTTCACTGGTCTTCCACCTTCAACCCTGAAGTAAAGATTGGAATCTTCTTTACTCTTGGTAAATCCTAAGCTCATCAGTAAGTTATCCATCCTTCCGTACCACATCCTGGGTGTCTCCTTCAATTCGTACAAGTATTTATTTAACTTGCACAAATGACTCTGTCTGTCATGTGTCTCGAATCCCAGTGGCTGCTCCATGTACACTTCCTATTCTACTACACTATTCAAGAATGATGTCTTAATGTCCATCTCGTGTACCTCCCATTTCATTTCTTTTTCCAATGCAAGTATAGATCTGATGGAAGTGTATCTTGCTACATGTGCAAATGTCTCCTCTTAGTCTATGCCTTCTTTCTGGGAGAAGCCACGTGCCAAAAATATCGCCTTGTGTTTTTCATTGCTACCATCTGTAACATGCTTGATCTTGTAGATCCACCTAGAAGTCACAACAGACTTCCCTTTTGGTCTTGGAACTATCTCCAAGACATCATTCTTCATAATCGACTCGTACTCTTCGATCATGGCATCCTTCCATTCTTTCTTCTCTACTTCTTCTTCGTAGTTGGAAGGTTCTTTATCAATGATGTCGCATAGCAGGGCCACATAGTTGGAGTATGGTCTTGGTCTCTTGCTTTCTTTATGCATCCCATCTAGAGCACCATACTTCTCTGCATCTTGTATTTCTTCTTGTTCCCATGTTGGTATTCTTTTGTGGGAGATCTTATCATGAGGTGGATCTGTCGGTTCTTGTGGTTCTTCCATGTTGCGGTCTTCATGATCTTCTTGAATTGTCGTATGTTGAGTCTTCGTACTTTGTTATTCGAAACAATTCTCTCTTGTAGGTGATGGTACATGATCTTTCCTACAAGTCAATTTAGTTGTGTGGTTAGAAACATTTCATAATTTTCAAAACAAATTCTTATGCATAAAGACACATGTGAGGTTCATTGTCAGAAATCCACAATTATCTAACATTCCCTAATATATTTAACCATTTAGAATTCAAATCAAACTTGGAAGAAAAAATTTAAATTCATGAATAGAAGGAAAATTGAATTGCTTCATATTATGCCAAGGAAGAAAAATACTTACTTACAATAGTGCTTGAGATGCATCCATCCTCCCTTTCTTTGAGCCATCCTTCTCCATCCTTGCTTTTGATGAAGATGATCTTTTCAACCTACAAATCTCCCCAGTATGCCTTTTCTTTCACCTTTTTCCTCCCTTACCATGCCCCAAATGACTTTGTTTTATAGTATTGGGAGATAGGATTTCAAGTTTCATCTTTCAATGTGGGATCATCCATTTTCTTGATTTTTTATTCTTTTTACCGAAAAACCCACTTTCCATAGTATTTTTAGGCTTTTGTCATAACCTTAGTATTCTCAAGTACAAATAATGCAATCTTATGCACTTCTTTTCAGTGTTGACTGGTGGAGGCTAGATTTGAGCCTTCAATTGAGCAGTTCAATCAATGAACCATGTGTCTTTAGGATCCTTCTTTCTTCACTCAATCCTTCCGATCATGGAAGTAGTGATTAGATAAGAGAGGACTGTTCTCTTATGTACTCGTCTTCTGTCTTCATGTTGCGGGCACATAGTAAAGTGTGCTTCTACATTTAACTTTGTTAAGGGTGTTAATTTGATTGTTAATACCTGGTGAAGGTGATCAACTTCTTCTTGGCACATATTCCTTGAATGAATGAGTCCCATGATCTTGGGATACCATTCAAGGTGGTCATGATGATCTCTCATTCTTCTACCTTTTCTTCAACTGCTTCAAGTTGTTCCTTGATTTGAGAGACCCTTGTGAAGTAGTATTGCATGGTCTATGAGTTTAGGGTCTTCACATTCTTGAGTTGTTTCCTTAATGCCATCTTCTGATTTATGTTATTTCCTTCGAATAACTTCATCAAAGCATCAAACATCTCCTTGGGTGTCTGCAATGATGACACATGGGGGATGAGATGATATTTAATGGAGTATGCAATAATTCTCTTGGACTTGACCAAGTTATTCTTGTGGATATCCTATGCTTCATCTCCCTCTGGAGTTGGAACCTCTTCATTAACATATTTGTCCAAATCATTTTCTTCAAGGACAAGAGAAATCCTATACTTCCATGCTCAGAAGTTGTCAGCTTCCTCAAGCTGATCCTAAAGCTTGGTGTGGTGAGAAATTTTGAATGAGAACCTCAAATGGAAATAGAAAATATTTAGGTCTTACGAATTTGAGATGCCCAACCTGGTTCTGGAGCTGGTTGGCCAAGGGTTTCTAAGAGAAACCCTAATTTTCCAAAGTTGGAATCTTGAACTTCTAATTGGATAAGAAGATGTGCCTCCTCAAGGTGAGTTTTCCAACGTACTTATTTCTTCAAATCTGTGGACACATTTGAAAAATAATTGATACCCTAGTTTTCTCCCAGCAGTAGTGATGGGGCCAAAATTGAAAATTCTCAGATTTGAATTCTACTTCCACAGGAAGATGCACCCTCCTAGGGAAAGTTGGAATAACCTACTTTTCAAGCTGAACTATGGAGGGAAGTGCCCGGAAAAGGAATCCCTAGTTTCTCCGAGCCCTAGTGACAGGGTCAAAAATCAAACTTCTCGGAACTGAGTTCTGCTTCCTCCAAAAGATGTGCCCTCCTAGGGAGAGTTATCCTAGCCCTCGTTTTCTGATGATCTGTGGAGAGAAGAACTTAAAATAGGAAGCCCTAGTTTCTCGCTACTGCACAATGCCTTCTTTTCAGGTTAGTTCTGATACCATGTTAGTGTTTGCACTTTAATTTAATTTAATTAGGATCTTTAACTGAATGAAAGACAAGCACAACAAAACACAACAGACACAATAATTTTCCTTGGGGAAACCATAAAGGAGAAAACCCCGCAACTTCCTCAAAGATAGATTCGTCACTAATACAATATCAAAAAATGGAAAAATCAAGAATAAGAAGCCTTCTGCAGCTCTCTCTCCTTTTCCTCCAACGAATTTGTCTTCTCTCTCTTGCTTACGCGAACTTGAGTGAGTGAGTGGTGTGTCCAAATGAGAGAGCAAAGCTCTTTATTTATACTTTATGTTTGGGTGACCTTTTCCCTAATTAGGTCGACTTGAATAATTTGACTGGGCCGACTTGTCCTAAGAAGACTTAATAATACATTTTACATTTATTTTTTGGGGAGCTATTGTCCCAACTTACAATGGAGGTTTTACGTAAATGAACTTGCATGACCAAACATAATAATGACATCCCTAAATGGAGGAAAAAAATCTCTGTCAGAGGTACAAGTAAAATAAATTAATAATATAAATATAAAATACAAATGAATATCTTCCGAAGTTACATTTACAACAACATGAAGACTGCTCAGTATTGGTTGTGAAGAGGCTAGCGGGATGATGGAAAGAAGAGGAACTTGTGACAACATAAAAATAAGTGCTCGACGAATTCAAATAAATCCTATTTATAGTGGAAATTCTAAAATGCATGACTTAAATGATCTATACACATTGTATCAAGAGAATGGTCCTTCAAGTGAGGGATGCAAGGTATTTTAATGCATGGGGACCATTTATATTTAGACGATGGTAGTAATATTCGTTGGAAAAAATCTAAGTGGGTCCACCAAGGGGGTGGCAGAATTTAGGAGTGGTTTCGGGGATTGAGATAAGCATTTTGGGATGACCATTTGTCGGGCCCTGAATGAACTTGAGACTGCCATGTGGCCCAAGAGGTTTCCATTTAGGGTCATGCTTGGATCATTAAAATTCGATCAACCAATGGGGCCTAAAAGCATGATAGCCATAGATCACCTTCCCTGTTTACCTATAGATTTGTACCTGACTTGAAGTGGCTTCATGTCACGTAACCCCTTGTCCTCACAAACAACTATAATGAAGAGACAACTATTTTTTCTATTGATGTCGACAGGATCAGGTTTAAAGATCGATATAAGTAGTTTGGGAAGACCGCTTTTCGATCCCTAAATGGACCTGAATCCACCACGTGGCCAAGGAGGTTTCATTCAGGGCTCAAACTCCTAGATTAATGATCTTGCACTTATGGACCCTGAATAAAATATCCACCGTTGATCTGCACATTATTGTCAAGTCGTGGCAATTGCTTGGTTTTTCTATTAGTGACCATATGAATGTTCGCGTGATCAATTTAAATTCCTCTTCCTCTGAATATAACCTCCAATATTTAATGCGAATTGACAGGCCCCACCTACGATCAACTTTGTTGTTTTTTGTTGGTTGTGAAAATATTAGTACCAACATTGGCTTCAACGGGGACAAAATTTTGCTCTGGAAGAGGCTGAGAACTGTAGATTAGTGCCTTTAAGTCCATTGGGCTATGGAGTCATATTAAGCCTTTATATTTTTACAAATTCACAACAGAGAGCATGAGATTGGAAAATGCGTGAACACGATATTAAAGAAAAAATTGAAGGAAACTATGAAGTATGATACATATTGATACAAAAATTCATAAGAGAGTGAGGGTAGGCATCACTACTGAAAGAAACACTTTAGAAACCCATCAGTGACAGGATTTCCAAAATTTTCATCATTTAGTTTTGCTAATTCATAAGTGTTATTGTTATGGACTGTAGCTATATTGAGCAGGCCGAGCCATAGGTTATCAAATTTACCATGTTTGGATCCCTCTTCTCTTCTATCATCCCATTTTAGAACAAGGTCTCCAGGAAAGTCCCTAGCTATGGCTATCCTGTCCAAAGTTCCTTTCATCTTCTCTTGGTGTATTTTAGTTGTGTCATCCAACTGTTCCCTAACTTGTTGAATCCCAATTAATTCATGGATCCGTCTTTCCATGTCATTTGGTTCATCATGTTCAGGTTGTAATAGCTTCATTACTAGTAAAACCAACTGAATATGGAGGAATGCATATTTACCATAGACGAATTGGAAAGGAGAAGTGCCAATTGTTCTCTTAACACTGATCCTATCTACCCATAATGCACATTTTAGTTTAGAGTCCCATGCCTTTTTATTTATGTTCAATATCTCCATGATGATAGTTATCAGGATTTTATTAGAGGATTATGCTAAGCCATTACCTTGAGGATAATAGGTTGTTGAATGAATTAATTCAATGTTGTAGTTTTGATAGATACTCAACATTTTAGCAGACTTGAAATCATGGGAATTATCTGTAATGATCTTCCTTGGACAGCCAAATCTTGCTAGAATATTTTCTTCTAGGAAATTTATTATAACAATATCATTATCATTTCTTGTTGGTATTTCTTCTACCCATTTGGTGAATTAGTCAGTAGTAGTAAGAATCCATTTTTGTTGACCACGAGTATTTGGATTTATCTCCTATTAAATATAGACCCCACTATTGGAAAGGTTCTTCGACTTTGATTGGTTTGAGAGGCAGTGGTTTGATGTTTTGTTTTCCTGCAAACATTTGACATTTGCTGCAGGCTCTAAAATTGTTGTTAGCATCAGTAAACAAATTTGGCCAATAGTAACTATCTCAAAGGACTTTGTAAGTGGTGGCTCTCCATGCATGATGTCCTCCACATACACCTTCATGGAACTCTGCTATTATACCTTCATTTCTTCCTCTATTACACAGTTCAGTAAAAATGCAAGAGGATCTTTCCAAAAGAAGTATCCATCTAGAATGTAGCATTTAACACCTTTGAGTCTAAGAGACCTTAGGGGGACAAGTTAAATATTGTTGAAATATCATAACTTCTAAGAATATTCTATTTGTACTTTATCTGGAGATGTTTCATTCCTCCGCCGGGACTTTATTGTATATTTGGAGATGTTTATTCCTCCGTCGGAATGAGGTAACTTGGGTTATTAGACTTACCTAGTGGGTTCATACCATAGTAAGTTGTAATGGGGTGTTTAAATCCCCTAGTTGGGTTGGCCCAGTCAGCATTATGTTGAGTGGTTAAGTTGGGAATGACCAAGTTATGGTTAAAATTCAAGTGGGAGTAGAGTATAAATAGAGGAGGTGTGTTCCTCATTTATACTCGCTCATTCACTCACTTGTGAAACTCACATAGGAGAGGGAGGGATCTGCAAAGGAGGAGAAGGAGCTCTTGTTTGGGGACTACATCTTTGTATTTTTGGTCATCTATATCGAGGAAGCTTTGTTGGGTTTTCTACCCCATGAGGGTTTCCCATGATAAATTCTGTCTCTTGTGTTTATGCTGTGCTTGTTGTTCTTTGAGTGATCCTGTATATCCTATTATTATGAAATTGAATGTAATACTGATGTTAGCTATCTTACCATATCGAATCTTAACATGGTATCGGAGCTAGCTTGAAGGAAGGAAATGTATGGAACTTACGACACTTGTCTCACTTGCAAAAATTTCAAAGTTAGGGTTTTGAATAGCAAAACCTAGTCATCGTGGAACTTTCTCTATAAATCCATTTTGGCGTAGGTTCAGGATCTGAAAATTGGATAGGTCAAAGATGAAATTTTCTTGCCCCTTATGTCCGAAGATTAGCCTCAGATTCATTGTACTTTCTGAGATATGATCCGTACAAGTTAGGGTTTCTGCCTCTTCCAAAATGAAGTCCTAAATAGGTGACCTAGGGAAAAAGGTCATATCTCGGGATAGGAAGCTCCAAATGAAATTTAGTTAAAAGTGAAAGTTAGGAAATGGACTGTAGTTTCATAGGTGCTGTTTTCAGAGGCCGAAGTTGAAACAAGTGGCACTCTGTACAAGATCTCTATGCTGTTTCATCTCTTAAACAGGTCATGTTGGTAAAATGAGCATATCTCTTTGATGGAGAATCCAATGAAGCTAAAACCTATGGGGTTGGAAAGATGACAGGCCAGGCTACCACAGGCCGAAGTTTCAGAACCTGATGATCTGTAATTTCATAGATACACTAGAAACAATATGGCACATCTGAAATGGCTCAACAGAGGAATCAAGGAAGAGGAGGAAGAAGCTCTCACTTAGGGTTTTTATTTTTTAGGTATGGAAGGACCTGATACAATGATGGAGAAACCTGATGCAACATTGGAAACTTTTATAATGGATTTGGAATCCATTCATCATAGATATTAATCCTCCATCAAAATGTTGTGGGAGGAAGGAGATTGAAGATTAGGGTTTCCAAGTAAGAAGAAACCCTAGCAAAATTGGGAGACTCATATGGCAGCAATGAAGAAGGTTTAAATGATGCTGATATTCTATCATCCTAACACCATGAACATACATAAGATGTTTACAAGTGATCTACCTTGGATGGTTAGGGTTTTACCCTTATAGAGAAGACTACTTGACATGTATGCTTTGAGAAGATGCATGTATATTTTGAAATCTGTTTCATGATTAAATTTATAATGTGTTTTTCTTCATATTATTGAGGTTAGTACAATCATGATTAATTCTAGATTGTCTGATCACCTTAATAAAAGTATGAATGCATGTGAATGATAGAAGACATTCATTGATTAGGGTTATGACACTTATGATTATACTAATGCACTTGTGGGAGTTGTATGAGGATGATGTTGTCTTCTAACTTGAAAGGTACATCAAGAAAGACAAATCGAGTTCTATGACCATGATGACATGAAGAAAAAGACTCATCCATAGTATTTGATCACATAGAATCTCTACTTACAAGGCATGTATGAATTTGTTCTACTATGCTTGAATTATGAGATATGCAGGTTCTAGCACAAGGTCTCTAAATCATTGAAGAGAACAAAGAAGCTATTTTTTGGGTATGTTAGACATAACCAAGCATGATGATCCAAGTATGTTTTCCTATATCAAGTTAGAATCCTACTTTGTGTTAGGATCTTAGGTAAGTATACCTGTGTATGAAATGATCATGACCATACATACTTAAGATTATTTAGAATCATAATGTTTTGATAGTATTGAGATTATACTAATGAATGTATGATTATGTATGAGATCATGAGGATGACACTAGTGCACACTTAAGCATGCATAGTGGTCCAAGATGGATAGAAGTTCAAAGACATATATTCATGATGCTATCATAAAGGGAAAATAGAGATCAAGCAGGAGGCAACCACACAAACATAAAAGATAAGTATTTGAGTTGTTATTTGAATTACTTCTTGAATCTCTGAATAGTCAATGATAGTTGTATGCATATTTGTATTCCTAGAATATATCATGCATAGTGTAAGCATTCATATAGCATTGAACAATATACTACTAATATGCATATGATGGGTAAGTTGGACAAACATTCCATTGTTGTTTTTCTAGAATGAAACCTCTTTGCTGACATGTTGAGAGCTATGCATGCTCTTGATAGTATGTTCTAGTAGAGATGGAAGGCATCTAGATAGCCACTATATGCATACAGGATTTGGAAAAGTGTTGTGCCAAAACATTGGTCAAGATAGTTGCATAACTATGTGAATCATATTAGTATGCATAATAGGTTATCATGTCAACATGATTTGATGATTATGAAGTATTACTAATCATGTAATTAACTTTGATTTGTAGGAAAGATCATGAAGAATAATGAACACCGAACAATTGATGGATGTTCAACAAGAAGACTTACAAATCAAACATATTATAGAAGGCTCATGGCTAGAAGATTCTCTTAGAAAGAGGAAGAGGATCATGACGAGATGTTTGCTCCAAGTAAGACCATTCTCTTAATGGTGTAATTGAAGAAGAAGTGCGAATCGAGAAAACTCCCAGGATTCAATTGAAGAAAGCTCTATACGGGTACCCAGGATCGATAATCATTTGATGAGCTTAATGATCACCATGGGTGATGCGGAGTTCAACCTTTGCTACAAGGTTGAAGATGGTTTCTATATACAGATGACATTCTTCTCTTAGATGGATGCAAGAAGGAACTCACCACAAAGTTCGAATGATCTTGAGGATCATATCAGTAGACCCATCTGACGGGATATGGCATGGATAGATAGGCAGAAGATCACTCAATGCAGAGTGTGAATGATGTTCAGTCATGGAGGGAGAATTGATAGCTTCTTGACAAGATTGGGCTTTACCAAAAGTAAATTTGATCCTAACCTTTACCTTAAGGTTATGGATGATGAACCTGTCATACTATTACTGTAAGTGAATGATCTCTTTCTGATAGGTAATGAGAAACAGATCATGGAAAGCAAGAAGAAGCTAGCTACATAATTTGAGATGAAAGATCTCAAATTGATGCATTACTTCCCAGGTCTGGAAGTATGGCAAGTCCCATAAGGAATCTTTTCTCAACTAGGGAAAGTATGGTGTGGAAATATTGAGAAGATTTGATATGTTGGAATGTAAATCCATGACCACTCCCATGGATTCCAACTTGAATATGTTAGCTGATGACTCATCAGAGTTAGTGGATGTGACTCTATACATACAGATTATTGGGTCATTGATGTATCTAACGAATACCAGGCAAGATATATGCCTTGCTGTGAACACCTTGAGTCAGTATCTAGTAGAAACTAGACGAGATTTGCCATGATATCATGGTCTAATAGGAAGCAGTCTAGTGTGGCTCTCAGCACAGCTGAAGCAAAATATATAGCTTCTTTCTATGCTAGTTGTGAAGCGATATGGCTTATAAAGTTGGTATCAGGATTGTTTGAATTAGAGATGGATCCCATTGTGATCTTGTGTGACAACCAGAGTTGTATCAAGATGACAGAGAATCCTGTGTTCCATGATAAGTCAAAGCATATAGAGATCCGATATTTTTATATACAGGATATGGTGCAGAAGGGAGCTATAAAGCTCGAGCATGTGGGCACCAATGAGCAAGTTGCTGATGTATTGACCAAACCTCTGTCTCGAGTAAAGTTTGAGTATTTTCGAGACAAGCTTGGTGTAGCTCAGAAGGACCCTCCTCGAAAGGGGGAGTGAGTGATATGGTCGATATCGATGATGAGGTTTCCTATACCGATGGTAAGGTCGATGATGAGGATACCTATATTGATGACGAGGATACCTATATCGATTATGAGGATACTTGTATCGATGATGAGGATACCTGTGTCGATGATACCGACGATGAGGTGTATGATACCGATGATGAGGTCGATGTGTGGTCCTTAGACTTTGTCTAAGTGGATGAGTGGATTGTATCATCCCTGGACTTTATGTCCTAAAGAGATAGGGATTAACCATCTTGTAAGTGATAGGATTGCATCATCCATGAATAGTTGGTTCAAAATATACGTGATAGGATTGCATCATCCCTGAACATTTGGTTCAAAATTTATGTGATGGGATTGCATCATCCCTAAACGTTTTGTTCAAAATGTACGCTATGGGATTGCATCATACCTGAACGTTTGGTTCAAAATGTATGTGATGGGAATGCATCATCCTTGAATGTTTGGTTCAAAAAGTACGTGATGGGATTGCATCATCCCTGAATGTTTGGTTCAAAATGTACGTGATAGGATTGCATCATCCCTGAACATTTGGTTAAAAATGTACGTGATAGGATTGCATCATCCTTGAATGGTTGGTTCAAAATGTACGTGATAGGATTGCATCATCCCTGAACGGTTGGTTCAAAATGTACGTGATGGGTTTGCATCATCCCTGAACCTTTGGTTCAAAATGTACATGATGGGATTGCATCATCCCTGAACCTTTGGTTCAAAATGTACGTGATGGGATTGCATCATCCCTGAACGTTTGGTTCAAAACGTATGTGATAGGATTGCATCATCCCTAAACCTTGGGTTCAAAATGTACATGATAGGATTGCATCATCCCTGAACGTTTGGTTCAAAATGTACGTGATAGGATTGCATCATCCCTGAACATTTGGTTCAAAATGTAGGTGATAGGATTGCATCATCCATGAACCTTTGGTTCAAAATGTACGTGATAGGATTTCCTTGTCCTTGGATTTATGTCTTAAATTGATAGGGATTGACCATCCCATAATTGGGTCATGTGTGTTGCAGATGCTATTGATTGAGAGATCTAGATGATGATGTTGTTGATCAAGAGATCCAGATGATTCTGTTAATCGAGAGATCCAGATGATGATGTTGTTGATCGAGAGATTCAGATGATGCTGTTGATCGAGAGATCCAGATGATGATGTTGTTGATCAAGAGATCTAGATGATGTTGTTGATCAAGAGATCCAGATGATGATGTTGTTGATCGAGAGATCCAGATAATGTTGTTGATAAGAGATCCATATGATGATGCTATTGATCGAGAGATCCAGATGATGTTGTTGATCAAGAGATCTAGATGATGATGCTATTGATCGAGAGATCCAGATGATGTTGTTGATCGGAATATCCAGACGATGAGGCTGTTGATCGAGAGATCCAGATGACGATTGATCAGAGGATCTAGATGATGATGTTGTTTATCAGGAGATCCAGATGATGATGTTGTTGTAGCTAATCGAGTGCTACAAAATATGTAGACTCAGTACTGAAGATGTTGATGTTCCAGTATTGAAGATCTTGAAGATGTTCTAGTAACTGTTCGAGTTACAGATGATGATTAAAGAAAGCTTCCAATGATTTATAGATGTATCATGTATCATGTAGTTGATGAATCCTTGCTCTTGTAGATGTTGTTAGAATATCCTTCTCGTCAAGGGGGAGTGTTGAAATATTGTAACTTCTAAGAATATTCTATTTGTACTTTATCCGGAGATGTTTCATTCCTTCACCAGGACTTTATTGTATATCTGGAGATGTTTATTCCTCTATTGGAATGTGGTAACATGGGTTATTAGAACTCCCTAGTGGGGTCGGCCCAGAGTCGGTTGTAATGGGGTGTTTAAGTCCCCTAGTGGGGTCGGCCCAGAAAGCATTATGGTGAGTGGTTAAGTTGGGGCCGACCTAGTTATGGTGAAAAGTCATGTAGGAGTAGAGTATAAATAGAGGAGGTGTGTTCCTCATTTATACTCACTCATTCACTCACTTGTGAAACTCGCATAAAAGAGGAACAGATCTACAAAGGAGGAGAAGTAGCTCTTATTTCGGGACTACATTTTTGTATTGTTTGGTCATCTATATTTAGGAAGCTTTGTTGGGTTTTCTACCCCATGAGGGTTTCCCAGGATAAATTGTGTCTCTTGTGTTTATGTTGTGCTTGTTGTTCTTTGAGTGATCCTGTATATGCTATTGTTGTGAAATTGAATGTAATACCGATGTTATCTATCTTAACATATCGAATTTTATCAAATATTGCAGGTAATAAACAATATCTTTGTACCATTCAGAACAAGCAAATTTTTCAGAAATATTAAGAGGGAGATTTGGTTGAGTATCTTCTTCCTCCTGATTGGGAAGCTAGTCTACCCAATTTATCTCTAGATATTGATAGTTCAATTCAACCAAAAGTTTGGCTAGTCCTTGTCCTTTTAAAATCTTGGTAGGATTAATTTCCATGTCATATTCTTGGATTTTGGAAATCCACTTTCCTCTTCTTCCTTCACTATTTGGTTGACATAGATTATCCTTGATGGTACTCCTTGGAACATAGGCAATGATTTTAGAGTGCAGGACATAGTTTCTGAATGACTTTAGGGCTTTCACTAGTGCATATTCGTGTTTCTCCATCGTGCTATACTTTAACTCAAAATCTCTCAATGCTCTTCTAAAAAAGGCAATGGGTTGCTCATGTCCTTCATTATTGTTTTGTAAAAGGATTGTTTCAATAGTAACTTCAGAGGAAAAATAAAATATAAGAAACTATTTGGTGTAATCAGGATTGATTAGACCCGGTGATTCTCCTATGGAATCCTTTATTTGTTTAAAATAATTCCTTGATTATGTTGTCTGTTTAATCTCAATTTTTTTTTCTCAACATATCAGTAATCTCCTTCATTATCCTAGCAAAATTAGGAATAAATCTTCATAGAAAAATTATTTTTCCAATAAAAGACTGTACTTCCTTTTATGTCTTGGGAGATCAATTAATTTTATAGAGGCCACTCTATCAGGATCTATTTTAACTCCATAATTTGAGACAATATGTCCTGACAACTTTCCTTCTGTCAATGCAAACAATTATTTTTAGGATTTAGAGACAAGCTGAATTTTCTGCATTTCCTAAAGGTTTTATTTAGATGTTGAAGGTGATCCTCATCTGATTTTGAGAATACTGTCATATCATACAAATATATAACAATAAATATTTCCATTTCACTGATGAATGATATATCCATGGCTCTTTGGAATGTTTCCCCAACATTGATGAGGCCAAAGAGCATCTTATCGTACATGAACATTCCCCATGGCATGGTGAAATCTGTTTTTTCCCTATCATCAAGATGCATGGCAATCTGAATATAACCTGAAAATCCTTCCATCATAGACACTTTCGTTGAACCAACCGCTTTATGAAGAATACGATCTATTTTGGGTAGAAGGAATTGTCCTTTAAAGAACAGTTGTTAAGATTTCTGAAATCAACACACAAACAAATTTCCCCATTTTTCTTCCTCACTGGTACCAGGTTAGCTACCCACTCTGAATATCTGAGAGGAATAATGATTCTAGCATCGAGTAATTTTCTCACCTCTTTTTCAATTACGAGTAAAATAGGATTTACCCTCCTTAACTTTTTCTTTACCCGCTTATCATATGGTTTTAAGGGGATCCTATGTTGAATAACAAATGTGTCAAAGGTTTTCAAATCTTCATACTTCCAAGCAAAAACATCCATATATTCTTTGAATATATCTTCATACGTTTTCTTCTACTCAATTGATAAGGACTGTGAAAGCTTGATGAATTTTGTTTCTTTTGGGGTACCAATATTAACTTCCTGCACAACTTTAGTAGTTGGTTGAACTGTTGTTTTAACAGGGATCTCGTTTTGATCAAACAATTGTTCCAGAGGGACTAGACCTTTTGGGATATAGTTGTTCTTTAGGTGGAGAATATTGTGACCAACAACCTGTTGCATTAATTCAGGAGTTGTCATATTTTATTTCTATATAATGTTTTCCCTTTCAAACTCTTCATCACTGTCTATACTAGTACCTAAAAATTCATCCATAAGTTAAAGAAAACATTTAATATGCTCATCATCCTCAAAGGCTTTCCAATGTTTGATGTTGTCAGGCATAGAAGGACGATATCAAATTTCCAATTCATACTTCAACTTTGGTTTCTTGGGAGTTTTGGTGGTGTTTTTGCACTCCAACATGCAAAAAGGAGGGATCTACAAGCTTGAAGAAGCCGAGGTAGAGAGCATGAGATAGAAGGGTTCCCATAGCTCAGTGTTTGAGAGGTGCAGGGTAAAAAATAGTAAAAACCAATAAAAATAATACTTAATCATGCAAATGAAAATATATCCTAAGTCAATATGGCTTACGAGCCATGAATGCAAATGCTAACATGTGAAAACTCAACTGTAAAAATAAACAGTAACTAGTAACTATTTTATTTAATTAAAATCTACCACAGTAATAAAAAAATCACACACACCCGCACGGGTGTGGCTCAATGAACCATGTTTATAAAAGAATAATTTTTATTATTATTTGTAACAAATGAATTTATAGGTACAGATTTACCTCTTTAGGCATATGGGCCCTTGCAAATGAGAAGCTTGCAATCCTCCATTGTTGGTTTCGTCCTCTGGATGGCCACCAAACTCAACCAGTTGCAATGTATTAACCCAAATGGTAGTAGGGAGCCAAGGGTGCTCAAACATCCAAAGGGATTTGTAGAGTGGGATGTTGGTGGAGTAGGTTTGTGTGAAGGGAGTAATGGTGGATGGTAAAAATGGTACCAAGGTGAGAGAGCTTCGAATGAATAATATTGTAAATGGTGGGAAAGATATAACATATATAATGTGTCTTAGGGTTTTGGAACCCTAAAACCACTTATGGTTTTTATTTTTTGAATTACACTACCGATAATTTTTTAATTGAGGTAGTAGTTTGTGTTTGTCGGGACAAACCCCCTTTTTCGGTGGACACCTCCTTTTTAGGGGAGATTCCCTAGTTTGGTGGAGGTTGTTCAAAGGGGATTTAGAACTTAGGCTAAATGTTTTTTTTGGGTTTTTTATGCATACACGGGTTTATTCTTTATGAATAAGGGTGCACAACATGTCACTTCCTGTGTGGTCAATTTTATTCTGTTAATGGATTTCCCTCTAACGTGTGAGGTTAGGATCTAATCGAATGACCAATAGATATCATAAGACCTTCTTTAATCATGGGAGAATGTGGCGTTCAGGTCGAGGACAGAACTTTGCTGTGGAGGAGGACTGCAGTTTCTTCATGTAATGCCAAGGTCTATAATATGAAAATAAAATGCTCATAATGGATGAGGTACATATAATATCAAATATACATGGATGAGGGAGGAATTCGCATGCTTCTATCAATGTCTCAAGATATATTAATAGAGAGGACCATATTGGGGGGCCCTGGAAAATACATGGAGATTTGTTGTGTACATCATAATGGTACAGAGGGGACACAAATCTAGGACATATTCATGCTCCAACCATGACTGATATGAAGAGATGGAATTGGAAACAATGGCATCCATCTTGAATGCGGTACCATACCAACTGATGCACTACTGGATCTGAAGGGGTCCAACAACTATATGGACTCAACGACTGAGAGTCAGAATCTAAAAGGTACACTGAATGCATCTGAACTGGATACTCTAGGAATCATATAATTGGAGGGCTTCCAAACACTGTCACCAACGCAACCCAGATATCTGTGGGAACATGCAACTAGGGAGTTCCAAATAGAATTGCCAATGTGCTAGAGTCAGGGGACATTTGGGGCCTTTGACCAATGATTGAAGGGGCCAATAACCTGTACGAATCTCAATGGTGCATCGAGGAGTTTGGAGTCGAGCATGTGAGCAAAAATCAACCCACGAGGAACTAAGGGCTCATCTCATATGATTTGTAGGAACTCACCACCGATGGGGGTGAGGCCAAGATACATGGACCTATAGGTATATCCTTTGGATTAGATGTGCTAGTGTCGATAGAGGGATACCTACAACTACCAAGGAAATGAGGCCTCCTTGATAGGAGCGCGAGGTATACGACCAAAGTGTGATGGAATTGGACTTGAGACTAAGACACTGTGGAGGGAAATGAAGGCCGTGGAGTGATGAGACTCAAACTTCCTTTGTCCATAGTATGATGACAGGTATAACCGGGAAGCATATGAAACCAGTCTCAGGGGGAGAGGACCATACCTTAAGGGATTATGAGTTGTAACTTTAATTGGGGAGACTCAGGTGGGGGGGAAACAGATTATTCATATCAGGAGACTCAAGGGATGACGCAACACATAATAATTTGACAGAATTCGACTATAATTAGTAATGCTTCCATAACATGGGGTTGTACGTGATCTCTCGTGGAGCCGACAGGCATCGTTTGGGCCTTCTTTAGTGTTTACTGAGCTCGAAGAAGGAATAGAAGTGCACTCGATATGGTACCATCGTGTGTATTTTGACGATCCTGGGACAGTAAGCTCTCATGGATGATTCCAATCTTAAGGAGTCTAAAAGCAATAAGAAGACTCTGAAGTGGTGAGAAGATATCGTCGTGTGGATTTATACGAGCCCAAGATGGTGAACACTCATGGTCGCTTTCAATTTTAGAGAGTCTAAAATCAATACGAAGAATCCAAGGGGGTTATTTTTCATAGATTATTCCCCAAATCCCAAAAAAAGTATAATAGTGTGTAGTGGAGAACTCTTCTATCCAAAGAGACTAGAGTATTCCTTTTTTGTAATTAGTCCATATAGTCTGAAAAAGGGGTACACTTATACTGGATATATGCCCTTTCGGATACATTAAGGTGCAATAAAGGAAGCAATATTGCTCGGCGATATTTTCATTCTTTAAGGATTTAGGAAAGGGCTTAATAGAAACTTCATGATGGGAGCCCAAGGAATGGATAGTGAGCGACGATATGAGGAATTGCATGTGACTTCAACTCAATATGTCAAACTTCAGGGCTCCCAATATTAAGAGGGGATTGAACGACATGGGTGCCAAATCCATGGGGTTCTAAGAACAATCACCCATATGGAGGGAGGCTCTACTACTGAGCAGGGTAAAATGCAAGGCTGGTTGGGTGGGGCCACCTACTCAGGTAGAGTGGGGGTCCTACAGGTGTAAGGGAGAATACCAAAACAATGCATAAAATTTTCAAAGGAGAGGATGTCCTATATGTCGTACAAGGGGTTATACCTATGGAGATTATTTTTCAACTGAAAACAAGTGGAGCTCAACCTAACTAACACCTATACACAAAACAAGGATATCCGAGCATAAATGTGCATTTGGAATATAAAAATTGCATACAAATACATAAAAACATGACTTGTTCAGATGGCATGCAAATCGAGGAAGACCTAAAAATGGTTCGGAGGGACTTCCCAATCAAAACAAATGGATTCCATAGTTGGGAAGAGTGTGGAATTTCGATTCTGGTGGTGAAAACAACACGTCAAATGGATTCGTATGACTTCGGGACATGCGAAAGAAGATCAGGGAATGGGCCTTTAAAAGGGGGAGGGGACCACTTGACACATGTTATTTTCACTATTTGAGTTGTGGAGAGTGTGTGGAGATCCTCGCAGAGATTCAACGATATATTTCGATCGGAGCGACCGTTAGAAAAAAAAGCAACTTGTAGGTAAAAGATGGTCAAATTTGTCATTGATTTATGGTCAGTTTTATGAGATTTGGCCTCCTAGGGGCCTATATTGAGCTATTGAGGGTTTGAGGAAGGTAGGGCACACCTTTCAAGGGAGAAGGAGCATCATAGGCTACCCTTAATTGGCTCACATGAGTGCCCTAGGGTGCTCTAAACTACCTCCCATGAGTGCTCTAGGGTTCTCTTATAATCCTCCTAGGAGCGCTCTAGGGTTTCCTCTTTCCCCAAACATGAGCGTTCTAGGCCTAGAAGGAGGGTTGCATGCTGGATGCGGTTTTTCTTGCAGGATGCCTTAGGTGGAGTGGTGGGAGAGAGACATGAGAGACCTCCATTGTGAAGTGGAGGAGGATCCACTGGTGAAGATTAATTTGGCACAATATGGTATACTAAAGTTCTTCTAGAACCCATTGATGTGGAGTGCCAAGTTCCTACCGAACAAATTGGTGGAGTTTTGGGATCGTGAATCAGAGGATTTCATCATCCAGGGGGAGAGGATTAATATGATGATGCAAGATGTATACTTTATGAAGGGGTTACCGATGTATGGTGTGATAGGTGACACTCAGCCGAAACGCCCAAAAAGCATTTCAATGGAGGATCTATTGGAGTGCCACTGTTACGCCACTGCGATGGCAAACAAGATGTACATACTGGTATGTGTTATTGAGAGTCTGGAGACTTGTGCTATAGCAATTGAAATGGTGAGGGTATTGGGCACTCATGGACCTCACAAGGTATCAAGAGGGAAGATGTTGATAGTGGAGTATGTTGATGTAATTGTAACTTCGGAATCTATTTCACATATGTATATTGTATTCCTATAGAGATGTTATTATTCCTCTATACGGAAGTGTCATCATTTATATTGTAAGTGTCATAACTTATACTTGATGGGTTATTAGACCACCTTGATGGGGTCATCCCTGTATAAGTCATGTGGGTCAAAGGGTTATTAGACCAACCTATTGGGGGTCGGCCCTGTCAGCATTATGTTAAGTGGTTAAATTGAGCCCGACCTAGTAAAGGTTATTAGGCAAGTCAAGTCATGTATAAATAGAGTGCGGGAGGCACTCTATTTCATCATTCACTTTCCCACTCTAAACTCATTGGAGAGTGGTGCACTATTGGAGGAGGAGAAGTTGTTTCTAGGAGTATATCTCTTATGCTTGGGTTTTGTGTCATGGCTCTATCTATCTTGGAGGAAGTTGCGGGGTTTTTCACCTTCTTGGTTTTCCCTGGTGAAACTTGTCTCTTGTGTGCTTGCATTATTGTGTCCATGATTGATATGCTGTAGATATGCTGTACATGTTATTCTCTCAGTTAAGATCCTAGATCAGATTGAAATTTTTGAAAAACTAACATGGTATCAGAGCTTTCCTGAAAGAACGCATGGTATGGCATTTATGACACTTGTTGCACTTGCGAAGCTAGGGCTTGATATAGAAAAAACCAGTCATCATAGCACTTTCGCTATAAATTCATTTTGGCAAAGTTTTAGGATTTGAAAATATTACAGGTCGAAGACAATATCCCCATGTACCATGTGTTTGAAGGAGAGCCTCTAATTCATTGTACTTTCAGATTTATGATCTGTACAATGTAGGGTTTCAGCCTCTTCCATATCTCAGTCATAAACATGTGACCTAGGATAAAAGGTCACAACTTGGGCTCGGAAGCTCCAAATGAAATTTCATAAAAAGTGTCAGGTAGGGCACGGACTATGATTTCACAAGTATGATTTTCAGAGGCCTAAATTGAGCAAGTGACACGTGTCACTCCATACAAGTTTGCTCTCATGTTTTATCCCATAAATAGGTCATGTTGCGACACTTGGAATAAATATCTCTCAGAGAATCCATTTGAGGTCAGACCTATGGGGTTAGAAAGTTAATAGGTTAGGCTACCACAGGAAGAATTTTCAGTCCCTGTAGATCTGAAATTTAGGAGTTACACCAGAAACAATCAGGTGCATATTTCTGTCAAAATAGAATTGGACTTTGAGCACCTTCATTCATGGCTCTGGGAATTTAGGGTTTCGGAGAAAGTTGGAATTTTTATAATCGGAGACCATGGCTGGATGCTCCTCATCAAAATTGAAATTTAGAGACCAATATCGAATTTTTTGGTTGGGCAGAAGGCCAGGCTTGATCAAACCCTAGTTTGGGACTTTGATCGGAAAGGTGAAAAATTAGGGCTCCTGCAAAAATGAGAATTTTTGAAATCTGTGACCATAGCTAGAAGCTCCTTGGAAAAATTGATAATTAGGTGAAGCTCCATGAGAATCAAACCCTAATTCAGGGTGCTCCTAGTGAAACCGAAAGATTGAAAAGCAAATTTGAGGGGTGAAACCTTGCAGTTTTCAAATTCTGAGTATACCAGGTTGATCATCTCATCAAGCTGCATCTTTCTATCCTTTCAGAAGTTTGAAGTTTTAGGGTTTCCCTAACAAACCCTAATCTAGCTCCAAATCCAGTTTCTACAAATCAATTGGATTGGGTTAATCCTAAAAGAGCATGGATTGGTCACCTGCATAAATAAAGAAGTTCCAATTTCAAAGGGAGATGAGGCTAAGGCCTTACATAAGAATACTACAAGCAAAATTGACAGGTATGACTTACGGGTATGTTTTGAAATCTGTTCATGGTTAAGTTTATGTTTGTCTTCATTAATATTAGTACAATCTTGATTAATTTTAGGCTTGTCATATCACCTTAATACAAATATGAATGCATGATAGAAGACATTCATTGATTAGGGTTTTAACACTTACGATTGTACTAATGCATTGTGGTGTTGTATGAGGTTGATGTTGTCTGCTAACATGAAAGGTACATCAAGAAAGACAAATCATGTTCTAGTTCAAGAACATATGACCATGGTGACATGAAGACAAAGTTTCATCCATTGTCATGGATCACATAGAAGGTCTACTTACGAGGTATGTATAACTTGGTTCTATAATGGTTAACCTATGAGATATGCAGGTTACTAGCACAAGTCATTGAAGAAAACAAGAAGACATTATGCAAGTATGTTAAACATAACTAGCTAGCATGCTAATCCAGGTATGTTTTTCATATATCAAGTTAGAATCCTACCTTGTGTTAGGATCTCTTATATAAGTATATATGGTATGATTGATAATGATTATTCATTGAAGTTTTAATCATGGGTTTAGGCACATTATGCTTCTTACTTTGATTGATGATATGACTAACCAGAAAAATCCTATGGTCAAATAGGAATATGCATAAGTAAAAGAATTGTGATAAATTATCTGTGTATGAAATGATGTTGACCATACATGTTTAAGATTATTGTGTTTTGATAGTATTAAGATTATACTAATGAATGTATGATTATGTATGAGATCTCAAGGATAACACAATGACGATACTAGTAAGTATGCATAGTGATCGAGGATGGATATAAGTTCAAAGACATGTAATCTAGGAAGCAAAGATCAAGAGGGAGCACACTCCAGTAGTTCTTGCAAGGAAGCAAATATTAAGAGAGAGTCCACCCTACAACCAAACAAAGATAAGTATTTTAATTGTCATTTCTTGCATACTTGTTTGTTTAAATAATATTGCTCAATGATGTATATGCTTATGTTCTTAGACTTAGGGTGTGTATTATGCATATTAGAATAATTGCATTAATGAACAGTATACTACTAATATGCATGTGATGGGTAAGTGGCCTATGGCACTATACAATATTCCATTGCTACTTATCTAGAATGAAACCTCTTTGCTGACATGTTGGGAGTTGTGCACACTCTTAACAATGTTCTGGTAGAGATTGGAAGGCATCTAGAAAGTTACGGAATATGGATAAATGTTGTATTGAAGCATTGGCTAAAATAATTGCATGACTGTATGACATATTTCTTTATGTGTAAGAAATTGTTCTAAAAACTATCAGATGTTTCTAATCATGCAATTTAACTTGTCTTGTAGGAAATATCGTATACCATCACCTACAAAATAAGGACTACAACATTTGTTCCAGTAAAAAAGCTATCTATTGAATATATTGAAGATATTGAAGTTACCAGGATCTAGGATGAAGTAATGGAAGAATGCCATGATCCATTGATCATGAAGAATGATGGTTGGGATGTGGTCCCAGACCAGAAGGGAAGTCTGTCATGACTTCCATGTGGATCTATAAGATCAAACATGTTGCTGATGGTAGCATAGGAGAAATACAAAACGAGGTTTGTAGCTCATGGATTCTCCCAAAAAGAGGGAATAGACTATGAAGAGACTTTTGCTCCTATAGCCAGATACACTTCTATCAGATCGGTACTTTCTCTGGTTGCAGTGATGAAGTGGAAGATATACCAAATGGATGACAAGACAACCTTCTTGAATGGTGTAGTCGAAGAGGAAGTGTATGTGGAGCAGCCACTTGGTTTTGAGACACATGATGGAGAGTCATATGTGTGCAGACCGAAGAAAGCCTTGTATGGCTTGAAGCAAGCTCCTAGGACTTGGTATGGTAGGATAGACAACTTTCTATCCAGTTTGGGATTTACCAAGAGTAAAGAAGATTCCAACCTTTACTACAAGGTTGAGGAAGGAAATCCTATGATGCTACTCTTATATGTAGATGACCTGTTTGTTACGGGTGAGGATAGATTGATTGCCGACACGAAGAGGAAGCTTGCTGCCGAGTTTGAGATGAAGGACTTGGGGATGATGCACTATTTCCTAGGCATGGAGGTGTGGCAGAGTGCAGATGGAATCTTACTTGGACAAGGGAAGCATGCATTAGAGATCCTGAAGAGGTTCGTGATGATGGACTGTAAGGCCATGGCCACACCTATGACATCGAACCTGAAGCTTATGTGTGATGCTTCATATGATTCGGTTGATGTCACTGTGTATCATCAGATGATTGGGTCCTTGATGTACTTGATGAACACGAGACCATACATTTGCTTTGCGGTGAACACATTGAGCTAGTTCCTGACGGATCTTAGAGGTGTTCACCTGGTTGCTGTAAAGCATATTCCGAGGTACCTAAAGGGTACAATTGATTATGGGCTAAAGTATGATGCAAATCAAAAGTCTAACCTACATTGTTATGTTGATTCTGATTGGGTAGGCAGTGCTGCAGATAGGAAGAGCACTTTTGGGTGTTGCTTTAGTATGGGATCAGGTGTGATCTCTTGGTTTAGCAGGACGCGGTCCTGCATAACACTGAGTACAGCTGAAGCAGAGTATGTTGCAGCTTTTTCGGCTAGTTGTGAGGCAATATGGCTGAGGAAGCTACTGTCTGAGTTATTTGATCTCTCGTTGGAGGCTACTGGTATCTTTTGTGACAACCAGAGTTGTGTGAAGCTGTGTGAGAACTCGGTGTTCCACGACAGGTCAAAGCACATTGAGATAAAATATCACTATATTAGGTATATGGTGCAAAGAGGAGCAGTGAAGCTCTTGTGTGTTGCGACGGATGAGCAGGTTGCAGATGTGTTGACGAAACCACTAGCCAGAGTGAAGTTTGAATACTTCAGAGAGAGGCTTGTTTTTCTTCAGATTGACGACACTTCGAGGAAGAAGTGATGGACACATTTGCAGAAGCCATTCCAAGCATGGTGAGAGGAGGATCCTTCCCATGGCTGTGGATGTAAGCGCAATGTGATGAGCATTAGGACGATGCTCCAGTTACTGCTCTGTATATGCATCATGTTGGATGCTTGTTATGATCAGTTGGATCATGTATATGTATATGCATCATGTTGGATGCTTGTTATGATCAGTTGGATCAATAATATGTATATGCATCATGTTGGATGCTTGTTATGATCAGTTGGATCATGTATTTGTGTATGCATCATGTTGGATGCTTGATATGATCAGTTGGATCATGTATTTGTATATGTATCAGGTGGATACATTATATGATCAGGTAGATCATGTATGATCATATGTATCAGGTGGATACATTATCTGATCAGGTAGATCTTGTATGATGATATGTATCAGATGGATACATTGTATGATCAGGATGATCATGGATGACGAGCTTCAGGATGTTTCTACAGATGATATGTATCAGGTGGATACATTGTATGATCAGGATGATCATGGATGACGAGCTTCAGGATGTTGCTCCAGATGATATGTATTAGGATTATGTTATGATGATGATTAGGATGATCATGTGATGATATACATCAGGATGATGTATGATGAGTATCAGGTTGATACTATGTGGCCGTGGACAGGTTGTGCAGATGAGCATGTAAGTTGACCCGGGAGATCCGATAGGTTGGGCTGTGTGCATGTAATAAGTCCTGGGATGCTATTTCAAGGCATTGCTCTGGGAGGACATGTAATATTTCCCTGGGAGATCCAATCAGTTGGGATGTGTGCCCGTAATAAGTCCTGGGATGCTCTGGCCAGGTTTTGTGTTGCACGTAATAAGTCCTGAAGAATCCACAGTATGGCAGAAATCCTAGATTTGTTCTAAGTCCCATCTAGTATGAAAAAGGACTGGATCTATCGCGAAAATCCTAGATTTTTTATAGGTCCCATCCAGTATGAAAAAGGACTGGCTCTGTGGCGGAAATCCTAGATTTGTTCTAGGTCCCATCCAGTATGTAAAAGGACTTGCTCTGTGGCGGAAATCCTAGATTTGTTCTAGGTCCCATCCAGTATGAAAAAGGACTGGCTCTATGGTGGAAATCCCATACTTGTTCTTGGTCCCATCCAGTATGAAAAAGGACTGGCTCTGTGGTGGAAATCCTAGATTTGTTCTAGGTCCCATCCAATATGAAAAAGGACTAGCTCTGTGGTGGAAATCCTAGATTTGTTCTAGGTCACATCTAGCATGAAAAAAGGATGGCTCTGTAGATGTGATACATCCATCATGAAAAAGGGTTGGCTATGTAGATGATGAATACTTGCAGGTGGCAGGCCTACATCCAGTATGAAAAAGGACTGGCTTTGTAGAACTTCCTATGATGAGTAGATTGGATATTGATTGAGATAGCAGCATTGGTGATGATGACGATGATTCGATGACGATGATTCGATGTCGATGATCTAGTGACAATGATCCAGAGAAGAAGACTTGTGCTAGTAGATCTGTGTCGAGAAATACCTTCCTAGTTAAGAGGGAGTGTTGATGTAATTGTAACTTCAGAATGTATTTCACATATGTATATTGTATTCCTATAGAGATGTTATTATTCCTCTATACATAAGTATCCTCATTTATATTGTAAGTGTCGTAACTTATACTTGATGGGTTATTAGACCACCTTGATGGGGTCGGCCTTGTATAATTCATGTGGGTCAAAGGGTTATTAGACCACCCTATTGGGGGTCGACCCTATCAGCATTATGTTAAGTGGTTAAATTGAGGCCGACCTAGTAAAGGTTATTAGGCAAGTCAAGTCAAGTATAAATAGAGTGCGGGAGGCACTCTATTTTATCATTCACTTTCTCACTCTACACTCATTGGAGAGTGACACACTATTGGAGGAGGAGAAGCTGCTGCTAGGAGTATATCTCTTATGCTTGGGTTTTGTATCATGGCTCTATCTATCTTGGAGGAAGTTGCGAGGTTTTTCACCTTCTTGGTTTTCTTCGGTGAAACTTTGTGTCTCTTGTGTGCTTGCATTATTGTGTCCATGATTGATATGCTGCAGATATGCTATACATGTTATTCTCTTAGTTAAGATCCTAGATCAAATTGAAATTTCTGAAAAACTAATAGAGTAGGTGCTGAGGGGTACCTACTTTGGGTGGGATCAGATGCACTTGTCAGTAGTTCAGCATTCGATGAATGAGGTGAGTTAGAGGGGTGGGGATTTCTACTTCCCATCATTCCTATGTGCATTCTTCTTTGAGCGTGTGGTGACATTGAGACCACATCATTGAGTGGATAAAAATGGGTTGAGGGAGTGCAAGATGAGAAGATAGTGTGAGTTGATGATCCGCGAGGGAGGAGGTTTGGTGGGACACTTCTTTGAATGAGATATTTTTGCACAGTGGCGCTAGCTGCCAATACTGATTGAGGACTTTCCATATGTAGGCATGGAAGATACGGGATATCCCCAGCTTCCTCGACCACCTGACCAGGTTTGGGGTCTGAATGGTATGTGTATACTTACTCCTTACTCTGATTTCATATTTATGTCACTAGATTAGATGGTAGCCAATTTTTTATATGGTGGATACTTATGTACTCTTTTGTGGTGTGTGTGAAGATGTGGGCCGAGACCACCAACGGGTTACCGTTAGCATCGAAGGAGAGTTCTCGGGGTTGACTCGTCGGTGGAGCACCGAGTCATCCAAGACACCACATAGATGTCGATGATACACTAGACTCACTGCGGATTGGGATGGATCATCTCTTAGAGGGATTTTTCGATGAGGGATGGCAGGAGATACCTGAAGATCTAATCGTCATCTGCTACCAGACTCCGCCCGAGTGTTGATCTACTATGCGGTGCATAGCCGTAGCTGCTGAGTATGTACAAGATGCAGCTAGAGGGGGCATGCCGCTATATGAGGAGAGATCCGATGAGGAGACAGATGACGAGGAATATGACTAGTCACTTAGCATCTTATGGAGTTTCCCCCTAGTGTGATGAGCATAGGGATTTTTGTATCAGCCTACTATATGTGATATTTTCATGAGGAAGCTATTGGGTATCCTCTTGTATGGACATGCCTATATGATGATGTAGAAATTATGCCATTTTGATATGTATAAGCACGTGGATGCACTTTTTATGTATTTTTTGATGTTAGATGAGCCTCTTATGTGATGATGATGCCTATATGATATGCATGTATATGTGAATGCAAAAAATGATATGATGATGCATGTTTATGATTTATTTCCTATACGCGGTGATTAATTTTCCATTCTAGAATGTTGTTAGACATTTGGTCTGCAACACTATTATGATCTTGTGGGACATGTGTGAATGTAATGAATTCAAAATGCCTAACTAGTTGTATAGTGCGCAATATGATTCTAAAAAGGAAAGGATCATGTACCTAGTACCAGTTGTTGAGTTGTGCGACAAGGAGTTGGGATTCTAAAAACACACAAAGGTGACTAACGCTCAATTGGAGGGTGGTGGTTAAGAGACTGGTTACGGCATTATACTCATCCTGATTATTGGTGGCAGTACTGATACACACACAATCAAGTTGGATCAACTTGTGTGAGGGGGAATATAAGACCCAAGTTGCCTATGCGAGGTTAGGAGACCAAATACTTGCATTGTCAGCAAAACCGAAGTAGATTGAGGGAGCAGGATAAATCTAGTATTAATCAAGGAAACAAACCATGAGGCTCGGAAGGAAAAAAGGTAAAAATAAAAAGAAAGAGAACTGTACAACTCGGACTGATGGGTTTGGAGGTGTTAGGGGTAGAATCGCTTGAGGTACAACCCATTGCAAGGGTTGGTCAATGGGAATCCTTCGGATTCGGCGAGGAGATATGCCCCCTTTTCAAGGCGAGTTTTGATGATGTATGGACCTTTCAACATGGAATCAAACTTCCCTTTGCATGTAGATCGTGAGCTTGGTCATAAACAAGCACGAGGTTTCCTTCTTTGAAGGTGCAGGGATGGACACGGGTATCTTAATGGGTTTTGGATCTATGTTTGGTAGCCTTGATAATCCGTAAGTATGCCCAATGATCCTCATCTGCCTGCTCCAAAGAGAGTAATTCTTGCTCAAGTGGTGAAGTATCTGGGAGGATTTTGAAGGAACTAAAGTTCCCACTAATATAATAGTAAATACAAGTAACGTAGAAATGCCATGTAAGGAAAGTAAATAATGTAAAGTATAATAGATGTAAGATGTTTTACAAGAATTAATGTCAGGTATTTTATACCCTAAGTGGGAAGGGAGGTGACTTTTCAAGTCACCTCTTGAGTAATTAATTAATTACCCTAATTAACCTACTTAGTATTAAATGTTAATATTTATAACATTTATGTTTGTTACATTGCCTTTCCCTTGAGGGAAGATTTGTACTCAAAGATGTATTGACAACAATGTTTGAATTCCCTTGAACTATCGTCCTGGGATCCTTTCCTTTTTGTATTTGCGACACTTGATGAAATGAGACGATACGAGTTACAGATTCCCAAGGAGAATTGTCGCATCATATCTGCTGTGGTCCATCCCAGATCTATTTTTATCAGAGCTCTAAGATCATTTTGTGGGATGGGTCATTTCAATTGTTGATTAGTATGTCGATATTTTTGCTTGTCAACATAATTCTTCTGTGAATGCTCGTTTTGAACCTGTCGTTGGTCAAAATTAGGATTATAATTAGGATGTCTGTAAGGCATATGTGTTGTTTGTTTTTCTTTCTTTTGAACTGCGGAGAGGACTGCCTTCACTTCCTCAATTTGATTTTTGGATGCATATTCCTAGATTTGCACTTCTTGGTTCACCAGTAGATTTTTATGATTCTGAATTTTTTCGATTCTTTCATCTCGCAACTTTTTTTCAATTTCTCACTTCTTGATTTGATTCTCTAGTTCCTAATTACGATTATTTAGACACTGGTTTTCTTCTTGCTTTTCCTGTATTCTTCCTTCGAGGTCTTCATCAAAGTGTTCCCTCTTGCTACTATTTTTCAATTTTTTGATCTTTGTAATTAGTGTTTTGTTATGATTTCGTAGTCGAAAAATATCTTCCGTATTGCTTCATAACACCTTGTTGATTTTTGTCAGTTCCAACTTATGTGTTTTCTTACTGTCGTCATACTGTTGCTGGAGTTTTTCTTTTTGCTGTTGATTATGACGTAACTCTATTTCTAGATTTTCTAACTTTTCATGTACTTGCGCCAATTCGTCTTCTTTGTCCATGATGACTTTGTTTAGACGACTAATTTCCTCTTCGAATTCGACACTATTTCCATACAGATATTCTTCGACTTTGTTTGGTTTTTTTATATGGTCTTCAAGTTTTTGAATGATACCTTCAAGATGTGATATGTTCTCATCCTTATCCGATAAATTTTTTTGTGAGGTTTTATCTACTATCTTCCAATGATTGAATTCGTAATTCTGAGGTAGTAATCTGTTCTTTTTGAAAACCATTAATTCGTTCTTGATTGTTGAAGTGGAGTTGTAGAACACTATTATCTAGTTCGCACTTTTTTAGCTTGGCCGAAACTGCTCGTAACTGTGATTGCAGTTGTGAGTGACCTGGATCATCCCTCATAATAAAATGTTTATCACATATTGGACAGGATCGATCATAATATTTAAAGGTTGTCGGATATTGGAATTCCATTTCGCAATAAGGACACTTAGTCCAAAATTTGAATTTATATATGTCCTCCATAATTTCTTTAATATCTTTTGAGACTTGATTTATGTTCTTTTTAATATCTTCTTTGATTTTTGTCTTCCTTCCTTCGACAATAATTGGTCTTCTTTTCCCTTTTTATAAAATAATAATTGTATTTAATATAGTTATTAAATAATCATTATTATTATTTATAATAATAATAATAATATGATTTTTTTTGGATGGGAGGAAAAATAGGGATTTTAAAAAGATTTATAATAATAATTATTATATATAATAACAATATTATTATAAAGCTGGAGGCGACGATATCGAGGGTTTGAGAGTCGCGGAGAGAACCTGAACCAGGCGGCTAGGGTTCCTACCCTAGTCGTCTCCACCACCCATCTTCTCGCATCCGCTTCTCTTTTTTCTTGTGGTTTGGTTTCCTGCGGTTCGACGACAGAGTGCTCCAGAGGTGATGATCTCCTGGCTGCGGTGTTTCCCCTACCTCGGACAGCTCCTGCTCTGGCGGCAACGAATAACTTCTATCGAGTGTGGCTACCCTGTCTCCAGTGGTGGCATCGGCGATGGTTTCTTTCTCAGCGGTGGTTCCTCTCAACGACGGCAATGGCTCCCTCCCTTCGTCGATGACTGTGGGGATCTTATCCGAGCTCTGGCAATGTCAACGGCTACAGTTTTCTTCCCTTGGGGATTTGGCTCTAGTAGTGTCAGTGGCTGCCTCATGGCCCCTCATCGGCAACAAGTTTTGTGGCTGCTCGGTCTTTCTGAAGGGCGGCATCCTTTCTTCCGGAGGTGGCTTCTCGGGGCTTTTCAGGGACTCTCGGCAGTTGCTTGGGCGGTCTGCTCTAGGATCGACGCAGGGTCTGTCTTTTGCTTCCTCACTAGGGGTTGTATGCGGGCTGTTTTGGCTGGCTTGGGAGGTCTTCGGAGTCTGCTGCTCTATCCACAGACATGGATCTCCTGCTTCCTTTGATGAGGGGATCGGCATTGGCGGATCTTCATTTTCTGTTACAGGATTGCTGCAAAGGTTCTGAGCTGTTTTTGCTGAGGTTACTGCTACTTAGGGTTCGTGAAGGCTGGTGGGTGCTTTCGGTGGAGGCGTCTGAGTCTTTTTGGCACCTGGGAATCTCGGCATGCTATGGTGGTATGCTCCTGGCTTTATTTTGGGATCTTGGCTAGCTACGTTTTCATCTGGGGTTTGCTGGGTGCTGCTGCTTCCCCTGATGAGGGTTTGGCTTTGATGGATCCCTTCTTTCGGTGGAGGCATAGACGCTGCGGTTTTACTGAGGATCCTGATGCCTAGGGTTCTTGGAGGTTGACGTGTGTGGGACACCCATTCTCTGGAGTTTGGGTTAGCCGTCTTGACGGAAGTTTTCTGTTTTCTGTTATTTCTGCATCTTCTTTTTTCTGGGCAATGAGGGTTTGTTCCCGAGCTCTTTTTCTGTATCCACCTATATGTGACAATGTATGGAGCAGTTTACGCTCTCCATATATTTGCAGAATGTAATTTTGTATCTTCTGATAATAAAATTACGAATTTTTCCGAGGAAAAAAAAAACAATATTATTATAAAAAATTGAGGTGGATAAATTATAATAATAAATATTAATATTATAAATTTATATATCTAAGGTTGTGAATAATAGAATTTTAATAAAACTAGAATAGTTTTATAAAACTAGAATGGTTTTATAAAACTATGTTCTTGTTTTTTTTAACTTTTCTTTTCTTACTTTCCCTTCTTTTTTTTCTACTTTCCTTTTTTTTACTCCTTTCTTCTTTTTTACGTCTTCCTTTTCTTTGTCTTTTCTTTTTACTTTTTTATTTCTTTGTTTCTTTTCTTCTTCTTCTTCTTTTTTTTTTTACTTAAAAAAAACAAAAAAAACAAAAAAACTCAAGTACTTAGGGAAACCCTAGTTTTTAATGGAAAAATTCCAAGATTCAAAGAATCTCTGAGATGATGGCTAATAGCCGGGCAACGAAGCTCTGATACCACTGAAGGAACTAAAGTTCCCACTAATAGAATAGTAAATACAAGTAACGTAGAAATGCCATGTAAGGCAAGTAAATAATGTAAAGTAGAATATATGTAAGATGTTTTACAAGAATTAATGTCGGGTATTTTATACCCTAAGTGGAAAGGGAGGTGACTTTTCAAGTCAACTCTTGAGTAATTAATTAATTACCCTAATTAACCTACTTAGTATTAAATGTTAATATTTATAACATTTATGTTAGTTATAGATTTCAAGAGAAATGCATAAGGTTGGGATCCGACATTCTATGGGGAGAACAAAATCCATGTCATGGACCAGGTGGAATGGGGTAAAACCAGTCATAGTATTGGCAGAGGTCCGGCAGGCCCAAAGAACTGGAAAGAGCATGTGGTGCCAGTTGGATTTGTCTTTATCCACCGTACGCTGAAGCATGGTCTTCAGGATCTTATTGATAGCCTCAACTTGTCCATTACCTTGGGGGTAGTAGGAGGAGGCATACCGGTGTTCAAATTTTAAAATGGGGGACAATTCTCTCCAAACAACAACTTCGAAATATTTGCCATTATCTGACACAAGTTGCTTGGGGACCCCGAAACACGTAATGACATGATTAAAGAAAAATGTGTCACAATATCAGCTTTGCAGTTAAATGTGGGCATGGCCTAAACCCATTTGGTAAAATAATGGATGGCCACAATGCTGTATTTATGAGAATTCACTGAGGTTGGATTGCACTCCATGAAATCAATGGCCCATTTTCAAAATGGATCGACGGTGATGATGGGATGGAGTGGTGCAGGAGGTGTCCTTGCTTTTTGGGTAAAGAGTTGGCAGTTACGAAAGTGTTTGACTATCGTGATGCAGTCGGTAAAAAGGGTTGGCCAACAATATCCGATGTGGATGACCTTCTGAGTAGTGCCCATTCCTGAAAATGGTCGCTGCAGGTTCTTCTATGACAATCATTTAACACTTGTTCATCTTCATTGTGTGTAAGGCATCGATGTAAAATGGTGTCGACACCCCGTCGATAAAGGACATTGTTGGTAAGGAGGTATCATGAATCTTGATGGCATATGCAGCATCTATCTTCGTGAATGAGTTGTGATCATAACTTCTGCGTGTGTAGGTACATGAGAATGTCTCTGTACCATGGTTCATCTGACGAAATAGTGAAAAAATGTTTGTCTAGCAAGTTGATCACGATTGGGGGTGATGACGACAGGGAGGGTAGGCTGGTCATGAGTTGTGCCAAGGAAAGGGCCTTGGTACTCTTGAGTGAAACAAATTCGAGATCATACTCTTGAAGGATTACAATCCATTTGGCCACTCGACCTTGAATGAGGTGGCGAATCAAGAGGTAGCCCATATGGTTAGAATCTACCACTATCGTGGACCTGCTCATAAGGATGTAATGGCATAATTTTTGAACCAAGAAGATGAAGGCGAGGGAGATTTTCTCTTCATGGGCGTAGCAGAGTGGTGGGCCAGAGAATGCCTGAATTATGTAGTATATAACGTGTTCTTGATGGGAACTATCCTCCTGAACTAAGACTCCCGAAATGGCGTGCTCGGATGCCGAGACATAGAGTATAAAATACTTCACAAAATATGGGGGTGAGATCAAGGGAGCAGAAGTCAGAGATCGTTTTAATGCATCAAAAGAGGCTTGTTCCTAATCATCCCAAACAAAAGGGACATTGGACTAAAGCAATCACAGGAAACCAAGAACTTTTGAATCCTAGTCCAAGACGAATCGCCGGAGAAAATTAGCCTTTCCTTGGAGGCTTTGCAATTGGTGTATGGTGTGAGGGGATGGAAGGTCAAGAATGGCTTGTACCTTCAATGGATCAACAATGATCCCTTTCTGGGAAATAATGAATCGCAATAATCAACTGGTTGAAATGAAAAATACACACTTAAGACGGTTCAAGTAGATATTGTATTTGTGACATCGGAGGAAGACTTGTCGTAGGTCTTCCAAGTGGTCTAAACATTTTTTGGATCGAGTGGTGAGATCGTCCAAATAGAAAAGGATAATATGTGCCAAGCCATGAAATAAAAAGGTCATGGACAGATGGAAGGTGGCTCCCACATTTTTAAGATTGAAGGGAATTACGCGATAAGTGAAGGTTCCCCATGGGGTGGTGAATGTCGTCTTGTATTATGCCTCCTTACAGATCTGAATCTGGTTATAACCAGAGAAACCATCCATAACGAATAGGACCTCATGGCCTACACATGCATGAATGATCTGATAATTGAAGGGGGTAGGGAAGTTATCTTTTGGACATGCTAGATTCAGATCTCAAAAATCAGTGCAGATGCTAATGGTTCATTGCTTTTTATTTACTGGCACAGGAATTGATACCCATCTGGTATAGGAAATAGGATAAATGCAACCGACTTGGCACAGTTTCTCAATTTCGGCCTTTACTACTAGCATTTTGGATGGATGTATTGGTCGTTACTTCTAGCGGACGGGTGTAACATCGGGCCAAGTGTCAATGTGATGCTAAGCAATAGCGAGGTCGAGGCCTGGAATCTTGGTATACGACCAAGCGAAGACATCGCAGAATTCTTGAAAGAGTTTTTGTAGGTGTTTACTTTGCCGGAGTTACAAAATGGGCCTAAGGTGATGTTCTCAACCACACCTGGTTTAATGAATATATCGACTTGGATGGTGGGTAAGATATTGGCCATGTTACATTCTTTGAAGGTGTCTAGAGCATTAATGGGGTTTTTAAACTAATCCGCATTGTCATGAATAATATATTTCATTTCAACCGCAAATTGGTCAGTCGAAACGATGGTAGGATCCTTAGGAAGTAGGATTGATGATGCATATCGTCCCATTGTTTATGGACAATCTACTCAAGTGGACTCAAGCAAGATCTACCTAGTCGAAGTATATCTAGAAAAAATGAATATAGTGTACAAATTTACTTTCCTAGATAGTTTAGAGATGCAATAGATAGATGTCTTACCTTAGATTCATGAATCCTTCTCCTCTTTGCCACTCCAAGCTTCGGGACCTTCAAATCTTGAGCTGCAAAACCCTGTCAAGCATATAGATACAAACAAATAGTAAAAGAACATCTAAACACTAAACTAATCTAAGCTAACATCTAAGGAAGAAATCTCTAAATATCATTAACACAAAGACATTTATGGAAAGAGATTGTATTACTATAAATAAATAGGAAATACATAGAAGAGAGAGTGATAATAGAAGATGTAGTTTGCAAGTAGGGAGTTAGATCTACAACATATCAATCTATGTTACTAAGAAATGGTGAGTTTCTTTGTTAACAAATGAAAGGATTATCACAAGTTTCTAAATATCTATATTCATTCATCAAAACTCATTAATATCTAAAGCCATTTAAGAATTAAATTCATACATGATAAGCAAAATTCAAACTCATAGATGGTAGAAAATTGAATCCATTCATATTAAAACAAGAAAGAAGTACATCCTTACCAATGATCTTGGCATGAATCCCTCCTCCATTGCCATGAGCTTCTCTTCCTTCACCCTTGCTTTTGAAGAATTTGAGCTCTTTCTCCTCCTTCAGAATCTCTCGAGCATGCCTTTTCTCTTCCTTTGTCCCTTTTACCATGCCCCAAAGCCTTTTTTATATAGCATTGGGAAATGGGCCTTAGGCTTCTCTTTTGAGTGTGGGATAATCCCCTTTCATGATTTTAGATCATTTTTACTCAAAAATTCCTTTTTCCATAGTTTTTAGGTTTTTTTACACAACTTAGCATACTTTAAGAACATTTAATGCACTTTAATGCATTTCTCTTCACTTATTGATTGGCATAGCTTAGTTTTGGATCTTTTATGAGTGGTTTGATGACCAAACTTGGTCTCCTTAGGTTCTTACTGTCTTCACCTAATCCTTCCATTTATGGGAGAAGTGATTAGATCAGAGAGGACTTGTCTCTGAATGTACTTGTGTTCTGTCTTCATGTTGCGGGCGCATTGAAAAAATGTGCTTCGTCTGTCACATGACTAAGTGTGTCAATTTGATTGTTAACAGATGCCACCTAATGTGTGAGGTCCGAAGCAGAGCTAAGGGATGAAATACATTACTGAAATTTATACTCGGCATACTGATACTCTTTATCTTTCAAAGCAAGGATAAGGGAAGGAAAAGTCACGGGAGTAGGAATGAGGATCACACCTACAAAACATAGAAATTTATCAAATATATAATATCTTCCTAAGGAGGGCATACCCATGCTCAACAGTAAACAAGCATGGACACGAACAATACACAGAGGATCCATGTCAAAAGAAATTTTTTATGAAATGAAAACATGCACTTTGATGAGTGCGAGAACAAAGTCTTTATTGAACTTCTGACATGGCAGTTTAATCTTGTGCAGCTTGAGCAGTTCATCAATGAGTGATACAACTCTTTTTCCCAAGGTCTTCAATACAAACTGACGATAATATGATTTTATATCATGCGAATAAGTGATCTGATGTCGAGCATAATAAAACACCATTTGATTACCGGTCCTCGATGTATACTGTTAACAGATGCAAAGAGACCCACCGATAATGATGATGGACTCTAAGGTACTAAGTACAAACTAGAAAGTGTGAATAGATGTTTTGAAGTCAAACACTTGTAGAATCAAACAATCAGGGGTCATTGATGTATACCCACTGTCATTTTTGAGGAAACCTGCCACTAATGACTGCAAGATGCAAGGTACTCTTGGGTTTCTAGATCCATGTCCTAGATGATGATTTGATGCCGATAGGAATAGATCCATCGGAAGGAGGGCATTGATGCATCCCACATCAACTGATACAAAACAAAGATCAATAGTATGATATAATTTGGTAGAACTACAAGATCCAACACTATATACTGACACAAGGAAGGCCGACATCATTGGTCAGGAATATTTGAGGAATGGCCGACTCGGTTTGGACTTCCCTTGAAAACATAACATGACGCAGAATGGACACTTGGAAACATAGGACTTTGAGTAACCAACCTTAATGAAATCCACTAATGCTAGATGCATTAACGAAATCTCTATTGGTGATGGGAAGGATAACCCATCAGTGGAGATTTGTTCAAAATAATGGTACAGTTTCCTAAGGCAAATGTAGATGGTGTACTGACAGCGGATACAATATTATGTGCCGTGTTCAAGGGCGACAAGGATTGACTATTGCCATTTTATTCAAAGTTTAGAATATGAAGTGATTCAAGTCTCTCGCTTTTTGGATTTTTGTGTTTTCCATTCTTTTTAAACCTTTTTCATTTATTAGCTTGAAAAAAGAATAAAGCATGCTATGAAACATTAGAGGAAACGAGTGTCTCAAGGGCATGCGCCTAAATGTCAAGGGCATGGGTTAGGCCAAGGCAAAGATCTGTATTGCAAATAAGGGTTGAGATAGTTATGTACACTCTTACAAATGTTTCCTCCATGGGTATGGGTCAAATATACATAAGCAATGGTTTATAGGCATCTTGTAACAGAAAGTGACTATACAGGCAAATAAGCAACATAAGCAATAAGCAACGAAGCAGTTTGCATGGATGTTTAGGTGGATATTTTAACGCGAGCTTATGTAAAAGGACAAAAAATTGGGATCCCATCAGGATGTGGTTAGAAATGTATGAAAGAGAGATATGTGGTCTCAAACTCCAATTCATGATGGGACTAATAGGGCTCTCGGGCCTATGATAATAACTCAGCATGGGCACCAAAATGGAAATGGGGTGCTGACTAGGGTGTCCCATGTTCGGTAGGATCTGTTGTTGGAATGGTGGAAAATATAGATATGGAGGGCGGACCCACCAATTTCCAACAGGTTCGACCCTATGGTAAGTTTGGGTTGCAAAAGGTTCAAATGCATCTTCACAAAGGGATGGCCTAAACCTATATGCAAGTTTCCAAATATACTAGATAAGATCGAGGAACATGCTGATCATGCTCCTATACTTGGGTAGATTTATATCAAGTATGCTCCAGTGGCCCCACAAAAGATGTCATTAGGTGGGTGCAACCAAATGTTTACAACTTCAGGGATATCTTCATTTGATGATAAAATGTAATCCAAGAAGTCATGTGAGTTGGGAGATCTCACAGCCCAAATGGGCCAGGTAACCGAATCATATTCCTCTATCAAGGGAATATTTTGATCCGAATCTTTCAAAGTTATTTGAGTAGCTTGGTTTGAAACTTCTATGATAGATAGGGGTGACCCAAATGCTTGGCAACATGTAAATGACATTACACTAGCTGAGGTCCCTTCATCCACTATGGTGAGACATATGTTATTACCATGAGTCATTACTTTAATCTGAAAAGCAACTTCGGGAAGGATCCGACATATTGAATGGTCTATGTCTGATGTGATCAAAGTCTCATCGGATGGATCAACAACACCAATGCTAGACAATAGTTCCTTTCTTTGACCATAATGATATTGCAATACCTTCAAGGTCGACATGGAACATGGTACTTGAGCTAGGTCCTCAAGAACATTACCGTTCTGAGCAGCTCGCATGTTAGGATTATGCATTGTTCTATGTAGAACACCTTTGGGGGGGTATGCTACTAATTCTATGGTTGGTTTCTCAATGTAGAGATAACAACTTGGCTGCGATTCCGATTGATCCGATGTACTAGGAAAGACATCATAAGAATCAATCCTTGTTTGAATGTTCATCTTAGGATCACACATGAAGACATTGGCATTTGGATCATTGCACTTTTGCAGGGGGGTTGGCTAGTTTCCCCTTGGCAGGGGCACCGGTGTCAAAATAGTGGGTTGTTGTTTCCCACCACATTGAAGCATAGTTGGTGCATCTCTTTTCCCAGAGTTAGCATTTTTCTTACTCTTGTACTTCTTCTTCTTGTCCCTAAGGTATTTGGACTCGACTATAAGGATTTCAAAATTCTGGGGAGGATTAGCACTTTTCTTACCCTTATACTTCTTCTTCTTTCCTCTCAGGTCTATGGATGAGACTATGAGGATGTCAGAAGTGTTGGAAGGATTAGCAGGTTGCTGCATTTCCTAGCTAGCTGTGGGTTGCAAATTCTGAATAGAAACTTGTCCCAAATGTGGGGTAATCTGTTTAAGATGGTTGATAGAATCCGTCATACCATTAACATGATGTCCATGTGGCAGCCTAGCTGGATCAGACGTAGGTCTTGCAGGTTGGTTCCAAAAATATTGGTTATTTTCTAGAACCTGACCACTCCATTGCAGAATGGGGTTAATGGTTGGATTGTCCCCTTGAGGGGTTAGGCCCATAAAGGATTGGTTCCTTTCTAGAACCTAACACTCCATTGATGTGGTTCTTGGGCTTGAAAAACATTTCAAGAGGGGTTACCTCCTTGCGGAGGTTGCATCCAAAAGGATTGGTTATTGCCTGGATGTTTCCTAGTCCATTGTGAAGTAGGTTGCATGTATAGATTACCCCCTTGCGGAGGTATGTTCCAATAAGGTTGGTTATTTGGTGGAACATTGCCACTCCATGGCTGGTTGGGATTCATGGGTGGATTTCCCCCTTGCAAGGGTATGTTCCATTGAGATTGGTTACTTGGTGGAACATTGCTACTCCATTGTGGTATAGGATTAACGGGTGGATTGCCCCCTTACGGGGGTATATTCCATTGAGATTGGTTACTTGGTGGAACATTAACACTCCATTGATTATTTCCTTGGTTTGGATAAGCGTTCCAAGGTTGATTGCCTCCTTGAGAAGGTAGGCCCCAAGAAGATTGGGTATTTCCTGAACCCTCCCCACTCCATTGCGGAATGGGGTTGATAGGTGGATTGCCCCTAGTAATTGTGCTAGGATAAGTCGGAGGATAACCCCCCGGGGTGTTTCCACTAATCTAAGGAGCATAGCCCCAATTGGCATAAATGTTCCATGGTTCATTGCTTCCGCTAGGAATATTACCATTCCATGGTGAAAGGTTTCCCCTAGAAGTAGAATTTGGACAAGTGTTTTGTATACCATGAGGATTCTGGTTTACTCCTTGTGTGTATTGACCTTGATTAGCCTAACCATATGGAAAACCAATGGTTGGTAAGGCATACCTTTCAATAGGGATTCCTGTAGACGAAGTGGATGTACTTCCGGGATTGAAACCCAAAACTGTACCAACTAGCACTGAAGTGCTAGTTGAACTTGTGCTACTAACAGGTATACTAACTGTTTGGATTGATGTAAAGGCCAAATTGGAAGTATTGCTACCTCCAACAACTATTTGATGTTGCGACGATGTAGTCCCTTGTGCTCTTGATGAATCCATGGGGTCACTTGTTGGATTGTGCATGTCATTCGAACTTTCAGAAAGAGGTTTGATATCACGCAGTGACTCACGGATAGTAAGTAAACCTGGATCTAAAAGAATCATCAAAGGAGGAACTACATGAGCATGTGTGTGATTGTTCAATGTTTCAGTTTCAACTAGAGTAAGATCATCAACTATATCTGTATTCAATTCGTGATGTGATAATGAATGTTTAGTGTTTGTTTGATGTTGTTCTTATCGAGTAATATTAATTGAGATTAAAATCAGCTCTGTTTCCAAGTCATTAGGATGTGGTTTTTGTGTCTGTCTCTGTAATGTAGAAGGCCCTTCAATTTTTGGTGACTCACCTCGCTTCCGTTGTGATTGGTGGATCGGGAGAATAGTCACTTCTAAGAAGTTGATTAAAGGATGTGTTTAAAATGATAGTTTGAATCAAACAATCCTAAGGAAATCTAGACTCAAAAAATGAAAAGTGTCCACACAGTAAAAATTCCCTAGAGATTTCAAGCAAGCAAACTTACTCTTCTAAAGAACCGAAGCTCATTGAAAAGTTGAATTAGAGGGCCTTCCGAAACTAGTAGCTGCTGAGGGATCTCAAGCCTCAAACAATTGCTAACAATGAAGGTATGAGATATAGTTACAATAAACTTTAATCGCCAGGGGTGCAAGCGTTGGTTCTTGACCAATCACCCTCCCAAGGAGTAAAAGTTCCAAGGTATGTCTCAAGTATTACAAGTGCGTCCCACTCAAAATAGCCTATGTGATATCCTAGGAATAGCCACTAAAGTCACCACTTCACAATCGACAATCGGGCGGAACAGTTGTAAGTCGAGGACAACTCTCATAACCAGAAACTCTAGAAACAGTGATGTCACCCCGAGGACTTGTCACTGAACATAAAATCCCCTCGATAAGCTCATGTCCCACTAAATAAACAAAAGGGGGGGACCACCCTTTACTTATCTAGATTGGCCTCATGCTTGATGCATGTTTCGGAAGCGCTTTCCCGACAAGCGTTTTTTGCTCCTAATGGATTTACTCTCTTTAATCAATGCTAGTTTCAAATTTTTGCAGCCCAGGAGTGTTAACTCTCCAAACCTAATCCAAATCACTAACCTAAACTTGTTGGTGATATGAAAATCAAAGTTTCTCAATTTTAGATTAAGCGCCAATTTTAAGTGTAGTTTGCTTAGTTTCAGGAGTGGAAGTGAAACTGGTGGTGTTTTGACTCGAAAACAGGAAAATGAACCAAACAATGCAAAATACTCACTACTCTACCTTTCAATTCGATGAATATTCTAAATTAAGGAAGAGTTAGAGGTTCACGAGTTTCTTTCAGACATGCAAAATTTCTAGTAGATGTTGTATGTTCATGCACAACTTTTCCTGAAATATGGATAATAATTGATGTGTAAAGACCAATGCAACCCAAATAGATATCTCAAGTAAACATGAATCTAATTCTATTACATGGGGGATCCCTGTTTCTCATTCACAAGATCGCCATAAGGCCCAAGTGAAGAGGATACGCAGATCCCTTTAGAATGCTTTATGAATTAAATTCTAAACTGTTACATGTGAGATCCACTTTCTCATTTACAAGATCGCCATAAGGCCCAAGTGAAGAGGATACGGTGGCTCAAAAAACTGTATGCAAGACTTAAATCTACTATGTTACAAGTGAGATCCACTTTCTCATTCACAAGGTCGCCATAAGGGGCGAGTGAAAAGGATACGGTGGTTCGATATAAGATGCTTTGAAAAAATCAACTCCTAAACTATTACAAGCGAGATACACTTTCTCATTCACAAGATCATCATAAGATGCAAGTGAAGAGGATATGGTCCCACATACAAAATATATCTCAAGAAAACTGAACTCTAAAGGTGCAACTCTCTCTAATTGTGCATGAAAATCATGAAAATATTCTAACTCTTAAAAACAAAATGTAACTTAATTAAAGTTTAATTTTGTTTTTTGGAAAGAAATTACTCTCAAATTATCTCAACATGTGATGTTCAAGGTGTTCTTCATATGCATGGAAGGGTCTTTCAAGTGTGTATGGTTCTTCCAAATGTGTATGGTTTATGTTTGATTGATGTTTCCAATCAGCATATGCTAAAGATCCGAAATATTGAATGTGCTTAAGGTGTTTTAATGAACAATTTATTAAGTATGATTTGGGAGACGTGCAGCCATGTAAAAAGACATATAAATGCAATCTAAGATCAGTCCCTAAATATGTAAAAACAGGGATCTATCATCTCATGTAGTTGTAATCAAATAGACTTATTACCAATTGAAAAAATATTGAAAATTGATTACAATTTGGAGGAGATTTAAAGGTGTTTGGAAGTGAATTCCAATGGTAAATATTTTGATCCAAATGGTATGACACTCTCCTAAATTTTGAAGAGTAGTATAAGGCTGATATCAAGCTGCAAATAAGACTCTAAACAAGTGTTTAAATGTCATACAAAATAGGTCTCCAAACAGATCCAAAAGTTAAAGAGATCTGCACCAACTAGTGTAAGATTACAAGCTTGAATTAATGTGTTTGGAAGGTGTGTAAACTTTGCAAAGATGTAAAGGAGATTCAAATGAAATTAAATATCATCCCTATGTATGCCAAAACAGGGATCTATGAGCTAAGATGCTCTCAAGCCACAAGATCTATTACAACCTGAAGAAAAAATTTAAAAGAGAAAGCAAATTTGGAGCAATTTTTAAAGTTTTTGGAAGGTCATTCCAAGGAGAGATATCTTTGATCCAAATAATGCAAAAAAAATTCAAAGGTTCTCAAAAAGGAGTAATACACTAATTATTATCAGAAAAAGGATCTTAAGCCAAAGAACACATGGAAATATGTAGTAGGTCCATCACAACTTGACAAAGAAATTGAAATTTGGAGCAGATTTTAAAGTTTTTGGAAGATGAGTCCAAAGGTAAAGATCTAAGTCCAAACAATGCAAAGCATATAAAAAATTATCAAAGGAGTGATAGACTGATCATGAGAAGCAAAAGAAGCTTCCAATATAGGTCTGTAAATACACTTACTAAGCCTTTAAAACATATCTAAAACAAGTCTCTTACAAACTAGTTTGAATGAGCTGCAAAATGGAAATAAAAGATGTAAATCTTTCAACCAAAAGACATGAGGAAAGGAGGGAATAAAAGAGGGTAATGGAGGTTGGATATTCACCCTAAGAGGTCCCTAATCCAAGCCATACATCCATACAACATCAAATGAGCAAAGGTAAGGGAGTTTGATGCCTCCAAAATAGATCCCAAAACATAATTGAAATTTGGAGCATATTTAAAGGTGAATGGAAAATGATTCCAAAAGTAAAGATCTAGATCCAAATGATGCAAAGAATTTCAACACTTATCAAAGGAGTGAGAGGCTGATCATAAGAAGCAAAATAAGCTTCTAAACAGGTCTTCAAACATACATATCAAGCCTTCCAACCGGTTCAAACTTCAAGAGATCTCATCACATATTTCAGCATATGCATATTTATGAAGCAAAACAGAATTGAAATTTTTACCAAATATATGAGCAAAAGAGGGATCTGATATGATCAAAGGAGGATGGAAATCCAAGTAAATCAGCTCCTAAACCAAAGAATACAACAACACCACTCCAAAGGAAACAAAACCAAGCATTAAAGGTTGTAAAAATCCACAAAAATGAGCTCTAGAATGCACAAAAAAAAACGAGATCTAGAATGCACAAAAACGAGATCTAGAATGGTTTTTTGAAGTATTTGCTGAATGAAGAGTTTGGGGAGGCCGGTTTGGAGCTTCCCTTGCTAGATATAAGTTTATTGTAGTGATATTTAAGCTGAAAATTAGTAGATCTGAAGGATGGAAATCACCAAAATATGAAGAAAAGTTCTGAAATATCAAGAAATTTCAAGCCACGGAGTCACCAATCTGATAATAGAAGCTGTAGTTTGCAAGTAGGGATTTAGATCTGCAACATATCAACCTATCTTACTAAGAAATGGTGAGTTTATTTGTTAGCAAATGAAAGGATTATCACAAGTTTCTAGAGATCTATATTCATTCATCAAAACTCATTAAGATCTAAAGCCATTTAAGAATTAAATTCATACATGATAAGCACAATTCAAACTCATAGATGGTAGAAACTTGAATCCATTCATATTAAAATAAGGATGAAGTACATCCTTACCAATGATCTTGGTGTGAATCCCTCCTCCATTTCCATGAGATTCCCTTCCTTCACCCTTTCTTTTGAAGAATTTGAGCTCTTTCTCCTCCTTCAAAATCTCTCCAGCATGCCTTTGCTCTTCCTTTGTCCCTTTTACCATGCCCCAAAGCCTTTCTTATATAGCATTGGAAAAAGGCCTAAAAACTATGGAAAAAGGGGTTTTTGAGTAAAATTGATCTAAAATCATGATAGGGGATTATCCCACACTCAAAAGAGAATCCTAAGTACACAACTTAGCATACTTTAAGCACATTTAATGCACTTTAATGCATTTCTCTTCACTTATTGATTAGTGTATCTTAGTTTTGGACCTTTTATGAGTGGTTCGATGACCGAACTTGGTCTCCTTAGGTTCTTACTGTCTTCACCTAATCCTTCCATTTATGGGAGAAGTGATTAGATCGGAGAGGACTTGTCTCTAAATGTACTTGTGTTCTGTCTTCATGTTGTGGGCGCATAGTAAAAATGTGTTTCATCTGTCACATGACTAAGGGTGTCAATTTGATTGTTAACATATGCCCCCTAATGTGTGAGGTCCTACAAAGTTGGTAAAATGTTAAGGACTTGAAAATATGTTGGCAGAATAAAACTGTGAAGCATTGGACTTAAATCTAGTGGTTGAGCTCATAGAGGAAGAAAATATGAAATCTATGGAAGATTTTTAGAACAGTAAAGTAAAGGTAAACCCAAAATTTGAATAATATGATTGGTACAGAGATTATTTTTTTTATTTGTTAAATCTTGAATATCTAGAGCATATGACAATGTCATAAGCTAGGTCCCTAAAGTTGTAGGTAGTGAAATATTGTATTCTTGATGAATATATTTATTGGAAGGAACCCAAAGGTATATTGCTTAATTGTGTAATATAAGAAGAGACATAATGGATAATTATAGAATTCCATATGAATTTTTTAAGTACATCATGCTTAGGGAGCCACTACCTATAAATGTTTGAGAGTTGTATACTATTGGAAAAATCCTTTTGCCGAGGAATATTAGATGATAAGAGCATGTGTTGAATTTCAGATTTTTGCAGGTAAGCAAAAGCTAAAAGCCCTACCTATGAACCCAATAAAAAAATCATCTCCTTTTCAGCAGTGGGGTTTGAATTTTATTGGAGAAATAAATCCCCACTCTAGTGGTTAGCATAAGTGGATTTTAACAGCAATTGAATACTTAACCAAATGTGTTGAATCAATCCTAACAAGGACAAAAAATGACATAGTGAGCATAAATTTCCTAGAACATAATATTATGTCAATATTTAGATGTCCACGGAAGATCATAGCTGACAATTCCAAGCTTCTAGTTCAGTAAAGATGGTATAATTTTGTCACAAATATAATATTGAGTTGGGGAACTCCACCCGATACTATCCAGAAGGAAATAGATTGGCAGATTCATCAAAACAAAATTTATTGAGGATATTAAAGAAGATGTTGTCATAAAATAAAAAAAACATGGGATGTTAATGTCACAAACCCAGAACCCTCACAATGCTAATTTGGCTAGGAAACATCTATAATTTTACCTAGGAATACCCAGGTTATCCAAATTTGGATTTCTACTGGTTAAATTAACGTTTATAGTGGAAATATGGATGTATTTGGGAACTGTGTTCATTTAGATATGTATGAAAACAAATGCATGTATGAAATTATATTTTTTTATGAATGAAATTCCTCAAATGATAGTAATTCCATGCAATTTAAGTAAAACATTCAATAGAAAATATATTAAACACAGTTCAATAAATCCCCACAAAAAATTTCATTCACAAATAATTAATTATATGGAAAGAAAAGAACCAAATTTCTGTAGACAAAGGTTGTTCCACCCAACCATAGGCTCTGTCAAACCATATCTTACTTTGACAGGCTACCCCCAAGCTAGGACTATCAATCCACAAGAAGGTGCTTGTTTCTCTGGCTACAACTATCCCCTAGCCAAGGAATGGGGCTCCCTTCTCTATGTTAAAAGTACCTCGGGCTCCCTTCTTTGAGCTAACAGTACCTCGGGTTTGTTACCCCTAATTCCTTTCCAGGCTCGAGGGAGCTCTGTTGTTTTCTATTTGGTTTTTTGTGTGCACCGAGGTGATGAAGGTACATCATAGTACATAATAATACATGATAGTATGGAATAGTACATATTTCTATCTCAGCTGACACTTTATGTGGTAGATATCTCAGGATTGGCAGCTAGAACTACTTCTTCCTGACATGAACGAATGATGGAATGAAGGCTAGCTTTCTCTATTTATATGCATGCTTGAGGCTAAACAAGTGGCATCAAAGTGAACAAGTGGCATGCATGGGGTTGGACACTTTTCACTTTCCCAAAGAGAGTTGGATAAATGGCATGCATCATTTGGGTACCTTTTCCCCTTTTTGTGGAAGGATAGTCCCCCACATCTTTTATTTTTCCCTTTAGTCTGCAGCAACCATTGAGTTTTATATTAAAGAGTGGAAATTTACAAATTTACATTTCTTGGTCACTTTGTACCATGCATATATGGGTTGTATCGTTTTCATAAAATATTTACATTTTTATACATATTGGGGTTAAAAATGGGGTGTTACAGTTAATATGATATATGCTTTGTGGGATGACAATATAAGTGTGAAGAGATCAATTGGCACATCTCCTTTTCAATTAGTTTATGGTAAAGAGGTAGTTTTACCAATCTAGTTGGGACTTTGTGTTCTTAAGATGATCCAAAATGAATCAGAGAAACTAGCTAACATGATAAATATTAAAGAGAGCGCATGAACTGATAGAGCTTCAGTAAGATAGAGAACATGTCAGTGACAAATTGCAAGAGCATAATCAAAGGATGAAGGTCAATTTTGATAAGAAGGCCATAGCAAGGAAATTTCAGATTGGTGACATAGTGTTAAAATGGGATTCCAGAAGAGAGGACAAAGAAAAGCATGGAAATTTTGATAATCTTTGGATTGGCCCATACCTCATATCAGTTTGGAAAGAAAACAATACTTTCATCCTTAATGAGGTAGATGGATAAATATTGGAGCTTGTTGTCAATGGGAGGTTGCTCAAAGGCTCCTTCCTGTACTAAAATTCCTTAGAAGCACCTCCCGATATGTACATAGTAGATTAGCAACATTTTAATTTCTAATGTTATTTAGTTTCTAGTTCTTTCCAGCATTTATGTTTTCCCATTTTACATTTTCAAGTTTGTAAATAAGTTTGCAAAGCTAAAATTTTGCTCAAATGTGAAAAACATATAAGAGGATAGGACTCCATAACCCAATATAAGGCACATATATGGATTTATCAGTAGTCTGTGGAACAAACAACTTTCCCTTTTGGAGCCAATGTTAGTACCAAAGTAATTTTCAGATTACTCAAAGGAGTGGAGCACCAAAGAACTCAAGTGTAGCACCAAGGAGATGAGATTAAAAGGACTTGCAAAGTCAGGTGGTTATAAAAATAAAAAGCAATAGAACCGCAACCTAGACCCCTAACATTAAAGGTAGCATTGAAAATCCATCGATCCTTAGAAAGATCAATGGTCATGAAATATAACACATTGAAAATGTGCCACAATGACAAGGGAAGTTACCCAACAGATCAAAAAAAGGGTCCATCAGATCAACGAATCACACCAAAAGTGCACTGACAAAGAATGTTGGATATAATTTGATTTGGGAAGGACTTGCATAGACATCGACAGACATGTGGAGGATTCTTATTGATAACTCCTTGCGAGGTACCTTTACAAAACCGTCGAGCCCATGGGAATTTACCACTCATACAAACCACTCTGGTTTTCACCAAAACCATTAATCAATAAAGTTTCAGAAGGAATAAAGTGTATAGCCAATGTCAACTCACTCCATGTGTACCTTTGAGAGATGGGGCCTAGATTGTATTCAATGCCACTCTAATAGCGACAAGTTAATAATTGTTGGCTTTTCAAAAGATTTTTTAAAATTTCAATTTGTTAAAAGGGAAAATTACCAACTATTTAGTTATCTATTTATTCCAAGGAAATTTGCAGCCCGAGTCTATTCACCTATCTAGAAATCATCAACAACCATAAATGCTTTGAAAACCATCATATTTTACTAGGGTATTTACAAATTTTAAACTTATAAACCTGTTATTGGTTTTAAAGTATCAATTAATCAGTAATTGGCCCTAATTCCCCTTTGATAAGCCCTACTAGACCAATTAAGCTGTTGAATGTGTTTCTACATCAATATGCCCCCAAAATTTAAATCCAAACACAACAACCCTCTTTTTGTTGGTGCTGAGCACATATATGGTAGGCATGCAGACACTTTTGACATCATTATTACTAGCTCATACCTAAATGAAACTCTTCAAGAATCCCAATCACTATCCATTGCAGACCAAGATCCTTTCCACTTATGGGATTCCACACTCACCCAGATGGTTTTCCCTATATTAGTATACTTCCCAGAATTCATATCCTAGTGTGGAGAACATTATTATCCAGTTTAAAAATCTATCCCGTCATCAAACCTATCTGAAAACTTATGCAACAAAGATTCCATAAACCTACAAAAGATGGTGTGTATCCTAGAGTTCCTGACGATGTAGGAGATAGATGAGAGATCCCTTGCATCATCCTACCAAACCCTGAAACCTTCTGATAGGAACTTGTAACATACCCTTTTCCCTGAAAAAACATTTTATGCTGGAAACTTAATTTTAACTTTTATTGTAAAGTTTTATATTGGACAGGTGTCCAAGGATGATTGTAATTTGCACAATATTTTATTATTAAATAAATTAAATAGGAGACAAACACCTAAGGGGACTATTGAAAGAGTGTTTACTGACCCACTAGGTGGAATGGAATATGGGGTAGAAGGCAATGGAAAAATGACAGCTTCATGAGGCAAGTAACTAGCTGATGGTATGGGACAACTCCCTTGAAATGTGGTCATAGTGCCTTGAAAGATGGGACTGGAGCTTGAGGCTCATTTATTGAAAACTGACCATTAAAGACCTAGGCAGTCTATATAAGAGCCATCGAATTATGTTCTGAGGTTCATCACTTTTCCTGACGAGGAAACTTACCTTGGGGTTTTGCTGCTTGCACCCAAGAGATTCGATGAGGGGATATGCTAGTTTTTGATCATGGTGTAAGTCTGCCTATTTTGCTGCTCAGTGCAGATTTATACTACTGAGTGTTGAAGCCTTGAAAACTAAGTGTTGAAGTCTTAAAACTGGGGAGCAAGTCTTAATAGTTTGTTGCCTATACAATTTCTGAGTGCCTTGCTTCTACACAGATTCCATCTACCTAGTGGTTCAGTAAACAAGATCGGGGGTCCAAAAGAGGCAAGTAGTTTGGCTTCTTCTTCTGGAGAAGGTTGGGAGGAACAGGCCTCCTTGGGTGTTTGTCCACCCTATCTACAGTTACAGGTCTTACTTGTTATCTTAAATCATACATAGTTAAATTAATTTTTGTAATCATTAGCTTGAAACTGTTAGTTTACATTATGTAGAAGTTAAATGTAAATTTCTGAACTGTTTAGGAATTTATAAACTGTTGACTAGATTTATAAATGGATAAAATGCCTCCACTGTATTTTTCCCCATACTGTTTTCTGTATAGTACTCTAGTGTAGGGAGGAAGAATTAGAATCAGATGAATGATAGGCAGATTGCCAAATGATTGAATAGAATAATATTGTTTTATTTCTTAATATTTCTTATCAGCTACATTCGGTAATCTAAATTATATATTTAAACTCAGGAATTATAAAAAGCATCTCATAATACAAGCATTATCATATTTTCTGTTATATAGTATTTATAAGTAAACATTTCATCTCTGCACAAAACCTAGAAATAGTGTAGTATTTTACTTCCATTTTATTACTTCTATTTACCTTCATAAATTTATAACAGCTGCAAAATGAACTTAACAACATTTACAACATTTTAATTTTATTTCTACTTCTGACAGAACTAGAATAATCCAGGGTTTTATGTTTTCCATGTTTCTCTAAACCTTGTAAAGGCTTCTATTTTATTCCTACATTATATTTTATTTTCAATGTCAAACAACTACTGACTTTTACATTCAAAGTAACTAACAGATTAAATGGAGAAAATAGAACTGATTAAATCGTATCACCCTTATCGAAACTTCTTAAACACAGAATAAGTTTAAACATAGAATAATTTTCATTTGGACGAATAACCTTTCATCATCATAATCCATAAACTCCTATACTTAGGCATTTTAGAAATCATTTCAACATCGTAAGGTACAGTCAAGAAAACCTTATGCACATAAATTGTTTAAGATAAAACGATGGAATATCTCAACGATAACATCTGACAGAGGTATCAATTTCATATCATACACAAAGTTTGTAGACACCTACAGGTTTCGAAATTAAAAACCCTAAGTTTGTCAATAGCCATCTTTCGGCGAGACAATCAAATCGTAAAACCTCATCTCTATGGCGAACCCTTACAATCAAAATATCAACTTAGTCATTAGCAGGTTTCATATAGTTTAAGTACACATATTCAACATCATAGAATACATTCATAAATATCATCTGCAACCAACCATATGAGTACTCGAAACCAAATTTCTTTTTCCAAAATCAACTCCTGAACCGGAAAGGTTAGGGTTTTAAAGTTTAAAATTTAACATTGAGTTTTGGCTCTCGGCCAACACCAAAAACGACGAGCAAGGGTGACCATTAGCACATAACATAGTTTCTAGACACAGTGTAAAACTAAGGGCCAATCCCTTCATTAATGTCAAGGAGTCGAGGGTTGAGAACCCTGATACCAATTATTACATTTCGACAAACAGTAAAACTGCAGATTACATAGAAGAGTAGGTTGAGGAATTTCCATTCTCCCTACGCTATCTTGTTAGAATGTAAAATTTGCAATACTAACCACATCTCCAGAAAACCGAAGGCTCTGAATCTTTCAACACAATAAAACAACTGCCAGAAGAACCCACAAGGGAACCACCGAGACTTACCACTTGTACGCAGTAGTTTCCATTCAACCAAAGCATAAAACCCTGTAGATAACAATACCTGTCACGAACACAGATGGAGGTTAAGAAATTATTCAAAGCTATATAATGTACTGACGAAGATAACCATACAAAATATACAAAAGAGACATTACCTTGAAGTATTAAAACTAAAGAATAAGAAGGTAGCTTCTGAAACTAGTTGAATCCTGAGCCATTCACACCTCATGAATGTAGCTAACTCAACACCGAAGTGACTCAACCTCTTAACCTTGAAGACATTTTTTGAAAAGCGTGATAACAAACTTGAGGAAGGGGTTCCTCATGAACCAGCATTGAAGATGAAAACCACCACAACCGGCAAAAGTTTCCAATAGACATTCAGCTACCAACAATGTAGTGAACATCCATACAGAGCTCGACTCTTAAGTTACCAAATGGTAATAGTATCCACACACAGGTCATGAGTTCAAAACGAGAGAAGAGCACTCAAAACCTGTTACAAACCCTATGTTCTCATAGGCCGGTCAACCTCTCTCCAGAACCACACTTAAACATAATGAATGCCAAAGGAAACAATAACTTCAAACATAGTGGAAATTAGAGTTAAGTTTCGAAGTCCAAGACCCACGTATGATCAATGGTGGAGATTCACTTGATCGGCACCTCGTATTCCCAAGCAACTACCATATTTATGACAACATTAATAACCTTGGCCACCATGGAGACCAGCTAGGACATCTTTCAAGCCAAATCATTTACAACTCGACCTTGTTGACTACCCTGTCACATTACCTTCATGTGATAAGAACCACGTTGGCAGCCATTGAGATATTTCACTGAACCAGTAGATGGGAGTATTAAATGCCAAGGGTGGATGCGAATGCTTGCCTGCACATTATCCACTACTTCATTAATATCCAAACCTTATCACACGTTGCTATGTTGAATACGGTTGCCACCCTGTCATAACATGTATCATGTGATAAGTATAGTTTGTTTGGTAAGTCCTAGTTATATAAATGGTATCAATTATATGGATCGAAAAGGTCACGATGATTGTATACTTTTCGTTATAGTGTTTGGTGTATAGGAATAAGGCACAAGCCTATGCATATAGTATAAGTTATAGGAATTTGCATATAGTGTTAAGCTATAAATAGAACTTGCATATAGTTTATATGCATTGGGAATTATATGATTAAATAGAATTTGCATACTATAGGAAATACATAGAACTTGTGAATAGTTTACAATATAGGAATTATATTGAAGGTCACATATAGTTTATACTATAGGTTATGCATATGACATGGCATATTGTTCTTTCACTTTAGAAATGCACAATAGTTGCATATAGTCAATATATCAAAGGATTTACAGTATGATAATTACATACAGTTGTATATAATAGAACTAGCTTGGTAATTACATGAAGTTTGCAAAACATAGGATAGAGCAAGAAGTACATGGCAATCATGCATATTAATATGAAAACTAGATATTAACTGAAAAGATCTCACCCGATTGCATTTCGACATTATTCTATAAAACCATTAAGACATTTGGAGATTACCGAAACTAGTTAGGAACTCTTTTTTCATACTTCATAAACATTAAAGCTCTTACCTGTAATCTGTGAAGGAATGATTCAAATTCTTTAGCACGAATGCTAAGTAAGCCTCGGGGTATCCTCAAGACCCCTTTCATCATCAACAGAAGAACAACAGTTAGCATTTATAAACATGATATCATTTGAATATTGACGTAAGTAATATGAAAATATAGCTGAGATGAGAAGAACATTCAATAGCATTGAAATGTAGATATTAAATATCATGTCGCAAACAATACATGTATGATCATTACAACATTTAGTATAGCAAGACGACAAAGAAGCATTTATTACAATTTCGCACAGTTAATATGCACATTAAAAGCTACATTGAAAAGTTTTAAATTTTTGGGAAATTTTGGGGTGTTACAAAAATTCTTTCTTCTACAACACCTCAAAAAGGGGATTGCAATTCCTACCTCCCTTCCTCCCTATGAGAATGTAGTATTTTCTGAAGTATCAAGGAAACCCTTATCCTTTATTTGAATGGTACTAGGGTATGTCGATGATAAGAAAATTGATGAAGTGATATTACGTTTCCTATTAATTGTAACCCCCATGTCAGCAAACTCCTTCCCTAGGTATAACCTCAGCAACTTCATAACTCAAGCTATTCATGAGCAGCTAGAGGAGTTCCCAACAATTGGAATATTTAAGTTCCCCTCACATATGTTCTATCTGTTTGACTACGTCGGAGTGGAACTATGACAAAGTGAACTCTGACAGAATTGAACTGTGATAGAGTGAACTGCAACAAAGATGAACTATGATAGAGTGAATTACGATAGGAAATGAACTTCGCACTATGAACTTCCTTAGAAAATTACCCAATATATTTTCATAAAGAAAACAATGTAATTTTAGTTTCCTACTTACACATTCCTCGAGTTTGTTTTTCATTTTATTAAGACAAAGGAAAATATTATTTCAACATAATCCTTTTAATATTACTCCCAAGTAGGAACTGTGGGGTAAGAATTGTCCTAAAATTACGAAGTGGGGACTCCATAAATAAAATAGGAAAACATTTACCATCCATTCCAATGGATAGAATGAACTGTGCAGTTTGATTCACTCCAAAGGAATAAAGGCAACTAAGGTTATATACATAATCAATCCTCAAGTATTGTATTACACATTTAAAACAAGGAAATACAAACATTTGTTCCCAACATGTTCCATTAAACTTACTTTGCAGTAAGAACTTCGTTGTAAGAACTTAGTCGTGAAGTGGGGCTTCCATAAATTAATTAAGAAGAGATTTTCCAATATTTCTCAAACATAAAAGGTAAAGGACATATTATTTACTATTTCAATATATTGAATTTTGTTTATAAACCCTTCAATTCTAAATACTTGTAAATTTGAAACTAATACCTCTCATGTTTGACCCATTTTTTTAAAATTCAACTTATACTCGTTGCAAGACACAATATACATGTTTTAGTACATGGAGGATGTAGTAAGGCAAACAAAACCGCATGTGGTTTTAAAATAAACAAAACTACCACACAAAACTGCTCATGGTTTTGAAATAACTAAAATTACCACTTAATGGAAAACACTACAAGCAAATTTAACACATAGCTTTGCTTTTAACTTACCTATTAAGATCATAAGAACTTATTTGGGTACTTTTTTCAAACATAACATTTGAAACATTTAGGAATTATTTTCTTCCTGCTATATAAAAAGTAAGAATATAATCCTTTATGAAATAATTGGATAAATTAATATTTCATTTAACTCTTTTCAACTGCATAGTAAAACATGTCATTTAACTTGGGAATTGAGTAGTAAGAACACTCTCAATCTATCATAAGCTTTTGCAATGAGATTATATATTTTAAATCATGGACAACTTAAGAAAATTAACAAAATGAATGGAATTTCTACTTATTTATCCACTCATATAATTTTCTAACATTGAACTCTTCGACATACTTTGAATAAATATTTGAAACCATAATTAGCCATTATTACTGGAAATCATCTTAAGCAATAATTTCCAAACATTATCATAGAATTGAAGTGAAAATTTAATCATGGATTTAAAACATAATACCATGGCAAATTTTATCACGAACTAATATAGAAAATTATAAAAACACCATTCTCATGAATTTACACTTAGCAATTAGGAAAATTGGATTAAATACCAATTCCATGCCAAATAGTGCAGTTAACCTCCTTGATTTACTTCTAACTGCACAACAGTGAAACACATCACTGCCATTTGTGCTAAAAAATCCACCAATTTAGCTACATACACCATTTTCCACTTCACTGGAATGACGAAAGATAAAATGGATAGAATTGGAGCATAAATTTATCAACAATTTGGATCGCAGATTCAGGGATTCACATCACTTTTCGTTCTTAAAGAATAATTATCTCCCCTATTCTCCGTGACATACCCAGGCATGGAAAATTCTATCAGAATTCAATCTTCTTCACCCACTTTGCACATAATGGTCACCAATTAATTTTCCCCTATATGCATAAGTCCATGCATGCAACTTGCAATCACATGGGCACTCCCTCTAAGCCCATTTTTGTTATTATTATTATTATTATTATTATTATTATTATATATTTATATTTATATTTATATAAAAATAAAAACCACTCAAAATTCCACTTTATTATAATTATATAATAATTATGATTTCAATAATATAAAGTCATTTAAATGGGTTAAAGACTTAGGATAATATTAGGGACTTAAATAATTATCAGGGTTGTACCATGGTCTCCCACCTAAGACAACTAACCTCCTTACTATCTTTGGTGAATACACAAGTCCTTGATCTTTTCAGCGTACTGCCTCAGCACATCTAGTTGTGGATATTTAGTATTAATATTTACAAAGTACAAATTGTTTATCCTTACAAGCATTCATAGTTAGTATTTAGATCTTGACATCATCAGACTAGGGGTGTTACATCATTTGTTACTTGTTCTAGTTAAATGGGTTGTCTTATCCATGCACTTAGCTGAGAGTTATACATGCATCAACTACTAGTTATTTTTTATATTCTTTTTTCTTTTATAATTTTTTATTTTGAATTTCGAACGACTGCCATAAAATCAATATGGACATTACACTTGTCTCATCCTCATGCAATCTAGGAAAAACATAGGTGCTAGTCTACCCCAAATTCTAATATATAAGCACCTATCTATGTAAACATCTTAATATGGATAAATTATAATCAATGACTTTCTCGAGAACACTGGAAGGCCTGGTGGTGTAGTATAATATCCCGCCGATCAAACTTCCACCTGTTCTTAGAGTTTGCTCAAGAATGCTTCTCTGTGTTGTTAGTCCATCGTGAACTCGCTCTAGGTATCTCATCATTCCTACGTATTTAATGACCGAAGGGAAAGGATTATGTGTGGAAGATGCATGGTATTACTCACCATATACAAATGTTAGTTTTACCTTCTTTATAAATGATTGCGAATCTATGCCATGTCACAAACAAAATATTTATAATATTGTCTATTTCGGTAAAATAAAATTATAATATTTGCTAGAAAATAAATAATTTTGAGTGTACGCTTATAAATGAAAGAGACAGTGGTAAAACAAGTCATGAAGTATATAGTAACATTGCTTATTTGATTAAATCCGCTACTTGATCTGTTAATTAAAGAAGGGTAAAGTTAGATCTGAAATTGTCAAGTGACTCAATTGAATTATGGTTTAATGATTATAAAATGCGGAATTTAATATCGAGATCCAATTAATGAACCATGCCAAATTTCTCCACAATTTTAAAAAGTCCATGTATAGATATATTCTGCATTTACATTATTGATTTAGTTGTTTATGCTAGCCACAACAATTTTTAAAGTTGTGTTGTCTCTGTGATTCCATAAAGGACTAATTCATTATAAAGTATATTCATGTAAGTTGTGTCAAATTTTAAATCTACATATATGTTGATGACCTGAAGGAATATGTAAATCTACATATATGTTGATGACAAGAAGGGACTGAACCTATTCTTTTACATTATGGTAGGCGGGTTACTGTTGGAAATTGGTCTTTTGATAAGGGAGAACATCACAATGATGACATTGTCTATGATTGTAATCGCCTTTTCCCTCAACACTTTGTGCACTTTCATGCTCAGAGCTTTGAGTTGGCGACTATTGTTCTTTGTTTTTCTCTTGTAAATATGTCTTATTTCTCCTTATCTAAAATCAGAGGTGATTGTGCACTACTTTATTCATCAACTTGTTCAGTGAGCATGATCTTGCCATACTTCTTTAGCTTTAAAATTGAACATATGATATGCAAAAGATCTGCACTACAATCATGTCACTATTATTATGTTTGATTCCTTCTCACCATTGCTCATCTGTCATTTGACATATGAGGTGGACATCTCATGACAGTCTCGAGCACCTAATCATTTCTTCATATTGTGCTATGTTGTTAATGTAACCCTTTGAAGTCGAGACATCATTTTTGTGTTCATAATGCACTTGAGCTTCCAACTCCTGGAATAAATGATTTCTTTTAACCTCATTAATTCAGTTGGATACTCACACTGAGACTGGTTTTTTTATTTTTTTGGCAAAGTGGTGGAACCTCCTTGACTATCAAGTTTGCCTTAGGCTAAGTTACCCCGAACCAGGGGCATCTAAGCCATCAAAATCACTCAGGGATCTCACTCAGCCTGGACCACACCAACCCTTAACATGGTTGTATTTTTTGGTATCCGCGAAATTAGAACCAACGACCTTTCCGCTTAGGGGGCATCTTAACCATGCCCCGCCACCAACTGTTCTACATCTCACAGACTACTCACATTGAGACTGTTTCTACTGAGCCCACTATCTAATTTTTTTTGGAAAATACTAATCTTCATACTCTTATTTTCTTGAGTCCATTGTTGTAATAATTTTATTGGAAAATAAGAATCTGCATACTCTTATTTTCTAATTGTCATTTTGGAAAATAAGATAATAATAGTGTTTTGCTTATATATTGGGAAGCATTCAAAACATACCATTATCACTCAATACAATACAAGTGAAATTGCTCCTTTCACTTCCTCCGCCCAGTTGCTCATCATTTCATATTTTATGTTTTGACATATCACCATACTTTATGTCTTCGGTGGGTAAGAGTTGTAATGTTTTATGATTGTTGTAGTTTCAACACCTCACATTCATGTCATCCCCAAATCCTAGTGGCCAGTTGAAGTGACATGAACCCCTTGGAGCATAAATTATTGAGGCATATTCTAAGTTCGGAGAGAATTTTAGGGCTGCAGGGTGGTTATAATTTTGTCAAAGGCTGCAGGGATATCATGATGTCGTGGCTAAATCATTTGCAGCAAGTTTTGATGGCCAAATTGCTAAGATAAGGGATCTGAATTTTCCAGTAGAATAATCCACGATTGTTGCGACAAGAAGGTTTCTTATTGTAGGGGAGCACTGGTTTAAAAGCTGAAATTTCTTAGTTTCAAGATGCAATCAATTTTGAACATCATATTTTCAAGATCCTCATTGGAGAAATGGTCTACCTAGGGTTTTTTTAAAGCAAGAATGGAAGCAAATTCTATATTGGTTTCAATGGTTCTTTATAGGGGAACGTCCATATTCATTTGTATATTTGTATCAAATGTGGTTTTTACTACATATTACTGGTCATGCTCCACTTAATCTTCCTTTCTCCTTGTTCACAAGCCTCACCAAAATGTTGAAGAAGGTTAGAGGAAACCCTACAAAATCACACCATACTATTTCTCACCAAGCCCTAATCAAGTTATCGATCCTTGAAGAACTTGGCAAAGTCAATTGAAAATGGGATCATTTTCTATTCTTCTCAGGGTTTGAAGCTAAGTTGGTTCTATCTCATAGAAAGGGAGATGTACCTCGGCATATTCTCTAGTTTCCTCATTACAAAAGGAAAGTGGAAATGGGCTATTATATAAATTCTAAGGAGAAGGAGAAAGCTGCAGGTATGGTTTCTGAGCCAACTTCTGTAGAAGAAGGTTTATTCCCGAAGTTGAAAATTCTAAAATAGTTGATCCCTTAGAAAATTCTTCCAAGAAGAGAAAACAAGAAAGTGTTTCTAGGAAAAAATCAGACTTAGCTCATGGAAATCCATCAAGGAGGCCTTTCACAAGGGCACTTAATAAGTACATATTAAATGCAAAGGCAATTCTTGATCCAACATTGAAAAATATAAAAGTTATTGATCTGGAGAATTATCTAGAGGAAATAGGAGGAAAAATGGAAGATCATACATCTTTGGGGTCTCTTCAAACAGTTCCAAAAGCTAGAAGGAGCTCTAGGCTGAAATCAAAATCTAAAGAGTCTCAAAAATCAAAACATGCATGATATATCGAAGAAGAAGACTCTAATCAGTCTATTGAAAAGGAGGAAATGTTAGCTGAATTTTTGAACAACATGGAGAAGACCATTTAAATGTTTTTCCTAATGTTCCAGGAACCAACTCTCAGGATGAGCCATTGACAAGTAAAAAAAGAAAGAAAAAAGGGTCTTCTTCATATTTATATTTAAATGTTGAGTCTCAAGAATAGGTTGACACAATAAAAGTTTTTATAGTTCAAGGATTAAAGGGTCAGAAACACAAATTCAGAAGGAATAAATTGAATGCTTCTAAGGAAATGGTAAAGGATTTGGAGCAAGAAAAAAAAGATTTTTTAATGAAGAATGTCAAGGTGAATAATAAGATGAATAGGTTGATTTTCAAACACAATAAGCTATGTGAATTTTCCCAAAGAATATCAAAGAAAAACAAGGCATTGAAAATGTAGAAGAGGTATTGGAGAGTTAAGTATCTACAAGAAAGGAAAAATATTCAATCCAGCTGTGACAGGCTAGGAATTCTGGCATAGAATGGAACTCGGGTCTTAGAATCTCAGGCTTGATTAGCTAACTACTGCAGCAGGTTTTTGGTACAAGGAGGATCATAATGTGGATCTGCAGTCAGTGCCAAGGCTTATGTTTTGCAACATTGGCTTCAGGAGTTATTAAGATACACTGCAGGATTCTTGCAACCAACGTAGTTTCATTTTGTAATTTTGGTTAGTCAACCTGAATTAGTGCTATAGTTCGGATATAATCACACTTTTTGTTTCATATTCCAAGGCAATAGTTTTAGAAGTTTCAGATCTTTATCTAGGTCAAGTCTATGTGTCATTCCTATATCATATCCATGTATATTTGACCTAAGACTTAAATTAGAAACTTGATCCTTTTGAAGTGGATCTTGGATACAATTTTTTTGGATAATGTATCTTTTAAAAGGGATGGTTTATGTAAAGAAAGGCGTTGGCTAAACAAAAACTGGTACTACTTTGCTAATTTTGTATTTTATAGAATTTTCTTGGGGAATCAAAATTAGGTTTTCTTCATTGATCAATGCTCTTGTGGTATGGTTTGAATGTTCATTTCTTTCGTTAGCAATCTATATTGAATGCAATGTTCTTTTGCATAGATTTAAAATGTTTCATTGTTTGTAGATTGAATAACAAGGTAGAACTGTGTATTACATGTTTTGCAGATCAAATGACATGGTTGTCTTGTTTATTTCCTATAGCCATTGGAATGCCTTCAATATTTCACCTGTAAACAAAATATTGTTGTATGTGATGTTTTTGTCTACTATTTCACCCATCATTTTCCACTCCCAATAATTGGAGATAACCATTTTGAGCATGCCTATGAAGTCACAATCTGCCAATTAAAAAACCTATTGAAAACCAATTTGATACTCAACCTTAGGACAAATAGAATTTGTCTATCCAAATAAAATCAATCTTTAAACCATTTATTTTCCAAGTGCCCTAGATTTTCCCTTTAGTAGTCAAGGTGCAGAATTTAGGGATAACAACTGGTTTATTCATTTTTGTTCATGTCACCATTGAAATATTCAATGGTGACATTTAATTATGTGCATGTCATCATTGCAGAAATTAACAGTGATGCTTAATTTTGCGATCGTCATTATTGGGAAAATAAATAGTGACCTTTAATTTTGTGCACTCCACCCTTGTAGAAATTAATGGTGATGTTTAATTTTGTGACCATCGCCATTAATGAAACTTTGGTGACTATCCTTAAAGGCTCATAACAATTTTTTTAAAAAATTGAATAGAAATAGTGACAATCCTTTATCGCGCATCGCTAATGAGGTTATGGAGATGGTCATTAAAGATAGGCCATTGTTTTTCTTTGGCATTGGTGATGATCACTGACCATCAGTAATAATCATTATTAGTGAAATGCCTAGCGTGTCTCCATATCTCCTTTACTTTTGGCTATGCTTCCTTTGGCGATGTTCAATTTTTGGTGGCAAAGGCCCTTTTGACCTTCGCCAATGAGGTTATGGTGGTAGTCATTAAAGATATGTCATTGTTTTCCCTTGTATTTGGAGACAATCATTGACCATCACTAATAATGATCATTGGTGATGGACCTAGTGTGTCTCCATATCTCCTTTAAGTTTGGCTACACAGACTTTGGTGACATTTAGTTTTCGATGATAGAGGCCATTTTGACTGTCACCAATGAGGTTATGGTGACGGTGATTAAAGATATGTCATTGTTGTTCTTTGGAATTGGAGACAGGCACTAACCATCACTAATAATGATTATTGGTGATGAACCTAGAACATCTCCCTATCTCCTTTACTTTTGGATACGCTTCCTTTGGTGACATTCAGGTTTTGGCGATGGAGGCCCTTTTGACCATCACTAATAAGGTTATGGTGACGTTTTCCACCTATCATTGTAGGCCTTTTTTATGGTAGTGATGCCTCATTATAGACCTCATGCTATGGGAAGACACCACTTGATTTGTATAGTTGTTCATACCTTTCAGAACTACTTACTTCCCATTATAATTTTTGAATCTCATTTCCAGAATTTTGTAGTTCATAGTATGTTTACCAATTGAAAATAACCATTAAACTCCTAACACTATATTTGTGTCAGCCACATTCACAACATATAAATTATTTGTCACTGTATAATCCTTAATGGTTAGTTTCATCTTGGGAAACGATTTTGTGCAATCCATGGAATTATTCCTAGGGATCGTGACAATGAATCCGTCAAAATATTTGGTGGGAAACTTTCTTCTTTCCTCCATTGTAGCGTCAATAAAATTATGAGTGGAACCTCCATCCACCAATACAGTAGACCTTTGGCCTTGAACTACTCCGTTGAATCGAAGAGTATGGAAACTTGGTACTCTGGACAAGAAAACAATCTTTCTGGAATTCGATTGTGGCTGCTCTTCTTCTACTAATTCATAATCGTCTTCTCAGATTATTGGATGCCCCTAATCCTCTTCTTCCTCTTCACTTTTAGAAAATACTTCTATATAATATGATTTCTCTTTCACACATTTCTGGCTTGGAACCCATGGGTCCTGGCATGAGAAGCACATATTCTTTCTCCTTAGCTAATATTGGTATTTAGAAAAATTATCCTTCTTGAAATTTGCACTTGGACCCTTTTGAAAGGACCTATTATCCTTGAGCTTAGAAGGAAAACTATTCTTTGGTGGGAATCTAGTTCTTGGAATAGCATCATGAAGATCTCTAGTCTTGTTCATGGAATCCTGCAATGTTGCAAGTTGATGAGCTTTAACCAGTCCCTTATGTGGCTCTATCAGTCCTTATGTAAACAAAAGAACAAAGAAAGCTTTAGAGATATCATTAACCATGACTGCAACCCTTTGAAAATATGAAATGTATGCCTCACAATTTCCAAATTGCTTCAATTGGGAAAGATATCTGAATGACATTTCAGGATATATCCTGTCAAACCTATTCACCAAGCTTCTAATGAACTCCTCATAGGTGGTTATAGTATCATGTCCCAAAGTCCTCAAGCCAGGAAACCATCAATCATTAGCTTCTCCTTCTATATGCAAGGTATCCATTTTTTAATGGCATCCCTTTCAGCCATAGGATTCAATTGAAAGTAAGTATCTAGCTTCTATGCCCAAGAGCTAGTGGTGCATTTAGAGGATCCATGGAGGATCCATCAAAGTAGGGGGGGGAGATCTTGCCAATGGTTCCCTAAAACTCAAAATTTTAAGTGTCCACTCTATTTACTCCTCTTGGTTTGATGTTTTCTTGATAGTCAAAGTATTCTCTGAAGGTCAAATGTCTTTTACACTTCTCATCCAAGTCCATGTATTCTGTAAGTCGAACCTCCAATTGTGCAACTACTTCAAACTACATTTCAAGATCTTCCATTCTATGCTCAAGGAACTTGGGCATAGTAGGCCTTGGAATCTCCCTAAATTCATGTGGCCAATTATGTTGACCAGCATTGGAAAATATTTGTTCTTTGAAATTCTTCTTGTCCTCCTGATGAGAACCATTGCTACTGCAATCACCATCTCGCTTGTCCACAAGTTTGGACAATATGTCTCTAGTTTTTGTTTGCACTTGGGTGAATTTTTCCATGAAATTCAGCATGATTTGGAAAAACATGCCCTTATTCTCTTCTATACTGTTACCTCTCTCCATCATACTTGATCTTCCTTCTCGAATCTCAACTTGAGTGGAACTAATTTCTTCTTCTATAGGAGACTCTTCAGGGTCCTTCCTCTTTGGGGATGGCTTTCTCTTTGCACTCATCAAAGGTAATCAAGATCAAGTTCAAAGGACCATGATCTGATAGCATAGTAATGTATCCAAATTGATTATAGGCACAATAACTCAAGAAATGAAAAATCAAACACACAATGGATGAACTTGATGCAAAAGAACTAGTTACTTAGACTAGAATTCCAAGGTAAAAACCTCAAACACCTCTAGACTTACCCAAATTCTCCCAAGATGAATTTCATGACCTGATAAGGCTCAAGAAAACATATAGTATCCTAAATAGACAACTTCGACAGTTTCACTTTCGGGAGTATGTCACGCCCATGTAGACTCCTTTGGCTAGGCCAAAGGATTCAAGGAAATAGCCCAGAGAATTCTGTGTAAAATCCATTGCTTCTGGTGTAGTATGGAAGTGGATGGACTAAAAAATACCCAAACCATCTATAACAACCCTGAAAAATTCAATTAGGATCTACTGAAATCGATTTGGGAAGGCAAGAAAGGAAGACTAGTCTTTGGACTACTCAACTAGGGATGTTTTAACTCAGCTCGAATGACCTTTCAGAGTTATGACACTATGATATGAGGACTAATATGGGTTTGGAAATATTTCTAGTAACAAAATAAACTCACAGACAGAGAACTGGACTCATATAATTCATTCTACTGCAAATTCTGTAAAAACTAGACAAAATTTGGTACTATAACAAGCATAGGCACATAAATACATTAACATATAAAAGAAATATTTTGCAGAAATGATAACTGCATAAAAAAATTTAATATCAGATATTATCCATTACATTATAGAGAATTATATGTATCAACAACACCCATAGGGTCATTATTAACCTACGAGAACATAAGCACGATCAAATATTGTAGAAAGCGCTCCAATGGATGGAATCTTCACATTGGACAACATAGCTCTTTGATGACAATGGAAGGGATGTGGAATTAACTTCAGCGAGTAGATATGCGTGCCTTACTCCTGATGATTTGACTAAATCCACGAGCAGGATGAAGATCAGTGCAAGCACATCTCCCAACTGTGACTAAGGGCACATCTCCAAAGTCTTTAGAAGATTAGAGCTCTCAATGAAAAAGTCAAATGACCAATTTTTTTTTGAAAGAATCCACTCCATCCACTTTTATAAGATGAATTGAATTCTAGGTACAATGAATGTGGTCATAGTTCCTCAACCAATGCACCCTCATTGACTAATTTTGAACCTGTAGCTTTTACCTTTCTTTTTCCTTGCTTTGTTTCCTTTATGCTTTGCTCTGCTTTTCCTTCTTTTGGAAACATCTTGATTTTCATAGATTTTATCTACTTTCCTTCTTTTCTGGTGCTTTTCCTGGTTTTCTGCTTCTTTATGCTTTTATGACTTTCTTTTTTTTCAGCATGTTTTCTGCTTTTCTGAGTTTTCCTGCTTTTGTGTTGTCTTCCATCTTTTTAGTGGCTTTATTGATTTTCTTTGATTTTCTTCTAGTTTTCATTGTGGATGAAAACTCACAGGGTCCACAAGATCACTTATGTTCCCTCCTAGGCCACCTAAGCACATCCACTCATCACAAAATTAAATAATAATAATAAGATATTTACAAATTTATACATGTGCACACTTTCCTAGCTTTCAAATTTAATTAAACTTGATCATTAATGGATTTAAAATTAACCCCTACAATTTATTAAATTTTTCCAGAACCTATAGGGGTAGATAAGGTGGAAGAATGACAAGGATCCCTCAGGGAGGGGACATAACAAACAAATAATGCCATCAATTGTTGTTTGGAGATGTTAACGTCTCTAACTTGCTCTTTATTGAGGTCGGTGTTGTAGTATCCAAAAATTCTAGCCTTGTAGTTGGACATATTAGTTAGTTGTCCTTGGGCATCTGCAATGGAATAAATGATTTCCTCTAAGGAAGTAGCTAGTGACAATCAAGTGGGCTCTATAGTGTTTCGCAATTCATGGGAAAGAGTTCTAAGTGTTCTCAAAGTTGCATCAATGTCTAGGTCAATGTATGGTGGTTCACAATTCATGTTTTGGTTGTCTACGGGATTTAGGTTTGGATTTTATTCTAGATTCATTTTAGTCGATATTGCTGCAATTTATTAAAAAATATTGGGTTGGGGTTTAGATTTTTGCTTGTTTTTTAAACAAAATATAAATTAAAAAACAAACAAAAAAACCACAAATCCTACCTGGAATCCAATGTACTTGAGGTTTGGTTTGCGGTTGGATATCTTGTAACCAATTTAATCTACTGGTAGTGTGTTCATTCACCTCCAAAACACGCAGCGTGGTTTATGGAGAAAATAGACCGATCGCTACATTTAAAAAATATATAAACAAGAGCACACACACATTATTAACACATATGCGCTAATAACGTGTGCATGCTCTTGTTATAGTGACATGTAATCCTTGTTGGTAGTTCAAAAATATCTGATACAGAAACATGTGCATGTTCGTATTAGCATGTGCACGTTCATGTATGAACTTGTTCTTGGTGAGCCCATTGCCACTTTTGAGGCCACCATCTTTGTGCACCCGCCCAAGAAAACAATTACATGGCAAAATATTTCTCTTACTAAATAAGAAGGGAACAAGGGGGCACATCAAGAGGTCCTTAATTAGTTCAAATAATTGAACTATCTACATATTTGTTTCTATATTTTATTTAATTTTATTTGTACATATATCATATTTCTAAAATATGTAGGTCTTTTATTTATGGTGTAACTTTTTATTTCCTTGCTATTTAGAAAACAAATTGTATGGTGCACAAGTACATATGGATACATTTTTTTATTGTTTAAATTAAGAACTTTAAAAATATATGGAAAAACAATGGCACACAAGAACCAAGTATTATGTACAAGTGTACATTTTCTCTCAAAAAATTCTATCATTTTGGTACTAAACAACACAAACATATGCATTATGTTTTAGAGAAAAATAGCATAGCAATGTTGCCCATTTTGTCATTCCTCCTAATCAATTTATTGTTTTTTTAGTTTTCCATTGCAATTAATGTGTTATGAGAGGAAAACATTAGCTAACAACAACCCATATTTCATGATCTAACACACCATTAATAGAAATGTTAGGTAGCCTATAAAAAAATACACCATTAATAGAAACATAAATAAAAGATCGATACAACTTACTATGAATACTATGTCCCTATAACAAAAATTAAAGACATGTTGAACATAGACATGACGCCTAATACAAAACACCTACCCAACCAATGTTGAACATTGAGATTTTTTTAAATGTTTCTTAGATAGGAGTCTGCAGTTAGTCTTTGAACTCTTCTCCATGAGTTTATTGTTGGGAATGTATATGATTGGTTGCTCTATTAAAGCTGGGATCACTTGAACCTATACAATATAATTAGTCTAAGATTGTTAGATTAAAATACCTATTTTACTAGTAATTCACCTAAACCTGAAACTCTTCTTGAACATTCCTATATGGATGAGAACTGACCTATATGCTATGAACTTGAATGAATTATTTCGGATTTAGAAATTTTTTTCAAGAATCATGCTTTTATTTTCATTAACAATGTCTTGAAAGAAATTTGTATACCTTTTTTTCAACATGCTTGATATTCATTAAGAAAGAAATTTCTATACCTATTTGTATAGTTATTGGTATGAGATACTTATTAGTCCTCGCCAAGAGCAACATGGACTATAGGAATCGCACAGGCAGATTGTATTAGTTTTTACATTGTTTCCAAAGCATTATACCCTAATTTTTTGGCAGATTGTATTAGTTTTTACATTGTTTCCAAAGCATTATACCCTAATTTTTTGGCCTCCATTTTCGGATTGACCAATGAACAACTTGGACACCTTATTTGGCCTCATATCGAGGTGCAATAAGGTTTTGTCTAGGGTTTATACCCTATGCTACAGTATTCTTTATTCTTTATACCAATTCCCGCATCTCTACTTTGCATGCATGTGGTCTTTGCATGCCATTTTTGTGCAGAGTTTTGTAATTGCATTCATGCATTATCTAAAGTCATCCAACTATTCATTATGTTTTTTGACGCAAGGTCACCTTACCGAAATAAGGTTGTGGCTTAACAATACACATGACACATACCACAATGCTTACACGAACAAGGTGTAAAACAGGATGCTAGTAGTGGCTTATATTACTTCTATGAATTTGGTTACAAAGTAGAATAACTGAAAGCAAATAACTAACTACAGTCGGCCTCAGTCGTTACAATTCATAAGTAACTATAGTGTGTTCTCCCTATGTGTCGATCTCACCCTCTCCTGGCTTAGTGTGGAACTCTGAGCTATGGCTCGATCTCGACTCCCCGTTCTCAGTTTGTGTGACTCTGCTCTTTTCTCACAACTTTAGACTCTGCTCCCTAATGCGGCTGATAAAATGAGATCCTTCAACTGATTATTCTCCTCCGTCTTCTACCCTACTGCTGCTGTTCTCGAGACTACTGCAATCCTTGAGACACGCTTCCTCTTGTTCTCCGATCCTTCAAAATCCTACAGAACTGCAACTATCAGCACCCAACCGTGTTGCACAGCCTCTGTCCATGATGACATCTGTCATGTCCTTCACATACTTGCAATAACTGTATTAACTTCCTCAACAACCCTTAACGGCTACCAATTACAGTCCTCTTGACTTTTCGTCTCTTCTGACCTTGCTACAGTAGTTGATCACATCTCAACCTTTCTATCGGCTCAATCTCTTGACTTCTGCGCTTCGCCAGTCCTCCCCTTCCTCCATGCTTGGCTCTGCCAAACCTGTCAAGTCATAGTTCGACCACTTGTCAACTACCCGATGTCTCGTTTCACTTGTCATTTGTGGACCATAACCTATCGACTCTCGACCTATCACAACATCCGTTGTGTGCTACTCCGGTCGATTGCATACCAACTGCTCCTACTCGACTTGTTGAATTCGACAAGTCAACCTGCTTCCCGCACTAGTGGTCATCGGATCTCCCGTTGGTCGACTCACTTATGTCAATTATCTTCGACTGATCTGCCTAGGCCCCGATGCTCCTACATCAGACTCCCCAGGTGAAAAAGAATTTGACTGCTCCATCAGTCTCCTGAACTCCTCTTCGGAAATCCATGTCGCCTCCTGCAACTCATCATCCTTCCATCGCACTAAGTATTCCTTCATTTGCGAGCTACACATTCTCCCAACCTCACATTCTTCGATTACTTCTGCAATCTCTTCTTTATGTCGATATGGTATCTAGTATGTCCAGTCGATGCTTATTACTTCTTCGCTTCTGTTGCTCGACCCTTCTTCAAATTTGTACAGATCTGAGACATTGAACGTTGTTGAAATGTTCAAGTCATCCGACAATTCCAACACATAAGCGTTGCCCAAATTCTTCTTCAGCTTCAGCTTGTTGTATGTACCTATTAGAAATCTCTCCTTCCGCAAATACGCATAGACTAAGTCCCCTTCTCTGAATGACTGTAGCTTCTTCTTTCTGTTGGCCCTCAACTTATATGCCGCGTTACTCTTCTCTATGCGCTTTCGCACATTTTCATGAAATTCATGCATATGTTCGGCGAATGGTTCGGCATCCACACTCTTCCTGATTTCTGTCGGCAACTTGACCAAATCCACCACTCCGTGTTGGATTCCCCCCGGAACAATCTAGAATAGGCTCAACCCTGTCGACCGATTCATAGAATTGTTATATGCAAACTCCTCTTATGCCAACACATGTTCCCACTGCTTGGGTCTTTCGGCCACTAGACATCTCAGAAGGTTTCCCAAACTTATGTTTACCATCTCGGTCTGTCCATCAGTCTGCTGATGGTATGCCGAGCTAAACTGCAACTTTGTGTCTAGTTTCTTCCATAGGGTTCTCTAGAAATGCCCCATAAACTTGGTATCCTGATATGACATGATACTCTTTGGAAACCCATGTAATCTCACTATCTCCTTGAAGAATAGTACAGAAATCCTTATGGCGTCACTTGTCTTTTTACACGGAATGAAGTGCACCATCTTCGAAAACCTGTCGACTACAACAAATATTGAGTCGCTTCTCTATTGAGTCTTCGACAATCCTAACACAAAATCCATGCTAAGATGCTCCCAAGGGGTATCTGGTACTGGTAATGGTGTATACAACCCTGTGTTTTGACTCCTTCCTTTTGCCAACTGGCAAACTTGACATTGTCGAACCCACTTTCCGACATCCATCATCATCCCCGGCCATAAATACTTTTCTTCGACCAGTGCTTTAGTCTTGTCGATGCCAAAATGGCCCACTAATCTGCCATTATGAAATTCTTGGATTAGGTTCTCTCTTACTGATCCTCTGGGAATACACAACTAAATTCCCCTAAACAGATAGCCTTCTTGAATGAAATAACTCAAGTACGGAGTCTTATCGATACTCCAAGGTTCATGACAAGCCTTCCATGCTTTTGCAAAATCCTTGTCGGTCTCATACTCCGTCTTTATCGACTCTATTCCTGTTGCTTGAACTGTCATCCTGTTTAGCAGTGCAACTCTTCTGCTCAATGCGTCAATAACTTTATTCGACTTGCCCAACCTATGTCGCAAGATGAATGTATACCTCTGAAGTAACTCCACCCATTTCATGTGTCGTTTATCTAGCTTTGACTGAGTGTTCAAGTACCTCAGTGCTTGGTGATCTGTGTACAACACAAATTCCTTGGGAAATAGATAATGCGTCCACTTCTTCAGTGCTTGGATGATAGCATAAAATTCCTGGTCGTAGACAAAATACTTATGCTTCACTCCATTCATCTTTTCACTAAAGAATGCAATTGGTTGGCCCTCCTGGCTCAACACCGTTCCAATTGCCGTTCCACTCGCATCATAATCGACCTGGAAAACTTTTTCAAAGTCTGGGAGTGCCAAGATTAGGCTCTCAATGACCTTTTCCTTTAACTCATCGAAATCTCTCTCAGCAGTGTCCATGCACTTGAACTTTCCCTTTCTCATGCACTTTGTCAATGGTGCACAAATCCAACTGAATCCTTGAATGAACTTCCGGTAGAAACTGGCAAGTCCATGGAAACTCCTTACTCCAGTCGTACTTGTCAGTTCTGACCAATCTACTATTGAATTCACCTTCTCTGGGTCCATCACCAACTCTTTAATCAAGATTACAAACCCCAAGTACACCAAATCCTTCTTCATGAAGAAACACTTTTGCAGTTTCACCATCAGCTTCTCCTCCTGCAATCTCTGCAATACTTATCAAATGTGCTCCAAGTGTTCTGCCTTGGTTCCACTGAAAATCAAAATGTCATCTAAGTAGACTATGACAAACTTTCCCCAAAATGGCTGCAACACCTCATTCATCAATCTCATGAATGTGCTGGGTGCATTGGTCAACCCAAATGGCACGACTAACCATTCGTACAACCCTTCTTTTGTTTTGAATGATGTCTTCCATTCATCTCCTTCCCTTACTCGAATCTGGTGATAACCACTCTTCAGGTCTATCTTCGTGAAGTATGTCGCTCCACTCAGGAAATCCATTAAGTCATCCATTCTCGGTAATGGAAACCGATACTTGATCGTGATCCTATTAATGGCTCTGGAGTCTATACACATTCTCCATTATCCACCCTTCTTTGGTGTCAATACTACTGGTACTACACACATGCTAAGACTCTCTCTGATTAACCCTCTATCCAACAACTCTTGGACTTGTCGGTTGAGTTGATGTCCCTCTGTCGGACTCATTCTATATGGTGCTTTGTTTGGTAGACTCAACCTTGGAATCAAGTCGATTTAATGGGATATGCTCCTTGTCGACGGCAATCCCATCGGTTTCTCATCAGCTATTATGTCACAAAACCCTTCGAGTAACTCCTCGATTTCGACCAGAATATCCTCATCCCTGGTCGTTCTTTCGACATATGGTCCTTTTGGAATGATCACAAAATATCCCGATTGTCTCTCCTCTTCCGCGAGGAATTCTTTCGCGGTGCTCATCAACACTCGCTTTTACCAAAGATTGCTCTCGCCGTGCTTGCTGTCAGCTGCCTCCTCCAACCTTGGCTTAACAGTCCTTTTCACGCCATTGTTCCATACTGTAACTGTCTTGGCGTGACAATCATAGATCATTTTTTGATCATATTTCCATGGCCTCCCTAACAACAGATAGCATGCATCCATTGGGACTACATTGCATAGTACACTGTCTTCAAATCCTTCAACTCGAAAGTTGATTAGGCATTGTCTTGTCACCTTGACATGGTGTCCCTTTTGCAACCATGAGATCTTGTAGGGGTGTGGGTGTTCTCGACACTTCAACCTGATCTTGTCGATGACTTCTGTTGACACAAGATTCTCCATGGTTCCACCATCAACTATGGTTTTTCAACGCCATTCAACGATCTGAACCTTCGTTCGAAAGATCGCCTTCTATTGTGTTGGCTCCATCGGGTCGCATTGATCTTTCTAGATCAAGGCTCTCTGAACCGTCAGAGTTTTGTTCTTCCTCTTCTCACCTCCACTGTTGTCGGACATTGACTCTTCCCTCTCATCGACTTGCTCATCTTTTTGACATCTAGGCTTCGACTCTTCTGCAGCTTGTAGGTTCTCTAGGCATTCATATGCCTTGTGTTTCGTCCCTCGACACTTGTAACAGATTATGGTTGGTCTGTTAGCTCCCTTTCTGTTAGATGGACCACTTCGACTATAGACACCTTGACCACAGTTCTCACGACCATCACGTTGGTTCTCTTGCGCTTTCTCCCTTGTCGATGTCCCTTCCGCATTTCAGCTATCTTTGACACTTTCCTTCCTATACTCACTACTTTGTCCTATCGCGGAGACATTTTTTGCACCTCGACCAGTCATCCTTCCCCTGGTCGCTGCGGATTTCCTCGACAGTTTCTCTTCTTCATTCAGAGCTAACTAGTAGGCTTCGCCGACTACTCTGAATCTCGACATGCTCAGTTAATCCTGAATAGCATATTTTAAGCCATTCACATACCTGGTGATAGCTTCTTCTCCTTCATCGATTTGTCCTAACCGAATCGACAATCGGTAGAACTCCTTCGTGTACTCCTTCACGGTCATCTCTTTCTGTCAAAAGTTCTGCAACTTCCTAAACAAGGAAATCACATAGTCATTCGGCAAGAACTTCCCCTTCAACTTGGAAACTATTATGTCCCAAGAATTGATTTTCTCCTTGCCTTTCTTAACTTTGTTAGCCTGTACATTGTCCCACCACAACAAGGCATGACCCTTCAACCTCAGACATGTAGTCTTAACCCATCTAGGATCCTCGATCTGCTCTATGTCGAAGTATTTCTCCATTTCTCTAAAATAGTCGATCAAATATTCTGGGTCTAGGCTTCCCCAGTACGTACACATGTCTATCTTCGCCTGACCTCTAATATCCGTTCGATGTTTGATCAATTTTTCCTTTGGTTTTTCTATGGCTTCTTCCCGGGATTCCATTCCTTCGACTTCCTCGTCGCTGTGGTCTAATGCATCAGGAATAAAACCACGCCTCTAGCTTTCTTTGATCGCTGGGAATTCATTTGTCAAAGTTCACATCGTTCTGGCGCATTTGTCGAACATCTCATGATCCGCCGTGACGACAACTGTGCCACACGCTCTTCATCCTCGGACGTTAACGCCTTTGTGAGCCATTTTCAACCTCTGCTGAAACTCCCACGCGTTCAATTACACCCAGACTTAAACAAGTCATGCACAACTCTACCCAACCGCAGTTGGAGCTGTTCAACTCACTTGTAGGGTTAATATCATGAACGTTCCTCAAACTCTAAGTATCCTTCCACTCTGGTACCAACGGACGCGAGTCAGGTTGGTATGATTGCCTTTATCAACTGGACTTACCTCCGGGATCTGATACCAACTGACAGAAGGCCACCTTACTGAAATAAGGTTCTTTCTTAACAATACACACGACACATACCACAATGCTTACACGAACAAGGTGTAAAATAGGATGCCAGCAGTGGCTTATATTACTTCTCTGAATTCTATTACAATGCAGAATAACTTAAAGCAAATAACTAACTACAGTTGGGCTCAACCATTACAATTCAGAAGTAATTGTGGTGTGTTCTCCCTGTGTGTTGACCTCACCCTCTCCTGGTTCACTGTGAAACTCTGAGCTATGGCTCGATCTCGACTCCCCATTCTCAGTTTGTGTGACCCTGCTCTTTTCTCACAACTTTAGACTCTGCTCCCTGATGCAGCTGATAAAAAAAGATCCTTCAACTGATTATTCTCCTCTGTCTTCTACCCTACTGCTGCTGTTCCCGAGACTACTGCAATCCCCGAGACATGCTTCCTCCTATCCACCGATCCTTCCAAATCCTGCAGACCCGCAACTATTAGCTCCCAGTCGTGCTACACAACCTCTATCCATGACGACATCTGTCATGTCCTTCACCTACTCACAATAACTATATTAACTTCCTCAGCAACCTCGAATGGCTACCAAGTACATTCCTCTTGACTTTTCAGCTCTTTTGACCCTACTGCAGTAGTCGGTCACATCTCGACCTTTCTGTCGACTCAATCTCTTGACTTTTGTGGTTCGCCAGTCCTCCCCTTCCTTGGTGCTTGGCTTCGCCAAACCTGTCAGGTTGTAGTTTGACCACTTGTCGACTACCCGATGTCTCACTTCACTTGTCGTCTATCGACCATAACCTATCGAATCTTGACCTATCACAACATCCGTTGTGCGTTTCTCCGGTCAGTTGCATACCGACTGCTCCTACTCGACTTGTTGACTTCGACAAGTCAACCTGCTTCCCGCACCAGTGGTCATCGGCACTCCCGCTGGTCGGCTCCCTTATGTCAATTAATTTTGACTCATCTGCTTAGGCCCCGATGCTCCTGCATCATTTTTCATTTTCACACATGCACATTCTAATACAATCGAATTGTCATGAAATATTTCGCTCGGTACGGTTCTCTATTGTTGTTTGTTTTATAATCAGATTTCGATCCTAAAGGAAACATCCCTTCTGGTCCCAAGCATTATGAATTGGTCTGATATTACTCTTATAATTTATGGTTTCTTTCCATTAAAACATTTTCATGTGTTTCCCTATTTTTCATCTATTTATCATTGAGATCGCCAAAAATATCACTTGATCTGAATTTCGGGCTAGTTTCTGTAGGGTATACGTCAAACTCTACAGCTTTGTGTGCTTTGATTAGTAGCGATTAATTTCTCTTTATGCCATATTTTTCTTGTTATAACCTTTATTTTCCTCTGTTCAATATAGGATTTATTTCTCCTTTCTGGACTCCTTTAACAATAATTAAATACTGCAAAACTAGCCTCATTTTTAGAGTGCCTGAGCCCTTTTCATTTTATACTGTTAGAGGAAAAACCTATCAACATATACCTACTAGCATTTAGGTCAATCAATATTATAGCAATCTATTTTCAACATCTACTTTTGAGGTATGTCTGTTGGCAGCAATTAATTACTCCACCGCTGGCCGCATAAATCTCAAAAAGACAACAACCGCCTAGATTTGTGACCGCCTAGTTTTTTGAAGAGTTTCCACCACCACACTGCCTTATTCGAAGAGGCAGTCACCACATTAGTTCAGATTATTAAATTATGAAAAACCATTACCATTAATGTATTTTGACTCTACAGAATCGGGTTACCAATCGCATGTCATTCTTTACATTTCTGAAGGGCCAACGTAGTCTTTATTTTGTCAGTCTGTAACAGAGTATTTATTTCTGAAGATAAATTTTTGTCATGAAGGGTCAATTTGCAATTAATGACCATTTGTGCTGAAACACTATAACTACCCAATCCTGTAATCGTGATTATTCATACGGAGTGAATGAAGTCGAAGTTAAACTCAGAATTTTACTGTGTATTTTCTGTTATGCTTTGTTTTATGAGTTTGAAAACTCATAATTATTTTGAATTTGTTCTTGCTGTAGCAAGTGAGGATATTTGTGTTATTTTTTGTGTTAAATGTGTTTATTTGTTGAAATAAAATATTAGTTAAGTTTATGAATGCAGGGGTTATCAAAATATAGCCAAAACAGTCAGCTGTTACTGTTAGTTGTGACTGTGTTGAATATTACAGTCAGCTATTACTGTCAGTTGCAATTTTCTTGTAGGTGAAATTTCTGAGTTTGGAGATCCGTGTGTGTTGTTGTGAGTAAGAGCAACACTCCCCTGCCTTCCCACAGTGGTATCAGATCCTGGTTAAATGTTCTTTATCTTTTTTCGGTTTAGAGTAATTTGGAATTTAATTTGAGATGGCTACTAACAGCATTGTAGTGCATCCACAAATTCCTGTGTTGACTGAAATAAATTATGACACATGGTTTATTAAGAGGAGAAATATCCCGTGTGATCAGGATCTTTGGGAGTTTGTTACGATTGGCTATCCAGAGCCAGCTGATCAAGCTGTTGAATTGGATATGTCAAATGTTGAGCGTGTTCTGTTGAAGGAGAATAGGAAGAAGGACAACAAAGCTCTTGGCCTTATTTAGCAAGGCCTAAGTGAATCCATATTTTCGAAGATATCAAGTGCTGAGTCTTCAAAGAAAGCTTGGGACACTCTTTAAACCTGCTATCAAGGTGTGACCAAGGTGAAGAATGTTAAGTTACAGAACTTGAGAAGGGTGTTGGCCTCCTATTTTGACTGTTCAGCACAATATTTTCTAGTTTAAGTCTCATGAAACCAAGTAATCATCAGCTTTATTTAGTGTTGTTTTGTGCATGGTTATGCCTTTTGAAGAGCAACATTGCTAGGAGCTTTGGTAAGTGACTTTTTAATTTATTATTTATTATTTTGCTTTGTTTTATGTATATAATGGAACCTTTAGTTTTCATTTAATAATGGGTCAATTAATGAGTCTTTATTTCTTTTATGCAGGAGTCTTTTGGTTATTTGGCCCAATGCTTGTCCCGACGCTCCAAAGAAGATCTATGTTGGCTGAACCAGAGATTTGGGGGATTTTGTTGCTCAGTATAACATCTTGTTTGATTTCCAATCGCTTCCAGGATGCAGGGGCAGTTATCCAGTGCTGTTCTGGGGATGTCATTTGCTCAAAATGGCATTTCCGTCCTTGATCAGGACCCTGATTTCGGGCTCAATTTCTGAGCAAACGGTTGGGAATTGTTCAAAACGGTTCGAAACCCACTTCAAAAATGGCCCCATTTACCCCTAACCGCGGCCAGTTTTCAGATTTTCTGAACGAATGTGGATAAATCCCTTCCGGAACAGACGTGGTTTTGCCAGATTTGGTGTTGGCCGTTTTCTGGGTAGTTGCTCGAATTTCTGAATTTTGGGATGGATTTTGTCCATCTGTTCATGTATAAATAAATCTTGAGATGGAAATAGAAGAGAGCTATGGATGTATACAACTCTTGAAATGAGTATTGTTGAAAGCATTTGGAATATATGAAGCTAGTTTACTGTGTTTAGCAAGGCGTGCCTTTGAATGAAGTAGCTCTATTTGAAAGGATATAGAATGATAGGTGATCTTTCCTGAGGCATAGCAGAGATCTCTATCTCTGTGGGAGGGCCCACCAACAGAGGTAGTGGATCTCCTCATTTCATTATAGTAGATGTTAGAGTTGTGTTTTTTTAAGAGATCATTGCTTTCTATATTACTGTGTTATTGAATCTGTTTTATAAATGATAGATTAGAAAGATATATAGTTCAGATTTCATTCTATTACAGTTTGCTCAGTGCACGGAGCGTAGGGTATTTGATTAAGATTGAAAGTGAAAATGTTTCATTAAATTTTCAGGCATGAAGAGATAGTGTGATTGCAGGAGATAGAAGCACGCTGTAGAGGATAACATTGTTCAAGTTTTGAATCTGTTTGCCAAGCTTAGATTGTGTATATATTAGATTGTAGATTTCTATTAAAATAACGAACACATTAGGATTCCGATCAGAGCACTGTAGATTCAATTGAATGCATTCTGTTAATGTAGTTAGATTACTTGTTAATAGTTAAATTCTAGATTAACTTATATTACAGATTTGTAGAATTAGATTCATAGAAATAGGTTGAATGTTGATGGATTGTTGTTTTATATATGAAAGTAGCATGGGATTAATGTAGGTTTGATTTTAGATGAATAATTTGATAGAAATAATTAAGAATATAGTTAGCATTTTGGATAAACAGGTTTCATGTTATTTATGGAAAGTGGAAATTTTAATTATGGCTTTTGTAGATTGAAGAATAGAATAATAAAATAGAATATAGAAAACAGGGGAAACTAGAAACTAAATTAAAATGGAAACGAGAAACTAGAAATTAATTTGAGTTTGAAACAAAGCAAGAAGTGTTACTATTCCATTCTGCACCTGTTTCATTCTGCACTTCCTGTTCTGTTTTGCACCTTTTTGCTTCAGTTCAGCACTGTTTTGATTTTCATAAGCAAAAGCCTTAGAACTAGATCAGATTTATATTTCATTTTTAAAGCAATGCATTTCAGTTCTTGTTATTCTTAGAGGTTGATTTAGAAGTGTTTTGTTTAGGAATAAAGACATTATAGATTGATTAGATTCAAATTTTCTTTTTAGCATAATGAATTTCAAATTCAATTTCTTGCTTTATATTTCAGCTCTAGATTAGTTTCCTTTCAATTTCAAGTTTTCTTAGCTTTAGATTTGATTTCAAATAGTGTGTGTTTTCAGACATTAGGTTAGACTAGTTTAGATTCCAATCCTGCATTTCCTGTGCTTGTGCCTCTAAGTCTACCTTCCCGGGTTGACATTTTATGAAGGCTATCTATAGTGATATATAAATAGCTCAACAAAGGGACTTTGAGAATTTGAAGATGAAGGACAGTGAGACTGTTGATAATTTTATGACTCAAGTTATGAACGTTGTAAACCAGCTGAGACAGTATGGTGAAAACCTCTCAGATAAGCGTGTGATTGAGAAATTGTTGAGATGTTTTCCAAAGAAGTTTGAAGCAGTGGTTGTTCCAATTGAAGAGTTTAAAGATCCCAGTCAAATGCACATTGATGAGCTGACTGGTTCTTTGATTGCTCATGAATCAAGAATGAACAGGTATGATAACACTCCATTAGAAAATTATTTTAAATCTTACTGACATGTTACTACATGTAGAGGTAGAGGAAGGTCTAGTAGCAGAGGAAGAGGAGGTCGAACTGCTTATCATAGTGACAACGGAAATGATTCAGAATTTGAAGAGAAGTTATAGCCGAATACTCCTAGCGTAAGGGGGAGTAGCAGCAGAACATGGCAGCCAAGAAATAAAAGGTATGATAGGTCTAAAGTTCAATGTTTCTATTGCAAGAAATTTTGGATTTTTGCTAACAAATGTTGGAAGAAGCAAGTAGATACTAGTAAGTTGTCTACACACATTACAGAGGAGACTGGAAATGAAGAGAATCCCATGTTTTTAACTTGTAATGTCACCCAAGAAAGTTCAAAGGATATATGGTTCTTGGACAATGCATGCAGCAACCATATGAATGGAAATAAGGAAATATTTTTAAATCTAGATACAAGCATCTAGTCTGAAGTGAAGCTAGGTAATGACAGTAAAGTAAAAGTTAATGGTAAAGGTGTGATTGTTGTATATGCCAATAATGGTAAAAGAAGAACAATTCATGATGTTTATTATGTTCCTGGTTTAATGTGTAATTTATTAAGTGTGGGACAGTTGTTAGAGAAGAAGTACAGAGTGTTCTTCAAGAACGAAGTATGTACTATTTATGATAAATATCCAAGTAAGCAGTTGATAGCCAGAGTAGAGATGACAAAGGATATAATGTTTTTGTTGATTGTGATGAATGATTTGACTAACTCTTTGAATGCTTATAAAACTAAGAGTTTATATCAATCATGGTTATGGCATTTAATGTATGGCGATTTACATTTTGGTGGCTTAGATTTGCTACAGAAGAAGCAGATGGTAAAAGGGTTTCCAAGTATTCAGTAGCCAGTAAGCTCATGTGAGAGATGCATATTGGGAAAGCATCATAGAGAGAACTTCGTCTCTGGAGTCTCATATAGAGGAAAAGCACCATTGGAGCTGGTTCACACAGATTTGTGTGGACCGATGCAAACACCTTCTTTGACTGGTAATGTTTATTTTATGACTTTCATTGATGATTTCAGTCGAAAAACTTGGGTGTATTTGCTGAAACAGAAATCTCAAGCTTTTGATGTGTTTAAAAGTTTTAAAGCTATAGTTGAAAAGGAGAATGACAGATGTATTAAATTCTTGAGATTAGATAGAGGAGGTGAGTATATGTTGAATGATTTTGTGGAATTTCGTAAATATCATGGAATTAAAAGACAGTTTACTGCTCACTACACGAAGTAGCAGAAAGAAAGAATCAAACCATTCTGAATAGGGCTCGAAGTATGATGAAGGAGAAGCATCTTTCAGATGAGTATTGGGGAGATGCCATTACTTGCGCAGTGTACATTCTGAAAAGAATCCCAACTAAGAGTTTGAAGGATCGAGTTCCACATAAAGCATGGAATGGTAAGTGTAGCATCATATCTCATTTAAGAATTTTTGGTTGTGTAGCTTATGCACATGTACCTGAAGAGATGAGGCGAAAGTTAGATGACAGAAGTCAGAAATGTATTTTTGTTGGATATAGTGAAGAATCTAAACCATAGAGACTCTATAATCCAATAACCAAGAAGTATGTCATCAGCAGAGAATGACATTTAAGGAAGAAGAAGCATGGGATGGTAGCATAGATAATTTGGTTGCAGAGGACGCTGTTACATCTCACGCAGAAGATGAAGAAGATGAGAAGGGCATACATGGAGGAAATTTAACTCCACAAATGCCTATACCAACAGTAAAAACACCTTCCAGAATGCCAAGAACTCAAGAACGTGGTGAACCATCAAGTGTTGATGGACGACAAGGAATAGGATCAGAGGTAAGTAATGAATCAAATCCTACATTAACTTCATTAAGAAACAAAGTTAGAGGTCAAAAGACTAGAATTTTAAGAGAATTATGTGAGCAAAATGAAGATGTAGATCAAGTTTCAAATTTTGCATTGATAGCATGTGATCCTATAAGCTTTGATAAAGCAGTTAAAAAGGATGTTTGGATAAAAGCAATGGATGAAGAAATTGATGCTATAGAAAGAAATAATACTTGGGATATTGTAGATCTGTCTGATAATAAAAATTGTATTGGTGTCAAATGGATTTATAAGACTAAGTTAAATGCTGATGGTGAAGTTGAAAAATACAAAGCAAGGCTTGTAGCTCAGGGGTTTAGTCAACAACCTAGTATTGATTATAATGAGACTTTTGCACTTGTAGCTAGACTTGATACGGTAAGAATGGTATTAGCTATTGCTGCTCATAATAAATGGTATGTATATCAAATTGATGTAATGTCTACGTTTTTCAATGGATCTTTAGAAGAAGAGGTTTATGTGAGACAACCTCCTGGATATGAAATTGATGGATAGGATGACAAAGTTTACACATTAAAGAAAGCATTGTATGGATTGAAACAGGCACCTAGAGTTTGGTACAACATGATTGCTAAATATTTGAATAGTGAAGGATTCAACAGAAGTCCAAGTGAGCCAACCTTGTATACAAAGGCAAACCAAGAAGGTAAAAGACTAATTGTTTGCTTATATGTTGATGATTTGATCTTCATTGGAGACATTTCAGTAGATGAGTTTAAGAAATCCATGAAAACATAGTTTGAGATGACTGATTTAGGAATGATGAAATATTTTCTTGGTATTGAAGTATCTCGGTCTGAGGATGGTATTTTTATAAATCAAGCTAAGAATGCAAATGACGTACTAAAAAGATTCAAAATGATGAATTGTAAGCCAGCTGTAACTCCAATTTCAACTGGTACAAAACTCAGTAAGGATGATGATGGGTCAAAAGTTGATCCAACATTGTATAAGAGACTGCTAGCAAGTCTCATGTACTTGACTGCAACAAGACCTAATATAGTGTTTGTAGTAAGTATGATTTCAATATTTATGGAGTCACCAAAGAATATCCACTGGCAAGATGGAAAGAGGATTCTGATATATATTGCCGAAACAATAAAGTTTGCTATCCAGTATACATCAAACTCAAATTTTAAGTTGATTGGATATACTCACAATGATTTTGCAGGTTATACAGATGATAGAAAGAGCACATCTGGATATGTATTTAGTTTTGGATCGGGATCAGTAGCGTGGGTTTCAAAGAAGCATCCCATAGTAACACTATATTCCTATGTTGAGGTAGCAACAAGAGCTGCATGTCAGACTGTGTGGATGAGAAGATCTCTTTCTGAGTTGCAGCATGAACAAGATGAACCAACTCATATTTTCCGTGACAACAAATAAGCAATTGCAATATCAAGAAATCACATCTTTCATAAAAGAAGTAAGCATATTGATACAAGGTATCATTTCATTCAAGAATTGATAAACAATAATGAAATCAGTATGGAATTTTGCAGATCCGAAAATCAATTTGTAGACCTATTTACAAAACCTCTGGGGAAAAAGTTGTTCGAGTTTCATAGGAAAAACATTGGGGTTTGTAAGCTGTAACAGAAATCTAGTATTTCAAAGTTTTGTTTTTTGAATGTAGTAATTAAGAGGGAGAATGTTGGCAACAATTAATTACTCCACCGCACAACAACCGTCCAGATTTGTGACTGCCTAGTTTTTTGAAGAGTTGCCACCACCGCACTGCCTTATTCGAAGAGGCAGTCACCAAATTAGTTTAGATTATTAAATTATGAAAATCCATTATCATTAATGTATTTTGACTCTACAGAATCAGGCCAACAATCGCATGTCATTCTTTTCATTTCCCAAGGGCCAACGCAGTCTTTATTTTGTCAATCTATAACAAAGTATTTATTGCTGAAGATAAAATTTTATAATGAAGGGTCAATTAGCAGTTAATGACCGTCTGTGCTGAAACACTATAAATACCCAGTCCTGTAATTGTGATTATTCATACGGAGTGAATGAAGTTGAAGTTAAACTCATATATTTACTGTGTATTTTCTTTTATGCTCTATTTTATGAGTTTGAAAACTCATAACTATTTTGAAGTTGTTTTTGCTGTAGCAAGTGAAGAGATTTGTGTTATTTTCTGTGTTAAATGTGTTTATTGTTGAAATAGAATATTAGTTAAGTTTATGAACGCAGGGGTTATCAAAATATAGCCAAAAGAGTCAGTTGTTATTGTTAGCTATGACTGTGCTGAATATTACATTTAGCTGTTAATGTCAGCTGCGCAATTTCTGAGTTTGGAGGTCCATGTGTGTTGTTGTGAGTAAGAGAAACACTACCCTGCCTTCCCACAATGTCAATTCCACTGGCAAATTTTACAATAGATTTCAAAATTCAGTGCATACTTGTGTAGGGTAAGACTCTTTGTCTTCCTACTGCTCTTTAAGTTATCCTAAACTTACCAACTCCACTCACTCAGGATATTTTCATGTATGCAATATTGGTCAAGATAAATTAATAATAAATTTAGGAAAACAATATTTTTTATCATGATCGTGATTGGTGTACATTCAAATAGCCCTTGTTTCATAGTGATCGAGCCTGTCTTTGTACCCATGCTAAGATGTTGTGAGAGTGCTAAAGAAAAATACCTTTCAGCATATACCTACCAGCAGTCTAGTGCTTTTAAATACTACAAAACTAGCCCTAGTTTTAGAGTGCCTAAGATTTGCATTGTATCCATGTTATGTTGCTGCGACAACTCTAGAGGAAAAATACCTATCATCATATGCCTACTAGCATTCACGTTGAGCATTGTAGCAATCGACTTTAAACATCTACTATAAAGGTCGGTTAATTTTACCTGCAAATTTTACAATCGAGTTCGAAATTTTGTTTAGAATTCACTTCATACTTTTGTAGGCTAAGCTTCTTTGTATTCATATTGTTGTTTAATTTATTCGAAACTTACCTGCTCTACTCACTCACAATGTTTTCATGTATGCAATATTGGTTAATATATGTGTCAAACCTCGTCTAATTTTTTGATTTTACACAAGCGATTTTAAAATTTTAATGTAATTTAGCTAAAAATATGTGCCCAGCCTCATCTGATCCACTTTAATATTACTCTATGTTTCTCTTTTTTAAGTGTAAAATATAAGCTACTTTAAATATTTTACATGAGATTTAAAAAATTTAATGTAATTTAGCTGTAGATATAGGCATCTATCAATCCTTAATCCTTATTTAATTAGCTTTATTCTTATGTGCTATTTTCCTTTTCTGGACTAGCCGACGACCTGCTTCAAATATTTAAAGTTTAATGTAATTTAGTTGGAGATATAGGTCTGAGAACTGGCCCCTGATCCAACATCCAAGAGAGACTATGGACTGTTATTGATACACATCTCAATAGAGCTAACGAAGAGAGACGAAGATACCATAATTTCAACGCCAAAATCTTGAACGCAAAGATGCTCTATTATGCCCCACACGATAAATTTGAATGCAAAACCCATGATATTTATTATTTTTATTTCCGCATAATCCTAATATCAAATTTCATGGGTAAGTTCTATGAAATGTTTATGGAATTATTGTAAAGTCAACCAAACTTAATCCAGATGTCGAACCATGCGTTGACAGAATCGGTTCCAATCTGACAGAAAATTATTTTAAGAAAGACAATTTCAAATTATTTTTTCCCATTCCAACATAGTACGTGACATGGTTGCATGTAGAGAAACAGTGTCTAAGATCCCGTGTTGTGCTCTTGTTGTGCTGTCTCCATGAACCCTCGGTAGATGACGAGATAGCTTCACTTTGTATCTTAATGAAAATTATAGTCTACCATTGTTCGTAAATAAAAGTTTTGTGAATGTTGTTTGAACTTTTTATTATTGAATAGTGATGCAATCGTATTGTTCATAAATAAAAGTTTTGTGAATGTTGCTGGAACTTTTTATTATTGAATAGTAATGCAAGGTAGTTGACAAAATTTTCATTCATGATCGTTACTTCATATCGTATTATGATGCTATGTTACTCACTTAGTAAAGCAGCCATTGTGATTGAACTTGAACTTATATTTTTTATAAAAATATTTATACTTTTTATAATACTTATTATTAAGTGTAAAAAAACATATCTTAAACTTAAAGTTGATTGAACTCAAACTCTAACCAAGTTTCAAATTTTCAGAAGGTGTATAAGGTTTCAAATAATTAATTTATTTCTATATCAATTTATTTAGATATATAATGCTAAATTCGAATTCGAACTACAACCGCTAGCCAACTATTTAATTTTGTGGAGATAGTTGATTCTTAAATAAAAGCTAAACATTAAATTATTTAGTTTTATGGAGATAGTTGGTTATTAAACAAAAGTTAAAAATTAATAAACTAATTAATATAAACATAAAGCAAATACTATTTAATAAAATAAGACTAAGATATGAAATGAATCGCCATTATACAATAATCTTGTTCATCCATTCAAGAAAGTCCAAAATCCCAAATAATATCTTAACACCTATCCATATAAATATAGTATCAAATTCAAATTCAAACTAAAACTTGGTAACTATGCTTGCTTACTTGTAATGAGCTGATAAGTCGACGAGTCAATCCACCACCTGTGACGCGAGCCGATGTGACTACCTATGACGCACGCACACATCAGATTCGGTGATGACAAGGTGGGTATGGGACAGAAGAATTTAACATCCCCTCCCACCCACTGAAAAGGGTTTTAAAAACCATCAACCAGAGACGACTGCATCACTTTTGTAGCTGTAATTTTGGTAGTAAGATATATTACAATCGATTCTGCTCGCTCCTGGTACTGTAATCGATTCTGCTCGCTCCTGGTACTGTAATCGATTCTTCTCTTCTTTTTATAATCGGGAGCCTTCCTTTCGCCCGACGTACGCAATACAGCTCAGGCAATATCAAAGGCAGTCACCCTCCCTCCCATTTGAAGGATCTTAATAACCATTAACGAGAGACGACCGCATAACTATGGTAGTTATAATATTTGTTGCGTAGTACGATGTATTACAGATCGATTCAGTTCTCGCTCTGTCGTTAATAACAGGACCGTGGACCGCTATTAAATCCGGTCAGCACTATTCACTCTGCTGCGAGCACTATTAAACCTGCTGCGCAAAACTATTCAATGTGGGTGGGTTACTCCCTGCAGTGTTAGATACACTGGACACCAGGATGAATAGTGTTCGCCATTATATTCATGGCTTTTGAAATTTTGTTTTTTTTTTCAGTGGAAAAATCACCTTCCTGCTATTCCGAAGAATTAAGGAAAGGAAGCATAGAAACTGTTGGAAAATCAAACCATAAAAAATGAGAACAATAGTATTGTTTTTGTGAATAATCACCTACAAAAAATGAGAACAATAGTATTGTTTTTGTGAATAATCACTAATTAGAGATGGGATTTGATTCTGTTCTTTCACCTGATATCACCATTACACTTACATCAGCTCCTTTGAAGTTGAGACCACATGCTTATATAGTATTTCTATTATGTTCTTAAACCATGCAAATTTCATTATAATATTTTTAATAAAATATTCAAATATGGACAAAATCAGCAAACAAACATCACATTTACCTCATAGTGGTCTCATAGTGGTCCCAAGGGACAACCAAGATTTAAATGGCATTGACTTTTGAGATAGGTTGTCCCCTTTCATATGCATACTTCGAGCCATTGAAGATGAATCAGGTTAATATTGGGATTTAAGATGGGATGAAACTTGCTTTCCTAGGATGGGCATACAATTGTAGAGATTGTATCTTTTCTTCGTGAATATGCCAAATTATTTCTATGAAGTTTTATCAAGATGAAGGGTTTAGATGATGTTCTCAATGGAGTGTCTCAACATACTCTTACATAACACACATGCATAAACATAGGTAGTTATGATTTATTAGCTTAATTTTATCCACTAAATTGTGATGGTCCATTTTATTGTTTGCTACCATTCTTAATTTACACATAAGAAAGATATTTCTTAATTTCCTCCCAAGTTGAAAATAAACGCCCATTGCAAATTATTTCTATGAAGTTTTATCAAGATGAAGGGTTTAGATGATGTTCTCAATGGAGTGTCTCAACATACTCTTACATAACACACATGCATAAACATAGGTAGTTATGATTTATTTGCTTAATTTTATCCACTAAATTGTGATGGTCCATTTTATTGTTTGCTACCATTCTTAATTTACACATAAGAAAGATATTTCTTAATTTCCTCCCAAGTTGAAAATAAACGCCCATTGCATTTACAATCCCTTTCAATGTTGTTAAATATTTAAAAAAAAAAATCTCTAAATATAAATGGGTTGTTCTTATCTTTCTTAACGTTTAACAAATACAAAATTAAAATAAATTATACTAACTTATCGTTTTACCAATACAACAAAATATATAACACATATTTGTCATATAAGCCAATCTCAATACAAACATAGAAACATGCATATAAAAGTACAAGACACGTGGTAAGCTCCCATTCACTAAACATGCTAGCTTTTAGGTTTTTGTTTTGTTTGTTATGGTCTAATTATAAATGTGTTTTCAAATTTTAAAGTGTTGCATTAATAATGTATCACTCCAAATATTTGATTGATTAACCTAATTTATTTTGTTATATCATTATATCATGTTAAAGCATAGTGATTTTAAAGAAAAGATTAAAGTAGTCTACTTTAAAATCACCATATCAAAGTTAGTCTCTTAATTGTTTGGAGATAATGATGGTTACCATGTATCCATTTTACATCATTATGTAACATAATATGATAATAAAATTGACAACATGGGTTACAATATGATATTAACATTGGTAATATTAGTCTCCAAAAAGTAGAGATAGAAGAATCCTTTAGAAAAATCAAAAAATTTGATGGATGGTTACCATATTATATCATTGTTACAACATCATCTAAGATACTATCATATCATAGATGCAAATATATATAATATAAGCATTATTAATATTGTTCTTTAACAAAGTAGATATAGTCGAATGAATGATTTAGCTGCACTAAAAAATGTAAGATGGACGTTGTATGAGAGGATTCATAATTTCAATCAAGGCAATGCATTGCCTCCTTTTTGGCCCTTGTCTATTTTTCTACATATTCTTTTCACCTTCTTCATTTGATTTATTAAGTCATTCTTTGCATTCTCATTTTCACTTTTTCATTGAACCATTCATGTGTCTCTTCAAGACCTACTTTGACATTTTTGAGATCTTGATTTTTCATCTTTTCCCTTACTTTTTAACTTATTCAATATTCTATTAATGTCATAGATGTATTGATCCAATGCATTACTCAATTTCACCATTTCCTTCCATAGTTGATATTCAATTTTGAATTTATCTACCTCCACAACCACTTTTCCAATCTCATCATCGCTCGACCTACCACTCTCATCCATTCCTCAATTCCACTATTTCCTTCTATAGTTGATCTTCAATTTTGAGTTTCTCTACCTCCACAATCATTTTGGAAATATGATCATTGCTCGATCTGCACTCTCATTTGTCATGATCATTGCCTCATTTATCCCACTTTCCCAATGCTCTAATGACACCTTCAAAATTCCATTTTCATCGATCTCCATATTCATGATAATTTCGATTTCACCTCTAGGTGCACATGGAAGTCCCTTCAAAACAAATTTGCTCAAAATATCATTATGTTTGATATTAGACCTTTCCCTCTTATAAATGTCTACTCTCGCAGTTTATTGATTGTCAATTATAGTAACATAATCATTTTTCTCCCTTCTATAACCATAATTTTTGTATTCTAGGGATCAATATGCTCATAATATCCCCATGAGTTCCAACTATTAGACTAAGGAAAGTGGCATCTCGAAGTATGAGGTTTGTTGTGTGATCCCCATTCAACACCGCAACTGCGGAAAAACCCAATAAAATACAACTTATTTAGGATGGATGCCTTACACAACGACTTACGGTTGTCAAAGAAATATTTAATCAAGTCATGCACTTTGGGCATTCGAGTAGAACCTCCCACCAAGACAATTTTTTTCAATCTGGGTTTACTCATTCTAAAATCCTCCATGCACTTCTCAACAAGTTCAAATGCATTTTTCAAATAGATCACTATTCATGTTCTCAAACTTAATTGTCCTAAATTTTAAATGAAGGTCTTTGTTTTCTTGAAGATAAGGCACTTCCATGGTGGCCTCTACATAGGAAGACAACTCTCTCTTGGCGCTCTCGCACACACTGTGAAGTATCCTAAGCACTCTTACATTTGAGGATATGTTGATTTTGTATTTTTATTAAAATTCCTACATTAAATGGTTAACCAATCTATTGTCAAAATCCTCACCTCCCATATGGGTGTCTCCTCCGACTTCCTTGACCTTGATTTTGTGCTTTTTAATATTTAAGCACAACAATATTGAAAGTCCCTCTACCCAAATTGTAGATGAGGATGTTCTCAACATTTGTCTAATGAATAAGCTTTCCCATCAAACCCATATGCAATTGCAACAACAAGTCAATATTTGTAACACAACAAAACTTGATATCGTCCTGACAATTTTAGTGGCCCACCATTGAGTATCATTATAGTGTGTAGTAACAGTAATCACAACTTTATTTTCCTAACAAACAAGGTACTTTTGGGAAAATTTCTTTCATCTTATGCAAGACCATTAATGATATTTCTTGAGCCACAAAAGTTTTACTTTTACCTTTGAAGGGAACTTGGATAAGAGGGCTTTTTGTTAGGTCCACGTGCAATAGAAAATGGCTAGACACACTTATCACTTTCCACATAGGAATTTGAGACACACCTCCCAATCAACCTCTTGAATCAAAGGTTGTGTTTGAGGGTTGGATGTGACTTGATTCTTGGGAGGCTGCCCAAACGAGGAGTTCATTTTATTTGAAGGAAACCATGGAAGGAGTAGTATGATTCCCTTATTCGTTGGCTAAGATATCCACTCTATTATGATCACCATGGCTAATACCCATAGAGCTATAAGTGGTTTCAAGATCAATGTCATTAGCCTTGTGAATGTCATTATGAGAATAAGTCATGGATAGAAACAATTAATCAAGGAGAAGAAGGACCTGCACAACCCAAAAAGCCAAAATCAGAGTGAAAATTTTGTATTTCTCGAGGGACACAAAATACAATAGACTTAAATGGGATTTGAGTATCGCTAGTTCTTATTGAATTCAGTGTGTAAGGTTCAAGTTCATACCAATGCAAGTATGTTGTAAACTATTGAGTATATGAACTGAAAGCAGCTTGTTAAGCCAAGCCATTGCTCACCCAACCCTAGGCTTTGACCGATTGAGGGAAGAGATATAGTTTCTTAAGATCTACCCAGCACCCCCTTCCTTATAATATTGCTACTATATATTTTGAATTATGGAGCTTTTCAGTTGGATAGGATGGTAAACTAGTGAAAGGAAAAAGTCATGAAAAAACATATTTCCAAAGGGATCCCAATGGGTCTATTGGGAAAGGGATCTTAGAGGAAAAAATACAACAAACATATTTTTTATTTCATGTTAACTCAAATCCATGTTGTTACTGGATAATTTAAATTACACAAAAATGTCAATTTCAAAGTTAAAGTTTGATCACAAATTTGATATCCATCCAAAAAATTAAAAGAAAAAGGGAGAGTCCTACGAGATTGATAACTTATGAGATTACCAACATCAAGGTTGGCCTCTATCTAGAAATCCTCCACCAAAAGAAGAGTACTTTAACACAAATTTTTGGTTGATAACCTAAAAGATTACCATGCAAGGTTGGCATTTATTCGAACCTTCCAAAAGAAAAAGGAAGAGTGCTCGATGAACACAACTTTCTTGCTGATGGTTCATTAGATTAACCATCTATCAAAGACATTTTATTAATGAACATGTCACAAGTTGCATATTAAGATTAAGTTTTGTGGTTTTATAGTTCACTATCAATAATTCCATTATAAAAATTCCTAATTTATGACTATCATCACCACTTTATTTGCCACTATCATCATCACTGTTATCCACCTGCGCGAAAATTTTTAAAAAGTCAAAATAATCCCAAGGATGGTCCAAAATAACCTCTAGTTTAAGTAAAACAGTTATCATTTTAGATATCTTGCAAATTTGTGGAAATTAGGCTATCATTGAGGCAGAATATCAAAAGTCCAAAATCTCAAAATCAAGAATCACATAAATGAAAATCAACAAAACCAATGAAAAAAAATTAGAAGCAGGTAAAGAAACAGGTACAACTTGACAATAACAAGTATGTTTTGTAGATAACATTCTAAGAACTACAATACAAATGAATGTTTAGTATTTACTAATACCCATAAGAGACCCCCCCCTGCATAATTCTATGGAAAAAGAGTAGCATTAAACACCTCAAATGAATATCAAAGGAAACAATATTTGTAGATTAAGTTAAACCATTGAGGGAGTTAATGTAAACGTTTAGTACTTTTGACATGAATACATAATTCATTTCTCCGTTGAAAACCTATAACTTAGACATTCCCTTCTAAGAAACAAACACTAAAGATTTTTTCTTAGGTATGCTTCTATGAGCCTCAATGTTTCTTCATTAAAATGGTGAACATGCCATACTTATTTATGTTCTATGAACCTCATTCTTACTTTGATATAGTTTTATTCAAAGCTAAAACTTTCTCCCACTTATACTATTTTTTAAGTTCTAACCTAACTGTGTGTGCAAATATATGTTTACAAATTTACAAACTCACTGCCATTCTATACATGTCATTTTTATTAGATAGCTTTAATTTTCCATAAGAATTATTTATCATAAAAAAATTCCCCTGCTAGTGGAAACAACAAATACAGGCCTTTACGGCCTTTTTCTAAATATTCATGAAAATTGTCGAAAGAGAACACTACTATTGTCTAGTATTATTGTATTAATGTTGCTACATATTCATTATAATTTCTATAATTTCCTAAGTTTTTTGCACCATAAGGGTGTTGGAATCTATTTAATAATGAGAGGGGGGGTGAATCAGTATTAGTGCAGCTATGAATAGATTTTAACTTCTTAACTGATTATTCTTGATCTTTGATTATGCATTCATCATAAATAAAACATTCAACATCACATGAGAAAAATACATAGAAAACACAGAATTTTTTCGTGGAAACCCAAACAGGAGAAAACCACAAAATTCTCTCTTATAATAAAAGATTACATTGAAGGAAGCACCAAATTCCTAAGTTCTCCAGCACCAACTAGAAGGAGGCACCAACTCCCTGGTTTTATAGGCACCGACCTGAAGGAAGCACCAACTCCCTGATTTACTAGCACCAACTGGAAGGAGGCTATGACCCCCTGCTCCTTTCCCTATCCCTTCGCCTGGATATATAAAAATAAGATATCGATTTGTTGTACTCCTGATACACGTACACTTCAAATCTTCTATTGTTCATTCTACTATGTCCACCTTATGTATGTTGTATTGTTGTTGTTACATATGTTTCATACATCACTTGACTCACACTTAACACATTACATCAACTCACGTCACACTTCATATACTATGTTTTGCTTCATAAAATTATGCAGTATGCACCAAGGTTCATTATTCCTTTCTTCGATTGTGCATCTTTAATATCAACTAATACTAAGCATCAATTGATAATTTGTTGTTATGACTTTGTGCACCAGTATCAGGTGGAACTGTGCACCTTCAAAGATATTTCCATTCTTTCTTGGTGCAATAGTCTTCAGATAATCTGTGACCTTTTGTGCATCATATGATTCATCCTTTCTGTTTAACACATTTGTCTCAGATCATCCTCATCATAATGTGCTTCCTTTATTGTGCATCGATTTTGTCTTAGCACATCTGATGGACTGCCTTACTTCGCACACATCAACTCAGTCTTTGTGCATGAGATAAAATTCTTCACTACATGCATCACAAGATATAATTCAAATACATCTATGTGCTTCTGTCTTAGATCATCTATGACTGTCTACGTTCTTTCTGCAATATTTTCATTTAGTCCTCATGCACTTGTGCATATTTTGTAATACTACCTTTCTTTCTTTGTGAAACTATCATAGATTCACACCACCATTCTTTGCATCTTCAACTATTCCATTCATCTGCTTGTGCACACTCATCTCTTCGCTAGATCATACTGTTCTGATTCCGCGAGTTCTTGATGCCCCAAAAATTATAAATCTGTATCTTCCAGCTTTCCTATTCTTCCATCTTCCAGCTTCAATCTTACATTCATTCAACATCTTGGATTCTTATTTATACTTTATCTGCATGGATGGTGGTGTCATCTCTTTTGGGTCTTGCACATACATAGACCTCACCTTAGTGGGATTTTCACCCTAGTCGTGTGGTCTTTTGCCCTTGATGTGTCATTGTTTGTGGGACTTGTGCACTTGAAATCTTCAACTGTTACAACCTTCTTGGTACTTGTGCATGCTTAAACAAGTGAAATCTTCCTCCAACTGATGAGTCTTGCGCACTTTTGGGATTTTCATAACTGTTCGACCATTACTTGTTCCAAACTATTTGTGCACTACCGAACCTTGTCTAATCAACTTTTTGGCTTGCTTGTGCACTCCCGAACTTTTGTCTAACCAACTCTTTATCTTTTACCTTGAGGGTATATGACTGCGTGGACTTGAGACCTACATCTGTACCACATTTATTCAAGCTGGATGCACTTCTGGATATCACTTTTTCATACTAGAATCCATATACTTATTCAAATTATATTTCATGTAATTCTTTAAACTAGCACAAAAATCTACTTCTTCAAAGTGTCTTTCATGTACTTCTTTAAACTAGCATAGAGATATACTTCTTCAAAGTTTCTTTCATGTACTTTTTCAAACTGGCACATGAATACTAAATCCTCTTTGACATCAGTTAACATCATTTACAACCAAATTTCAACAATACCCCCCATTTGGCATTGATGTCAACACCTTATGAATCTGTTCAGAATCATCTCTTGAGCTTTTTATGATTCATGCTTCATCTGTACTTGTCACAATACTCCCCCTATGTGCACTCCCCCTATATAGTTTCTATCTTCCTTTTGTATCTCGATATTTTATTCTTGTCATAACAATTAACAATACTTCATCATTCATTGCGTAAATATTCATGCAATCTTCATCATTCCTTAACAATTCTAGTTGCTTCTGGTTTTGGACTGTTTTTTCTAACAATTTCTTTTATGAGTCTGAATGTTCCTTAAGTTGCATTTACTACGATGTGACTACTTTTGTTACCTTTTTTGATGTCACATCCCTTGCCACAACAACCAAATACTTGACACGTTTTTCCACTTGTCATCTAGCTCGACTATAAAATGATATGACAATCAGTTCATGTGGAAAATTTTACGTGTCGCATTTGTATTAGAACATTTTGGGAAACATCATTCCAGTCACACAGAACATTGAATTATATTTCTTCTTTTTGTACTTTTTCCCAAATTCATTAACTCGTGCATTTAATTTTGACGACTCCAAAAATAGCTTTGGATCACGAAGACTTGAATGTGATTTACTACATAACCTTTCAACTTATTTTCACGAGTGGGAAAACCACCATTAGATTATATAGTAGAGCTGCAAAATTCTTGGTTCATTACCTTTTTTTTTCTTCCATCTTGCTCTTTCTCACATTGCATCATGGTATTTCATCTTCTAGTCATGGCTTCCCTCTTCAATAAGTTCAGTGATTCTCTTGATAGTGTGCACCTTGTTGTCCATTCACAACAATCTGATTTTACTCGTCTAAGATTCAACATGGGTATTTGGAAGGGTCAAATGAAGGATTCTGAATTCAAACATATGTATGCTTAGTCGCAGGTGAACCATAGCCACATGGAAGGACTAACTAATATGATCAAACATGTCGACTTCCTGCAGCAGCAACAACAACAAATTCTTGATGAACTAAATTCAATTTGAGCTGAGAACTCTGCTAGAAAATCATCGTTTGCAACTATGCAACTTTTTCCCTTGAATCCAGCTTCTAAGTGTAATGATATGGTTAATTGGAGCTTCGTCTTGCACATTAATCAGACGCAGATATAGACCTTGAATTGGGACTTTGAATTACTCTGTGATTCTCAATTTTTCCTGATACAACTTCAATTGTTTTCTTGAACTTGCCTTTTTGGCCTCAGCGTGAATTCTCTTTTGATGTTCAATTCTATTCTCAACAACAATATATCACTCATGCATTTTGTAAAAGCACAGATTTTGAATATAATACAATATACGTTTATGTGTCTATATCTCTGCGTAGACTCATGTTTACTTCTCAATGCTATTTGTTTGTACTTTTCCTTTATTTGATCACATGCAAGATTAGAGAGATTTTGAGGTCAAAAAATGGCCTCCTAAGAGATGTACTACAAAAATATGAGATATATTAAAATATTATGAATTGGGGGTTTTATGGGGTAGGTATATATGATAAGTCACCACCCACACTATTTTCTATGCACAATATAAATAACCATGGTTGAGTTGCTTTTCAAAATTCATTAGAAATAAAATTAATAAAATAAGTCTACATTGATGTGACTAAGATTCATTGTAAATTCCCAAAAGTTTATTGTGCTTTAGCATTTATTTGTCTTGAACTTGCAAATGAAATTAAATAATAAAAAATATTTTTAAGAGCTATTTTTTTAATTTTATGTTGACTTTTTATATTTAGTACTTTTCTCATGAATTTAATATAATGTAATTTAATTGAGAATTTATTTACATATAAAATGTTAATAATATTATTATAATCCACATTATAATTATTATTATTATTATTATTTATTAAATTTATTATTATTCTTTATTAGTTTGACATTATGTTATTAAATAGAATGGAGTGAATATATAATTTAAAATTAAAAACATAAAAATGATAATATATTATTTTATAAAAAAATGTGAAAGGACTTTCTTTATGAATTAAGAGTACTTCACTTGAAAATGACAATAATATTATTTTATAAGAAAGTGTGAAAAGACATTCATTATGAGTACTTTACTTGAAAATGACAATAATATTATTTTATAAAAAGACTATCATTATGAGTACTTGACTCTATGACTTAAAAGTACTTACACCACTACCTTGGTTAACTATGTGTTTTCACCCACCATAGAAAATTTCACAAATAAGCATTCTTAACTCATGCAATGCCACCTCACCAAGGGGGATGTTGTCATCTACTAGAATGTGATTGGTTATTTTTTATAGTACATTTTCTTTGTTTTGAGGCCATTTTTTGACCTCAAAATTTCTTTCAAGATAACTCAGTAACTATATATATATATATATATATTTTCTCATCTACAATACTAAAGATCTTTTATGTGACAATCCAACTTAACAAATATAAACTTTTGCAACATTAATCATTTATGCGACAGACATATTCAAACAATAACCTTCACTAACATAGTCCTTGAATTCCTAAGATGCATTGTGTTGAATTCAAGGGTCTCACTCAATATCTTAGAGGTTAGCAAGAGGGGAAACAATTGCTTGCTTCTTTGGATGTACTTGGGTTGTCAACTTCTTCTGCGCATTTTTGATGAGATTTCCTTACCCAAGTTTTCATGTGCGCACTTCTATTTTGATTATGTGATTGAATGAATTCCTTATTGATCATTGTATTGTGATTACTATTGCACAACATGTTTTCATCAAGACAATTTACTATTCTTCGACAATACATAGCCTTATGTCCAAAGCCATCACATGCATAGCATCTCATAGTATGTAAATACTTTGCAATATGAACAATGTGATTGCACCTTGTGCACTTCATTATATTGATCCTTCTTCAGTTATTATACTGAAAAGAGTTGTAATCATTGAAGGAATTGTCATACCAGAACGAATTCAATTTACTTGAACATTGTTCTTTGTCACCGACCTTCCTAAATGTTATTTCATAACCAAGTCCAGAATTGTCTTCTGGTGATCCAGTGAATGTTCAGAATATTATTTAGAATAGATGTGCTTCCTTGATTTTGTTCACCACTTCTTATTCAGATTCATCCTTGTCACTACTAGAATGTGCACAAATCGAAGTATCACTTGTGATGCAATCTTGAACTTGTTTCTTTCCTTTTATCTCAATCAAGTTGTATTCTAAGTGAGATATCTCTCTGTCCTTCAACTCAAGTTGACTTGTCAACATCTTATTTTTCTGTGCTAATTCTTCAAGAGAAGTCTTCAATATGGATTTTTCTTCTTCAAGTATTTTGATCTTCTCAACTGCGTTGTTCAGTTGTTTCTCATAATCCATCATCATTTCCTAGGCTTGTTTATCATGAGATTCTTGAACCTCTTTTGCTTACTTGACCAGTTGTTCACACTTTGAGAGTTGGTCTTATAAGATTTTACTCTTATTTCCTGAATTCATTAATTCATCTAGGGCACTAATCAATTCACCTTCCCAATCAACTTATGCAACTTCTTCTTCTTTAGATTAATTGTTAGATTTAACTTATGCGATATGCTTTGGAGGTGTATTGAAGGTGTTATATCTCAAATAGTCACTCTGTACACCATTGAGAATCTTTATGCCATACCACCATGAAAATCAAAATGTTTGTTGACACAATGACTGTCGACAGGGGTTCACTTCGCACTATCGTCAACAACCCATCAACCGAACTTACGCATCTGCCCAGAAAGATTTTAACCTTTCCAGCAACACCCATAGAGCGACTGAGGTCTCACCCGAGATGCACAAGGGGGTTGTAGGAACCAAGTTTCCGCAGTGGATTTGAGGACATACATTAACCACACATTGCACTCGCATAAACCAAAGATTATGTCTTCCGCACTATATTAACATTTCATCATTCGCATATTCATCAATCACAGCATCAACGCATAATAAACATTCGCATCGACATGATCTAACTACTCATTAGCGTGAACAACAATTACTAAAACCACAGAGCATTACACATCTCATCAGAAATTCACATTCATCATTCAACAAAAATAAAGAAAAAGATGGAACCATAATCGAACATTCTCATGCATTCATTAAAACCTAAGGAATGACCTTCGCAGAAATAGTCAATACATCATATCGCGGATACAAAATAGATCAACAACTAGATCAAAACTCGACAGATCGATTACCTTATTCATTACCGATCTGGATTCCCTTAGGCTTACAATCATACTCCTATTTATAAAAAACTAAGTGGTTACAAAATGGTCCACATTACCCTTATCTATCTAACTATTATCTCTTTTCATGCTTCTGCATTCTCCACGAATGACCCTTTCTTCCGTGGATCATTCCTTTCACAGCTGTTGGCTTCCACACTTCCTACGGACTAATCCCTTACCCTCGTATTTATGCTTGCTACGTGACTCTTTCTCATCATTATGCAAAATCTTATCCAAACCAGATGAATCTATCATCATACTCCTCCGCCGGATTCTAGTGATTCCAATCCGCAGTGATCATACTTGGATGTGAGTCTTGCGTGCTAAACCGTGCAAAGCATCGATGAGCGACCTGGTTGGACATGCTTCCCGCATGCTTCTACTTTTTGTCATCATTAGTTTTTTTGAACCACGTTTCTCAACAGATATGCACTTGATCATGGCAATAGGGTTTCAACCGATTCCCGTTTACTAACTTAGGAAACAATACCCCATCTAGACTTTTCAACTGCACTGCACCTTCTACAGTAAAAAAATATATGATGTAGGGACCTAACCAATTCATTTGTAGCTTACTTGGGTGCTTAGAAAACTTACGATCATATAACAGAATTGTATCGCCACTCTGAAAGTGCTTATTTTTAACATGGCGATCGTGCCACGCCTTTTGTCGGTCCTTTTCCACCTTTTGATGAAAGCCTACAATGAACCTATCCTTGTCAAGCTGTACCAATTGGGACAATCGTTCCTCCAGTGCTCCATCATCGTTCATGTCGGTGACAACTACAATCCACAGACTGGGGAAGATATACTCCATTGGCATTACGGCTTCCTGCTCGTAGACGAGTTTGAATGGTGTCTATCCAGTTAAACATTTGCAAGTTGTGCGATACACCCAAAGTATCACAGGGATCTTCAAATCCCAATCATCCTGATTTGTGTTGCACACCTTTGTGAGCGCATGCTCCAAAATTTTGTTAAATGCTTCCACTATTCCGTTTGCTTGCGGATGGTAAGGGGTGCCCTTTCTGTGTTGTATCTAAAATTCCTCTGTCATGGCTATGATTGTCTGATTAACAAAATGAGTCCCTTGGTCGGTCATCAATATTTTTGGGCACCCGAACTTGGTGACCACATTGTTGAAGAGGAATCTTGCTACCATCGCAGGTGAGCAAACCTTGACTGGAGCTGCTTCTTCCCATCATGCCAAGTAGTCTGTTGTTGTAATTATGTAGCGTGACCCTATTCTTTTTCCATGTGGGTTGATGGGTCCCATGAGGTTAACTTCCCACTTGTCGAAATCCTGCAATGTCAATTGAGGCACTAGTGGCATTGTGTCCCTTCTTGATGGATTCCTTGTCTATTGACATACATCGCATCTTTTAGCATAGTCTGCAACATCTCCATGCATCGTCGGCCACCATAGTCCTTCTTGCAAAATCTTCCTTGCAGTGGTGCATCCTCCATAGTGTCCTCCAGTGATCCCGTAATGGGCTTCCATAAGAGTCCTCTCCTGTTCATGTGGAAGGACGTATCGTCGAAGTATCTTGTCTGGCCCCATTTTATACAGTTGTCCTACAATCAATTGAAATTCTACAGCTCTGATGACTAGCTACTTCTTTTGGTTGGTAGTGAATCCTGTCAGCACCTCCCATGTTGCCAAAAACTGAATGACTTGTTCATAATGGTCGTCGACCATTCCAACCCTGAAAAACTGAGCATCCGACAATCCTTCGTCAATGATCCTTGGCTCCTCCCCCGACTCTATTCATTACAAGTGGTCTGGTCCTGCATTCAGCCATCCTGGCTTTACAATGATTTCAAAATCAAATTCTTGGAGTAGTAACAACCATCGACATATGTTCCCCCCCAACACAGGATTGTTCACTAGGTATTTCAATGCTGAGTGATCGGTGAACATTTTAAAGTGGCCCCCTAATAGGTAGTTTTGGAATTTCTATAAGGTGTAGACCATTGCCAATCCTTCTCGCTCCATGGTGGTATAATTCTTCTCCGCAGTAGACAACTTTCTACTAGCGAAGGCTATCGGGCGGTCGATGTCGCTTTCACTTGGTTGGGCCAAGATGACTCCTAATGCAACTGATGACGCATCAACGTGAACGAGAAACTCCTTTGTCCAATCTGGGAATGCCGATATAGGGGCGGAAACCATCTTCTCCTTTAATATGTCCAAGCTCTTATGGCACTCTTTGTTCCACTCAAACTTGGCGTCTTTTTTCAACAACTTCTCCATTGGTGCTTTGATGGCTGCATATCCTATGATAAACTTCCTGTAGTAGCTTGTGTGGCCCAGCATCGCTCTCAATTGTTTGACTGTTGTCCATTGTGGGAGGTCGACAATAATGGCAATCTTCGTCGGGTCTACCAGCATTCCTTCCCTATAGACAATGTGCCCCAGTAAAATCCTGAACGAAGCACAGAAGATGCATTTTTTTAGGTGTAATGAAATCTAGTACTACCGACATCGTTCCAACATTAGCCTCAGGATTGCGACGTGATATTTGACCAACCCATACACTATCAAAATTGTCCATGTAGACGACAATAAATTTATGAATATAGTCCTTGAATGCCGAAACTACTAATCTTGAAAAAAAAGCTAGAGCACTCTTCAATCCAAATGACATCACTGTATACTGAACAAAGCCCTATTCTATGACGAATGTAGTCTTATGTCAGACTTTCTTCACAATTTTGATCTTATGATAGCTTGAAAACCCATCTGTAAATGAGAAGATCTCCTGACCTTCGACTCCTTCGAGCACCTCATCTGTGAATGGTGTCAGGAATGGGCTGTGCAAACATGCATCATTTAATTTCCGCAAGTCAACACAAATTCGGACCTCGCTAGTCTTCTTGTCCTAGACCACCATCGGGATGATCCACTCAGATTCTTCTACTAGTTCTATAATGACTGCTTTCAACATCCTTTCAATTTCAGCTTGAACTCTTTATTTGTGGCTTGGATTCAACTGGTAGGGCCGCTACTTGGCTGGATTTGCATCGGGTTTCAGGGGGATCTTTATTTCACCTAGGTCCCCGAAAATTCCTTTCATCTCTGAGAATTTCGTTGGGAACAGATCGTGAAACTCATGCAACAGATCAGTCATCTTTGCAATTGTGGACTCATCCCAATAATCCCCAATGCTTGCAAAATTCGGGTTCTCCTCTGACCCAATGTTTACTTTCTTGATCTTCAGTGGTTGCTGGAATTTGTCGGAAGGTATTTATGGTGCCTTGACACTGTGACTTCCCTCCGACTCTGGTAGATGCATAGCCCTTGGATCATCCTCATCATCCGGCTCTCCTGTGATGTTATAACACTCCACCATCATTTTTGGTGTCACAATCCACCAAAGTTCTAATGGTTGCTTTGTCGGTACTGCTTCAAATATCTTCTTGCGGATCATCTCTAGGGCATTATAGATGAAGGCGCTCTCATTTGAGAAACAAAATGTTTGGTTGAATCCAAGTGTTAGCTGCTCCCAAGAATTCGTTCCATGTTGCAGTTCTGTTGTGACATACCAACTCCGTGGTACTTCATCCAGTGTGTGAACAAACGCATGGACCCATTCTTCTTTTGCTCGTAATCCCCATGTGCTTTTTCACTCAGCCAAATGCACCTTTGGGTCACTTCTTCCATCGAAATTCCTTTTTTTATATCCTTCCGCATTGTCGAACCTAACTGTCATTAGGTGGTGACATAGTGGCCAGTTTGTAATATTAGACTTGTGCACTGCCCACCAACGCACAGGAGCAGCCTTCAAGGCTTCCTCCAAGGCCAATTGATGTTGTGATTCCGCCACTTTATCCTCAAACTCCATGAGAAAGGTGCTCAAATTGGGCAATCCTTCATATGTTGGTAGTGTGCACTCCTCTGTGGCTACCCATCGCAGTGACTGTGGGATCCGAGCACACCTTCTAAACGACACTTCATGCATCTGGTTCTGCCAATTCTCGAGCGCCTCATCCTAATCCGACAACGCTAAACTGACACTACGCGAACCCAATTCTCCGTTTGTGGTAGGATTAATGTAATCCTTAGATATATGATATATACTATCCCATCCCTCCGTAAATTCATCTCTTGATGGTTCAACATATCATTGATCTTCTGTAGGATCCATAGGTGCAATGATTCTCATCTCGCAATTATTGAATGACATAGTTCACTTCTTGAAGTTGATAACTGCCAGATTATTGATTTCCCAGTCGATCCCTAGCAGCACTGGGTAGGAACTAGTATTGTCCACGATTTCAATTACATCAAAATCTACATAAGTCTTGAGACCCTTAATCTCAATTGGAAGCTGGTAAACTCGACCAAGTGGAGTAACCTTACTCTGATTCTCTAATCATAGTTGTACTGGTGACTAGGCCAACTGTGGGTTCCCCATTGTCACCCATGTCTATTTGGTCAGAATGTTGACGTCCGAACCCAGATCCAAGATAATTGAGTCGATGTCAAATGCTCCGATCTATACCAACATTCGCATATCTCTCCCTGTCTTTTTCTTGTGTATGCGATTGACCTTTTGTTCCTGGCGTATACCCTCCCATTGAGTCAATAGATTGGATATCTCCTCCAGCACATCGTGATCCTTTGCCAACTCCAAGAAACTTTTCAGAAAGGATTTTAAGGTGATATCCTTTCCCTGTGACTTCATCTCGTCGAATGTTGGTGGCATATCGTAGATAACTTCTTCCTGAAGAGGTAACTTCCTCCTCTGTCTCATTTCCTCCTACTCTTTCAAGAATATATCCCTTTTGACCTCCGCGTCAAAGGTGACATGTTTTAGTGTTGTTGGTCAGACAGTAACTCGTGGCCCATCGGCTCCTATCATGGCTCCTCCTCGTGTCACCTCTCCAATAGTCGCATGGTGTCTTCAGGTCTCTATTGATATCATTTGCACAACTGGTGGATTATGATTCTATTTTTTTGGAGGTGGTTGCGGATTCTTGGTCTACCACTTTGCGATGACCTACGAACAATATTCAACGCCATGATCCACAGCGCCGCAATAAGTGCATTGTGGCACTAGATTTGGGAAATCCCTCTGATAGTGCCCTTGCTTCCCACAATTGTCGCATATAATTAGTCCATGTCCTCGTCCAACAGTTCCTCCTCATCCTGCACTAGCACCTTGACCTCCACGAAATCCTCCTCTAGCCCCTCCATGCGGGGGGCCATATGGTGGGTACTGCAATTGCCCATACTGCAGCGATTGTGGTGGTCAATATGGTGGGTACTGTGGTGGAAGATACTATAGTGCTGGATGCTGTGGCTGACCATACTGCGGTTTCCCATACTATCCTTGATCATACTGATGGTGTTGGTGATTATACTAAGCCGATGGTTGGTTATACTGCTATTGTAGCTGACCCAGTTCCTGTTCTTCTCCTGCCATGAAATATGCGGCTACAGTTCTCTCTTGGAGTAGGCCATAAGCTCTATAGTTGTTGTCATCGTGGCCAACTGATTTACAAAACTTGCAATACAAGTTCTTTGGTTTCAACACCATTTTCTGCAGATAAACGCACTCTTCTGGTTGATGGCCTCTCATTTGGAAGATACGACACCAAGGTATCCCTCCCTAACTGAGGGGATTTGGTGCACAAGATTGCAAATACTCTCAGATGTGTGGGCACTGATCCTTGTGGTGTCCCTCTATCCTACACCTAGTACACTAGATCTCTTCGTGATCCTCTTTCCCTTTGTTCATGTCTTGTAGTTGGATCTTCAAGTTTCCCAGCTGTGCTTGTATAAGATCCGTACCTAACCCCGTTTCTCCTATTGGTGAAGCCTCCAGCTTCATCTCAATATCCAATGCTTCCACCAGGGTTGCAATCTTCTATTGCATTAGTGGTGCATGGATGTGTGGTACCAGTCTAGTAATGAACCACTCCTTGTGCTGCATATCATTTATCCCAAAACTTACCTTCTCTATTAGTGTTTTGTATCGCTGATCAAATTCCCATACCAGCTCATTTGGGTATTGCTTGATTTCTTTGAGCTCAGTGACATACTACGATTCTGACTTTGGTTTCCTGAATTCATCGATCATTCCTTCTTTAATCTGTGCCAACAACTTGGCTGGTGTTCCCGCTGGAACCCTCGTAAACTTCATGAACCAATCTAGTGCATGACCCCTAAGGGTTGTCGCTAGCTGTCCCTGTTTAATATCTTCATCCTAGACCTGCTTTAGGGTCCATACTACTTCTCACAGAAACCAAAATTGCTCGGGATCCTCGGTCCCATTCCCTTGGAAAGTGGGCATTTTTGTGTCATCTACCATTCTAACGTTCCTATTGTTATTGTTTACTGATGCACTACTTTTACCGCTTCACGTAGGGAAACTTTGCGAATAGCTTGTGTTTCTTCCTATAAAATTTTAGGTAGTGGCGCGGGGTTGTAGGTATGATGTAACTTACAATCTATCCCTCTTCTGCTTCTAGGGTAGCCTGGTCACCGTCTTCGTCGCAATAGGGTCGCTTCCTCCCTTGTGGTCCTATTTCGCAGTATTTTGTTTTGGTCTTCTCAAGAGACTCTCTCTCAGTCCTCCTCTTCTTCTCAGGACACCGAAATATCACCCCATTCCTCAAGGTACCACACTCTTCGTCAGATTCCCATAAAAAACTCGTCATCGCTCATGTCCATCTACCCCGCATCTTTTTATCTGATCTGCATTTACACGACACCTACAACCTCCGCACACTGATATTTCTACTCGTCGAAAGTCATCCTCAAAATTCCCTTTTTGCAAGTGAGCATCTTAATCCACAGTTTTAGCAACAACAAGAACCTTCCCCTTGGTTCCTTGAATAAATTCCCTTCTGTGTCGTTATATGATTTCATTGTGTCTACTATGAACTCACTAATATATCCCTCTAGGATGTTATCCACCTAGAAATCGACATCCCTAGATACTGTGTTGTCGACACATTTCAACTATCGAATCCGTTCTGGTGTCCAATGCTCAAGCTCAGTATTTTGGAAATGGTGCTTCTAGAATGTTAACTATGCTAGCCACTCATGCAGCAGTACTAGGAATTCACAGAAAAATATTTCGTCGATATCTGAATAAATGTACCTCTGTAACCAACTGCTTACCGTCTGTCTGGGGTTTTTCTTTTCTCCTTCTACGAATTCTTCTGTCTTTTTGTCAAACCACTCTTGGATCTCTGGTTTCGTCAGGTGCCACAGCATATCCTCTTATTTTCCTCTTCAAGGTCCTGGCAACGGAACCATTTGTTGACATAGCGATTGTCGACAGGGGTTCACTTCGCACTGTCGTCAACAACCCATCGACTGAACTCCCTTACACATCGGCCTAGGAAGGTTTTACCCTTTCCAGCAACACCCACAGAGTGAGTGAGGTCTCACCAGAGATGCATAAGGGGGCTGCAGGAACCAAGTTTCCACAGTGGAGTTGAGGACATGCATTAACCACACATTGCACTCACCGAAACCAAATCTTATGTCTTCCACACTATACTAACATTTCAGCATTCACATATTCATCAATCGCAGGATCAATGCATAGTAAAAATTCGCATCGACATGATCTAACTACTCATTAGCATGAACAACAATTACTACACCCACAGAGCATTACACATCTCATCAAACATTCACATTCATCATTCAACAGAAATAAATACAAATAGGGAACCATAATCGAACATCCTCATGCATTCAATAAAACCTGCGGAATGACCTTCATAGAAACAGTCAATACATCATATCGCAGATACAAATTAGATCAACAGCTGGATCAAAACTTGACAGATCGATTAACTTATTCATCACCGATCTGGATGCCCTTAGGATTACAATCATACTCCTATTTATTCAAAACTAAGTGGTTACAAAATGGTTTACATGACCCTTATCTAACTAACTATCTCCTTCCACACTTCCGCATTCTCCGCGAATGACCCTTTCTTCCGCGGATCATCCCTTTCACAGCTATCGGCTTCTGCACTTCCTGTGGACTAATCCCATGCCAACAATGTTTATACCTCCTAGGAGTGTTTATACCCCATCCTCATCATTTTGGTCCCCTCCCTAGTCCTACTTGGAGGAAAACCCATCTCTTGAGGGTCGAATTCCACTTCACCAAGCACATCTTAGAGGTATTTTTGCGCCCTTCTAGTCGTGAAAGGCGCGAAAAATGTTGTATTTTCACACTATCCACATCTATGGGGCCGCGGAAATTACAATGTTTTTTAGATTTGCTCAGTTTCGAGGGCGCGAAAATCCCTTAAATAACCTTTTCATTGGTTTTTGGAACTTGAATCCCGAGGATATTTTTATGGGATAGGGATTCCTTTGAATCTCATCTCACCCTCCTTCCTTGGTATGATTTTGCTACTTGATCCATATTTTACTCACCTAGATCCATCATTTTCTCGTAGTGGTTGGCTTCCCAAATCCTATAAGAAGGAGGCCATCCATGAGCTAAAGGGAGAACTTTGGAGGCATCAAACCTATAATATTAGAAGTCTTGCATAGGTATAAAAGGAGATCTTGGAAGGATATGTTTTGGCTTTGGACATCAAGGTATATCACTTTGTAATTAGCTTGTTTGGTTTTCCTAATGATAACTTGGCTTATTCTCCCATCTATTGTTTCTTATAATGTTGATGCATGATAGGTAATAAAATAGATCTAGATAAATACATATATTTGATTGGGATTTTTGGTTATTTTCCTTGTTCAACAGGTTCAAAGTTTGGAGATCAAACTTGGTGCTGGAGCTAGGGAAACCTACAGATTGGAGGTAAGTGTCACTTCTTCCCTTCTCTTCTATGTTCAGTAATTTATGCATTGTGTTAGATATAGGAGAATAAGAGCACAATTTGTTTTGTTTTTGTCATATATTGAACATTTACAACTTAGTTTAGTCTATGAGAGGGTTTAACTATCCATAGGAAGATTTATCTAACACCGAAATTGGTGACTCCGCTAAGGATTTCCCATGTTTAATTTACCATCAAGTATTTAAGATTTGATCTCCCACCGCTACAAATTACTTAGTTTTGATCTTTATTGTCATCCGGGTCTTCATTGATGGGATATCTGAGTCTCAAAAAATTTAGATATTGATAATTTGTGTCTCATATATTCTCCCTTTCCTCTCTACAACATATTTCCGTGCCCCTCCTATGTATAACAGGGAAATCCTCAGCAGAAAAATCCAAAACCCCAACAAACTAACACTGGTAATAAACCCAAAAGGAAACTTAAGTTACCCTACCTTATTTTCTAGGAAGACCATTATACAAAATATTGTCCTTACTGTGAGGAAGTCAACAAATTTGTGAAAGGTTCTTCCTTCCCAGCAATGCTAACTGACCCCTTCCCATACCAACAACAAAAAATGACCACACACACTCCTTTGCAAGGAGGTACTCCAAATGATCCCACTTAACCAAAGACATCTGCAAACTGCGACATCCTCATGATGAGTAACGAGACTATTCATTTATCCACTAGGACAAAGACATATGACTCTGTTCCAAATTCAAACAAAAATGGGAATTCAAAAGATAAATATACTATGTAAGACTCTCCCCCCACTCCTCCATCTACTGGCCCTCTTCACATCGAAAGGCCTATTCCTGACACTATTTTGCGCCCACCAAAGGCCAACATTTGAAAAGAGACTTTCAATCCGAGTGTGCGAGCTGCCCAGAACTACAATATTGTCCAGGACTTAGCTCAAGCACCTTGCGCAATGTCTAATCTCGAGGTTCTACAACATTTCCCTAGTCAGCGTAGAACATTGTTGTCAGCACTTAGAGTCGTGGAACCTGAGACTTCCAACATGATTATGTTTAATTTGGATTATTTTAAGCCAAGGATTTCCCACCAACTCACTTTTCAAATTCATACCAAGATTTATGGAAATAACATCCATCCTACTGTTTTGGAAAAAGGTGCCTCCACTTATATCATGTCTTTGTCTAGCTGGAGGGCTATTGGCTCTCTGAAATCAATCGACGAAGCTCCATGGAAATATCACCATCATCAGTCATCTTTTCCTATGATCCACGCGGTAGACCGCAACACCAAATCCATCATTTCACATGATATTGTCCAAACCTCTTAGATTCCCATTCTCACTCACAATGTGTTTTCCAAGGGAAATATAGCTAATATTATGGAAACTTTTCCTATAGACATATTAGTGAAACTTGGTATCGTCAAACATATCCACCTAGGAAAAGCTTGTATGCCCACTGAGGTAGAATTTTATACAGCCTTGTTTAAGGAGTTTCGTGATGTTTTCGCATGGAGTTATGAAGATGTCGGGAATTGATCCATCTATTGTTGTCCATGAAATCAAGGTTTATCGAGATGCACGACCTGTTCGGCAAAAAATACGACTCGTCCACCCTAGAAAAATTGCATCCATTAGGGTAGAAGTTAAGAAGCTCCTTCGAGCTGGTTTTGTCTATCCTGTCCCTTTGACAGATTGTGTATCTAACATCATTCCTGTAGCTAAAAAATAGGGCACTCTTAAAGTTTGCATTGATTATAGGGACCTAAACAAAGATTGTCCTAAGGAGAACTATCTGACCCTCTTCATCGACCAAATTATTGATAACTGTGCCATAATCAGATTGAGATACTCCTTGCTGACTAGCATAAGAAAACTTTCATCTTCCCATGGGGAACCTTTGCATATCACAAGTTAACTTTTATTGTCAGGAACGTTGGGGATACTTTTCAATGGGCCACGTCTTACACATTTCATGATATCAACCACGTTGTGGAACCATATATGGATGACTTACCTGCTCATTCTCCCTTGCGAGAATACCATCCCAAACATCTGAGTGCCATCTTTCTACGATGCCGCCACTACAACATTCGCTTGAATCCTCACAAATGTGTATTTTGTGTTGAATCTGGTATATTATTAGGTTTCATAATCTCCAAGGACAACATTCACTTCGATGCATTGAAGGTTGAAGCTATTTTAGCCTTACCTTCACCCACTAATATCCCAAAACTCCAAAGTTTGCAAGGGCACGCAAAATTTTTAAGCCGCTTTGTCTGTAATTTCGCCTAGGTCTATATGAAACTTCTAAAAAAGGATGTACTCTTCATTTGGGATAATTAAGCTCAACAATATTTCAAAAATCTAAAAAATGCCCCAACAAATACTCTTGTGTTACAGGCCCCCATCTATACATTGGATTACATTTTATATCTCTCTGCCTCTACTTCCACTATTGGAATGGTGTTAGTACAGAAATACGGTAGTGGTCAAGGACATGTGATTTACTATCTCTGTAAGAGTCTCATTGACTACGAAACACCCTATTCACATGTGGATAAACTGGCTCTCACAATAGTTTTTGCGATCCAGAGATTTCGACACTATATCTTGCTCTGCAAGACCACCGTTATTACCAACTTTAATCCCATGTACTATATCCTAACATGTCAAGTGCCAGGGGGAAAACACTCCCATTGGATTTTTGTCCTCCAGAAGTGCTCATCTATGCTCTTCCCCATGTCAATGACCAATTTGATCCCATTGACTCTCTTCCTGATGAGTCATTGTTCCTCATTAGCATGACCAATGCTTTCGGTCTGATCTCAATTGCGATGAGCGACCTCAAATTCTATGGAAAAAGAATAGCATTAAAGACCTCAAATGAATATCAAAGGAAAAAATATTTGTAGGTTAAGTTAAACCATTGAGGGAGTTAATGTAAATGTTTAGTACTTTTGACATGAATACATAATTCATTTCTCTGTTGAAAACCTATAACTGAGACATTCCCTTCTAAGAAACAAACACTAAAGATTTTTTCTTAGTTATGCTTCTATGAGCCTCAATGTTTCTTCATTAAAATGGTGAACATGCCATACTTATTTATGTTCTCTGAACCTCATTCTTACTTTTGATATAGTTTTATTCAAAACTAAAACTTTCTCCCACTTATACTATTTTTTAAGTTCTAACCTAACTGTGTGTGCAAATATATGTTTACAAATTTACAAACTCACTGCCATTCTATACATGTCATTTTTATTAGATAGCTTCAATTTTCCATAAGAATTACTTATCATAAAAAACTTCCCCTGCTAGTGGAAACAACAAATACAAGCCTTTACAGCCCTTTTCTAAATATTCATGAAAATTGTCGAAAGAGAACACTACTATTGTCTAGTATTATTGTATTAATGTTGCTACATATTCATTATAATTTCTATAATTTCCTAAGTTGTTTGCACCATAGGGTGTTGGAATCTATTTAATAATGAGAGGGGGGTTGAATCAGTAATAGTGCAGCTATGAACAGATTTTAACTTCTTAACTGATTATTCTTGATCTTTGATTATGCATTCATCATAAATAAAACATTCAACATCACATGAGAAAAATACATAGAAAACACAGAATTTTTTCATGGAAACCCAAATAGGAGAAAACCACAAAATTCTCTCTTATAATAAGAGATTACATTCAAGGAAGCACCAAATTCCTAAGTTCTCCAGCACCAACTAGAAAGAGGCACCAACTCCCTGGTTTTATAGGCACTGACCTGAAGGAAGCACCAACTCCCTAATTTACTAGCACCAACTGGAAGGAGGCTATGACCCCCTACTCCTTTCCCTATCCTGTCGCCCGGATATATAAAAATAAGATATCGATTTGTTGTACTCCTGATACACGTACACTTCAGATCTTCTATTGTTCATTCTACTATGCGCACCTTATGTATGTTCTATTGTTGTTGTTACATATGTTTCATACATCACTTGACTCACACTTAACACATTACATCAACTCACATCACACTTCATATACTGTGTGTTGCTTCATAAAATTATGCAGTATGCGCCAAGGTTCATTATTCCTTTCTTCTATTGTGCATCTTTAATATCAACTAATACTAAGCATCAATTGATAATTTGTTGTTATGACTTTGCACACCAGTATCAGGTGGAACTGCGCACCTTCAAAGATATGTCCATTCTTTCTTGGTGCAATAGTCTTCAGATAATCTGTGACCTTTTGTGCATCATATGATTCATCCTTTCTGTTTAACACATTTGTCTCAGATCATCCTCATCATAATGTGCTTCCTTTATTGTGCATCGATTTTGTCTTAGCACATCTGATGGACTGCCTTACTTCGCACACATCAACTCAGTCTTTGTGCATGAGATAAAATTCTTCACTACATTCATCACAAGATATAATTCAAATACATCTATGTGCTTCTGTCTTAGATCATCTGTGAGTGTTTGTGTTCTTTCTGCGATATTTTCATTTAGTCCTCATGCACTTGTGCATATTTTGTAATACTACCTTTCTTTCTTTGTGAAACTATCATAGATTCACACCACCATTCTTTGCACCTTCAACTATTCCATTCATCTACTTGTGCACACTCATCTCTTCACTAGATCATACTATTCTGATTCCGCGAGCCCTTGATGCCCCAAAAATTATAAATCTGTATCTTCCAGCTTTCCTATTCTTCCATCTTCTAGCTTCAATCTTACATTCATTCAACATCTTGGATTCTTATTTATACTTTATCTGTGCGTATGGTGGTGTCATCTCTTTTGGGTCTTGCACATACATAGACCTCGCCTTAGTGGGATTTTCACCCTAGTCATGTGGTCTTTTGCCCTTGATGTGTCATTGTTTGTGGGACTTGTGCACTTGAAATCTTCAACTGCTACAACCTTCTTGGTACTTGTTCACGCTTAAACAAGTGAAATCTTCGTCCAACTGATGAGTCTTGCGCACTTTTGGGATTTTCATAACTGCTTGACCATTACTTGTTCCAAACTATTTGCGCACTACCGAGCCTTGTCTAATCAACTCTTTGGCTTGCTTGTGCACTCCCGAACTTTTGTCTAACCAACTCTTTATATTTTACCCTGAGGGTATATGACTGCGTGGACTTGAGACCTACATCTGTACCACATTTATTCAAGCTGGATGCACTTCTGGATACCACTTTTTCATACTAGAATCCATATACTTATTCAAATTATATTTCATGTAATTATTTAAACTAGCACAAAAATCTACTTCTTCAAAGTGTCTTTCATGTACTTCCTTAAACTAGCATAGAGATATACTTCTTCAAAGTTTCTTTCATGTACTTTTTCAAACTGGAACATGAATATTGAATCCTCTTTGACATCAGTTAACATCATTTACAACCAAAGTTCAATAATACCCCCCTTTGGCATTGATGTCAACACCTTATGAATCTGTTCAGAATCATCTCTTGAGCTTTATATGATTCATGCTTCATCTGTACTTGTCACAATACTCCCCCTACGTGTTCTCCCTCTGTGTTCATTTCCAGTTTGAGCCTTTGACATCTGTGCATTCTATTGTCAATGCTTTTTCTACTTTCTCTTACTTCTTCGCAGATCGCATGCTTCATGATCATTCTCATTGCAGTGTTGCATGCTTCATGATCATTTTCATGCTCTTTCTCCCCCTTTGACATCAATGGAAAAGAGGTTCCATTACTGCGCAATTATTGGTACTCCTTTCTTTTGTTTTGTACTGGCCTCATTCATCTACTTATTGGAATAACTCCCCCTATCTTCATGCTTCATCCTTTTACTGAAGTTTCTACATTGATGCCTTGCAATCTGTAATCAGTTTTCATATCCATCTCAGATGCACTCCCCCTGTATAGTTTCTATCTTCCTTTTGTATCTCAATATTTTATTCTTGTCATAACAATTAACAATACTTCATCATTCATTGCGTAAATATTCATGCAATCTTCATCATTCCTTAACAATTCTAGTTGCTTCTGGTTTTGGACTGTCTTTTCTAACAATTTCTTTTATGCGTCCGAATGTTCCTTAAGTCGCATTTACTACGATGTGACTACTTTTGTTACCATTTTTGATGTCACATCCCTTGCCACAACAACCAAATATTTGACACATTTTTCCACCTGTCGTCTAGCTCGACTATAAAATGATATGACAATTAGTTCACGTGGAAAATTTTACGTGTCGCATTTGTATTAGAACATTTTGGAAAACATCATTCCAGTCGCACAGAACATTGAATTATATTTCTTCTTTTTGTACTTTTTACCAAATTCATTAACTCGTGCATTTAATTTTGATGACTCCAAAAATAGCTTCAGATCACGAAGACTTGAATGCGATTTACTACACAACCTTTCAACTTATTTTCACGAGTGGGAAAACCACCATTAGATTATATAATAGAGCTGCAAAATTCTTGGTTCATCACCTTTTTTTTTCTTCCATCTTGCTCTTTCTCACATTGCGTCATGGTATTTCATCTTTTGGTCATGGATTCCCTCTTCAATAAGTTCAATGATTCTCTTGACAGTGTGCGCCTTGTTGTTCAGTCATAACAATCTGATTTTACTCGTCTGAGATTCAACATGGGTATTTGGAAGGGTCAAATGAAGGATTCTGAATTCAAACATATGTATGCTCAGTCGCAGGTGAACCATAGCCACATGGAAGGACTAACTAATATGATCAAACATGTCGACTTCCTGCAGCAGCAACAACAACAAATTCTTGATGAACTAAATTCAATTTGAGTTGAGAACTCTGCTAGAAAATCATCGTTTGCAACTATGCAACTTTTTCCTTTGAATCCAGCTTCTGAGTGTAATGATATGGTGAATTGGAGCTTCGTCTTGCACATTAATCAGACGCAGATATAGACCTTGAATTGCGACTTTGAATTACTCTGTGATTCTCAATTTTTCCTGATACAACTTCAATTGTTTTCTTGAACTTGCCTTTTTGGCCTCGGCATGAATTCTCTTTTGATGTTCAATTCTATTCTCAACAACAATATATGACTCATGCATTTTGTAAAAGCACAGATTTTGAATATAATACAATATACGTTTATGTGTCTATATCTCTGCGTAGACTGATGTTTACTTCTCAATGCTATTTGTTTGTACTTTTCCTTTATTTGATCACATGCAAGTCTTCAAGATAACTCAATAGCTATATATATATATATCTTTTCTCATCTACAATACTGAAGATCTTTTATGTGACAATCCAACTTAACAAATATAAACTTTTGCAACATTAATCATTTATGTGACAGACATATTCAAACAATAACCTTCACTAACATACTCCTTGAATTCCTAAGATGCATTGTGTTGAATTCATGGGTCTCACTCAATATCTTAAAGGTCAGCAAGAGGGGAAACAATTGCTTGCTTCTTTGGATGTACTTGGGTTGTCAACTTCTTCTGCGCATTTTTGAGGAGATTTCCTGACCCAAGTTTTCATGTGCACACTTCTATTTTGATTATGTGATTGAATGAATTCCTTATTGATCCTTGTATTGTGATTACTATTGCACAGCATGTTTTCATCAAGACAATTTACTATTCTTCGACAATACATAGCCTTATGTCCAAAGCCATCACATTCATAGCATCTCATAGTTTGTAAATACTTTGCAATATGAACAATGTGATTGCACCTTGTGCACTTCATTATATTGATCCTTCTTCAGTTATTATACTGAAAAGAGTTGTAATCATTGAAGGAATTGTCATACCAGAACGAATTCAATTTACTTGGACATTGTTCTTTGTCACCGACCTTCCTAAATGTTCTTTCATAACCAAGTCCAGAATTGTCTTCTGGTGATCCAGTGAATGTTAAGAATATTATTTAGAATAGATGTGCTTCCTTGATTTTGTTCACCACTTCTTATTCAGATTCATCCTTGTCACTACCAGAATGTGCACAAATCGGAGTATCACTTGTGATGCGATCTTGAACTTGTTTCTTTCCTTTTATCTCAATCAAATTGTATTCTAAGTGAGATATCTCTCTGTCCTTCAACTCAAGTTGACTTGTCAACATCTTATTTTTCTGTGCCAATTCTTCAAGAGAAGTCTTCAATATGGATTTTTCTTCTTCAAGTATTTTGATCTTCTCAACTACGTTGTTCAGTTGTTTCTCATAATCCATCATCATTTCCTAGGCTTGTTTATCATGAGATTCTTGAACCTCTTTTGCTTACTTGACCGGTTGTTCACACTTTGAGAGTTGGTCTTATAAGAGTTTACTCTTATTTCTTGAATTCATTAATTCATCTAGGGCACTAATCAATTCACCTTCCCAATCAACTTCTGCAACTTCTTCTTCTTTATATTAATTGTTAGATTTAACTTATGCGATATGCTTTGGAGGTGTATTGAAGGTTTTATATCTCAAATAGTCACTCTGTACACCATTGAGAACCTTTATGCCATACCACCATGAAAATCAAAATGTTTTTTGACACAACGACTGTCGACAGGGGTTCACTTCGCACTATCGTCAACAACCCATCAACCGAACTCCCTTACGCATCTGCCCAGAAAGGTTTTAACCTTTCCAGCAACACCCATAGAGCGACTGAGGTCTCACCCAAGATGCACAAGGGGGCTGCAGGAACCAAGTTTCTGCAGTGGAGTTGAGGACATGCATTAACCACACATTGCACTCGCATAAACCAGAGATTATGTCTTCTGCACTATATTAACATTTCATCATTCGCATATTCATCAATCACAACATCAACGCATAATAAACATTCGCATCGACATGATATAACTACTCATTAGCATGAACAACAATTACTAAAACCACAGAGCATTACACATCTCATTAGAAATTCACATTCATCATTCAACAAAAATAAAGACAAAGATGGAACCATAATCGAACATTCTCATGCATTCATTAAAACCTAAGGAATGACCTTCGCAGAAACAGTCAATACATCATATTGCGGATACAAAATAGATCAACCTAAGGAATGACCTTCGCTCACTGTCATGTACTTCTCGAACTTATCCTCTAGTCTCTTGCAACCTTGGTCATCTACCTTGAACTCATCCTCCAGTCTCTTGCAACCTTGTTCATATACCTTGAACTCATCCTCCAGTCTCTTGCAACCTTGGTCATCTACCTCGTATGCGCTTTCTCGGGCACTTCATGCTTGTTGTGACTTGGGGACAAGATCATCGTCGTTGCCAAATTGTGAAACAGGACAACTTCTTTAGCACATTTGTTTCGTACCTTTAACAGTCCACTGCTAGAGCTAGTAGGCCTCCACCCCTGGTGTTCTGGTTGTGGGGGAAACCCCGACCCTTCTAAATACCATCTCACTCTTATACATCTCGGGTGAGACATTGTCTCTATTCCTCCCAAGTGTTTGCACTTCTTCCTTCATTACTTGTTCATGTACGGTCATCGTTCTTGCTCTCAGCTCACCTGGAGTGCTTTCACTAGAAATGAAGTGCACCATTTCATCTATCTCACTTACCTTTTTCACATCTTCCTTGGGCTTGTTCACCCAACTGTTGATGTATATGTAACTTCGGAATGTATTTCATCAGTATATTATATGTATATTTATTGTACCCTTATAAGAGATGTGTTATTCCTCTATAAGGAAGTGTCATCATGTGGATTGACAAGTGTCGCAAGTGTGTGTACTTGCCGATGGGTTATTAGACCACCTTATGGGGTCGGCCCTAATTAATATATAATATAATGTGGATGTACTAAAGTAGACAAGTCGGCCCCAGTAGGTCACTGGGCAAAAAGGTGAGTATAAATAGAGATAGGAGATCTCTATTTTACTCACTCGGAAAAGTATCTATCTCTCTCTCTGGAAAGTGGCGCACTAGTGAGGAGGAGGAGGATCATCTGCTAGGAGACTATCTCTGTATTATTTGGTTGTATTTTGGTTGAGCCATTGCTCTCTCTATCTCTGAGGAAGTTGTGGGGTTTTTCACCTTAGGGTTTTCCCCACGGAAACTCTGTGTCTCTTGTCTCTATGCTTTTGATTCTTATGATGCTTGTGATGCTTGTCATATTATGATTGCCATGCATTGATATACTGTAGATGTTATTCTCTCAGCAAAGATCCTATAGTATTGTGATTTAATACTGAAAATTTAACATGGTATCAGAGCTTAACTGAGAAGAAGACATTTTGCAGTGACGGAAGCTTGTATTGCTTGTTTATTGGGTTTCTCTCCACATATTTTTGAAATTCAGTATAGTAGATTGGATCTACTCATCAAGGCGCATCTTTCTGTCCAATCAGATTTCAGTTCCGAGCATTTTCAGTTTTGGCCCTAAAAATTAGGGTTTCCACAAAAATAGGAATTTCTGGAAACTGAAGGTACAGCTGGAAGCTCCTTGCAAAAATCGAAGGTTTGAGCTTTGGATCGAGATTTTTGGCTGGGTAGATCTCCGGGAAACTCAAACCCTAATTCAGGGCTCTCCCCAGTGAACCCGGGAGGACAAAAAGGCAATTTTGAAGGACAAGACTTTGCTGATCTCAAATTCTAAATGTACTAGGCTGATCAGCTCTCCAAGGCGCATCTTTCTATCCTTTCAGAATTTTGAAATTCACATTTTGAATTTTTAGGGTTTCTCTGACAAACCCTAATCCGGGACCAGATCCAGTTTTCAGCATTTCAAGTGGTAAGTTCTAAATCTTTTCTATTTCCATTTGAAGTACTCTTAAAGATGTCTCTTCACACCAAGCTTGAGGATAAGCTTGAAGGGGCTGATAACTTCCGAGCCTGGAAGTATAGGATTGGGCTAATCCTGGAAGAGAATGAGTTGGACTCATATGTGAAAGAAGACATCCCTATCCCAGAGGATGAAGAGGCCAAGGTATTGCACAAGAAGAACTTGGTCAAGGCAAAGAGAATCATTGCTGATTCTATCAAAGACCATCTCATACCCCATGTGTCTTCTCTCAAGACACCCAAAGAGATGTTTGAATCTTTGACCAAGCTATTTGAAGGAAAGAACATAAATCGGAAGATGACCCTGCGGAACCAATTGAAAGCAGTAAAGTTTCAGAATGGGGAAACCATTCAATCCTACTTTTCAAGGGTCTCTCAGATCAAGGAACAATTAGAAGCAGTAGATGAAATGGTGGAGAATGGTGAAGTGGTGATGACCACTCTAAATGGCCTACCCAGGTCATGGGATTCCTTTATTCAAGGAATTTGTGCAAGGAAGAAGTTGATCTCCTTCAGTAGACTTCGGGAAGAATGTTCTCAAGAAGAAGCTAGGCTTATAGCTCGTGAGGAAAAGATGGGAGGTGAAGATCAAGCTCTTGCAGCTCACACCAAAAGAAGCAAAACCAAGAAGGATCACCCTCACCCCAAAAGATTCCATCAAAAGAATAAGAAGGACCTAAGATGCTTCACATGCAATGAGAAGGGTCACTTTGCTTCAGATTGTCCCAAGAACAAAAGGGATAATAAGAACAACTCCAGTAAGAAGAAGAAAGGTAGCAAAAGAAGGTTTCATGCCCATGCTGCCGAAGATGATGAACCTCCAAAGAAGAAGGCTAGGGCAGAAAGTAGTAGTGATGATGACTCATCAAGTGAAGAAGAATATGTTCTAATTTCCGCTCTTACAGGTACCATCTCCCATGGATGTAATGATTGGTTGATTCATAGTGGGGCTTCCAAACACATGACTGGGTTCAAGGAATCATTTGTGAACCTTTCTGAACATGAATCACCCCATAAGGTGAAACTTGGGGATGATTATCAATATCCAATCAAAGGAAGTGGTGAAGCCTCTTACAACTTAGATTCTGGAAAATCTCTGAAGATGAAGGAAGTTCTCTATGTACCTGGGCTCAAGAAGAACTTACTCTCCATCTCTGCTCTAGATGCAAAAGGTATGAGGGTTGCATTTGTTGATGGCCAAGTACTAATGTGGCCAAAGGGAAAGACTATAGATGATGCAGTAGTGATTGGAGAGCAAGAGGGAGGCTTGTATAAATTAAAGGGTCAACCTGAACATGCCATGGTACATGAATCCATGGAGCCAAGTGAACTTTGGCATAGGAGACTTGCTCACATGCACTATAGAGCACTTCCAATTGCAAGCAAGGCTGTAGAAGGTCTTCCTGAAATCAAGACCAAACATGAAGGGGTTTGCAAAGGATGTGCAAAAGGTAAGAACACTAAGAAGGCTTTCCCAAGCAGTGAAAGCAAGGCAAAAGACATCCTGGAAACCATCCACTCAGATGTATGTGGCCCCATGTCATCCAGTTCCCTAAGTGGGTATGTTTACTATGTATCATTTATTGATGACTTCTCCAGGAAGACTTGGGTATATTTCTTGAAGGGCAAAGATGAGGTGTTTGATAAATTCAAGGAATTCAAAAACTTGATGGAAAATCAAACTGACAAGAAAATCAAAACATTCAGATCTGACAATGGTGGAGAATTCACCTCAAATGACTTCAAGAAGCTTTGTAGTGATTCAGGGATTAAGAGGGAGTTGACTGCTCCATATAATCCTCAACAGAATGGAGTTGCAGAAAGGAAGAACAGAACTATCATGGAAGCAGCAAGGGCAATGTTGCATGACCAGGATCTTCCTATGCATCTTTGGGCAGAAGCAGCTAGAACAGCTGTATATGTGCAGAATAGAACACCCCACAAGATATTGGACAACAAGACACCAGAAGAAGTCTTCTCTGGTAAGAAACCTGAAGTCAGCCATCTCAGAATATTTGGTTGTCCAGTATACACTCATGTCCCAAAGGAGAAGAGGACTAAACTAGATCCTTCAGGAAAGAAAGGCATCTTTGTGGGTTATAGTGAAAGCTCGAAGGCTTACAGAATATATTTTCCAGGGTTCAAGAAGATTGATGTCAGCAGGGATGTAACATTTGATGAAAATTCAGCATTCATCAAATCAAGAAAGGCACCTATTGAAGATTATGAAGAACCTAAGGAAACAAGATTTCAAGACACTACCATGACTGATACAGTTCCAGAAACTGCTCGTGAGTTTGAAGATCCACAAGAACCTGTAGATCCACCTCGTGAGGATAACTCTCACAAGAGGAAACCTGTATGGGCTAGAGAGCTCATTCATGATGCAGAAAGATTTGGCATTCCAGAAGAAGAACACAGAGCAAAGAAGAGAACCAGATCACACACCAGTTATGTTGCTTTACTCTGTGACATCATGAACAAAGAGCCTTCCAGTTATGAAGAGGCAGCAGAAAAGAAAGAATGGAAGGATGCTATGGTTGAGGAATATCAATCAATTATGAAGAATGATGTTTGGGATATTGTCCCAAGACCTAAAGGGAAGTCTGTTGTGACTTCCAAGTGGATCTACAAAATCAAGCATGCTGCAGATGGCAGTATGGAAAAATATAAAGCAAGATTCGTAGCTCGTGGTTTCTCTCAGAAGGAAGGAATAGACTATGAAGAAACCTTTGCACCTGTAGCCAGATATACTTCCATCAGAACAGTACTTGCCTTGGCCGCAACAATGAAATGGAAGATACACCAGATGGATGTCAAGACTGCTTTCCTGAACGGTGTAGTAGAAGAGGAAGTATATGTGGAACAGCCACTCGGCTTTGAAATACATGACAGGGAATCTTATGTATGCAGATTGAAGAAAGCCTTGTATGGCTTGAAGCAAGCTCCCAGAACCTGGTATGGTAGGATGGACAGTTTCCTATCTAGTTTGGGCTTTACCAAGAGTAAAGCGGATTCCAACCTTTACTACAAGGTTGAGGAAGGGAATCCTGTGATTCTACTACTATATGTGGATGACCTATTTGTGACAGGAGATGACAGAATGATTGCAGATACCAAGAGGAAGCTTGCAGCGGAATTCGATATGAAAGATTTGGGAATGATGCACTATTTCCTAGGTATGGAGGTGTGGCAGAATGCAGGTGGGATCTTCCTTGGTCAAGGGAAGTACACAGTAGATATCCTGAAGAGATTTGGGATGATGGATTGCAAAGCCATGGCCACACCTATGGCATCGAATCTGAAGCTTCTTTGTGATGCTTCATCTGAGCCAGTTGATATTTCTATGTATCGTCAGATTATTGGGTCCTTGATGTACCTGACGAACACGAGACCAGATATTTGCTTTGCTGTGAACACATTGAGCCAGTTCCTGACGGATCCGAGGAGTGTTCATCTAGTTGCTGTAAAGCATGTTCTGAGGTACCTGAAGGGTACAGTGGATTATGGGCTCAGATATGAGGCAAATAAAAAGTTTAACCTACAGGGTTATGTTGATTCAGATTGGGCTGGCAGTGCTGCAGATAGGAAGAGCACATCTGGGTGTTGCTTCAGTATGGGATCAGGTGTGATCTCTTGGTTTAGCAGGAAGCAGTCCTGCGTAGCACTGAGTACAGCTGAGGCAGAGTATGTTGCAGCCTGTTCAGCTAGTTGTGAGGCAGTATGGCTACGGAAGCTACTGTCTGAGTTATTTGATCTCCCGTTGGAGGCTACTGGTATCTTCTGTGATAACCAGAGTTGTGTGAAGCTGTCCGAGAACCCAGTGTTTCATGACAGGTCGAAACACATAGAGATCAAATATCACTATATCAGGGATATGGTGCAGAGAGGAGCTGTGAAGCTCCTGTATGTTGCGACGGACGAGCAGATTGCAGATGTGCTGACGAAGCCACTAGCCAGGGTGAAGTTCGAGTACTTCAGAGAGAGGCTTGGCGTTATTCAGATCAAGGACACTTCGAGGAAGAAGTGATGGACACATTTACTGAAGCCATTCCAAGCATGATTGAAGGAGGATCCTTCACATGGCTGTGGATGTAAGCGCTGGATGATGAGCATCAGGATGATGTTCTAGTTTCTGCTTGATATGATCAGTTGGATCATTTTATGTATGTATGTACGCATCATGTTGGATGCTGGATATGATCAGTTGGATCATTTTATGTATGTATGTAAGCATCATGTTGGATGCTGGATATGATCAGTTGGATCATTTTATGTATGTATGTACGCATCATGTTGGATGCAGGATATGATCAGTTGGATCATTTTATGTATGTATGTACGCATCATGTTGGATGCAGGATATGATCAGTTGGATCATGTGTATGTATTGTTTATGCATCATGTTGGATGCTTGGACCATGTATCTGTATATGTATCAGGTGGATACATTGTATGATCAGGTGGATCATGTATGGTGGTATGTATCATGTATTTGTATTTGTATCAGGTGGATACATTGATGATCAGGAGGATCATGTATGATGATATGTATCAGGTAGATACTTGGTATGCATCAGGTAGATGCATTGATGATCAGGAGGATCATGTATGATGATATGTATCAGGTAGATACTTGGTATGCATCAGGTAGATGCATTGATGATCAGGAGGATCATGTATGATACTTGGTATGCATCAGGAAGATGCATTGATGATCAGGTAGATCATGCAGCAGGATGTTGCAGTGATGATCAGGATGATCATAGATGACGAGCTTCAGGATGTTGCTCCAGATGACATGCAGCAGGATGTTGCAGTGATGATCAGGATGATCATAGATGACGAGCTTCAGGATGTTGCTCCAGATGACTTGCAGCAGGACGTTGCAGTGATTATGATCAGGACGATCATGAGTACATCAGGATGATGTATGGTGAGTATCAGGTTGATACTCTGTGGCCGTGGATCAGGTTGTGCAGATGAGCATGTCTGGGAGATCCTATAGGTCGGAGTTGTGTACCCGTAACAGCCTGGGATGCTCTTTCGAGACATTGTTCTGGGAGGACATGTAATTCGTTGCCCTGGGAGATCTCAGGTCGGAGTTGTGTACCCGTAACATCCTGAGATGCTCTTGCGAGGTTTTGTCCTATGGCATGTAATTTGGGCCCTGGGAGATTTCAGGTCGGAGTTGTGTACCCGTAACATCCTGAGATGCTCTTGCGAGGTTTTGCCATGACCACATGTAATTTGTGCCCTAGGAGATCTCAGGTCGGAGTTGTGTACCCGTAACATCCTGAGATGCTCTTGCTAGGTTTTGTGGTGGACCACATGTAATTTGTGCCCTGGGAGATCTTAGGTCGGAGTTGTGTACCCGTAACATCCTAAGATGCTCTTTCGAGGTTTTGTGGTGGGGTCACATGTAATAGCGCCCTGGGAGATCCTACAGGTTGGAGTTGTGTACCCGTAATATCCTGGGATGCTCTTTCGAGGTTTTGTGACGCACGTAAAAGTCCTGAGGATTCCACAGTATGGCCAGTGATGATGAAGACCTGCAGGTGGTGGGCCTACATCCAGTATGAAAAAGGACTGGCTCTGTAGAACTTCCTATGACGAGTAGAGACAGAGATTGGACGAGATAGCAGCAGCAGTGACGATGACGATGACGATGCATCGATGATGATGATCCAGAGAAGAAGACTTGTCTAGCAAATCTGTGTCGAGAAATACCTTCCTTGTTAAGAGGGAGTGTTGATGTATATGTAACTTCGGAATGTATTTCATCAGTATATTATATGTATATTTATTGTACCCTTATAAGAGATGTGTTATTCCTCTATAAGGAAGTGTCATCATGTGGATTGACAAGTGTCGCAAGTGTGTGTACTTGCCGATGGGTTATTAGACCACCTTATGGGGTCGGCCCTAATTAATATATAATATAATGTGGATGTACTAAAGTAGACAAGTCGGCCCCAGTAGGTCACTGGGCAAAAAGGTGAGTATAAATAGAGATAGGAGATCTCTATTTTACTCACTCGGAAAAGTATCTATCTCTCTCTCTGGAAAGTGGCGCACTAGTGAGGAGGAGGAGGATCATCTGCTAGGAGACTATCTCTGTATTATTTGGTTGTATTTTGGTTGAGCCATTGCTCTCTCTATCTCTGAGGAAGTTGTGGGGTTTTTCACCTTAGGGTTTTCCCCACGGAAACTCTGTGTCTCTTGTCTCTATGCTTTTGATTCTTATGATGCTTGTGATGCTTGTCATATTATGATTGCCATGCATTGATATACTGTAGATGTTATTCTCTCAGCAAAGATCCTATAGTATTGTGATTTAATACTGAAAATTTAACACCAACTGTCTAAATCTATGGATCTATCTTATTAACTCGCATCATGCAACCCACTAATCCTCCTCTTCAGACTCTCTCCACTTTGACTTACACTCTTCCATCCTTACCCTCGTATTTATGCTTGCTATGTGACTCTTTCTCATCATTATGCAAAATCTTATCCAAACCAGATGAATCTATCATCATACTCCTCCGCCGGCTTCTAGTGATTCCAATCTGCAGTGATCATACTCGGATGTGAGTCTTGTGTGCTAAACCGTGCGAAGCATCGACGAGCGACCTGGTTGGACATGCTTCTCGCATGCTTCTACTTTTTGTCATCATTAGTTTTTTTGAACCACGTTTCTCAACAGATATGCGCCTGATCATGGGAATAGGGTTTCAACCGATTCCCGTTTACTAACTTAGGAAACAATACCCCATCTAGAAATTTCAACTGCACTGCACCTCCGTCAATAAAAAAATATATGATGTAAGGACCTAACCAATTCATTTGTAGCTTACTTGGGTGCTTAGAAAACTTACGGTCATATAACAGAATTGTATTGCCACACTGAAAGTGCTTTTTTTTAACATGGCGATCATGCCACGCCTTTTGTCGGTCCTTTTCCACCTTTTGATGAAAGCCTACAATGAACCTATCCTCGTCAAGCTGTACCAATTGGGCCAATCATTCCTCTAGTGCTCCATCATCGTTCATGTCGGTGACAACTACAATCCACAGACTGGGGAAGATATACTCCATCGGCATTACGGCTTCCTGCCCGTAGACAAGTTTGAATGGTGTCTGGCCAGTTAAACATTTGCAAGTTGTGCGATACGCCCAAAGTATCGCAAGGATCTTCAAATCCCAATCATCCCGATTTGTGTTGCACACCTTTGTGGTCCCATGCTCCAGAATTTTGTTAAATGCTTCCACTGTTCCGTTTGCTTGCAGATGGTAAGGGGTGCCCTTTCTGTGTTGTATCTGAAATTCCTCTGTCATGGCTGTGATTGTCTGATTAACAAAATGAGTCCCTTGGTCGGTCATCAATATTTTTGGGCACCCGAACCTAGTAACCACATTTTTGAAGAGGAATCTTGCTGCCATCGCAGGTGAGAAAACCTTGACTGGAGCTGCTTCTTCCGATCACGCCAAGTAGTCTGTTCCTGTAATTATGTAGCGCGACCCTATTCTTTTTCCATGTGGGTTTATGGGTCCCACGAAGTTAACTTCCCACTTGTCGAAATCCTACAATGTCAATTGAGGCACTAGTGGCATTGCGTCCCTTCTTGACGGCTTCCTTGTCTATTGACATACGTCGCATCTTTTAGCATAGTCTGCAACATCTCCATGCATCGTCAGCCACCATAGTCCTTCTTGCAAAATCTTCCTTGCAGTGGTGCATCCTCCATAGTGTCCTCCGGTGATCCCATCATGGGCTTCCATAAGATTCCTCTCCTGTTCATGTGGAAGGATGTATCATCGAAGTATCTTGTCTGGCCCCAATTTAATACAGTTGTCCTACAATCAATTGAAATTCTGCAACTCAGATGACTAGCTACTTCTTTTGGTTGGTAGTGAATCCTGTCAGCACCTCCCCTATTGCCAAAAACTGAATGACTTGTTCATAATGGTCGTCGACCATTCCAACCCTGAAAAATTGAGCATCCGGCAATCCTTCGTCAATGATCCTTGGCTCCTCCCCCGACTCTATTCATGATAAGTGGTCTGGTCCTGCATTCAGCCGTCATGGCTTTACAATGATTTCGAAATCAAATTCCTGGAGTAGTAACAACCATCGACAGATGTTCCCCCCCAACATAGGCTTGTTCACTAGGTATTTCAATGCTGAGTGATCGGTGAACATTTTAAAGTGGCCCCCTAATAGGTAGTTTTGGAATTTCTAAAAGGCATAGACCATCGCCAATCCTTCTCGCTCCATGGTGGTATAATTCTTCTCCGTAGTAGACAACTTTCTACTTGCGAAGGCTATCAGGCGGTCGATGTTGCTTTCAGCTGGTTGGGCCAAGATGACTCCTAATGCAACTGATGACGCATCAACGTGAATGTGAAACTCCTTTGTCCAATCTGGGAATTCCGATATAGGGGCGGAAACCATATTCGCCTTTCATATGTCCAAGCTCTTATGGCACTCTTCATTCCACTCAAACTTGGCGTCTTTTTTCAACAACTTCTCCATTGGTGCTTTGATGGCTGCATATCCTCTGATAAACTTCCTGTAGTAGCTTGTGTGGCCCAGCATTGCTCTCAATTGTTTGACTGTTGTCGGTTGTGGGAGGTCGGTAATAATGGAAATCTTCGTCGGGTCTACCAGCATTCCTTCCCTATAGACAATGTGCCCCAGTAAAATCCCGAACGAAGCACAGAAGCTGCATTTTTTTAGGTGTAATGAAATCTAGTACTGCCGACATCGTTCCAACATTAGCCTCAGGATTGTGACGTGATATTTGACCAACCCATACATTATCAAAATTGTCCATGTAGACGGCAATAAATTTATGAATATAGTCCTTGAATGCCGAAACTACTAATCTTGAAAAAAATGCTAGAGCACTCTTCAATCCAAATGACATCACTGTATACTGAACAAAGCCCTATTCTGTGACGAATGTAGTCTTATGTCAGACTTCCTTCACAATTTTGATCTGATGATAGCCTGAAAACCCATCTGTAAATGAGAAGATCTCCTGACCTTCGACTCCTTCGAGCACCTCATCTGTGAATGGTGTTGGTAATGGGTCGTGCAAACATGCATCATTTAATTTCCACAAGTCAACACAAATTCGGACCTCACTAGTCTTCTTGTCCTAGACCACCATCGGGCTGATCCACTCGGATTCTTCTACTGGCTCTATAATGCCTGCTTCCAACATCCTTTCAATTTCAGCTTGAACTCTTTCTTTGTGGCTTGGATTCAACCGGTAGGGCCGCTATTTGACTGGATTTGCATCGGGTTTCAGGGGGATCTTTATTTCACCTAGGTCCCCAAAAATTCCTTTCATCTCTGAGAATTTCGTTGGGAACAGACTGTGAAACTCATGCAACAGATCAGTCATCTTTGCAATGGTGGACTCATCCCAATAATCCCCAATGCTTGCAAAATTTGGGTTCTCCTTCGACGCAATGATTACTTTCTTGATCTTCAGTGGTTGCTGGAATTTGTCAGAAGGTATTTACAATGCCTTGACATTGTGACTTCCCTCCGACTATGGTAGATACGTAGCCCTTGGATCATCCTCATCATCTGGCTCTCCTGTGATGTTATAACACTCCACCATCATTTCTGGTGTCGCAATCCACCGAAGTTCTAATGGTTTCTCTGTCGGTACTGCTTCAAATATCTTCTTGCAGATCATCTGTAGCGCACTATGGATGAAGGGGCTCTCATTTGAGTAACAAAACGTTTGGTTGAGGCCAAGTGTTAGCTGCTCCCAAGAATTCGTTCCACGTCGCAGTTCTGCTGTGACATACCAACTCCGTGGTACTTCATCCAATGTGTTAACAAACGCATGGACCCATTCTTCTTTTGCTCGTAATCCCCATGTGCTTTTGCACTCAGCCAAATGCACCTTTGGGTCACTTCTTCCATCGAAATTCCTTTTTTTATATCCTTCCGCATTGTCGAACCTAACTGTCATTATGTGGTGACATAGTGGCTAGTTTGTGATATTAGACTTGTGCACTGCCCACCAACGCACAGGAGTAGCCTTCAAGGCTTCCTCCAAGGCCAATTGATGTTGTGATTCTGCCACTTTATCCTCAAACTCCACGAGAAAGGTGCTCAAATTGGGAAATCCTTCATATGTTGGTAGTGCGCACTCCTTTGTTGCTACGAATCGCAGTGACTGTGGGATCCGAGCACACCTTCTAAATGACACTTCATGCATCTGGTTCTACCAATTCTCGAGCGCCTCATCCGAATCCGACAACGCTAAACTGATACTATGCCAACCCAATTCTCCGTCTGTGGTAGGATTAATGTAATCCTCAGATATATTATATATACTATCCCATCCCTCCGTAAATTCATCTCTCGATGGTTCACCATATCGTTGATCTTCTGCAGGATCCATAGGTGCAACGACCCTCATCTCGCGATTATTGAATGACATAGTTCACTTCTTGAAGTTGATAACTACCAGATTATTGATTTCCTAGTCGATCCCTAGCAGCGCTGGGTAGGAACTAGTATTGTCCACGATTTCAATTACATCAAAATCTACATAAGTCTTAAGACCCTCAATCTCAATTGGAAGCTGGTAAACTAGACCAAGTGGAGTAACCTTACTCTGATTCACTAATCGTAGTTGTACTGAAGACTAGGCCAACTACGAGTTCCCCATTGTCACCCATGTCTGTTTGGTCAGAATGTTGACGTCCGAACCCAGATTGAAGATAATTGAGTTGATGTCAAATGCTTCGATATGTACCAACATTCGCATTTGTCTCCCTGTCTTTTTATTGTGTATGCGATTGACCTTTTGTTCCTGGCATATACCGTCCCATCGAGTCAATAGATTGCATATCTCCTCCAGCGCATCATGATCCTTTGACAACTCCAGGAAACTTTTCAGAAAGGAGTTTAAGGTGATATCCTTTCCCCATGACTTCGTCTCGTCGAATGCTGGTGGCATATCATAGATAACTTCTTCCTGAAGAGGTAACTGCCTCCTCTGTCTTATTTCCTCCTCCTCTTTCAAGAATACATCCCTTTTGACCTCCGCATCAAAGGTGACATGTTTCAGTGTTGCTGGTCAGACAGTAACTCATGGCCCATCGGCTCCTATCATGGCTCCTCCTCGTGTCACCACTCCAATAGTCGCATGGTGTCTTCGAGTCTCTATTGATATCATCTGCACAACTGGTGGATTATGATTCTATTTTTTTGGAGGTGGTTGCGGATTCTTGGTCTACCACTTTGTGATGACCTACGAACAATCTTCAACGCCATGATCCACAGCGCCGCAATAAGTGCATTGTGGCACTGGATTTGGGAAATCCCTCTGATAGTGCCCCTGCTTCCCATAATTTTAGCATATAATCAGTCCACATCCTCGTCCAGCAGCTCCTCCTCATCCTGCACTAGCACCTTGACCTCCATGAAATCCTACTCTAGCCCCTCCATGCGGTGGGCCATATGGTGGGTACTGCAACTGCCCATACTGTAGCTATTGCGGTTGTCCATATGGTGGGTACTGTGGTGGAAGATACTACAGTGCTAGATGTTGTGGCTGACCATACTGCGGTTTCCCATACTGTCCTTGATCATACTGTTGCGGTTGGTGATTATACTAAGCCAATGGTTGGTTATACTGCTATTGTTGCTGACCCTGTTCCTGTTCTTCTCCTGCCATGAAATATGCGGCTGTAGTTCTCTCTTGGAGTAGGCCATAAGCTCTATAGTTGTTGTCATCGTGGCCAACTGATTTACAAAACTTGCAATACAAGTTCTTTGGTTTCAACACCATTTTCTGCAGATAAATGCACTCTTCTGGTTGATGGCCTCTCATTTGGAAGATACAACACCAAGGTATCCCTCCCTGACTGAGGGGATTTGGTGCACTAGATTGCAAATACTCTCAAAAGTGTGGGCACTAATCCTTGTGGTGTCCCTCTGTCCTACACCTAGTACACTAGATCTCTTCGTGATCCTCTTTCCCTTTGTTCATGTCTTGCAGTTGGATCGTCAAGTTTTCTAGCTGCGCTTGTATAAGATCCATACCTAACCCTGTTTCTCCTATTGGTGAAGCCTCCAGCTTCATCTCAATATCCAATGCTTCCGCCAGGGTTACAACCTTCTATTGCATTAGTGGTCCGTGGATGTGTGGTACCAGTCCAGCAATGAACCACTCCTTGTGCTGCATATCATTTATCCCAAAACTTACCTTCGCTATTAGTGTTTTGTATCGTTGATCAAATTCCCATACCAGCTCATTTGGGTATTGCTTGATTTCTTTGAGCTCGGTGACATAGTACGATTCTGATTTTGGTTTCCTGAATTCATCGATCATAACTTCTTTGATCTGCGTCAACGATTTGGCTGGTGTTCCCGCTGGAACCCTAGTAAACTTCATGAACCAATCTAGTGCACGACCCTTAAGGGTTGTCTCTAGCTGTCCCTGTTTAATAGCTTCATCCTAGACCTGCTTCACGGTCCATAGTACTTCTCACAGAAACCAAAACTGCTCAGGATCCTCGGTCCCATTCCCTTGGAAAGTGGGCATTTTTGTGTCGTCTACCATTCTAACATTCCTATTGTTATTGTTTATTGATGCACTACTTTTACCGCTTCACGTAGGGAAACTTTGCGAATAGCTTGTGTTTCTTCCTATAAAATTATGGGTAGTGGTGCGGGGTTGTAGGTATGATGTAACTTACAATCTATCCCTCTTCTGCTTCTAGGGTAGCCTGGTCACCGTCTTCATCGCAATAGGGTCGCTTCCTCTCTTGTGGTCTTGTTTCGCAGTCTTTTGTTCTGGTCCTCTCAAGAGACTCTCTCTCAGTCCTCCTCTTCTTCTCAGGACACCGAAATATCACCCCATTCCTCAAGGTACCACACTCTTCGTCAGATTCCCATAAAAACTCGTCATCGCTCATGTCCATCTACCCCACATCTTTCTATCTGATCTGCATTTACACGACACCTACAACCTCCGCACACTGATATTTCTACTTGTCAGAAGTCATCCTCAAAATTCCCTTTTCGCAAGTGAGCATCTTAATCCATAGTTTTAGCAACAGCAAGAACCTTCCCATTGGTTCCTTGAATAAATTCCCTTCTGCGTTGTTATATGATTTCATTGTGTCTACTGTGAACTCACTAATATATCCCTCTAGGATGTTATCCACCTAGAAATCGACATCCCTTGATACTGTGTTGTCGACACATTTTAGCTGTCGAATTAGTTCTGGTGTCCAATACTCAGGCTCAGTATTTTTGAAATGGTGCTTCTAGAATGTTAATTGCGCTAGCCACTCATGCAGCAGTACTAGGAATTCACAGAAAAATATTTCATGGATATCTGAATAAATGTATCTCTGTAACCAACTGCTTACCATCTGTCTGGGGTTTTTCTTTTCTCCTTCTACGAATTCTTCTGTCTTTCTGTCAAACCACTCTTGGATCTCTGGTTTCGTCAGGTGCCACATCATATCTTCTTATTTTCCTCTTTAAGGTCCTTACAACGGAACCATTTGTTGACATAGCGACTATCAACAAGGGTTCACTTCGCACTGTCGTCAACAACCCATCGACTGAAATCCCTTACACATCGGCCTAGGAAGGTTTTACCCTTTCCAGCAACACCCATAGAGCGAGTGAGGTCTCACCCGAGATGCATAAGGGGGCTGCAGGAACCAAGTTTCCACAGTGGAGTTGAGGACATGCATTAACCACACATTGCACTCACCGAAACCAAATATTATGTCTTCGACACTATACTAACATTCAGCATTCACATATTCATCAATCGCAGGATCAATGCATAATAAAAATTCGCATCGACATGATCTAACTACTCATTAGCATGAACAACAATTACTACACCCACAGAGCATTACACATCTCATCAGACGTTCACATTCATCATTCAACAGAAATAAATACAAATATGGAACCATAATCGAACATCCTCATGCATTCATTAAAACCTACGAAATGACCTTCATAGAAACAGTCAATACATCATATCACTGATACAAATTAGATCAACAACTGGATCAAAACTTGACAGATTGATTAACTTATTCATCACCGATATGGATGCCCTTAGGATTACAATCATACTTCTATTTATTCAAAACTAAGTGGTTACAAAATGGTTTACATGACCCTTATCTAAGTAACTATCTCCTTCCGTGCTTTAGCTATTAGGATATTTAGACATTTAGGAGTTAGTTAAGATCAACTTGTGTAATATATCCGTTAGGGATAGTGAATTTCTTTAGTATGCATTAGTATGCATTTGTAAATATTTAATTCGACGGTCACGATATGTTCCTGACATAGAGTGATCCGACGGCTCAACTTCTCTTAGATCAAACCTAACCTTGATCTATGGCTTAACACCTGATTGGTCCATGATCTCTATTTAAAGAGCATGGAGGGTCATTGTTTAGTTGATTGATTATGAGAAGCTCATTTGTAACTTTCTTTCTTTGCATAATAAATTGTTCCGTAGAAGCTATTTGGCCGGGGCCATGGAGTGTTTCCCTCAAGAGGGTTTAAACCACGTCAAAACATCGGTGTGTTGATCTGTGATCTGCTTGTGTGAAGTGGTTGCTATTGGTATTCAGTCCTTTGGTAGTACCCTATGTACCCGAACATGGTATCAGAGCTTTTATGAAGTGTTGCTTCCGGTTATGATCTAAATCTTGAACTGTTGTTTCCAAAACTCAAAAGGGTTTCTAGTTCTGGTATTTCTATGCATTTCTACGCTATGGGAGGTGTTCCATTGCATCTGTAGCGTCATTTCCATTGGGAAATAGTTTTTGTTTGATCCAAAACGGTTCCCGGTTGCAACAGAAACGCATATTTCATCAGACCTGAAGGTATAATGTTACAGTGGCACATTTTTTTATTTTCTTTTTTTAAAAGAAAAATCTCATATTTTATCATTTTGTACTGTTAGATTTTTTTGGGTTCGGATTGTTGCTTTCCCGTCTGCGTATGCTCTTTGCCGTGCACCTTGAGCGATCTCGACAAATCAGAAACAGAAAGGTAAAGGGTTTTTCTCGGCTGCGTATGCTCTTTGCCGTGCACCTTGCGCGATCTCGGCAAATCAGAAATAGAGAGAAAACGTAGACTTTCCGGGCAAGCTAATGAGATCTAACTCCACAAGTGTGGAAAAGTTTTTTTTTCTTCTATTTGTGGTGTGTTTTGCAGGAAAAAGGACAAGCACGCAAACTGAGCAAGAAGAGTAAAAAAAAAAAAGCCCCCTTCCTCATTCCCATATTTTACATACCTTTTAATCTAGCTCACTTGGTTCAAAGTTGCTTTATTCCTTAATAGGTCTTGAGTTCAAGTCTTAGGAAGTTACTTTTAAAAGAAAAAGCGCATGCAATTTCTATTTTCAAGTTACTTTATTGTAAAAGTGCATCTCACTTAAATAATAAAAAATAAAAATACAAGTGAGTCACTTAAGTTTTTTTATTGTTGCAATATTTAAAAGCAATATCATTGTAAAAGTGAAATCACTTATTTTACAAAAGTGGTTCACTTAAAGCAACTTTCTTGTAAAGTGATTGTCAAAAGGTTCATCTTGGGAAGAGGGGGGTTCTTTTTTTTCCTGGACATTCTCTAGCTGCCACGTCACTATTGGAGACATCTTCAATAGTTTCTTTGTTCAAGCATAACTTCATCATACAGAGTCAATTTTTAGTGCCGTTTTTTTTAAACCGCCTATTTTTTTTATCTCTTCGCATCCATACTATTGGTTTCTGCTTTTATAGCCATTAATTTACAAATATGGCCTCCCCTTTTGATATTCTACTTAATAGTTCCAACTATTTCTCATGGAAATCTCGTATGGAGGATGTTCTACGAAGTAGAGGACTTTTCAGAATTACCTCAGGGAAAGAAAAAGAACCCACTGATGATGATAATAAAATAAAATGCACAAATAGATGTGATGAAGCTCATGGATTGATTGGGATGTCAATCTCTACTGATTTGCAATTCCACATATCTGGAATTGATGAACGTAATGCTGCTTGGGACAAGTTGGAATCTATGTTTGGTAAACACAATGAAATTCGAGGTCACCAACTCGAAAATGAGTTGATTTCTTTAAATCCAATTGACTTTTCATGCATTCAAGATTATTTATCTAAGTACAAAACTCTCAAACTCTTATGTGCAAAATGTAAGATTGAGAGGTAAGACAAACAATGCATTTATCATATTCTTTCCAAACTTGGACCTACATATTCTATTTTTGTATCTACATTTTACTCCATGAAAGCATCCTTGAATGCAACTAGCTATCAAGAGCCTAGTCTTGAATCCTTTTGTGATTCCTTGATTAGAGAACAAGATAAACTCATTCATCTTGGAATAATCAACAATGCAAATACATCTCAGAAAGCCTTATTGTCCCAATATAAAGAAAAGTCCAAGCCTCCCAAGAAACAAAATTTTCGCAATAATAATTCAAACAAGGGTCCCAAACCCTCTCAGTCAGCTCCTTCTTTAAAAAATGACAAAGGATCCAAGCCAAAAGGAAAGAAGACTGAGCGTCATTGCAACTATTGCGGGAAAGATAATCATGATGAATCTAAGTGTTTCAAGAAGATGGTAGCCTTGGAAGCAACACTGAAGAAGCACCACATCATCCTAGATTCGCCTTCAGAATCTGCCTCTCATGGACATGCACTTTGTGCTTCTAGTTATTCTTATAATGCATCTTCTTCTTATACTTCAAATGAATGGCTCATTGATTATGGAGCATCATATCATATGGCTAAGGATCAAGCCATCTTTTCTACTATGCATGAATGTAACACCAAACAAATATTTGTTGGTGATGATAGATCTCTAAGTGTTGTAGGAGCTGGAACAGTTCCAGTAGATAATGGTAATTTTATTGATATACTATGTGTTCCAAGAATTTCCTGCAATTTGTTATCAGTCTATCAGATCACTCATTCTGGTGAAGGTAAAACTATGACCTTTACACCTCACCAAGTTGTAATCAAGGATTTTCATGATCCTCAACAGGTCCTAGCTACTGGAATTGTTGATGATATTACCAGGTTGTACAAGTTTAACAACTTTGGGTCATCACCTTTCCCTTCAGTTTTTGTTGCTCATAGTGATAACTTGAGCAAACTTTGGCATGAGCGATTTGGTCACTTAAATTATCGCTTATTGAAACAACTATGTAAAGAAAATATGGTGACAGGTCTTCGGATGGTATCTTGCAGAGATGGTGTTTGTTCCGGTTGTGTACTCTAAAAACATCATCGGGACAGTTTTGACAAACGAGCCTCTTGGCACGCCTCGGTTCCCTTGGAGCTTGTGCATAGTGACTTGTGTGGTCCTCTTCCATTTGCTTCCTTTTTTGGTTTCAAATATTTCTTAACTTTCATTGATGATTACACCAAACGCACTTGGGTTTATTTCCTAAAACTTAAGAGCGAAGTATTTAACATGTTCTTGGCCTACAAGGCCCTTGTTGAAAAACAATCTGGTCATCAAATTATTAAGTTAAGATCTGACAATGGAGGAGAATATGTTAACAAACAGTTCACTACTTTCTACACTGAACAAGGCATCAAACAACAACACACTGTTCCATACACACCACAACAAAATGGTGTAGCTAAGCGGAAGAACCGCACTTTAAAAGAAATGGCTAATTGTATGATCCAATCTAAGGGACTAAGTCTTCAATTTTGGGCTGAAGCCATAAATTGTGCAAACTACATAGTTAATCGCACCCCCACAAAAGCATTACAAGGTATAACATCGGAAGAAGCATGGAGTAAAACTAAACTTGAGGTAAGTCACTTTCGTGTGTTTGGTAGTGAAGCATGGGCTCACATTCTGGATGAAAAACGGAAAGCATTGCAGCCTAAAAGTGAAAAGTGCATATTTGTTGGATATTCTGAAGATGTAAAAGGTTATAAACTTCTTCAACCACATTCTCATGATATAATCATTAGAAGATATGTTAAATTTGATGAAAATCTCTTGGCCTACGAGCCTAACTCAGCGATTGTGCCATCTTTGGCCTATGAGCCTGATTCGGCATTTGTGCCTTCTTCTTCTTGTTCCAACTTCCTTGACAGGTTTCCAACTCCAGTTTTTGATAATGATAGTGAGGATGAAAATCCACCTCCGCCTGCTCATGTTCCTCCAGTTACACCAGCACAAGTGCTTCCTCGATGGGTCCATTCAACATGTGAAGCAGCTGGTGATCTTGCCGGTGATCCTAGAGATCAACGTCGAACACGTTCTCAGTTTCAGCGAGCCTCTTCTCTTTTGGCTCAAGTTTCCGAGAATCATGATCCAGAAACTTTTGCAGAAGCTTCAGGAAATCCAGATTGGGATGCAGCCATGGATGAAGAATAGCGTTCCTTAATGGCGAACAATACTTGGGATCTTGTACCTCTTCGAAAAGGAAGAAAACTTGTCAGATGTAAATGGGTCTTCAGAACTAAGTATGCATCAGATGGAAGTGTTGAAAGACTTAAGGCAATGTTAGTTGCCAAAGGTTTTTCCCAAGTTGAAGGGATTGACTACAATGAAACGTTTGCTCCTGTCGCAAAAATGAACTCCATCCACCTTGTTCTTTCCCTTGCAGCCTTACACAACTGGGAAGTCCATCAAATGGATGTCAAATCTACCTTCTTACGTGGTGATTTACAGGAGGAAATTTACATGGAACAACCTCCTGGCTATGTTCAGAATAACTCTAGCCTTGTTTGCCGCCTTAAGAAATCCTTATATGGCCTTAAGCAAGCTCCTAGAGCTTGGTATGCCAAAATGGATAACTTTCTCCTTGACATTGTTTTTTCTAGATGCCATTCTGACCCCAATGTCTATACCAAGAAAGTAGGAAACCATCTTATCATACTTGTTATATATGTTGATGACCTTATTCTTATTGGTAGTGACCCTAAGCTTATAACCCATGTGAAATCCAGTCTTAACCAAAATTTTGAAATGTCAGACTTAGGACATTTGCATTATTTTCTTGGTCTCCAAGTCCTGCAAACCAAAGAAGGAATCTTTCTTTCTCAGTCTAAGTATGCTTGTGACCTTCTTCGTCGCTTTCACATAGAAGATTGTACACCAGCCCCTTCTCCCTTTCAATCTAGAGTCAAACTTTCTGCCACTTGTACTTCACCTGAAGTCGATGCCACCTTGTATCGTCAGCTTGTTGGTAGTCTCTTATACTTGACTCATTCCCATCCTGACCTTTCCTTTGCCATTGGTCGTGTTGCCCGTTATATGCAGACACCTAATGAAAGTCACTAGAAAGCAGCTAAAAGAATACTTCAATATATTCGAGGTACAGTTCAGTTTGGGATTCATTACAATACAAGGGGGAAACCTTTGTTGGTTGGTTTCACTGATTTAGATTGGGCCGACGATCCTGATGATCGAAAGTCTACCGTAGGTTATGTTTTCAGTCTGGGATCTGGACCTATTACTTGGGCTTGTAAGAAACAACAAGCTCTTGCTCTTTCTTTAGTAGAGGCAGAATATTGAGCAGTAGTTAATGCAAGTCAGGAAGCTTTATGGCTTTGACAGATCCTTTCAGAGTTTGGAGAGTTTGGATTCGAGCAGCAGCAGCCTACTCCACTTTGGTGTGACAATCAAGTGCCATCAAGATTGCCAAAGATCCAGTTCTACATCAACGCAGCAAACACATTGAGCTACATATGCACTTCATCAGAAATCTTGTTCATGATCGTGTTCTTGAAGTGCTCTTTTGCCCTACAGATGATCAAGTTGCAGACATCTTCACCAAGTTTCTTACAGAAGCGAAGTTTTCTAAACTTCGATCTATGTTAGGAGTTCAGGAACTTGTCATTAAGGGGGGATAGGCTCTAATGCCTCCTTCCTTCTCCTAATAGTGTCACTTTTGTAAATCCTTCAATCCTATCCCAAGTTGTTCTTAAGGGGGGATGTTAGGATATTTAGACACTTAGGAGTTAGTTAAGATCAACTTGTGTAATATATCCGTTAGGGATAGTGTGTTTCTTTAGTATGCATTACTATGCATTTGTAAATACTTAATCCGACGGTCACGATATGTTCCCGACATAGAGTGATCCGACGGCTCAACTTCTCTTAGATCAAACCTAACCTTGATCCGTGGCTTAACACCTGATTGGTCCATGATCTCTATTTAAAGAGCATGGAGGGTCATTGTTTAGTTGATTGATTATGAGAAGCTCATTTGTAACTTTCTTTCTTTGCATAATAAATTGTCCCGTAGAAGCTGTTTGGTCGAGGCCGTGGAGTGTTTCCCTCAAGAGGGTTTAAACCACGTCAAAACATCGGTGTGTTGATCTGTGATCTGTTTGTGTGAAGTGGTTGCTCTTGGTGTCCGGTCCTTTGGTAGTACCCTATGTACCCGAACATCCGCATTCTCCGCGAATGACCCTTTCTTCCGTGGATCATCCCTTTCACAGCTATCAACTTCTACACTTCTTGTGGACTAATCCCATGCCAACAATGTTTATACCTCCTAGGAGTGTTTATACCCCATCCTCATCATGTTGGTCCCCTCCCTAGTCCTACTTGGAGGCAAATCCATCTCTTGAGGGTCGAATTCCACTTCATCAAGCACATCTTAGAGATATTTTTGTGCCCTTCTAGTCGTGAAAGGCGCGAAAAATGTTGTATTTTCACACTACCCACATCTATGGGGGCGCGAAAATTATAATGTTTTTTAGATTTGCTCAGTTCCGAGGGTGCGAAAATCCCTTAAATAACCTTTTCATTGGTTTTTGGATCTTGAATCCCGAGGATATTTTTATGGGATAGGGATTCCTTTGAATCTCATCTCACCCTCCTTCCTTGGTATGATTTTTCTACTTGATCCATATTTTACTCACCTAGATCCATCATTTTCTTGTAGTGGTTGGCTTCCCAAATCCTATAAGAAGGAGGCCATCCATGAGCTAAAGGGAGAAATTTGGAGGCATCAAACCTATAATATTAGAAGTATTGCATAGGTATAAAAGGAGATCTTGGAAGGATATGTTTTTGCTTTGGACATCAAGGTATATCACTTTGTAATTAGCTTCTTTGGTTTTCCTAATGATAACTTGGCTTATTCTCCCATCTATTGTTTTTTATAATGTTGATGCATGATAGGTAATAAATTAGATCTAGATAAATACATATATTTGATTGGGAGTTTTGGTTATTTTCCTTCTTCAACAGGTTCAAAGCTTGGAGATCAAACTTGGTGCTGGAGCTAGGGAAACCTACAGATTGGAGGTAAGTGTCACTTCTTCCCTTCTCTTCTATGTTCAGTAATTTATGCATTGTGTTAGATCTAGGAGAATAAGAGCACAATTTGTTTTGTTTTTGTCATATATTGAACATTTACAACTTAGTTTAGTCTATGAGAGGGTTTAACTATCCATAGGAAGAATTATATAACACCGAAATTGGTGACTCCATTAAGGATTTCCCATGTTTAATTTTCCATCAAGTATTTAAGATTTGATCTCCGACCGCTGCAAATTACTTAGTTTTGATCTTTATTGTCATCCGGGTCTTCATTGATGGGATATCTGAGTATCAAAAACTTTAGATATTAATAATTTGTGTCTCATTTATTCTCCCTTTCCTCTCTACAGCATATTTCCGTGCCCCTCCTATGTATAACAGGGAAATCCTCAGCAGAAAAATCCAAAACCCCAACAAACCAACACTCGTAATAAACCCAAAAGGAAAGTTAAGTTATCCTGCCTTATTTTCTAGGAATACCATTATACAAAATATTGTCCTTACTGTGAGGAAGTCAACAAATTTGTGAAAGGTTCTTCCTTCCCAGCAGTGCTAACTGACCCTTTCCCATACCAACAACAAAAAATGACCACACACACTCCTCTGCAAGGAGGCACTCCAAACGATCCCACCTAGCCAAAGACATCTGCAAACTGCGACATCCTCATGATGAGTAACAAGACTGTTCATTTATCCACTAGGACAAAGACATATGACTCTATTCCAAATTCAAACAAAAATGGGAATTCAAAAGATAAATATACTATGTAAGACTCTCCCCCCACTCCTCCATCTACTGGCCCTCTTCACATCGAAAGGCATATTCCTGACACTATTTTGCGCCCACCAAAGGCCAACATTTGAAAAGAGACTTTCAATCCGAGTGTGCGAGCTGCCCAGAACTACAATATTGTCGAGGGCTTAGCTCAAGCACCTTGCACAATGTCTACTCTTGAGGTTCTACAGCATTTCCCTAGTCAGTGTAGAACCTTGTTGTCAGCACTTAGAGCCGTGGAACCTGAGACTTCCAACAGGATTATGTTTAATTTGGATTATTTTAAGCCAAGGATTTCCCACCAACTCGCTTTTCAAATTCATACCAAGATTTGTGGAAATAACATCCATCATACTGTTTTGGAAAAAGGTGCCTCCACTTATATCATGTCTTTGTCTAGCTGGAGGGCTATTGGCTCTCCGAAATCAATCGACGAAGCTCCATGGAAATATCACCATCATCGATCATCTTTTCCTACGATCCACGCGGTAGACCCCAACACCAAATCCATCATTTCACATGATATTGTCCAAACCTCTTAGATTCCCATCCTCACTCACAATGTGTTTTCCAAGGAAAATATAGCTAATATTATGGAAACTTTTCCTATAGACATATTAGTGAAACTTGGTATTGTCAAACATATCCACCTAGGAAAAACTTGTATGCCCACTAAGGTAGAATTTTATACATCCTTGCTTAAGGAGTTTCGTGATGTTTTCGCATGGAGTTATGCAGATGTCAAGAATTGATCCATTTATTGTTGTCCATGAAATCAAGGTTTATCCTGATGCACGACCTGTTCGACAAAAAATACGACCCGTCCACCCTAGAAAAATTGCATCCATTAGGGTAGAAGTTAAGAAGCTCCTTCGAGTTGGTTTTATCTATCATATCCCTTTGACAGATTGTGTATCTAACATCGTTCGTGTAGCTAAAAAATAGGGCACTATTAAAGTTTGCATTGATTATAGGGACTTGAACAAAGATTGTCCTAAGGAAAAGTATCCGACCCTCTTCATCGACCAAATTATTGATAATTGTGCCATAATCAGATTGAGATACTCCTTGCTGACTAGCATAAGACAACTTTCATCTTCCCATGGGGAACCTTCACATATCACAAGTTAACTTTTATCGTCAAGAACGTTGGGGATACTTTTCAATGGGCCACGTCTTACACATTTCATGATATCAACCACGTTGTGGAACCATATATGGATGATTTATCTGCTCATTCTCCCTTGCGAGAATACCATCCCAAACATCTGAGTGCCATCTTTCTACAATGCCGCCACTACAACATTCGCTTGAATCCTCACAAATGCGTATTTTGTGTTGAATCTGGTATATTATTAGGTTTCATAATCTCCAAGGATAACATTCACCTCGATGGACTGAAGGTTGAAGCTATTTTAGCCTTACCTTCACCCACTAAAATTCCAGAACTCCAAAGTTTCCAAGGGGACGCAAAATTTTTAAGCCGCTTTGTCTGTAATTTCGCCTAGGTCTATATGAAGCTTCTAAAAAAGGATGTACTCTTCATTTGGGATAATTAAGCTCAACAATATTTCAAAAATCTAAAAAATGCCCCAACTAATACTCCTGTGTTACAGCTCCCCATCTATACACTGGATTACATATTATATCTCTCAGCCTCTACTTCCACTATTGGAATGGTGTTAGTACAGGAAGACTGTAGTGGTCAATGACATGTGATTTACTATCTCAGTAAGAGTCTCATTGACTACGAGACATGCTATTCACATGTGGATAAACTGGCTCTCACAATAGTTTTTGCGATCCAGAGATTCCGACACTATATCTTGCTCTGCAAGACCACTGTTATTACCAACTTTAATCCCATGTACTATATCCTAACATGTCAAGTGCCAGGGGGAAAACACTCCCATTGGATTTTTGTCCTCCAGAAGTGCTCATCTATGCTCTTCCCCGTGTTAATGACCAATTTGATCCCATTGACTCTCTTCCCGATGAGTCATTGTTCCTCATTAGCATGACCAATGCTTTCGGTCTGATCTCAATCGTGATGAGCGACCTCGCATCCAACACCATGCAAATATTATCTTATCATTAGTGATACTCTATACCGTCGTGGTATAGATTATGTTTTACGTCAATGCTTAGCTATCGATGAATCCAAACGCATACTAAATGACTTCCACTATGGAGCTTGTGGCAGTTACCTTTCTGGGATGGATACCACCCAAAACAATTTGTGCATGGTCTACTTTTGGCCTTCCATCTTCAAAGATTGCATTGAAGCGATCAAGAAGTTCCTTGTCACCTACCTAAATTTTGAGACTATTTATTTTATTTTGCAAAAACATTATGTTAAATTATAATTACAAAGTTTTGTAATTATGACCAAATCTGGTCAAGGATGATTGTAATGACATATTATTATTATTTAATAAATTAAAACACGAGACAAACACCCAAGGGAACTGTTAAATGAGTGTTCACTGACCCACTAGGAGGAATGAAAGCCATTAGAAGGCATGGGATAGATGTCAACATTTGCACTCCACCACTAGCTATTGGTTATAGGAAAACAACCCATTAAATTGTGGCATTATCCCCCAGGTGGGTGGAACTGAGCTGTTAGCTCATTAATGACCAAGTTAACCACTAAAATCCCTAGGTAGCCTAGATAAGGCAATTTGAATTGGGCAAGGATCCTACAATTATTTTCTGCAGAAATAAATCCTCAAGTGTATCAGGTGATCACTGAGATATTCGAATAGGGAGGCTAAGTGAATGTGCATTGAGTTTGCTAAATTTATTCTGAGAAGGAAATCAGAGGTGTTGGTGCAGGTCTCTTTGACTGCTAAGTCTATATGACTCGATGAACTACTTTGTTGCTGCAAGTAGATGACCTAAAGCTTCTACAGATTCCTCTTCCTAGTGGTTCAGTGAACAAGCTCGGGGATCCTAAGGCAAGTAATTTGGATGTATTCAGGAGTAGGTTGGTTGGAACAGGCTCCTTGGGTTGTTTGTTTCTCCTACATTCAATCAGGTTCTACTGTTCTGTCTTATGGTTTACAGTTAAATGATTTTTTTGCATTTGTAGATTTAGTATTTACAGTTAATAGCATACATAAGTAATTGTTTCATTTCCTGATCTAAGTATGGTTTTGTATAATATTGGTTAAGTAAATGAAATGATTGATTAAAAATCCTTTCTACATTTTTCCCATACTTTTTTCTGTTTAGTACTCTAGTACAGAGAAGTAGAATTAAATCAGATGATTGATGGGAATAATGCCAAGTGAATGAACAGATTAACACTGTAGGGTTTCTTTTAATTTTGCAATTTCAATTCTACATGTTTAAACTTAGAAATAGAATAGCATATCATAAATAGACATATATAGTATTTTATGTACTTAGTAAGAAAAGTAAAACATTATATCTCTGTATAGAACTAGGTTTTCAAATTTTGACTATCTATTTTTGAAAGCTAGTACTATGGATTCTATTATTTTCTTTCCAATAATAAGATGTCTTATTATTTCCACTTATTTCAGACATTATTAATTTTAGAAATTTAACAACTACAAATATTCTTTTATACAAAATCGATATATGCATTTTATTCTCATTCCATTCCTCTCATTCAACATTCATAGTTTAAACTTAGCATTATTTCCCATTATTTAAAAACAGTTTGCTATATTTCAAATTTTGCAGAATAGATTTATTCTAGGTTTTATTTCCACAATCTTATAGTTCTGCTAAGACTAAACTTTCAACTGTATAAAGTTTGCAAACATGTACACTATTCATTATAAAATCCTAAGACTACCATACAGTCAGTTTAGAGCCCAACAGTTGAAAACGTAAACATCAATTTATTATATTTAAATTTCAAAAACCAAAACATTATTATCGTTCAAACTTTCACATACACTTTAGCTATCTATACAAGACAGAGTTGCAGACAAGAGTCTTATGATTTTCTTCATCAAACACATTATTTAGCTAATGGTGATTCAATACCAAAACTGAGTTTTAACACCATGCCAAACTTTAAAACAACACGATCATAGGGTTTCACTTTATAAAACAAGTTAACCTATGGCTCTCGCCCTTTATCAAAACGAATCTCATTTTACCATTCAAGTCAAAATTATAAGTATCGTAACACAGAACCATCTGTTTCATAGAAACGAGTCAGCCCATGGCTTTCGACTCTCACCAAAACAATGCATTAATTATACAAACATCGACATAACCAAACTTATACATTGCACATAAAGACCTTACGAAGTTTCTTAACACTTTATTTCTTTTATATTAAAATGACGAGGGTTCATCCCTTAGCAGTTACATTCTAAACAATTGTACTACTGCAACAAAATTTCAGTGAAAGGCTACGAAGGAAAGTAACAAGAACAGCTGAGGATCTCATTCTCTGGTGCCTTGCCTTTTGATTTCCAAAACATATCTATCAACAGCCAAAACCTTTCCAGGAACCATTACAATCTAAACACCAACTCTCGTCCAACATCAAGCATTGTCCACAAACAGGCTAGGAGAACCTACGAAGAGTAAGAACCACCGAGGCTTACCAGGTGGTCAAGCAGTAGTTCCCATCAAGCTTTGGAACCCAGTAACCTTTCGATGAAGCTAAACCTGCCACAAAAATTCATCGAGAGGTTAAAGAGTGAAAATGCAGAGTTCAACTTGAATTTTCCAAACAACATTATCTTTTCAATTATTGAAACATTACCTCAACGACATAGCTCTGGAATAAGATACACCTCCTACAAACCAGACGATGAAGCCATATAGCAAATGCAGCAAAGATGAAATTCAAATCCTGAGAACCATCTTGTTTTGCAGTAAGAACAACTCAAGTCCCAACTACTTTCTTAGAAAATCTAATCACAAAAACCCAGAGACAACTTCCTAAAAACATTATAGAGGGTTAATTATTGGCTCAGCTCTTCAGGAAAACAAACACCTGCAACTTTTAAATTGTCCAACAGGTCCAAGGATCGAACTCGGGGAAGGAGTCCTCTGAGAAGCAAACCACCAAACCCTACATTGTTGCAAAACGGTTGGCCTCTCCACATTCCCACTACCCAAGCAGAAATGAAAGCCGAGAAACTACTCAATTGCAATTCATAACGAAGGACTAGGGTTCCATTTCCAAAGCCCAAGATCATGTGAGATCAATGATGGAGGAGATGCTAGCCAGGCATGTTGAAGTTCGGGAAACCACTGCATTGAATACCCTATTGATTATCATATCCACCATGATGCCAACTTTGTCAACCAAGGTTCAAAATAGTGTACAGCTCGACACTTTGGTAGCATTTGGAATCACTACCATTGAACACTACAGCCATGATGGCACCAGCTAGGAAGTCCACTAAACGCTTTAGGCAGGTGACTTTAATTCTAGACTTGATATGAAAAACTGCCAACATGCTAATCATTCAATGCTCGATCACTATCACATCTCAGTACAAGAACTTAGGGTTACAACTTATGGTTCATTTCATTTCCTTAGTGTTAGTCTTTCAAATGCACAACTTATATATATTTTGTATAAATCTCCAAGGAATAGGGTCGCATTTCATAGAAGGGTTTGATACTTAGTATATAGTTTGGAATGCATCCTTTTGTACATCATAATATTTGTTTATAGTACCATGTATTTTCACAAAGTTGCATATTATATCACAATGCACAAACATTAAAGTAGAAAGGTTCAATCCTATGGTATATAAAATTCATAATATAATTATCATAAATACGATGGAAGTATTATAATAATCATTGCTATTTTTAGTAAGATGTTTCATGCATTTATAAGTTGAGAAATACATAATCTACTATAGTTAGGACTTCAAAGATAATCCATGTATCTAAATAACTCTTAGTTCATGTTTCTATAATATAAAAGTAACATAGAAATCGAAATATTCATGCAAATAGAAATCGAAATATTCATGCAATAAATGCATATGATAACACCACTCCTTGCAAAATGGAGAAACGATGACAAGATTCTAATAACACGTATAAATTGTAAACTAGCACATAAACGAGAATTAGAACAAAGATCCATACCATTAGTGACTTATACCGAGAAGTACTTAGAGTTACCATAAGAATTGACAGCTAACTGAAAAACATAATTACAATTACTCTTAATACTCGAATTGTCGTATTGCTCTTACTTGCGTATCTGCGAAAAGAAATAGGTTCAAATGCTTTAGCTGATAATAGCTAAGTAAACCTCATGGTACCTCGTAGGACCCCTTTGTCATCATTCAAGAGCAACTGTTAGTACTTTGTCAAGGAAACTTTATCACAAGATAAACTTAATTATAGGATGTAGATTATAGTTAACACAAGAAGAACTGAAGATGTACTTTGTGTTATGATCGTATTTTGTCTATAGTTAAAAGATTAGTATCTATGTTATTTCCACATTTACAACCATCATCATAATTTGTTTTAAGAACTACGATGTGTCATTATCATTAATTACTTTAGTTAAAATATTTAGTAATTATTTTATTTTCTGCATTAGCAATTTCAGTATTTATTGCTACTTTAAATTTTTTAAAATTTTAGTGAATTTTTGGGATGTTACATTCCCCCCATGTCAATTCTTTCACCTTAAGAATTTCTCCAATCCATATCCACTGCATCCTGTGATTGATATCGGTCCCTTTGTGTAATGTCCCTAAAATACACTATATATTAAAAAAATTGTAAGGGTCTTTTCGTTGGATAAATGGTTGTTATAAAAATAACTTCAGCACTGTGAAGTATATTGATGATTCCATCTAGATATGTCGTTGGTTTATGTACCTAATTGTTCCTGCATTGTTTGTTCTATTAATTCTATATCTGTTGTTTTGCATTTTAATTAAATTAATACTTAGCATCTCTTTGCATGCTGTTTCATTTATCCGAGAAGTGGAAAGTTCGGGGTAGTACCGAACTTACTTAGATAGCAATCTAAGTCATTTTATTTAACTCTTGCAGATCTCCTAGAGTTGGCCTCGTAATTAAAGTATAACTCTGTGGGAAAGAAATGACCTCCCTACTAATTATAGAGCTCTAAGGTAAAAATGGCTTGTGGTGACATTCAATCCTAACTCAAGTTTTACAACCTTGGGTTGTCTTGAAGGAGGGGACACTTTATTGAATGATTAACTATGCTAAAAATATATATTTGATCTACCCCTTTATGTGAGCTAAGGGGACCATATACCTACGCTAAAAACTACAAGGATACTACCCTAAGTACTACGATGGGCATTGGTGGAGAAATTAATGTAGTGGAGGGTTTAGTGAATGCATTGGAGGCATTCACATGATGATGTTCTCTAGCTTCAGTCACGTAGGATGAATATGAGTTAGATTTCTTTGTGAGGGTTCTTTCCCCATTTGTGAAGTTAGTGAGGGAGGGATCATTGGCTCTTCTTGTGTTTCTATCTGTTTTTGCATTGGGATTTTTGAGGGTGCTTTCCTAGCTTGCTTGAGAGGAGGGTCATTTTCTTGAGGCATCGTGGTTGGAAACATAGCACTACTCAGGTAATGTTATGGGTATTCTCATTCTCTTCCAAATTTTATTTTATTTTTACACCTCTATACATATATATATATATATATTATTTGCCACGATTTTAATACCAACGTTCTAGATGTTGTAGATGCAAGGGTTTGTTTTTGAACTCTGCTACAATTTCGGCGTGGGCTCTATGAGTGGTAAGTTTGTATCCTTTAGTCCTTTCTACCTTCATCACTTCTTGGAGAAAGGACCTATGGCATGTTTGGTCTGTTTGAAGATGGTTTTGCTATGCCCCGAAGCGACAAGGGTTTTGGGCATTTACTGGGAACATGTTTTGGTTGTTGAAAGGTTTTCTCTTTTATTTAGAACCTATGGTTAAAATCTGGAAAATATAATTTTGAAGGGACTAAGCCTATAGAGGCGTTTTGATGTAAAGTAATTGGGCGATGGGCCTGTGTAAAAATTTTAGACTTGGGTAAAACGTTGTATTTATACTTGAAAAGCTTTGAATGCTTATTCTATTTATCTATCGGCTGATAAATGTTTTAATTATTACAGTGTAATTTTTGTACCTATGTTAAGGCTATGTTTACTTCTTTATTTTTGTCTAAATATTTTTTGGGTGTTCTTTTTATTAGTTTCAATGCTAGAATTCGATCCCTGGTTTATGTCATTTAACGAATCTAAATGTTAGAGAGGGTCTAGTGAAACCCACGGTGTGTTTCTGCGTTAGATGTGTGTTTGTAAGAAAATAGGGATCGATACTTGGTTGGATCGATGGTATAAAACTCTTATGTTTTTTATTTATTGCTCTGTTTCAAATTTATAATTCTAGCATGATTTTGGAGTTTACAATTAAAGGGCGTGGTGCTAGTGAGTTCCACTAAGGTGATTTTCCATTGTAGTTAATTATTTCGCTGTATTTTCAAAACTGGGAAGTTTATTAAAGTTTCTAATTAGGCAGGGTTGACCTACTCTATTGATAGCAGAGATTGCGTTGTCAATTTATTGATGTAGGCAGTTTTGCGAAACTTTGGATGTTACTATGCCTATGTAAATATAATGGTAATGTGTCCATCAGATTCGTATTGAGCTCTAGCAATAGCTAGCTCAGCTAGAGCGAATCTCATTGTGGGATTCGACCCTGGCTTGGATGTGGATCAGTTCTGGAAATTTCGTTTTTAGATGTTTACTTCAATTTAATTTAATTTATATATTTTAAAATGTCGATGGTAGATCTTTGGTTTATGATGTTGACGAACCTGTTGGTCAAAGAGGGCCTAACGAATCTTTTTAAAAAGGGATGTGAAGTTTAAGATGTGTTTATTGAGAGTTGAGTCTTTGTTGTTGATCTTGGGTTTGCTTCGATTGTCTAAGAGTTTCGACAACGTTCTATTCAATACCGTGTCTTTCAAATACAACTCTGGTCATGTTTATTTGGTTATTACCAAAGGTGATGTACTATAAATAATCCAATTGTTTTGAATGAATGATTCTTTCATGTAATGATTTGATATGCCTTCAATTTCATGGATACTTTGTTTTCCAATTTTGTAGTTGATCCCTAGCACTAGTTAGCTTTGCTAGAGCAAATTCTTTGGAGGGTTTCAACCTTGGCTCAGATGTGAAGAAATTCTAAACACTGCATGTTTCTTTTATTTTAATTTATATACTTTTTATTTGTTTGAAATCTAAATAAGCGCTTTGATAGTTCTTCAGTTTATGTGAGCTAGTTATCATAGTTGGAGTTTGAATTAAATTTGGCTTATGGCTGGATGATTAGTTTTCTAGGCTAGATCTGTACTAATAGATCTTACAGTCATTCTATAGGATATAAAGAAAAGTATTGATGCATGAACGTTTGTTTGGAAAAAGAAATATAATAACAGAGTTTTACCCTATACAGGGTTGGCATGAGTTTATTTTTTTTGTTTATGTCTGGAATCTAATTGTTAAATTTCAGCAATAAGAATTATTTGAACAAACCCTGATGCATCATGAATTATTACTTATGTCAATGACCATGAAAACAAATAAAATAACTAATGTCTATAAAATAAATTTGCAGCTCAATATTGGAATTATAATACCTATAACTTCTGCCTATAATTCTACTAATGAACATAAAAATGATATAGAAAAGATAGAAAAATATTACTAAGAAAGTGCTACTAGATTACCTCTGTAACCTGCACACTACAAGAACAGATTGATAGGAACTACTTTTAACCGACCTATATAAATATAACCGAATAACTTCAGAACTGCCATGTTCCTCCCAACCATAGATCCCGAATCGTTCCTGGTTCGTTGGACGGATCACCCCCGATCTGGTTCGAGCATGTAAGGAGTTGAGATTACCTAACGAGAACTATTGTTATCTTTGGACTAAACTCTATACCTTCCAGGTACAACACTTGGAACTTCTTCAATCTCATAAAAATAATGATGTCCTTTCCTTTGTACTTGTCCTTATATTTATAGGTATAATGGCTAGGGTGCAACCTAGGTTTTGTAAATTGGACAGTTTGTTTTATTGATTTAACAACAAGATTTTTAACATCTTCTTGTCCTTAAATCATAGTTCTAATTTATTTAATAGTATATATTTATATAACTAAGATTTCACTTTAGTTATTATTCCTTGTTAACTAAACTTTTAATTGTTTATATATATTTTTGAATTAGAAATAGAACTCTTTGTTTTATTCATTTAGTTTATATAATACATCTAAGTTCGATTATATATATATATATATATATATATTGTCTGAACTCAACTATGTTAATTTATTATCTTTTACTATATATATATATATGAGAGTCTTTTATAAACCCTCTTTATTATACTCATTGCATTATATAATAAATTCCTGATGCTTCATTAATCATAAGATTTATTTATCATAGCCTCTAGTGAGTTTGGTTGGTCAACTAAAGATAGGTAGTTCTAGACTCTTTTTCATGCTTGATTCCTTGTTTAGTGGCAGTGTCATTCAGTCCTTTATGAGAAAAAATAGACAATGATTCAGTTAATCAATTCAAATAAATATGATTACTAATGCTCCATATTTTTTGGCTCGACATTTGTAATATGATGAGTATTGGTGCTATTCAGAGTTTTTAAGGCTCAACACCTTTAATGTGAGGTATCTCTTGTGTTATTCATAGCTTATGCTCAATACCTTTAATGGGAATTACACTAGTGTAATTCCAGAGACTGTGCTCAACACTAGTACTAGGATGCATGCAAGATACACCTAGGGATACAATAGCGAAAGATCCAATGCTTCAAAGCTTATGCTAAACATCATAATGGTTGGTGTGCTCCAGCGTTTAGGCCCAACACTTATTATTTATCTTGTGGGGTTATCTATGTGCTCCAGACCTTACGCTCAATCACATAATGAAGTAGTCCATGTGCATCGGGGCTTATGCCCAGCATATAATAATATTCATCCATGTACATTGGGGATTATTCCCAGTACATAATAACAATCAAAGTCTCGGGATATTACATCCCTCCCCACTTAGAAAAACACCATCTCGGTGTTAGGGACTTTAAATGAAACCTTGAAGTAAGGCGGGGTGAGCCTCTTTCATGGTGGTTTCATTCTCCCACACGGTGTCATAAATTCAAGCTCTTTCTTAATTCAAGGTCTTATTTGAAGCTTCCTTAACCCCTTATCTACAATAACCTCAAAGTACTATTAGTCCCAGGACCTTTAATCAAAATGTAAAGTAAATGGGGATATAATAATTGTCATATTGTTAGTCATGCTTTGATGTTTCTTGTTTTTCATAGCTATAATTTTCACAAACAACACAAGTTGTTTTTAGCATTTCATCATAAAACACATTCATTCATATGATTTTTTCAAAACTCAATTAGAACATAAGTAATAATTTTCCTTTGTAACATCACGATGCTTCCTTTTTCATGGCAGATCTTTTTAGAGTTTGATCTTCTTACAAAGCTTTGCTTGTAATTACCTGTACATGCACATGTGTCATTCATACATGATCATGATCTAAGATAATATTTTCAAAATTCTTGGCATGGCACTTCTTTTCCAAGTACCCTTAGTCATTCTCTACTTGTTTTTCCATGAAAAAATAAATCATATCAATGCTCATAACATGAACTGTGCATGAACATAACATAACATATGCATAATCTAAGCATAAATGTGCATAACATATGCATAACATGAGCATAACAACTCTCAGTGTGCTAGTGCATACCAACTCAACACCAAAATAGGATTTGTCAATCTAGGTGTTCTCGAGCATAACATTTACATGAGATTTATCAACCCAGTTTAATAGTAGTTAAGGGGTTACTGACATTCCGTAGTTTCTATGTCAACATCAATTATCCACAATGAGTATAAGTGCTTCATAATTTTTACTGCTCAAATCTCACTCAACAAGTGCTCCAGAGGTTTTTACTACTTAACATCCATAAATATTTTATCAATCTAGGTGATCCTTTGTGTATTGGCTCAATCACCAAATAAGTTTTCTATCTTTATTACTAATGTAGGGAAAATACAAGGTATGTTTATTAGTCCTTTTTGTAGATCTCATAAAATAAATTGAACACACAAAGTAAGCATAACATGAATCTAATCAGAATTTGAAGACTCATATTTGTAATAGTACTAAAATATACATATATAAGTAGTTCATCCTGTGAGCATAAGATACGCCCATGGTAATTTATCTTGGGCCTAATCCAACAGTTATAATGAATACCTTTACCAGGATTGTGGTCCTATACTATGGTGCAGTCCAATACTGTTTATGTGTGTTCTGAGGTTCCTCCCGACTCAACATCAAATTATATTAATCCCTTCAAGACTTGGTTAACACTCTATGCATATTTTAAATATGTTAAACATCATTTTAAACAAAACATGGTACTTCTAGTATCATGTATCAAACATTTATAAATTATTTCAATCAATTCTTAATTTCTTAAGTCATTTGCTATACATATGTCATTAATTTCACTTAATATTTCTCTTAATAGGATCATCTTGTTTCCTTTTCAACTTCTTAAATAGGTTAAATTATTCATGTAGTTGACTATCATTAGTATAATTGTAAATCAACATCATGCTACCTGTTTTAAACAGTCATACCATTATTTTTAGAAAATACCTCATGTGTTACCTTCCATTCACAATGCTTGGTGAAGTCACTTGTACCCGTATGCACCTACATGCTTCTCTTACAATATCTTGCCAGAAGTTATTTGTATCATAATATTTTGTTCATCATAAAGAAGACATAAAACATATCAAGTCTCTATCTTGATTTTATATAAAAATCTCGTTGCAACCAAATATTCTTATGCATGATTTTGATGCATTACTTCTTTTCTGGAAATCCTAGGCACAACTAGGTTTGTGTGTATCTTTGATAAACTTTGAACTGTCATAATGCATATTATACCGTTTTAGTACTACTACTAGCTTTATGTCCTCTCTACAGACATGTTTAAACACAAAAAATTCCAATAACATCATTTCATGGAGTTCACTGTATGCTTAACCTTATAGAATAATATCACAAGTTAAACATCCCTTGTAATTCATTCTTCAATATTTATGTATGTAAACCTACCATGCAAACATATTTGTATTTTTACTATGAAATTCTATTATCATTCATTTAGTGCATGCTTTAGTGCTCGTAATGTACGATGCAGATGTCCATAGCATAAAGTAACCACATATGTATTAGTAAACATATCAATCATTTCAAAACCTTAAGACCAAGTACAACATCTACAAACTTTCATGAATTCAACTACTTATGTCGAGTTTCCCACTATTTTTTTCATGCTACTACATCTTGTTTATGATTTACTAGTACTTTAATATATGAACTTTTTCTCATGCTTTTGACACCATGCATTCCAATGGTTTAGACCTTTTATCTTCATATAAATTTCTATATTATAGGCTAAATGCAGACCTTGACTTTCTACTCATACAAGAAGGTAATTATTTCAATCCTTACCAAAATATTACATACATTGTCTAAGCAAACATTTTCGACAACATCATTTTTACTAATAGAGTCTCGAAGCTCATTTTATGCTTCTTTAGTACTTATGATTTATGACGCAACACATGTGATAATAATCTCAAGATTTGTTTCAAAATATTAATGACCAATGCACTCACGCTTTATCTAACTGGTTTGGCTAAGTTTTTTGGAACCCTTTTCATGCCATTATTAATCATAAATTTTATTCTAGGTTTAAAGTATTCCTTATAATCGACTCAGGTCACGCTTCTTCAATATATTCACTTATACCATACTATTTTTCTTTTGTAGGTGTACTCTATCCTTTTTACATAGTTTTACGGTACTTACGCTTATCATTCCTTCTTGTTTGTCTCTAAATTTCTATTAGAATATAGCTACTACTTTTATGCATCCATTCCTCATGACTCTTTGTTCATATGGGAGGTAAATATATCAATCTTTATTCTTAGGTTCATTCTACTAAAGGTTTTAAACCCTATCATTTTTAATTGGAACCAAAATTTCGTCATAGGAAATAGGGTTTTAAAACATTTTTATTTCCTATGTAATCCTTTCTACTTGCTTGACTATAGCATATAAAACAACATTTAATGATATAATAGTTTAGCTGGAACTTGATATATTATGCATGTCAATAAGATAAGGAATTTACGATAAGGTAATTTACTACTAAAGGCATCTTGTATTTATATACTTTACAGAGTACATAGTGCACTGGCTCATTTGCGAGTCCATAGGCCGTAGTGTTGTAACTCTGCTTTGTATTTTGTTTTCATTAGCTCAGATGGATTGGCTGTCCTAATGCTGAATTTTAATTCCACCACTAGCTCCTCTTCTCGAGGAGGTGAATAAAATTTTATGTGTCGACTGATGTTCCTCTCTGTGTTCAAGATTCACTTCTCTTATAGTTCATGGATTCAAGCAACCTGTAGTACACAATATCTTTTTAGTTTTATAAAATCATAAGTTAAAAATCAAAAATATTTTTCTGCAATGGATTTCTTTTAAGTAGTGAGCTTAGAAGGTCTCGAGTGTTTGAATATGAGATCTGACACAACTTGTAATGTCCCTAAAATACATTATATAAAAAAATAAAAATTTAAAGGTCCTTTCGTTGTATAAATGGTTGTTAAAAAAATAACTTCAGCAATGTGAAGTATATTGATGAATTCAATCTAGATATCTCATTGGTTTATATACCTAATTGTTCCTGCATTGTTTGTACTATTAATTATGTATCTGTTGTCTTGCATTTTAATTAAATTAATACTTAGCATCTCTTTGTATGCTATTACATTTATGCGAGAAGTGGAAAGGTCTGGGTGGTATCAAACTTACTTAGCTAGCAAGCTAAGTCATTTTATTTAACTCTTGCAGGTCTCCTAGAGTTAGCCTCGTAACTAAAGTATAACTATGTGGGAAAGCAATGACCTCACTACTGGTTATAGAACTCTAAGGTAAAAATGGCTTGTGGTGACATTCAATCCCAATTCATGTTTTACAACCTTGGCTTGTCTTGAAGGAGGGAACACTTTATTGAATGATTAACTATACTAAAAATATATATTTGATCTACCCCTTTATGTGAGCTAAGGGAACACTATACCTATGCTAAAAACTACAAGGATACTACCCTAAGTACTACGATGGGAGTTGGTGGAGAAATTAATGTAATGGAGGGTTTAGTGAATGCATTGGAGGCATTCACGTGATGATGTGCTTCAGCCACGTAACTTGAGTATGAGTTAGAGTTATTTGTGAGGGTTCTTTCCCCATTTGTGAAGTTAGTGAGGGAGGGAAGCCTTGGCTCTTCCTGCATTTGTGTCTGTTTTGCATTGGGATTTATGAGGGTGCTTTCCTAGCTTGCTTGAGAGGAGGGTCGTGTTCTTGAGGCGTCGTGGTTGGAGGCGTAACATTGATCAGGTAATGTTATCAGTATCTGCTGCAGCTTTTATTTCCTTTTTACACCTATGTACACACACACACACACACACACACATATATTATTTTCCACGATTTTAATGCTAACTTTCTGGATGTTTAGATGCAGGAGTTCGCTATTGAACTCTGCTACAGTTTCGGCATGGGATGTACGAGTGGTAAGTTCGTAAACTTTAGTCCTTTCTACCTTCATCACTTCTGGGAGAAAGGCCCTATGGCATGTTTAGTCTATTTGAAGATGGTTGTGCTATGCCCTAGAACGACAAGGGTTTTGGGCATTTACTGGGCATAGGGTTTGGTTGTTGAAAGGTTTTCTCTTTTATTTAGAACCTATGGTTAAAATCTGGAAAATATAATTTCGAAGGGACTAATCCTGTGGAGGGGTTTTGATGTAAATTACTTGGGCGATGGGCCTGTGTAAAAATTTTAGACTTGGGGAAAACGTTGTATTTGTACTTGAAAATCTTTAAATGCTTACTCTATTTATCTATCGGCTGATAAATGTTTTAATTACTACAGTGTAATTTTTGTACCTATGTTAAGGCTCTGTTTACTTCTTTATTTTGGTGTAAATATTTTCTGGGTGTTCTTTTTATTTGTGTCAATGCTGGGATTCAATCCCTAGTTTATGTCATTTAAAAATCTAAATGTCAGAGAGGGTCTAGCGAAACCCATGGTGCATTTCTTGGTTAGATGTGTGTTTATAAGAAAATACGGATTGATCCTGGGTTGGATCGATAGTATAAAACTCTTCTGTGTATTATTTATTGCTCTATTTCAATTTTATAATTCTGGCATGATTATGGAGTTTACCATTAAAAGGACTGGTGCTAGTGAGTTCCGCTGAGGCAATTTTCCCTTGTAGTTAATTATTTCACTGTATTTTAAAAACTAGGAAGTTTATTAATGTTTCTAAGTAGGCAGGTTTGACCTAAGCTATTCGTAACAGAGACCATGTTTTCAATTTATTGATCTAGGCAGATTTGCGAAAAATATGGATGTTACTATGCCTGTGTAAAGAGAATGGTAATGTGTCCTTCAGATTCGTACTGAGCTCTAGCAATAGATAGCTCAAATAGAAGGAATCTCATTGTGGGATTCGACCATGGCTTGGATGTGCATCAGTTCTAGAAATTTCATTTTCATATGTTTGTTAAAATAATGTAACTGCAGAAGATATTATATTTATATTATTGTATTCCTCCTCCGAAAGATGATGGTCATGTAATTAATAATGTAAAGGTCATTGAAAGAATCAATGTAAACCCTAGGACATGTGTTGGCCTAGAAAAGCCCCTAAGAGATTATTATATTATGTAATTGACGAGTCAAGTACAGAAGTCGGCCCTGTTGAGGAATTTGTCACCCCAACGGAACAATATAAATAAAGGACCTCTCTCTCACTTCTAATCACTCATTCACTCAAGCAAGTTCATATTAGTGAAGAGGAGAGGTGCACACAAGTGGAGGAGTAGTTGATTTGTCTTGGGGAACTTTTGTACTTTGTGGTTTCTATATTGAGGAAGGCTTTGTAGGGTTTTTCTCCCTTTGTGGTTTCTCCAAGAGAATATCCATGTTCATTGTGTTTTATGTTGTTCTTGTTTATCTTTCAATAATTGTTTATATGCTATATGCTTTTCAAGTAAAAACTAACATGGTATCAGAGCTGGCCTGAAAGATTACATTGTGCAGCCACGGGAAATTAGGTCTTTTGTTAGAAGTGTAATTTTGGAGTTCTCTCAGCACAGGATTGATCCCCTCAGAAAAATCAAAATTTTGAGACCAAGATCGAACTTTTTGGTTGGGTAGAACTCCGGGATCAATCAAACCCTAATTCGGGTTTTGGACCTGAAAACCAAAAAAACCAGAAAACCAGAAATTGTACATGTAAATTTCGTAGGTCACTTTTGAGGGGTAAATTTTTGGAGTTTCCAAAATTTGAGCACACCAGCTTGCTTGCCTCAGTCAAGTACATCTCCTTGGCCTATCAAAAGTTTGAAATTCCAAGTTTGAATTTTTAGGGTTTCTTTGTCAAACCCTAGATCTAGCAAATCATCAAGGTAAGATCTACAAACTTTTCTATTTCCATTTGAGGTTCTCATTATAGAAAAATGACAAGCAATACCAAGCTTGATGAAAAGCTTGAGGGAGTTGAGAACTTCAGATCCTAGAAGTATAGATTCATGCTCATCCTTGAGGAGCATGAACTAGAAGACTATGTGAAGGAAGGGATTATAGAACCAGAGGGAGATAAAGATAAGGCAAGGGATAAGAAGAACCTGATCAAAACAAAAAGGATCATTGTTGATTCCATCAAGGATCACTTGATCCCCCATGTGTCTTCCAAGAAGACACCAAAAGAGATGTTTGATGCCTTAACCAACCTGTTTGAAGGAAAGAACATCAACATAAAGATGACCTTGAGAAATCAACTCAAGGGTGTGAAGACTATGAAGTCTGAGTCCATGCACTCATACTTCTCCAGAGTATCCCAGATCAAAGAACAACTAGAATTGATTGGGGATATGATAGAGGATGCAGAAGTTGTGATGACTACTCCGAATGGTCTCCCCCGAGATTGAGAACCATTTGTTCGTGGAATTTGTGCCAGAAAGAAACTAATCAAATTCAGAAACCTATGGGAAGAATGTGTTCAAGAAGAAGAAAGAATAGTCATAAGAGAGGAGAAGCTAAATGACGATGAAGATCAAGATTTAGCTACTCATGTGAAAGGTGGGAAGAAGAGGAAGAACAACCCTCGTCCCCAAGAGGACTCTCCAAGGAGACCCTAGAAGAAGAGAAGAACCATAAAGGATTTCTCTTCAATTGAATGTTACTCATGCCACAAGATTGGACACATTGCAAGGAATTGTCTAAACAAATCTGGACACCACAAGAAGCAGAAGAATGGTTTCATGCTCATGCAGCAGAAGATAGTGATGATTATGACAAGACCAAAGATAATGAAGACTCCAGTGAAGAATATGTTCTTATCTCAGCACTCACTGATTCAGTATCTCATGGAAGTGATACTTGGCTAGTGGATAGTGGAGCTTAAAAGCACATGATAGGATACAAAGAATCCTTGTCTCATCTCATCCAGAAGGAATCTCCACACAAGGTAAAACTTGGAGATGAATAACCAATATCCCATCAAAGGTATGGGAGAAGCCTTTTACAAGTTGGACTCTGGGAAGTCCATGAACATGAAAGATGTAGTTTATGTACCTATTTTGAAGAAGAACCTTCTATCTAGTTCAACATTAGATAAGAAAGGTTTTCGAGTTGCATTTGTAGATGGTGAAGTTCTCATGTGGCCTAAAGGGAAGAGTATTCATGATGCAGTAGTCATTGGAGTAGAAGAAGGAGGACTTTACAAACTGAAGGGTCATGCAGATGTAGTAATGATGGCTAGTACCATGAACCCCTGTGAGCTATGGCATAGGATACTAGCTCATGTACACTATAAGGACTTACCAATTGTAAGTAAGGTGGTGACTGGATTACCAAAGATCCAGGTGGATCATGAAGGAGTATGCAAAGGGTGTGCTCAAGGGAAGAGTACGAAGAAACCATTTCCAAATAGCGACAACAAAGAGAAAGATATTTTGGATATCATTCATTCATACATTTGTGGACCAATGTCCACCACCTCTCTAAGTGGGTATGAATATTATGCATCTTTTATTGATGATTATTCTCACAAAACCTGGATTTACTTTTTGGAGAATAAGAATGAAGTCTTTGAAAAGTTTAAAGAGTTCAAGGCACTCATAGAGAATCTCTCTGAAAAGAAGATTAAGATCCTAAGGTTAGACAATGGAGGGGAATATACCTTAGGGGATTTCAAATATTTCTGTAAGCAAGCATGGATTAAGAGGGATCTCACTATCCCTTATAATCCACAACAAAATGGCGTAGCCAAAAGGAAGAATAGAACGATCATAGAAGCAGTAAAGGCTATGATCCATGATCAAGACTTACCCATGCATCTATGGGAAGAAGCTGCCAGAACCACAGTCTATGTATAAAAAAGGATCTCCCATAGTGCTCTTGGCAACAAGATTCCTGAAGAGATGTTCACCGGGAAGAAGCTTGAAGTTAGTCATCTGAAGATATTTAGATGTTCGGTGTTCATCAACATTACAAAGGAGAAGAGATCAAAACTAGATCCTTCAGGGAAGAATGGAATATTTTTGGGCTATAGTGAGCAATCTAAGGCTTACCGCATATACATCCCAAGATTCCGTCAGATCGAGATTAGTCGAGATGTCACATTTGATGAAGATACAGCTTTCAGCAAGTCCAAGAAAACTCATGAGGATGAAGAGGAGAAGGAGGCTCCCAAAGTTGCAGAATCAACCAAAGAACTAATTCCAAATGTTAAAGTGTTAAATTTTGAGCATTAATTCACAATACTCTAGGATCTTTGCTGAGAGAATAACATCTACAGTATATCAATGCATGATAATCACAATATGACAAGCATCACAAGAATCAAAAGCATAAGAGACAAGAGACACAGAGTTTCCGTGGGGAAAACCCTAAGGTGAAAAACCCCACAACTTCCTCAGAGATAGAGAGAGCAATGGCTCAACCAAAGTACAACCAAATAACACTGAGATAGTCTCCTAGTAGCAGATGATCCTCCTCCTCACTAGTGCGCCACTTTCTGAGTGAGAGTGAGGTACTTTTCCAAGTGAGTAAAATAGAGATCTCCTATTTCTATTTATACTTACCTTTTTTCCCAATGACCTTATGGGGCCGACTTGTCTAGCTAGGTACATCCACATTATATTATATATAATTCAGGGCCAAACCCACATGGTGGTCTAATAACCCATCGGCAAGTACACACACTTGCGACACTTGTCAATCCCCATGACAACACTTCCTTATAGAGGAATAACACATATCTTATAAGGGTACAATAAATATATATAAAATACCTTCCTCTTAACTAGGAAGGTATTTCTCAACATAGATCTGCTAGACAAGTCTTCTTCTCTGGATTATCGTCATCGATGCATCGCCATCATCATCGTCACTGCTGCTGCTATCTCAACCAATCTCTGACTCTACTCGTCATAGGAAGTTCTACAGAGCCAGTCCTTTTTCATACTGGATGTAGGCCCACCACCTGCAGGTCTTCATCATCATTGGCCATACTGTGGAATCCTCAGGACTTATTACGTGCGTCACAAAACTTGGCTGCAGCATCCCAGGCTATTACGAGCACACATCTCTACCTGTAGGATCTCCCAGGAGCACATTACATGTGACCCATCACAAAACCTGGCTGAAGCATCCCAGGCAGTTACGAGCACACAGCTCTACCTGTCGGATCTCCCAGGAGCACATTACATGTGATCTCAACACAAAACCTAGCTGAAGCATCCCAGGCTGTTACGAGCACACGGCTCTACTTGTCGGATCTCCCAGGAGCACATTACATGTGGTCCACCACAAAACCTAGCTGAAGCATTTGAGGCCTTTTTCATCCTGTCCAGATCTCCTAGGAGCAAATTACATGTGGTCATGGCAAAACCTAGCTGAAGCATCTGAGGCCTTTTTCATCCTGTCCAGATCTCCCAGGAGCAAATTACATGCCATAGGACAAAACATCGAAAGAGCATCTGCCAGATATCCCAGGGCGCCGAATTACATGCCATAGGCAAAACCTCGAAAGACAATCTGCAGATCTCCCAGGGAACAAATTATATGTCCTCCCAAAGAAAAACCTTGAAAGAGCATTTTCCAGATGTCCCAGGGCACTGAATTACATGCCATAGGCCAAACCTCAAAATACCATCTACAAATTTCCTAGGGCACAAATTACATGCTTACCTGCACAACCTGATCCACGGCCACAAAGTATCATCTGATACTCACCATACATCATCCTGATATACACATGATCATCCTGATCATCATCACTGCAACATCCTACTGCATGTCATCTGGAGAAGCTCGTCATCCACGATCATCCTGATCATACAATGCATCCATCTGATGCACACCAAGTATCTACCTGATATATATCATCACACATAGTGTATCCACCTGATACATAGATACATGATCCACACAATGTATCCATCAACATACATGATCTACCTAATCATACCTGATAAATATCAATATACATGATCTCCCTGATCATACAATGTATCCACCTGATACATATACAGATACATGGTCCAAGCATCCAACATGATGCATATACAAAATACATACAAATGATCCGACCGATCATATCCAACATCCAACATGATGCATACATACATATGAAAGATCCAACTGATCATATCCAGCATCCAACATGATGCATACATACATATAAATGATCCAACTGATCATATCCATCATCCAACATGATGCGTACATACATATAAATGATCCAACTGATCATACAAAGCAGAAACTAGAACATCATCCTGATGCTCATCATCCAACACTTACATCCACAGCCATGTGAAGGATCCTCCTTCCAACATACTTGGAATGGCTTCAACAAATGTGTCCATCACTTCTTCCTCGAAGTGTCCTCAATCTAAAGAACGCCAAGCCTCTCTCTGAAGTACTCGAACTTCACTCTGGCTAGTGGCTTCGTCAGCACATCTGCAATCTGCTCGTCTGTCACAACATACAGGAGCTTCACAGCTCCTCTCTGCACCATATCCTTGATATAGTGATATTTGTTCTCTATGTGTTTCAACCTGTCATGAAACACTGAATTCTCGGACAGCTTCACACAACTCTGGTTATCACAGAAGATACCAGTAGCATCCAACAGGAGATCAAATAACTCAGACAGTAGCTTCCGTAGCCATACTGCCTCACAACTAGCTGAACAGGCTGCAACATACTCTGCCTTAGCTGTACTCAGTGCTACGCAGGATTGCTTCCTGCTAAACTAAGAGATCACACCTGATCCCATACTGAAGCAGCACCCAGATGTGCTCTTCCTATCTGCAGCACTTCCAGCCCAATCTGAATCCTCATAACCCTGCAGGTTAAACTTTGGATTCGCTTCATACTTGAGCCCATAATCCACTGTACCCTTCAAGTACCTCAGAACATGCTTTACAGCAACCAGGTGAACACTCCTCGGATCCGTCAGGAACTGGCTCAATGTGTTCACAGCAAAGCAAATGTTTGGTCTCGTGTTCGTCAGGTACATCAAGGACCCAATCATCTGACGATACATAGAGACATCAACTAGCTTAGAAGAAGCATCGCATAGAAGCTTCATATTCGATGCCATCAGTGTGGCCATGGCCTTGCAATCCATCATCCCAAATCTCTTCAGGATATCTATTGTGTACTTCCCTTGACCAAGGAAGATCCCACCTGCACTCTACCACACCTCCATACCTAGGAAATAGTGCATCATTCCCAAATCTTTCATATCGAATTCAGCAGCAAGCTTCCTCTTAGTGTCTGCAATCAGTCTGTCATCTCCTGTTACAAATAAGTCATCCACATACAGGAGTAGAATCACAGGATTCCCTTCCTCAACCTTGTAGTAAAAGTTGGAATCCGCTTTACTCTTGGTAAATCCCAAACTAGATAGGAAATTGTCCATCCTACCATACCAGGTTCTGGGAGCTTGCTTCAAGCCATACAAGGCTTTCTTCAATCTACACACATATGACTCCCTGTCATGTATTTCAAAGCCGAGTGGCTGCTCCACATATACTTCCTCTTCAACTACACCATTCAAGAAAGCAGTCTTGACATCCATCTGGTGTATTTTCCATTTCATAGCTGCAGCCAGGGCAAGTATTGTTCTGATGGAAGTATAGCTGGCTACAGGTGCAAAAGTTTCTTCATAATCTATTCCCTCTTTCTGAGAGAAGCCATGAGCTACGAATCTTGCCTTGTATTTCTCTACACTGCCATCTGCAGCATGCCTGATTTTGAAGATCCATTTAGAAGTCACAACAAACTTCTCTTTGGGTCTTGGGACAACATCCCAAACATCATTCTTCATTATTGATTGGTATTCCTCAACCATGGCATCCTTCCATTCTTTCTTTTCCGCTGCTTCTTCATAACTGGAAGGCTCTTTGTTCATAATGTCACAGAGCAAAGCAACATAGCTGGTCTGTGATCTGGTTCTCTTCTTTGCTCTATGTTCTTCCTCTGGAATACCAAATCTTTCTGCATCTTGAATGAGCTCTCTAGCCCATGCAGGTTTCCTCTTGTGAGAGTTATCCTCACGGTGTGGATCTACAGGTTCTTGTGGATCTTCAAACTCACGAACAACTTCTGGAACTGCTTCAGTCATGGTAGTGTCCTGAAATCTTGTTTCCTTAGGTTCTTCATAAACTTCGGTAGGTGTCTTCCTTGATTTGATGAATGCTGAGTTTTCATCAAATGTTACATCCCTACTGACATCAATCTTCTTGAACCCTGGAAAGTATATTCTGTAAGCCTCCGAGCTTTCACTATAACCCACAAAGACACCCTTCTTTCCCGAAGGATCTAGTTTAGTTCTCTTTTCCTTTGGGACATGAGTCTATACTGGACAACCAAATATTCTGAGATGACTAACTTCAGGTTTCTTACTAGAAAAGACCTCTTCTGGTGTCTTGTTGTCCAATATCTTGTGGGGTGTTTTATTCTGCACATATACAGCTGTTCTAGCTGCTTCTGCCCATAGATGCATAGGTAGATCCTGGTCATGTAGCATTGCCCTTGCTGCTTCCATGATAGTTCTGTTCTTCCTTTCTGCAACTCCATTCTGTTGTGGATTATAAGGAGCATTCAACTCCCTCTTAATCCCTGAATCACTACAAAGCTTCTTGAAGTCACTTGAGGTGAATTCTCCTCCATTGTCGGATCTGAATGTTTTGATTTTCTTGTTAGTTTGATTCTCCATCAAGGTTTTGAATTCCTTGAATTTATCAAGCACCTCATCTTTGCTCTTCAAGAAGTATATCCAAGTCTTCCTAGAGAATTCATCAATAAATGAGACATAGTAAGCATACCCACTCAGGGAATTGGATGACATAGGGCCACATACATCTGAGTGGATGATTTCCAGGATGTCTTTTGCCTTGCTTTCACTGCTTGGGAAAGCCTTCTTAATGTTCTTACCTTTTGCACATCCTTTGCAAACACCTTCATGTTTGGTCTTGATTTCAGGAAGACCCTCTACTGCTTTTCTTGCAATTGGAAGTCCTCTATAGTGCATATGAGCAAGTCTTCTATGCCAAAGTTCACTTGGCTCCATGGATTCATGCACCATGGCATGTTCAGGTTGTCCCTTCAATTTATACAAACCTCCCTCTTTCTCTCCAATCACTACTGCATCATCTATGTTCTTTCCCTTTGGTCAAATTAGGACTTGTCCATCCACAAATGCAACCCTCATACCTTTTGCATCCAATGCAGAGATGGAGAGTAAGTTCTTCTTAAGCCCAGGTAAATAAAGTACTTCTTTCATCTTCAAGTATTTTCTAGAATCTAGGTTGTAGGAGGCTTCACCACTTCCTTTGATTGGGTATTGATAATCATCCCCAAGTTTCACCTTATGGGGTGATTCATGTTCAGATAGATTCACAAAAGATTCCTTAAACCTAGTCATGTGTTTGGAAGCCCCACTATCAATCAACCAATCATTACAGCCATGGGAGATGGTACCTATGAGAGCAGAGATCAGAACATACTCTTCTTCACTTGATGAGTCATCATTACAATCACTTTCTACCCTAGCCTTCTTCTTTGGGGGTTCATCATCCTCAGTAGCATGAGCATGAAACCTTCTTTTGCTACCCTTCTTCTTCTTGTTGGAGTTGTTGTTGTCCTTCTTCTTCTTGGGACAATTTATGGCAATATCATTACAGGTGAAGAATATTCTTCTTTCTTTGGAGGGATGTGAAGATTTCATGGAGTGAGATGGCTCTCACTTGGACTTCCCTTTCTTGGTGTGAGTTGTGAGAGCTTGATCTTCATTCCCCATCTTTTCTTCTCGTGCCACAAACCTTGCTTCTTCTTGTGAGAATTCTTCCCGTAGTCTACTGAAAGAGATCAACTTCTTTCTTGCACAAATTCCTTGGATAAAGGAATGCCATGACCTAGGTAGGCCATTTAGAGTGGTCATCACCACTTCACCATTCTCCACCATTTCATCCACTGCTTCTAGTTGTTCCTTGATCCAGGAGACCCTTGAAAAATAAGATTGAATGGTTTCTCCATTCTGAAATTTTACTCCTTTCAATTGGTTCCGTAGGGTCATCTTCCGATTTATGTTCTTCCCTTCAAACAGCTTGGTCAAAGAGTCAAACATCTCCTTGGGTGTCTTAAGAGAAGAAACATGGGGTATGAGATGGTCTTTGATAGAATCAGCAATGATTCTCTTTGCCTTGACCAAGTTCTTCTTATGCAATACCTTGGCCTCTTCATCCTCTGGGATAGGGATGTCTTCTTTCACATATGAGTCCAACTCATTCTCTTCCAGGATTAACCCAATTCTATACTTCCAGGCTCGGAAGTTATCAGCCCCTTCAAGCTTATCCTCAAGCTTGGTGTGGAGAGACATCTTAAAGAGTATTTCAAATGTAAATAGAAAAGATTTAGATCTTACCACTTGAAATGCTGAAAACTGGATCTGGTCCTGGATTAGGGTTTGTCAGAGAAACCCTAAAAATTCAAAATGTGAATTTCAAATTTCTGAAAGGATAGAAAGATGCGCCTTGGTGAGCTGATCAGCCTGGTGCATTCAAAATTTGAGATTAGCAAAGTCTTGCCCTTCAGAATTGCCTTTTTGTCCTCCCGGGTTCATTGGGGAGAGCCCTGAATTAGGGTTTGAGTTTCCCAGAGATCTACCCAGCCAAAAATCTCGATCCAAAGCTCTAAACTTCGATTTTTGCAAGGAGCTTCCAGCTATGCCTTCAGACTCCAAAAATTCCTATTTTGTGGAAACCCTAATTTTTAGGGCCAAATCTGAAAATGCTTGGAATTGAGTTCTGATTGGATAGATAGATGTGCCTTGATGAGTAGAGTCAATCTACTATACTGATTTTCAAAAATATGTGGAGAGAAACCCAATAAACAAGGAACTCAAGCTTCTATCACTGCAAAATGTCTTCTTCTCAGGTTAGCTCTGATACCATGTTAAATTTTGAGCATTAATTCAGAATACTCTAGGATCTTTGCTGAGAGAATAAAATCTACAGTATATCAATGCATGACAATCACAATATGACAAGCATCACAAGAATCAAAAGCATAAGAGACAAGAGACACAGAGTTTCTGTGGGGAAAACCCTAAGGTGAAAAACCCCACAACTTCCTCAGAGATAGAGAGAGCAATGGCTCAACCAAAGTACAACCAAATAACACTGAGATAGTCTCCTAGTAGCAGATGATCCTCCTCCTCACTAGTGCGCCACTTTCTGAGTGAGAGTGAGTTACTTTTCCGAGTGATAAAAATAGATATCTCCTATCTCTATTTATACTTACCTTTTTGCCCAGTGACCTTATGGGGGCGACTTGTCTAGCTAGGTACATCCACATTATATTATATATAATTCAGGGCCGACCCCACATGGTGGTCTAATAACCCATCGGCAAGTACACACACTTGTGACACTTGTCAATCCACATGACGACACTTCCTTATCGAGGAATAACACATCTCTTATAAGGGTACAATAAATATATATAAAATACACAGATGAAATACATTCCGAAGTTACATATACATCAACATAAAGGAGATCCTGCTCCAGAGGATTATGACATAGTAAAACATCAGAGACTCGAGTAGATACCTCATGTGGATATCTCTCGAAACAGAAGACCAGCCTGGGCACATGAATTAATCCAAGATGCAGGAAAGTATGGTGCTCCAGAAGGTTCCAGTAGAGAGATCAAGAGACCAAGGCCATATTACAGCTATGTAGCCTTGATGTGCAATCTTGTTGAAGAAGAACCAACTTTTTGAAGAAGCAGTAAAGAAGAAGGAATGGTTGGATGCCATGAATGAAGAATATCAGTCCATCATCAAGAATGATGTTTGGGTTTTGGTACCAAGACCGAAGGACAAATCAGTTGTTTCATCAAAATGGATCTTCAAAACAAAACATTCAGTGGACGAAAGCATTGAAAAGTACAAGGCAAGATTTGTGGCTCGAGGATTCTCACATAAGGAAGGAATTGATTATGAGAAGGATTTTTCCCTGGTAGCCAAATATACTTTGATTAGAACCATTCTTGCCTTGGCAGCCAAGATGAAATGGAAGCTACATCAAATGGATGTGAAGATTGCTTTCTTGAATGGAAACATAGCAGAGGAAGTATATATCGAGCAACCAAAAGGATTTGAAGTAGAAGATAATAAGTCACATGTATGCAGGTTGAAGAAAGCACTGTATGGGTTGAAGCAAGCTCCCAGAGCATGGTATGGAAGAATTGACAGCTTCCTGATGAGCTTGGGCTTTACCAAGAGTAAAGCGGATTCTAATATTTAGTACAAGATTATGAATGATGAACCCATGATACTATTACTATATGTGGATGACTTATTTCTGACTGGAGAAGACAAGCCTATTGTTGAATGTAAGAAGAGGCTTGCAAAAGAATTTGAGATGAAAGACCTTGGCAAGATGCACTATTTTCTAGGTCTTGAGGTATGGCAGTTTCCAGACAAGATTTTCCTAAGTCAAGGAAAATAAACAGTAGAGATACTAAAGAGATTTGGGATGCTGGATTGCAAGTACATGACTACTCCGATGGTGACAAATTTGAAGCTTCTGAGTGATGCTTCTTCAGAGAAAGTGGATGTCACCATGTATAGAAAGATTATTGGGTCATTGATGTATTTGACCAATACTCATCCAGATATATGTTTTGCGGTAAACACATTGATTAAGTATATGGTGGAGCCCAGGAATGTTCACCTGATTGCAAAAAAACATGTGATGAGATATCTAAAGGGCACATTGGATTATGGACTCGGATATGCCTCAGATATTGAGTTCAGACTGTATGGGTGAACAGACTCATATTGGGCTAGAAGTGGTGAAGATAGAAAGAGCACTTCAGGATGTTGCTTTAGTTTGGGATCAGGTGTGATCTCATGGCTCAGTAGAAAGCAACCATGTGTTGAACTCAGTATAGCGGAAGTTGAATATGTAGTAGCTTGTTCAGCTTGTGGTGAAGCAGTGTGGCTTCACAAGATGTTGACAGGATTGTTTGATGCAGAGATTGATGCTACAAAGATACTCTGTGACAACTAGAGTTGCATCAAGTTGACAAAAAATCCTTTGTTTCATGATAATTCGAAGCACATCGAGATTAAGTTCCACTATATCTGGGATATGGTGCAGAGGGGAGCTGTGAAGCTCGAGTATGTTTCTACATAGGAACAAGTTTTTGATGTGCTGACTAAGCCTCTGGATCGTGTGAAGTTTGATTGCTTTCGAGACAAGCTTGGTGTGGTCTAGAGGGACCTCTCTAGGAAGAGATACTGATGACGCCTATCCGAAAGGATAGATGCCTGTCTAGGAGGGACAGAATATCAGTACTAGCTGACTGATGTTTCTAGCTCTCATGAGCTGATGCCTGTCTATAGAGATGGATGCCTCTCCAAGGGTGAGGGAATATCAATACTGATTGACTGATGGTTCCAGCTCTCACGAGTTGATGCTTGTCCGTAAGGATGGATCCCTCTCCAAGGGTGATGGAATATCAGTACTGGATGACTAATGGTTCCATCTCTCATGAGCTGATGCCTATCCATAGGGATGGATGCCTCTCTAAGGGTGAGGAAAGATCAGTACTGGCTAACTAATAGTATCAGTACTTAGTTGCTGATTGTTGTTGAGGATGTTCCAATAGATGTTGTTCCAGCTAACGATGATATTGTTCGAAATGATGGTGCTGCTAATGAGGATGTTCTAGAAGATGGTGTTCCAGCTGATGAGGTTGCTGACAGCAGAAGATGTTCCAACTAATGATGTCGCTGATGAGGATGTTCCAGCAGAAGAAGTTCTAATTGACGAAGATGTTGTTCCAATAGATGATGTTCCAGCAATAGGATGATTGATGATGATGATCATATTTCAGTAGATGATGATGTTGCTACTCTACAGATGATTCCCCATACAAATGATGATCCAAAGCCTTCCTATGACATATAGAAGTTCACAAGTCAGTTGTGTAGATGTTGTTATCCACAGAATACCTCCTAGTTAAGAGGGAGTGTTAAAATAATGTAACTACAGAAGATATTCTATTTATATTATTGTATTCCTCCTCCAGGAGATGATGGTCATGTAATTAATAATCTAAAGGTCATTGAAAGAATCAATGTAAACCCTAGGACATGTGTCGACCTAGAAAAGCCCCTAAAACATTATTATATTATGTAATTGACCATCCAAGTAGAGAAGTCGGCCCTGTTGGGGAATTTGTCACCCCAATGGAAGAATATAAATAAAGGACCTCTCTCTCACTTCTAATCACTCATTCACTCAAGAAAGTTTGCATTAGTGAAGAGGAGAGGTGCGCACAAGTGGAGGAGTAGCTAGATTGTCTTGGGGAGCTTTTGTACTTTGTGACTTCTATATTGAGGAAGGCTTTGTCGGGGTTTTTCTCCCTTTGTGGTTTCCCTGAGAGATTATCTGTGTTAACTATGTTTTATGTTGTGCTTGTTTATATTTCAGTAATTGTTTATATGCTATATGATGTTCAAGTAAAAACTAACAATGTTTACTTCAGTTTAATGTAATTTCTATATTTTAAAATGTGGATGGTATATATTTGGTTTATGATGTTTATGACCCTGTTGGTCAGAGAGGGCCTAACGAATATTTTTAAAAAGGGATGTCAAGTTTAAGATGTGTTTATTGAGAGTTGAGTCTTTACTATTGATCCTGGGTTTGCTTCGGTGGTCTAAGGGTTTCAACAATGTTCTATTTTAATACTTTGTCTTCCAAATATAACTCTGGTCATGTTTATTTGGTTATTACCAAAGGTGATGTACAAGAAATAGTCCTAGTGTTTTGAATGAATGCTTCTATCGTGTAATGATTCGATATGCCTTTGATTTCATGGATGCTTAATTTTCCAATTTTGTAGTTGAGCCCTAGCACTAGTTAGATCTACTAGAGAAAATTCGCTGGAGGGTTTCAACCCTGGCTTGGATGTGAAGAAATTCTAAACAATGTGTGTTTCTTTTATTTTAATTTATATACTATTTATTTGATTGAAATCTAAATAAGCACTTTGATAGTTCTTTGGTTTATGTGAGCTAGTTATGATAGTTAGGGTTTGAATTAAGTTTGGCTTATGGCTAGATGATTAGTTTTCTAGGATAGATTTATATGAATAGATCTTACGGTGATTCTATAGGCTATAAAGAAAAGTATTTATGCATGAACTTTTGTTTGGAAAAAGAAATATAATAACAGAGTTTTACCCTATACAGGGTTGGCATGAGTTTCTCTTTTCTGTTTATGTCTGAAATCTAATTGTTAATTTTTAGCAATAAGAATTATCTGAACAAACCCTGATGTGTCATGACTTATTACTTCTTTCAATGACCATGAAAGTAGATAAAATAACTAATGTCTGTAAAAGAAATTTGTAGCTCAATATTGGAATTATAATACCTATAACTTATGCATATAATTGTACTCATGAACATAAAACTGATATAGAAAATATGTAAAACTCTTACCGAGAAAGTGTTGCTGGAATTACCTCTGTAAACTGCGCACTACAAGCACAGATTGATATGAACTACTTTTAACCTACCTATAGAAATGTAACCGAATAACTTCAGAACTTCCACGTTCCTCCAACTATAGATCCCGAAGCATTCCTAGTTCGTTGGATGGATCACCCCTGATCTGGTTCGAGCATGCAAGGAGTCTAGAATACCTAAGGAGAACTGTTGTTATCTTTGGACTAAACTCTGTAACTTCCAGTTACAACACTTGGAACTTCTCCAATCTCATAAAAATAATGATGTCCTTTCCTTTGTACTTGTCCTTATATTTATAGGTATAATGGCTAGGGCGCAACCTAGGTTTTGTAAATGGGACAGTTTGTTTTCTTGATTTAACATCAATATTTTTAACATCTTCTTGTCCTTAACTCATAGTTCTAATTTATTTAATAGTATATATTTATACAACTAAGATTTCACTTTAGTTATTATTCCTTGTTAACTGAACTTTTAATTGTTTATATATTTTTTTGAATTAAAAATAGAACTCTTTGTTTTATATATTTAGTTTATATAATACATATAATTTCGATTATATATATATAGTATGAACTCAACTCTTTTAATTTATTTTCTTTTACTATATATATAATATCTACACACACACACACACACACACACACACATATATATATATGAGACTGTTTTATAAGCCCTCTTTATTATACTCGTTGCATTATATAATATATTCTCGATGTTGCATTAATCATAAGATTTAGTTATCTTATCCTCGAGTGGGTTTGGTTGGTCAACTAAAGACAGGTATTTCTAGACTCTTTTGCATGCTCGATTCCTTGTTTAGTGGCAGTGCCATTCAGTCCTTGATGAGAAAAAATAGACAATGATTCATTTAATCAATTCGAATAAATATGATTACTAATGCTCCGGATTTTTTAGCTCAACATTAGTAATATGATGAGTATTGGTGCTATTCATATTTTTTCAGGCTCAACACCTTTAATGTGAGGTAACTCCCATGATGTTTAGATCTTATTCTCAACTCCTTTAATGGGAGTTACACTAGTGCAATTCCAGAGATTGTGCTCAACACTAGTACTAGGATGCATGCAATATATACCTAGGGATACAATGGCCAAAGATTCGATGCTCCAGTGCTTATGCTCAACATCATAATGGTTGGTGTGCTCCAAAGATTATGCCCAACACTTATTATTTATCTTGTGGGGTTATCTATGTGCTCTAGAGCTTACGCTCAATCAAATAATGAAGTAGTCCATGTGCATCAGGGCTTATGCCCAACACATAATAATAGTCATCCATGTACATCGGGGCTTATGCCCAGCACATAATAATAGTTAAAGTCTCGAGATATTACACTTTGCAAAATGGGGTATCGATTTCATGCATTGTAAGCCTACTTCAATGGGGGGGCATGGTTATGTCATCGTAGCAGTTGATTATTTTACCAAATGGGATAAAGCTATGCTTATGTATGCTGAAGACGCAAAATTGGAAACACTCTTCATATTCAATCATATCATTGCAAGGTTTGGAGTCCCTCAATCCATTGTAACTGATCATGGTTCCCATTTGAGCAATGAAAACACAACCCCCTATTACCCCCAGGAAAATGTATAAGTAGAGGAAATCAATAAAGTCTTGAAAAAATTTATCCAACGCATGGTGGGGAACCATAAATCAAATTGGCACTTAGCACTATTCTCGGTTCTTTGGGCCTATAGGACTTCCATAAAAAATATGACTAGGTTCACACCATTCAAATTGGTCTATGGCCTAAAATTTATCCTCTTGATTGAATGTGAAAATCCATCCCTCAAACTGGCTGTTGAACTCCAGCTAAACACTCCCGCCGAAGAAGAATGATTCCTATACTTAACTAAGCTTGATGAAACTTGTCGTGACACTGCACTCGCTAACGAGGCTCACAAAAAGCAAGTTAAGTTTCCATATGATAAATCCATCCAACCTCGCATTTTCATGAAGGTGATCTCTTGAACTACGATCAAATGCATGACAAACTAGGTAAAGGCAAGTTGGAATCAATGTGGAATGGTCCCTATGTTTTCAAACGAGTGTTAGAAAAAGGAGCTTATGAACTAGTTGATTGCGATGGAATGCCGTTGGGGGAGCCTCGTAGTGGATTGTACCTGAAAAGATTTTATGTGTAGAGTTATCCTGTGTAAACATTTTGTATATAGTGCATTTATGGTGTGATTTTGATTTCTTTTTTTGTGTTAGGATCCTATCTCGTTCACAATTATTTATCCTGATTTGTGCTCTCATGCACAAATGTCGTCGTACTTCGGATTTGCAGACCATGCTAGTCAACATACATATAATCTCGCTTTTGTAGCTTGGGTACTCTATTCCCCTACTGACAAGTTGATATCCTTAGGTGGAATCTACTTAGGTCCTGGAATGAATAACATAGCAGAGTATCATGCAGTTATTGGGATTCTAATTGAAGTATATTCTCTTGGAATTCAACATCTCATAGTCTACCTAAAATCTCAACTCATGGTATCTCAACTAAATCGCATTTATGTCGTTCTCAATCCCATATTACTTCGTTTATATAGAAGGATACACATCCTTGAAATATCATTTGATTATATTCTATATCAACATATACCAAGGCAATTGAACGTTAGCTAACTACATGTTGAATTGGTTTCTAACTCACACATAATCAATGTCATCATGAAAAAAAACATGTATAAATGTAACATACAAATCATTATAGATAAAAGAAATAGAGATATATCTATGCATATATCATGTAATTTTTTTTTATCATGTTACATATAATATCAAAATGTGTCAAAATACAAAAATTGGGATCATGGCCCGTACAAAAATTGGCACTATGGCCTACATATTGTGTAAATGCCACTAACATAAAATATATTTCTAAGATCTAATCACAAGGAGAACGATGCTTGTGATAACATACTACTTCCCTAACAACATGGCAGAGCAATCTTCCAATACGCTCTGGCACACCCACGGTATGCCTTTGAAGATGATAGGGAACCTTAAGCATCCTCATCAGAGGAATTCCCATGGTCAATCCCTCGAGATTCCACTCTACGTAGAGGAATCCACCTGCCTCGTCTTCCTCTTCCCGGTACTCCTCCTCTTGTCATCGCATTGGTGAAGATCCTGCTAGCCTTACAGGTCCATGATCTTCAACATTACACATCCACATATGAAGTATTTTATGCAACAAAACAAATATATATATATATATATACAACTTAAAAAATTCAAAACAAAAACATATGTTTAAAGGTCGCATACCTGACTCATCCCAATCATCATCTTCTGGAAAATCCAAGTCAATATCACCCCGAAATTCTACCCCTGAATAGGGATAATCATCAATCATCACGATCTATTCCTCTAGCCAGGAAAAGAAGTTCTCACCAAATGCTAGGACTTATGGCCCACCGAGCCGCCCAACATAGTCACTCCATCTCCCCATTCGTGGCTCAGATGGAGGACGATGAGATCTCTCTATATGTGGGCATAGTAATGGGACCCTCTCTAAAAAGAAGGTAACCAGGATACTCCCATACCCAAATTGCTTGATACTTCCATTATGACATTTGGTAGCTTGATCCTTGATGTTGACTAGGACCACTTCACACTAGTTGAACAGCTTTGGCTCAACACATTCCAAGGAATAATTCATTTGGGCCTTGGTAGCATGATGAGCCCATACACTTCCCTCCACTCGAGCAAGAGTGTACAAGATCGTCCTTGAGTGAAGATCTATCACATCGGCTATAAGTACTTTTCCTCTTTTGTTACGTGATCCTTGTCTACAGTATTGGGCTATGTAGTCTTATGTAGTCTCTTCAGTGCTACGATGTCCTGCTAAATTTACTTGTGCCCCTCTTTTGGAGAGACCAGTGAAGAAATAAATATCCTCAAGATCTATCTCAAGGATGTGCTCCCCTATACAGAAATCTTGTAGATCTGTATCCCACATCTCTATTATGTTTTTCAAAAGCTTCCCTTGTTTTCATATCCCTATTGTCTTGAATAATTTCAACAATCCACACTCTCTTAGTGAAGACAAAGTGTTATCATCATTGAGGGAATCTCGGTCCTCCCCTTCATGCTCTCTCTCTTTCCACTCAATCATCCTCACTCTTCTCTCTTGGAAACTCCTGAAAATCATCAAAGGAGCTTGTCATTAGAATATTGAAGTCAATTTTTGCTAAATGAGATGGGGGAAAGCTTCTTAAAATGTGAATCTGCGGATTTTCGCACCCTGAAAATTGTATATAGCGCAAAAAATGATCATTTTTGCACCCCCACCATGCTCCATAATGTGAAAATCCTGAAATTTTTGTGCTTCGCGATATAGCGAGGGCACGAAAATTTTTGGGCGCATAATTTTTTTCCCAAGGTGCTTGCAATCCCCCAAATCAACATGAAACTAAAAAATTAATACATTGAATGAAATATCAGAGTGAGATGACTAACCTTCTTTAAACAATGACTCGAATGGTACCCTGGATCTCCCGATATCTTCAGTTGAAATTTGGCTCTCAACAAAGGTAAAATCTCTTCTTAAGGTGAAAATGACCAAGTAACAATGAATCATTTTTCATTTTACCCTCTTTTTATAATGAAAATAGTTATTTTTTACCTACTTTTGCATTAATGACCTCTGTTTACAGCCTTTTTTCACATACATTATCTTTTAATGTTATTTCTTGGGGTTTTTGACCAGCTAATTTCAGTAGGTTTATCCAAGGTGTTCATAACGACAGAGTTATTTATTGACCTTTTTTGGGGCTCACTTTCTCCTTGTCGTGCTCTAGATCTGAAATATGAATGGGATTCCAAGCGGTTTTTTACACTTGAGTCATACTTGTTAAACTTAAGTAAAACAGTTTCGATCTTAGTCTGCTTTACTCGTGCTTGCAAAAAAATGAGGAAAGTATCATCCTAGTATTATTTTATCCCTTTTTTCAGACGAGGGTGATTAACTAACGAAAACGGAGCCCCTGGAGTTTTCTTTAGGCTCTTTTCAGAGTCTTGAAATAAGAAAAGGTTTCCAAGTGAACTTTTCTCTTTCACGGTTGTAAAAATATTTGAAAGGACATCCATTCATTGGTAGTTTATCCCTTTTTCAGACTGCTTAGACTCTTTACGAAAAAGGTACACCTTAGTCAACCTTTGACTAAGAGAGGTCTTCTAGACATTATTTTATACTTTTTCAGGTCTGGGGACTAACTTTACGAAAAATTCAAACTTTGAAGTATTCTTTAGATTGTTTCAGACTCTCAAAACATGAAAAATCGTCGAGTTTTCTTTCTTTGGACTCGTAAAATCAAACATCGAAGGACCCTTATGGGATCGAACCTCTCCTTTCTTGGGTTCGTAAAATGGGAAACATTGGCCTCATCTAACGATGATCTATATCGAGCATATTTTATCCTCCTCAAGCTTGTTAAAAAACAAAGGGGTACTCATCAAACATGATGGGGAAAATGGGGGGAATAAGTTGAGTCTACATTTTTTGCAGCCTGTGAGTCATTACCTCTTAACATGGTGTGTATCCACATATTATCTCCTTCTTGGGTATTCAGTAGGTTTCTAGGTCACAATTAAAGTTGTAATTCATATTTTGTTTGAGTGTCATCCAATGAATCTCTCATGTCGCATTTTAGTTGTTTCCTTTGTAAATCCATGCTGCCAAGTCATATATCACGCTGTTATATGTTCAAATGCTAAGTGTTAACCTGAGTCTACATTTTGCAATATTGTCAGCCTCGACATACTTGTGTCAATCCATACTCATTTGTTTCACTACTTCACAACACTTTCCTATGTCGGTTTCGTGTTGATGATGTGGGATTCACTATGGCCCTCCTTCAACGAGTCTATTCCTGTCGAATTCAACTCATTATCCAGGAATTAGGATTAGAAACCAACTTTAGTACCTTGGTACTTTCATGCCTCAATAGCAGGTTTCCTCGTGCTCGACAGTAGGTTTTCAGCATTGACCTTTGTTCGAATGATCTCGTGGATGCTCGACATCAACTCATTTATTTGCATTTCTTCGAGATGTACTATGATACCTTGGGGATCATTGTCATTATTGGTGATTTCTCTCGTACTTGTTAACGGTTCACATCATTGGACTGTAATCAAGTGGTTTCATTGAACTATAATCAAGTGGTTTTTTCCATGTTCGAATTCAACTCCTTGTAATCACATGGTTAGATTTGTATCTATTTGAGATTGGGTGGAGGACCTTGGATGGTTCTGATGTCTATTTCACATCTAGGTTGCGATGGTGATTTTTGAGTAGGTTCCCACCTAGAATTATGTTGGTAACCTCATTTTTGTATTGTCACACAGATCCACTCTTGTATTGGTCACGACTGTGTCATTTTATTCTCATGTATCTATGCTTGTAGTCTAGTAGCCATGATTTCAGTCATCTAATTGGGTTCATCATGTCACGGATGTGCAATGTATTGGTCTACATCCATGCTTTGAGTCCATTGTTTCGAGCATGGGTATGCCCACCTTGGAGTTATTAGACATGTTGTTGATTCCTTGCATCTCTTCTCCATTTCCCTTCCAGCTATCTCTACAAAATTCCTTCTTGGTAAAGTGTTTCGACCATCATATTCCTTCTGACCTCACACTTTAGGGGGCATCTTTTATACCTCAAATCGTCACTATGTACACCATTGAGAACCTTCATGCCATACCACCATGAATAACACAATGTTTATACATCCTAGAATTGTTGACACCCAATCCTGATCATGTTGGTCCCCTCCCTAGTCCTACTTGGAGGCAAATACAACTCTTGAGGGTCGAATGCCACTTCACCAATCCCATATTAGATATATTTTCTCACCTTTCTAGTGGTGCAGGGCACAGAAATACAACATTTTCATGCTCTGCACATCTATGGGGGCACGAAAACACCACTACATTTTTTTCCTTTAGGGGGGGTTGTCTTCTGCCCCCAAAAGTGACCTATGAGGGGGGTTTTGGTAAAACCGCCCCTAAAGGCACCGATGTTAAAAGTTTTTCCCCTTAAGGGTCGTTTTTGATGAGATTGGAACCGCCCCCAAAAGTGACTTATGAGGGCGATTTGTGACCCCCCTCGTAGAGGTCAACGGAGGTGGTTTTAAACCCCCCCCATAGACCCCTTCATAGAGACCTACAAGGGTGGTTTTGAACCCCCATTCATAGATACCTACGAGGGTGGTTGTGAACCCCCCTCATAATCCCCCTCATACAAACCTACAAGGGCGGTTTGGACCCCTCTTGTAGAGGACTATAGGGGCAGTTTCAAAACCCCCCCATAGAGGCCTATAGGGATGGTTGTGAACCCCCCTCGTATAGTCCTATAGGGGCGGTTTGGAACCCCTCCTGTAGAGGCTTATAGGGGCATTTTAGAACCCCCCTCGTAGAGGCTTATAGGGGCAGTTTTGAACCCCCTTCGTAGAGGCCTATAGAGGCAGTTTGAAACCCCCCACGTAGAGGCCAATAGGTGTGGTTTGGAACCCCCCTCATAGATTCCTATAGGGGCGGTTTGTAACCCCCCTCGTAGATTCCTATAGGGGCTATTTGGAAACCCCCCTCGTAGAGGTCTACATAGGAAGTTTGAAACCCCCCTTGTAGAGACCTACAGGGGGGTTCTGAACCCCCCTCATCGTAAGCTATGGGGGAAGTTAACAACCCCCCTCATAACCACCTACAAGGTCATTTAAAAACCCCCCTCATAGACACCTATAGTGGCTGTTAAGAACCCCCCTTGTAGCCACCTACAATATCAGTTTAGAACCCCCCCCATAGCTACCTCTATAGCCATAATAAATCACAATAAAATATATTTTATTAAAAATACCAATATTTCAATATCAATAGGGTACGGAGGAATCGAACCACCAACCTCCTGCTTGTAAGACAGGCACTCTACCATTGATCTAGCACCCTTTAAGTGTTAGGGAGATGAGCAACATTAACACCCATATTGCATTATTTTTAAGTCTAAGAAAAGACAATAAGAATGTTCAGGAGATGATTGTAACTATAAATACACATGTACCCAAATATCTACAGATTATCATGCAAGAGAAACCTGCTCTTTGCAATCCTCACAAGGCATAAGAACTATAATTCCAAACTTTTCGATTGCTTACTAAAACAACCAAAATGCTAAAAAAAATTGCATACAATTTGCAAACACAAATTTCAATCACGTGATATGCATTTCATAACATAGTGCAGTTATTCTTATTGTAGACATGACATATTGATGTAGTTGAGGAGCTCAATAGTTTGTGCATGGAAGACCAATATTCAAGACGAATCATCTTCCTTGTTTGTCTCTTCAAGGATAAAGCTTACTTTCCATTGGAAGTTTCTCTTTTATCAAATATATCTATAATGACAATAGGAAGACTCCTAAAAATAAACCCGAGTCAAATAGGAACATCACAGATAGACATATCTAGTGCAAGTTGTTTCATTGACAGAACAAGTCAAGGAAATCCTGGGAGGTGTAGAGTTGGAAGTGCATTGTTTCTTTCGCATTCCATTGGTTTCTCTTTCAAATTTGGGGTATGGTAAGGGTTATGATAATTAAGCAGAAATGAAGGCCTTGGCAGTTCTGTTCAGAATTGTAGTGAAGAAAGGATTAGCCTTTGGGTATATGGAGATTCAAAGTTGATCATTGAATGGGTATATATCTATCTTCAATCAGTTCTTGATGAGATAAAGCTTCCAATCAGTAGATTTAAATTCATTTCTTTCACTCCTGTCTATAGGGAACACGACATGTGGGCTAACAGTCTCTCAAAGCATGGTTTAGAAGCTTCTGAAAAATACATGGTTCTAGTAGGACACAGGGAGGATCAGATGGTTTGACAATGGATGCTAGTTGTTTATGACTAACAGGCTAAATGGTTTCTATATACATGTCTTGTTTCACTTGTGAAATGTAACCATTTGTCTCCTTGAAATATAAAGTTGATATTTTTCCCTTGGAGAAAAAGGTAGCATTCTAATTCTTACATAAAGTTTCCAGGAAACCCATGAATGAATGTTTTATGTGATTTTTACTACTCCTGAAGTAGCAATCTGTATTCTCTATTCACAATAATGTCAGGAAGCCAAATAATCAAAGATAAAGAATGCATAGGTTGTGTTGTAGAATACAAGTGACTTCAGTTCAAAGACTCACTAGAAGCCAGCTGCTATATAAACTCATTAGTCTTGATAATTAGCCAATCATTTGGGGTAACTTTGGAAGCCATTAAAAATTCAACAGCCTCTAACAAGAAATCAATACCCTATATGATACAAACATTTCACCATATCCCACTTAACTGAGAGCCAATGCTTCAGGAAAGCACAAATTGTACAGCCGATGAAAGGGCACACCGAGGCAACAATCTAATTTATGTGTACTGTACTAAGAGATGATTGGTATAACAAGGAATTTCAATAACAATCCAATAAAGGGATTTTTCATGAAGCATAATCAGTGGTTGATGCTATCTAATCATCAGTTCCAAGACATCGGGAACAAGAAAAAATGTGTAAAAAACTAATACCTACAAAATTGATTCAGCAAAAGAGGGAGGTTTGTGCCCTACTTGCTTTTGTAAAGTAATTTTCAAATGAAGATCACTGCAGATTATATATAGCCATGCTAATGTTCATATCCATTGGGTATTTTTGCTACAGGTCAGATTAACTATCATGATTGAAGACGCAAGGGAGGCTGATCAGAAGAGGCAGTTAGAGTAGAGGATGCTTAGGGCTGTGCTAGGGAGGAGATGGGAGCTGCACTTGTTGATGTGTGTGCTTCATTTTTTTTCCTTTTTTCTTTCTTATATGTTTCTAAATCTCCATTCAAATCCCATCAAAGTAACAAAATTGATCGATACCTGCAATTTGTGATCATTTTACCATCATGTTTAGTTGTGCTTGTTGATATCATCTTTTGGCTTCATCTGTGTGGATTCATATGTTGTTTAATTTGCCTATAACTTTTTATTTATCACTTTTTTATTTAGTTTTTGAATATGCCCAATTTATATAGTTGTAAATACTGTAAATGCATATGTTATTATGCTAAACCTTATGGCAGGAATTGGGAAAAAACCTAGAAGATTCAGGATGGTGCAAGCTGGTATCCTAGTCCAAATAGTGACTCCATTAGCAGAGTTGAACTCCTATAAAATTTGAATGAGAAAGGTGTAATATATTTCATACTTTACAATTGTTTATAAGGAATCCTGTTTGTCCAAGTGTGTAGGGTGCTGCCTAGATTTGTATCTATCTATGAAACAGGATATGTCACCCTACCCTCATGCATACCGTATCTATGTGTCATACATATGGATGTGTGGGATACCTGGGTATCATGTGTCAGACATGATTTTATACATGTCCTTGGAAGACACGTATTTGATGTGTGTTGGACACATGATACAAAGGTATCCCATGCATCCATGTGTCTGACACAGAGATAGGGAATGCATGAGGTTAGGGTGACATATCCTGTTTCATAGATAGATACAAATTTAGGCAGTGTCCTACACAAATGGGTAGCTGGGATACCTTATAAACAATTCTAAACTATAAAAGATATTGCATTTTTCTCATTCAAAGAAGACATGTATCTGACGTGTGTTGGACCTGTGCTCCTTGTGTGTCCCCATGCATTCTACATGTAGGCTCGATAAACCACAAGGAAAAACAACTTTTAGGTTTTTGGTTGGTGTTTATAGGCAACATTTGACCTAACAGTTAATCACTAATCAATAAGGGAGGTGAAAACAATGTGGCTTTGAGATTTTTGGTGTTTGGTACAAGTTAAATATGCATTTCATTTTCTGAATTTGTCATTTCTGTGTTTTGTTACATCTGATTGTTTTTCCACTGTGTTACCACCCAAACTCTACGTGAGTGGGAAAAGTCTCAACCTACTATCACAACCTAGATGGAAACAAAGGTTGGGTGTCACTGTCACCTCAACACACCCAACATAAAAGTGCAAGTAGATTTTGTTTTGATGGGAAAATGGAAAAAACAAATCACAAATTTGGCACTAGGGCCTATAATGGAAAGGATCATGGAGATAAAATCCCAGTTTGATGAATTTTCTTTTACCCACATTTATAGGGAACTCAATCACAAAGAATACCATATTTTGAAATAATCTCTTACAGTGCAGGAAGGTCATCTATTTGAATAAGAATCCAGGGATAACATCCCACTGGTAGTTGTCCTTAGAACTCTTTTTTGATGATGTATAGATGATCTTATTTATGTTTTTCTATAAGTACACATCCATCAATGATCTAAAGCATCATCAATTGTCAACCCTAGATGAAGAACACAAGTGGAAACCCATGCAAAATGGGGGGTTAACACCATCCAAGATTCCAAACCATCAATACCTCATCCATATTGAAAATTACAAGTGGGTACCCATGCAATTTGGGGGATAGCAGACCCCATATGACCAATGGAAAGACACTAGTATTCAGTCCACTCATCCATCTAATTTCCTAAAATTCTATAGCTAACTCTTCATTTAACTTGGGACTTCATTGCATAAGTTCTAGAAATCCTATTCTAGGGATACCCCGTTGAGCCGAAGGAAAGCTATCCTAAAGTGAGAAGAGGCTTTGTGAGGTGACATTTGCATCCCTCTTAGTTCCTACAAGGTATTCCTTGAGCTTTAGGACTTTGTCTCAAGAAGGTTTTGAGTCGTAAGTTAAAAACTCTTGATAAAAAATTGGTTGCTTCACTGAATTTAAGGGGTAGTATGACAACTTGGTAAAAAAAGGAGGATCATATAGCTTGAGCTCTTGCAAACATTCCCAACATTATGGATGCAATGCTAAGGTGGAAAATCAAACTTGAAAGTAATGGGACCCATTTGTTGTGTGAAGGTGCAAGGCTCGTACATGAACAGATTGATGTGATGTTGCTTATTTTTCAAATGTTGTACATCCAAGTGAAACCAAACTTTCTCACCAACATGAAAATGAGGGGCAACTTGAAGTATATCATGCAATGCCTTGTACTTATCAATGCTCTATTGAAGAATGTCATGGGCTCTATTGTGAAGCTTGGCCAAGTTCTAGTAGTAAGAAAACTATGGAATATCGTTGATCAAAAAGGAACACAAGCCTCAAAATGCAAAAAGGCAATAAGCCTGTGATGATAGAGAAAGGGAAAATATGGAAATAATCAACATGAGAGTTTCAAAGAGCAACCTTCCACATGTGAAAATGAAAAAACCTCTCAAGAATCTTGGGATGCACTGAATGCCTTGTAGAAGCTTTCTATTGAAGCCAAGATTTTCTGAGGAAAAAAACATCTAGTTTGAGGATAACAGAAGGTGACTCAATCATAGATCACCTCACCAAACTTGAAAACATAAGAAGACCGATTGATTTTTGTAGGTGACAATATTGAAAATAGGATCTTATCTCCATTGATCTCAACAATGTACTCGATATTTACATGCTTTTGCAACAAGTCTCAATCTATTAGGAATAATTGATCCCTTGAAATTTGATGAGCTAAGAGGAATTCTTTTGCATGAGGAAATACATTTGTTCTATGATGAAAATGACAATTCTAAACATGATTTTGCAACAAGGCATACGGGAATAGGAAGACAAATCCTTAGCCAACAAGTGGGAAAAAGAGAAAGAGAAAGAGAAAGCAATCCCAAACATGAAGTTTTAACAAAGGAAAACTTTAGCTCAAGTGACAAAGGAAAGTGTTTTTCTTGTGGTAAACCTAGTCTATTTGAAAACGATTGTAAGAAAATGAAGTTTGTTTTTTCTTGATCAAGGCCAACATGGAACTTTAACAAGCTCACTAGAAACCCCCGCCCCTTCATGTATACCAAGAAACATTTCTAAAACCAAAATTAGCACAAAATTCCTCAAGAACCTTTTCAGGACATTTCCTATCCAAAAACACCAGAGATGATGTGTTTCCTAGGGCAAAAAAGAAAATATAAAGGTTCCACATATGACATGTTTGTCTGTAAACAAGCCCTAGAAATTCCAGTAAAAACAAAAAACGCAATTGTTTATAGTTATGATTTTTTTAAGTTGATTTTTTTAAGTTAATTTTTTTAAAATATTTTGCATATGACATTTCTATGTTTCTAAAATTATGAAAAGTGTTGTTTCTGAAACAGAAACCCTTTCAGAAACTAAAATAGTTTTCCCCATTTCATGCGGTTTTGACTGTAGTAATATGTAATTATGTTAAAGAACATCATAGCAATAATGAAGAAATTAGAGAATAAAGGCTACCTACTATTTCATAAGAGAATAAAGGCTACTTGCCATTTCATTAGAGAATGTACTTACATTTCCATAGTTCTCTGAATAATTAGGCTGCTAAGATGAAGGATGCCGCATCTAAGTTCCATGTGTTAATTTCACAACTTACGCCGATACATCAAATCCTAGCAAAGCATGAGCAAGATATAAGGAACTTTAACATCTCATATACCAATTAAAAGTATGTCATGAATTTCATTTTTCAAAAGCGGTGTATACATTTTGGCATAGATCTCATTAAGACATTCTCTAACAGTAACATTAAGGTAACAAGCACATAGACATTGCACATTAAGACAATGTTCCAAATGGAAAATTTTCAGAAATAATGACGGGGAAACCAAAATCAGTCAAAAAAAACCAAAATTTAGATTAAACAAGAATGCTTGCTATAAAATCTCTACTTCTTCCTAGCCTGGACGCTTAGCATATATCCCATTGATTCTTTATTTTTTAATGCGCATTGGATGTTGGCCCTAACATGTTTACCATGGAAAACTTCTACCTTGCATTTTCAATTACTGATTAGAATTTGGTGGTTTCAGTTCCTAGAAATGTCTAGTCAATTCTCATTATGGTTTAGTCTCCAAATTAAGTTTCAATTCATTTACTTTTTGCACTTTTGTATTTATGTATGTGTTTTATCTCAATCAGGGAACATGATAGAGTAGAACATGTTTCTGAATGAAGGGCATGCTTTTCTCATCCCTTTTTGTGACTTTTTCTACCAAAAGAAATGCTATTTTTTATGGTGGAGTATGACTGAAATACTTGAACATCTTGTTAACACCCAAAATGATCCCCTAGGTTGTGGGAGAGGAGAAACTGGGGTAACCACTAACCAATATTTAGACTTAAGCTACTGACCCAGCTTAGTATGAGAGGGCTCTCTCTACAAATCTATGAAAGACTGGAATAATCAAAGTTGTCAACAATGAAAACATGCACTAGTGCTCATCATTCAAGATATTCAATTGCAACAATACAGAAGATCAAATTTCTGTGGGAAACAAAATGGTTTAAACGTAGCTTGGCTAAAACATATGAATCTTTATTTGGGAAATGGAGTCACATTTAAACAAAATATGAAAATTCGTTTACAAATGCTTCACAAATGCATTAACACAGGGGCGAGATAGTAAACAGCTCGTAGTCAAAGTGATTTTAATTGGTGAGACAGAAGAGAAAGAAACAATCCACTGACATAAGGCATACAATGATGAATCCTATATCAATTTTAGCAGAGAAGTAATGGTGGAATACTTGGAAAAAGATAAGTAGAGCATAATTTCTATGAATTCTACTTAGCTATCACCCTGCACCAAGTATGAAAGAATGTTACAGACTAGAATTAACAATGAGAGATACACAATTCACATCGAAAAAGAAAGAACATACTACAAGACCAGTTACACAAGAATCCATGAAAACATCGGCTCAGCTCTGCAAATCTTTATTCAAAATAAAGCTCAAAATGTCTTACAGAACAATAGACAAAAAAATTCCCATAAAAGTTTTCAACACTTTTTCATTTCATTACACCACATATATAGATGCTAGGATTCCTCTTGATCGACTCATCCAAAACTAAAAACAGTTATCGGAGTAACACCTCATTCAGGTTTTTTTGCCACTATCACTACAGAAACAAAAATGGGTAGAAACGACCTAACTGATTTCTTACAACCCATTTGTATTTTTACTAGGTAACATTTGCTTCAAGAAAAAAGTAAAGAAAGTAAAGTAATAGTTCTAGCTGGATATTCATATAGCCACCTCAAAGAATATTACAAATTATCAAAAATAGGAAAGTCTTGTAAGAAGTCTCTGATTCCAAGCAAACATCAACAACTATAAAAAGACAAGTATCACTGAGGTTGATGTAGAAAGTATAGCGATTTGCTATATTTTTCTATGTTGGCCCATTGATCTGCAGGTGGGAGGTCATAGTCCACCATTTCTTTCACCATAAATCATATTTCAATGTGCTCAGTGTAGAAGAACGGAGGAAGCCTTTCACCAATGGTGATTAATCTGTTCAAGATTTCAAAGTCCTCTTCGACCTTTTCCATCAAGGTTTTTCCTATAAGCAGCTAGTTTAGGCGTTTGAACTTCGTGTGATCCATACTTATCGCCCACAGTAGGTTTTTATAAGCATTATGGAAGATTAGTTCCCGGTCACCCTTACAGAACGAAGGTAACCCCATTTCAACCAGCTTATCAAACAACCCTTTGAATTCTGCCACTTGTCCCTTCATTTCTTCGACTTTAGCTTCCACACTCTCGATCTGTGCATATTTCCCCAAGACCCTTCATGTCGCTGCAAGTGTTGTGATCCAGTTCCCAATATTCAGCTTAATCCTTTCTTCTTTGGATAGATCATTCAGGAAAGTGATGGCACTTAGTGCCGTTTCTTTAGGCCTTTGGATTAGGGTCTCCTTTGCAACTTCACAACCTTCTAGAGCGTCACTAATGGTCTTCTCTTTTACTCTCATGAACTCTAAATAGGGTCTAAAGTTCTTAGCTTCTTTAGTGATCCAGTCCCACACCAAATGTATGCACCCTTGTAAAGCGGCCTGCCCGATAATCTGATGAGTGAGATTTTTATTGATGTCAATCAATTATTTGTGCTTCTTTTGGAGGACCTTCAGATCTTCTTCCTTTTTACTACTCTCTTCTTCCAACCTTTGATCTTTTTCTCTCAGCTCCTTGATTTCCACATCTTTCAGGCTAACGTGAGACATAGCCTGCACAAGATTGTCGATACCGTTGTTTTCCCTAGTTTGGTTCCAATTGGTAGGCCGCATGTCCAAATTGGACAAGTTAGTTTTCAAATCATCAAGCTGCTTTTCTAAGCTTATTCTCTCTTTTTTCCAACTATCTTCCTTATCTGCAAACTTCAGCAATTCTACTTTGCATTCACTTATTTCCTTAGACAAGTCTTCTTTTTGTGTTTCGAAGCCTATCTCTTCAGGAGGTTCTATTAGCCAGATATTTGAAACCGTTTCCTTCTTCTGTAGTTTAAGAATCAGCTTGTATTTCTCTGCAAATAGCTTGTTCATGCTCTTACCACTACCATTGCTTATAACTAGGTCAAATTGTACCTTTTTTACTTGATTTTGAAGAGCTTGGTTCTCACTTTTCTCTTGCTTTAATTGGTTTTCTAACTTTTTCACGGTAACCAGCAATTTATCGCTGTTCAATGCTGCTTTCACAAAATCATCATATACAAGATCACTAACCTGCTTGTGAAACTGGATTTTATCTGGTACTGGTATCTTTTTCCAATTGATCCTTGTCTCAGTCACTCCATCCTCCGTCAATACTGCTAAGTTTAAGATGCTATCATTTATACTTCTGCTAGTCATCAAGGAAGTCTTAGACAAACCTATGGCGATAGGCATTGAATAAAACAACCTCTGGGCCGAGGTTCGCTTGTTTTGATCATATTGTTCACAGAGGTCGGCGTTGGACTAAAACTTATTACCGACATCTCCCTCTTGAACATCTTGAAACTTGTATTCTACAACCTGGATCTCAGGAGTTGAAGATTCCTCATCATCTGCCCCTCCACTATCCATTTGGACAGTCAATCCTTCTTGAGCTGCTGCAATAACCAGATCCTCTTTAGTTGGGGAAGCAATTGACTCGGCTTGAATAGCCGCAACAACTAACTCATCTTGTACATCTAATTTAGGCCGCTTTTCTATATTACCTTATTCAATATCCATATCCATGACTTATTCTAAGTCTCTTTTTCGGCCCACCTCCATGGTGTCCGGCACTTGACCTAAATCCATTATTAAATCGGAAATCATGAGATCTCCTCCCTGTGTCTCCACTGCTTCCTCTACCTCAGGTTCCCAACACAACAAATTTCGCCCCTTCAACACCCCTTCTGGTTCTGTATGCTCAAAAGTGCTGAGGTTACATTCTTTCCTTCTCTTGGAAATTATATGCAAGGGGTCATGTTTGATGGCCATGTCTTTTTTGAACCCAAGCAACTTCAATAACTGTTCCACCTATGAAAAAGATTCTTTATTCTTCACAATGAAAGGCCCTACCTTCCAAGGACATTTCACATCTATGCTATTCTTATGTTTCAGGAATTTCATCTCTTCCAAGGCCAATTTCTGTCTGATAAATTCAAGAGCAAAGATTTGCGATGTCAGAAAAGCGGGTAGAACATAAGGCTCCTGCACAAAACCGTACAATCTAATAACTGTAGCTTCTTTTAACAAAAACCATTCACTGACTACCAGTTCGTCCTTCAACTGCATCATTGTTTTCATTTCAGGTAGCACTCTAGGCAATTATTCCCGAAAATGATTTTATAACAGGGGGCAAAACATAGTTCAAATAATTGAAAACATTGTCTACCAGAACATCGGTCTCAAGCAGTGAGGAGAAATGTGGGCTTTCGGCGCTTCTGTACATAATCATTTTCATCAACTGCGTCTGATATCTAAGAAACCTAGTACCTGGGAAATTGCTTAACTATATATGTATCTTTTCCGCCAAAAATTCATCAAACCTCAGGGGTGGGATAAGCCTGCTTTCGGACATGGCCAAACTGATGCTAATCCTAAAGAGTAAGCCTAATTGGACTTCAGTCACCCAAAAATCAATATCCAACCCTAGAAACTGAGCTAACAAAGAAAGAACCAATTGGGAATTGTCATAAAAAAGGCTGACATTTAGGGGGTAGGGTTCCTCGGAGATTTTGGAGTTGGGTTTTAGGCATGTCGCTAAAAAGGCTTGACAACTTTCGGGGCTGATTTGGCGATACAAGGAAAGCACCGACTCTTCAGAAAAACCCTCCGACTCTTGGTACTGAGACTCTGGAATGAAAAAGGAATCCCTAACGGCTGACGCATCTATATTATAGACGACTTTGGACCTACGGGAATCCATAATTACTCTTTGAGGTTATGAGTAATTAGAAGAACACCATGCTACAAAATTAGGAAAAGAGAACACTTGGTCAAGGCAAAAGAAAATGAACGACGACCTAAAGAATCCATGGATATCCAGTCCCTGTTCATGCAAGGTTTCCAGTCTCTTCTTAATTTCTAGAACTGGGAGCTGAATGCATATGTCAAATACATTTGCGTCTCTATCTTCCAGGGCTATCTTAACCCTAGAACTAGTAGAAGCTTCTTCTTCCATCATCTTATGACTGTAAAAGACTTAGATTTTTCAGAGAATGGCAGTTACAAACCCTACCTGTCACTTTCGAAGCCCTGCACGCACCCTATCGAAGGTTCTGTCACCTTCGTCATCTGCCACATGCCGAGAGGCTCCTTGACTTCGACAGGCTTCCGAAACAAATGTCAACCCTCATGGGTGTTCTTATATATATACCCGGGTTTCCATAACTTCCACCCTCTTTGGCCTACTATCCTTTGATCTCAACCATTGAATTCTCACATGCTCATTTTCTGTCATCGGATATGAGTTTCCTTTTACCCACTGATTTGACAACCTATCCATTTCCACCGTCGGATCATCTCCGGTAGTCTTCATCTAGGCCGTTGATATCATTTGAATGCATCTAAGGGGTAGCATCGCATGCACCCAAAAATCTTCTCCTATGTCACCCTTTCTCTATGTGACAAGCTGTGGAACTGACACCTGTCCAACGGGACCCGGTCCATTGCATCTACCCTACTGCTATTCATCATGCTACTTCTTGATGTGACGATGTATGAGGATCGTCCATTTCTTCTCAAACGTGTATCTATGGTGAGTCCTCATACTCGACTTAGCCTTTAGATTTTTTGTATGCTGGTGGGGTCTCCCCTGTTATACCCTGTGTGTTTTAGACTACCCCCAACCATTGATCTGGCTCTTCTTTCCACCTAAACCGTAGATCTGTCAGAGACTCGGGCCCTTTTTTCAGTAAATAGATAGACCCGAATCCTTGGATCTCAAAAAAGATCATCTCCGCCGTAGATCCTTGTATATGTCCCTACCATCACATGCACCTAACCGGGCATCGTTCACTATGATTCCTCTTTGTGACGCGCTCCTAAGCCGACACCTATCCGGTGGGCTTCGGCCCATCGCATACTCATATTCTCTTTCTTCCTCGCGACTTGTCCATGCGACGGTCTTTTTAAAACCATAGATCTTTCTCCCGCCCTTGATCAATAGTGCCGATTTGTGCAACATTTAATCTTTCATAAATTTTCCCAAGGACTATAGGTTTTAGGGTATTTCTCCATTTATCTTAAGTCATTATTTTCGCCTATTAATACTTAGCCCTTTATTACATCGGACCCATTCTAGACCATTATGTCTCCTTCCTTAGCACCTAGCCATTGCCGATGGAGATCACTTCAAGCCTTTTTCTTAGGTAGTTGTTGGACCTTCCATCTTTCATGTATAGGTCTTTATGCTGTAAAAGAGCAAAAAATATATAGGTGCTAACACATCTTGCAACATATTAATGAGCGGAAATGGATGAAGAAAGTTTAGCAAGAATAGAACATCCTTGAAAAAAATTTACCAGGTAATTTCTAAGCCATGCAGACCTTTTTGAATTTTCTATGGGTTTTGCTAGATGAAGTCATGATATTTACAGATAGAATGTTACTGTATAACTTACCAAGACACTTGGTTATGCTTCTTCTTTTTTCTCCCTTTGTTGCTTTCAGCATCAATATAGGAATTGTTTTTGCACTCCCACATTTTATTTTCACTGGGTGTACAGTTTAGTCTCATTGACCTACTTTTCTGGCCAATTATACATAATAAAATTATCTTGTCCTATTTTCACTTTTTATCCACAACTGAAAAGTTATTCAGTTCCATGCATTTGAACATTTGCTTGAATTGATCATAATTTTCTACTAGATGGAGTGCCTCTATGTTAGTTGGAAATAACAACCCAAGAACTTACGCATGAGAGCAATTGTTCTATTCTTGTAACCAAACTGTGCCTGAGGTCCGAGGATGTCGTGTACTGATGTGTAGTCATAGAAAAATAAAACCAAATAAAATTATATGCAGATAGTATTTCGGGCCCTTTATTGTGTTGGTTGTTAAAATAAAAGGTTGTTCTAATTATAGCATATATAAACTCTGGATTGATTGGACAGATACAATTTATGTGAGAATCTATGAGGATAGGATGGATTTGCTGAGGGTTGTGACTATTGGAGCAATTGGGACTCCATATCAGGATGGGATTTTCTTCTTTGATATTCATTTTCCATCTGAGTATCCTGATGTACCACCTGTAAGCACCTTTTAACTCTTTGATTTGAAAGTGAAATTGAAATCTAAGTTATGTTTTGAGCTTCAATAAGGATATCTCCTATGGCTTATGTTGGATTTTAACCTTGTAGTTAGCATACTACCATTCTGGTGGGTTATAGTTGAATCCAAATCTGTATGAGACTGGGAAAGTCTGTCTGAGTCTCTTAAACACATGGACATGCAAAGGAAATGAAGTCTAGAACCCAACATCATCAAGCATTCTACAAGTCCTTGTTTCCATTCAGGGATTGGTACTAAATTCTAAGCCTTACTTTAATGAGGCTAGATATGACAAACAGAATGGTTCAGCTGAAGGGGAGAAGAACTCTTTAGCATACAATGAAAACTCATTTCTCCCATCATGAAAGTCAATGTTGTACATACTACGTAGGCCCTTGAAGGTAGAATTTTGGGAAGATTTTCATTTCTAATTATCTTGTTGAATATTTTTCTAGAAACATTTTAAATCCATCAATTATTGTTTATGCAACATTTTGAAATGTTTGTTAAAGAGCATTTTCAAAAACATGGTCATTGTATTCTTCGTGCATGTGATGCATATATGAAAGGGGCTTAAGTTGGATCACTTTCAGAAGATTATATGCTTCCATCAAATGCTAGGACAGAGTCTGAGAATCATAATACTAGTTCTGTTGGGTTCAAGCTTATGTTAACTACATACATGGGTAACTATAAAAATTGATCTAGATAAATGGGATAGAGTACTTCATCCAATGTCTCTAGGAGTATTACGGATAAGGTGCCCAGTAAACATGAACTCAACCATGGGAAACAAGATCATTTTGATCTAGGCATTGGGAAAAAACAGGGTGTGGAAGGAGATTCTGGTGAAGAAAAAATTTCCAACAACTAATAGAAGATGTCTTGAAACACCTATCCCAAGAATTCATGGCTCTGATTTAGAAACATGTTAAAACTTATCTACATGTGATCAAAGCTTCCTTATCGCAGCTTACAGGAAATGGCTCTGAAATTAGGATGAAATATAAGATTTTTAAGGAATTCCCCTCTAGGAGGCCTCCTTGAAATGGCACACATCCTTGACCAGCCTGAGGGGAAGGGGTGTTGGATCGCTTGCAGATATAACTAGTCAGAACTCAGAAGGAAATTGGCAAATTTGGTCACCTCCATAACCCATTCCAAGAGATATTGAAGAGAATTGGAAATCCCTATAGATCAGAATGAGAGGAATGGCTCCAATTCCTAGGTTGATGAGAGAGTTTGGGGAAGGACAAGAGGTATCTACACTATTTAGGAGGGATATTTTGAAATGTTCAAAGCCAGTTCTGAGCCTATGGCCAACCAAGTTTGTGGGAACTCAATTGGGAATTTGCCGAAAAAAGCATAACTGGGCCATCAATATGTTTCTTATGTATAGAGATTAGAGTAGAGAGAGAGGTTAGAGTAGTTCGTTTCATTCGAATCGGTAGAGATCTCGGTATCAACTCCTAAATTGTCTAGCTAAGGGAACTCCTGCAAGAGAGCTGATCTTGGTCCAAACTGAAACATGGTGGATGAGGATTTCAGGTCATGGGAAAGTAGGTAAAGAACCAAACAGCACATGAGGAATCAAAGTATGAATATTTTTTGTATAAACAGTCAGCAAACGTAGGTTTTTTGTTTATTCTTATGAGGACAATATGTCAACCAAAACTCTACAAGAAATTAGGGACAACAATGATAGATCTGAACCAGACTTTCTTTAATTGTTTCAACTGGACACCTTCCATCTTCCATATTTTAAAATTTCTATATAATTTGGCTCCGATTGGGCTGAGGCCCTTTTAATGGAGTAATGAAAAAGTCTTTGTTCCAGTAAAAAAATAATAAATTAATTTTTTCTACCCAACGCAAAAAAAGGTCATCTGGATTACCTTAACATATGCTAGTATGGATTCCAACTTGGGTTTCCTACAAGGAACAAACACAGAGCCCCCTCCGGAAGCCCTAATTTCCCTCAAAGGCATACGATAATTGTAGCCATCGTTAGGAAAAACGAGCTCTATGATTTCTTTTATGATATTATCAGGCAGAGGGCCTTGTCCTTTCCCATTGTTCGATTCATAGGGCTTCGGATGACTGCCCTTATATTTATCTTTCTTGGGCTTGACATTGGGTTCCACGTCCGGATCTTTGTCGATGTCCACGAAGATGGAGTCGGTTTCTTCCTCTTCTAAATTGGCACGAGGGTCATCACTTGCGAAGCCCGGAACATAGTTTGTGCCATCACTGACCTGCGTGAAAACCCTGTCGCCGTCGCATAAAAATCTGAATGGATCAAAGAACGTTGACGATGAATCTTTGCAAACTAGACAAAATGTTGCAGAGATCTTCTTGTTGACGAAGCTCTTCTTCTTTCCCATGACTGGATTGCTACCTCTTGATCACTGCACTCCTTATCTCTTCTTCTCTATTGTGTTGAACAAAACCCCTTACTAAGCCCTAAAGTTTTATAATTACTCTTTATCTCTCCAACTCCAATACGGTCTGAGTTTATTGTTTCACATATAGGAACAATGCACAACTTAGTATGAGTATGGAGAGATGTTGTCATATACATTACTTAACACTACATTATTAAAAAAAAAGTTTATTAAAAAATTATATATCATTTTATTAAATAAAAAATTATGAAAAGTAATATTTTTTAAATGATATGAGAAGTAATTTATGAAATACATGTTAAAGTGTGTTGGCATTACAATCAATCTGGCAATTGTCTTAACCAAATCACTTCACATGCAAGAAGAAGCACTTTTATTCATTCATCAACACTTAAGATAGATATTGGACAATAGTATTTCCAAGAGTATGATCACTTTCAACAACCATTACAAGTGGAGGAGCCTCAAATATATAGGATTTGAGCTCAACTAACTCCATAATAAGATAATAATAATCCCTTAGATCTATTATGGGGATCAATAAACAAGCCAATACTCTCTAACGTCCTAAGTCAAACAAATATTCAAAATGGTGGACCTTTGTGACATGTACAAGATATCACTATAAGACTTCAATGGCACTCATGTACCCTCCTCTAAAATGTAGATAGACCATGTCAAAAGTGAATAAAATAATCAAAATGAACCTCCCGAGAGGTGTGATCCACTAGAGGTTGTTAGATGTGTCCAAAAAGTAACCTTTTCCACCACATGTGAGGTGTAGTCAAAATGCAGACCAAGAATATAGCCCAAATGCCAAGGTAGATACCTTAAATTGATACCAACAATAAAAAGAAATAACACATGAGGAGAAACATCTCTCTATAATGGAATGTGTGGAATTTGTGAATGTCAACAAAGATGTGCCCCTCCCTCCAAGCATGGAGCACCAAACATGGATGCTCTTGCTGGTAGTTGACTACAAGTGTAGGAGGTCCATAAATCATATGCCAACTCATCAAGTTATCCTCCTCGTCAAATCATACAGTAACCCCTCCAACAACTAGGAGAGTCCACAAAAGGAACAAAAGTAATATGTGAAATCCATTCCAATGGGGGTGTTCCATGGGTTGAAGCCCTCCTAGGACCCACCAAACATGTTGAAGTATTATTTGCAAAGCATCCAATTTATTATATTCATAATAACCAACTACAAATAGTATTCATCCTATTGTAATGCAGTTCTGATTTGATATGCAATATATTATTTAAGAATAATGTCATAATTCTATCCCAAGATAGGTGAGTAATAAAACTCCACTTGAACATAAAGTCGGAATTCAAATCTTTCACATTGTTCAACATTGTCTTTGTATGCAATCTACTGTAAACTGTCTGTTCAAGTTTTATTGTGATTTTTTTTCCAAAGGAGATATGATTGATCCAGTGAGGGCTGAAGCTATCAATATGATTTATCCGCCTCATCGCAAGAAAGCCATCAAGTGGGTTTGGCAGGAATGGTTCTAGGAAAAGTAGCATTATTCCTCTGATGGAGAACTTTTATGATCCCACTTTGGGTGAGTTTCCTAAGTTTATTACTTGTCCATGGAAGTGCTTATTATTTGTCCACTTTGGGTGAGTTTCCTATAGAAAGTTTTCTTGCATGGTTTTAAATTAAATTTCATTTTCTACTATGGAAACAAATATGACAATTTCCTTACCGTGTTCCTGTAGGAGAAGTTCTGTTGGATGGTGAAAATATCTAAAAACTTAACATAGAGTGGTTAAGAAGACAGATAGGACTAGTAACTCAGGAACCTGCTCTTTTGAGTTTGAGCAGAAAGGAGAATATTATTTATGGACGGACTACTGCAACCATGGATCAAGTTGAAGAGGCAATAAAAAATGCGCATGCACATGCATTCATCAGCTCACTTCCTAATGGTTATGATACCCAGGTAGATAAGAAATAGATTTCCTAATTAGATAGTCTACTGATCAAGAATTGGCAAAGTACTTATAGATAGTGATATTGCAGATTGAAAGAGATGGGTTATTTTTTACTGAAGAGCAGAAGATAAAGATTGCTACTGCAATGGTTGTGTTGTGCAGTCCTTGTATTCTACTGCTTGATGGTTTTACTGGTTCTCTTGATATGGAGGTTGAGCATGTTGTTCAAGAAGATATAAATATACTAATGTTGGGCCTCTCGACTATCATCATAGCATGTCGTCTAGGTCCAATAAGTAATTATGATCTTATTGTTGTCATGGAAGAGGGCCATCTTGCTGAAATGGGTACTCATGAAGAGTTGTTAAGTGTTGATGGCTTATATGCTGAACTCTTTCAATATGAAGAGGTGGCAAAGCTTCCTAAAAGGTATTTTGCAGTTTGTTTCTACACTTTTCAAGTTTGCAACACTTCCATGTGACCAATTATTATATGTTTTGAATAACATGTGCCTATGTTATAGTTCAATTTCAAATGGTTAGCATCTCTCTTTTTGCAACTTTTCCTGTCTTTTTGTTGGTTAAACAATTTATATGTATGATAGATTATGTTCATATAACTTGAACATATGTAATTATCAACATGGAAGTTCTTTATAATGGCACAGGGAACTGATTCGTTAAATCCTAGTAGTTTAGTTCCTAGTTTAGTCTAGTAGTTTAGTTCCTTAATTGATCCTATTTATTATGAGTCATTGAGCTCTTTCACCTGAAAACCCATAATTCCAACCGAACTATCAAATCTTGTTCATCCTTAGAGCATAAGATGTGCTAGTCAGGTTCGAGTTGCAGTCCTTGAACCGATTCAAGGTTTGGAATAGTTACTAAAATTTCTTAAATGAAGAAAGGGAATTGAGGCTTTTGGAAAGAGGGATGGGGTTCCATTGAGCAAGAGCGAGATGTCTTGAGATTGGGGCTATCACATAAACTAACCAGGGAGACATATCCACCTCTCATTGATGGCAGTTAGATCTTGAATACCATGATACTGCATTTATGCTCAGTTCATTTCAGTAGGGTTGGAAATACTTATCTGTTGGGATTAATTTAAAATTGAAAGATACATATCCAGGGGCTCACTAGGGCTGTGTAAGCGATGTTGAGGAAAGAATATTGCATTATTATCTGGTTAGGGAGACAGAATATATATCTACAATTGCTTCAGCCTCTGTCTCCACTTCTACACTTGGAATTTACACCTGGCATCAACACAGCGAATGAAGGAGGCTTTGGAACTTCTCCAATTCCATCTTATTGTGTGCTTTCCTAGGAAACACCCGAGGGTTCTCTATTTTATCCATAGGATATCTATTTTGTTCATAACTCTGTATTTAGTTAGTTTTTAGGAGGAATAATGGTATTTGTCTAGGATAGGGGGTAGCATAGGGGGGATGTGAGTAGTCTGGTGCAGGGTGAACTGAAAGCGTGTATGGCGTGCTGGAGAATGTGAGGATGTGGGAAAAAGCGCATATGCGGTAATGAAGATGGATTTGGAGCCCTGTATGCCATCAATAACAGAATGTAGATTGGGAAACCGATATAGATTCTCCCAACTAATTCATCTTATTTTTTTCGAAGCAAATTGCATACATTGATCACACACTCCTTAGTGAATGCAAAGTTGTCTATATTACGAGCCTTGTTTCCTTGATTGTGGTGGATTAGAGGAGGTGATTGTCACTTGGTTTCTTACCAAAGTTGTTACATCTACAACTTTCACTCTGCAAGCTCTCCCTGTTTTGTCTAGAATCAGGGTCAAGGAAGATCCTCGTAGATAATAAAACAAAGGGCGTGGTAAAAGGAAGTAACGAGCAGTACATTCTATTTCAGGGCCCTACAACATATATACATGGTCTTGTGACCCTAAAAGATCTGTAGACATTTTTTCACACTATACCTTTCAAAAGAATGGAAACATACCTTAATTTCAATGCCAACCAAAAGGAATCAAATGATTTCCATCGCCTTGCTATCTACATTGTCAGGAATAGATTGATTGCACCTCCATATTTGTCATTTCCTGCAACCACAACCAATCAACAAAATATAAACACAAGGGTTTGATCAATGGCATTTTATGAATTGCAGAAACTATTCGATGCACAATGGATAGGATATGAACACTACCTGTATCGAACGCCTTTATCTTGCCATTTCATCGACCTGGAAGATAAGGCAGAAGAATGAACTGTGGATGCAAGAGTCTATGACCAAAACCTTCCCTCCTATGTACAATGAAACAAGAACTGAAACCAGAAATGACACTTAGAAATATTAATTCTTTAAAAAAGAAAAAGGAGGGAAAACACATTTTACCACATTTTTATTAATTCCGAAAAAAAAAGTCAAAAAGGAGGGCAAACATGCATCATGAAAAGACTTTTCCATCGCACTGTCCATCATCGTATTTATTGTGTTATCCAATGTTTGAGTAAAGTTTGATTTCTAATGGCCGACGAAAGGTCTGGGAATATTTATTCCCATTTAAAAAATTTCGGAATTGAATGAATGGCATTATTTTTAGCATATTGTATGCTATGATGCATTATTTGGGTACTATAGCACTTTTTCTTCCTGATCTATTATATATTCGATAGGGATAGCTGCCCCCATTGATTTACAGAATCACATCGAATAAGATTTATGAGCAATCCCATTTTTGTCGGTTAATGAATGACTGCCCAACTGAATTTGAAATCATGAAAATATTAATTCCAAAAAAACCCCAAAAGGAAGGAAAACACATTTTATCAAATTTTCAATGGATTGATTTTAAATAGATTTTTTGTTTGTGTGGGTTTAATATCTATATGGGGTTTAAATATTTTTATTATGCATGCATGTCCCAACTCACGATTCAAACCATTTCCCCCTCTTTTTCGCGGTAGCACGCTATTGAATCCTAATAAAATAGAAAACCAAATTTATAAAGTTATATCTAGTTGAAGTCATCTTCCCCTATAGGGAAACATCATCTTTCATTTATACATTGCTCTCACATCTAAATTGAGCATTTGAATGACTTCATGTAATCTTCCCACATTGATAAGTTTTAAATTAATATAAAAATATGGGAGGGACAATCAACATTCTTTAGTTTGGGGTTAAGATTAGGCTGAAGGAAACGGTTTAGGTGGTCTTCGCTTACAACAAAATCCAATTAAGATGCCCACCCTCTTGATTCTGATGATTTAGAATCATAAGAATCAAAACCACCAACCATGGGCTACGTTGAAGAATAAGGAGAAGCAATCTTCCTTGCGATAAGTAAATACATTAGCAGTAATGGATGGCTTGCAATTTGCAAAGATGTGGAAGATATCATAGAAGTGGAGGGAGCTCCAAATCGCTTCAAGATGGACTGGGAAATATTTGAAAGGATTTGATGTTGTATCATGGCTGAGGAAGAAACACTTTTCTTTCCCAATAGCCTCCATTATCTGGAAAAATATATTGACTACACTACCTGTGCTTAAGTGGTGGATTGCTTGGAAGGTTGGTATAGGTACGAGAGTTCTTTTAGGCTTGGATCCTTTTATGGGTGGAGGATATGGCTTTATATTATCAGAAGAACTGCTACCACACCTACACAGTCGGGACCTTTATTATCTTGCATATATACATAAGACAAATATCTCCAACTTGATAGGTTCTAGTATTTGGCTCTATGCACAAGATCTTGGACTCACAGGAACTCTAGCCAGTGAATGGAACACATACATACAGGGAATTTACCAAAATGGGATCACTCTGTCTATAGAACCAGATAGATTGGCTTGGACTTGGAACAAAATAGAAGGGATTGTGATAGTAAAAGAGGCCTATAATTCCTTTATATATCTTTATGAGGATGATGATTTGAAGTGGTGGTATATAGTGATATGGAAAATCAAAGCTCCTCCAAAATCAATTATATTTATGTGGTTATGCTTATGAAATAAAGTCTTAACAGGGGAGATTTACAGAGAAAAAGGTGGAATTGGACCTTCAGCCTATCCATTATGTTTGAGCAGTGAGGAGACCATACAACATCTTGTAGTAGATTGCAGCATTACTCAAGATATTTGGACTTTGATTTGTAACATTCTTCAAGTCAAAAATAATTGGCATCTACAACCCCTTTAAGAAAATTTTAAGCTCTGGTTTTTAAAAAATCACAAGGTAAAATCAATTCCCTTTATTGTCACATGGGGCTTATGGATTTTCATGAATGCATTCTTTTTTAAGGCTACAAACAAAACCTAGAGGAAGTTGGGAGAAGGATTATTAAAGCATCAACATAGTTCGTCATAGATCCAGGTGCAAACAAAGTAAATTTTTTGATAAATCCAATTTTATTTGGTAATTCCCCCATGGGGTTATTCGATGGCACAACAAATAAGAATCAAAGTGGAATCGAGATTTTGGTGAAATACACCTCCACTCATTGTTTTAAGGCACACATGGCAACTGATGAAATGAAACTGGTGAAGTTGAATATAGCAGCCCTGACCAGTGTATTTAAATTTTGGTTAAATTTAAAATTCTTCCTCCTCGTATTTTATTAGACTGGGTCCACAACTTCATGTTAACAACAACTCCTTAGGAGCAATACATGTAAATTTCGGAACCATGGCATTATTGGGCATGTTTAACCTAAAGTTATTCACTGACCATCTCCGATCATAGGCATCGATGACGATGGTGGAGAGCTCATTCTTCACGTAGTTTGAGTCGGTGGTATGCACTAACATGTGTTTACAACAAGGCGGCATGTGTCTACAACAAGGTGCCAGGTGGTGGCACATCTTAAACAATGCAGATGAGTCTTTGCTCTCATATATTGATGATACCCAAAACTTGAGTCCAACTTTGAAAAAACATTTTCCCATCTAAGTTAATACAAAGGATCATCAATTTGGGTAGGAGGTACTTGTTCTTAATTGTCACCTTATTTAACATTGAATAACCAATGCACATCCAGAAGGTTCCATCCTTCTTATTGACTACCAATATGTGTTCTATCCAAGGTGATTCACTTGGTCATATGAACCCTTTGTCTAATAATTATTGTAATCGCATCTTGAATTCACTCAACTCATTAGTTTGCAATATATTCTAGGCCTTGGATATGGGCATGTGTGTGTTATGTCATGCTCTCTTCTTGTCATTGTTTTCCATTGGAATCCACTTGAGTCACCCTTCACAAAAAGGGGAAAACAGTGAGAAGAAAGGGTGATGGAATGAAAATTACGAACATGTTGAAATTGGCAGGAAAATTTTCATTTTTGGTGTTACAGATCTAAAAATTACCAACATATCCCACTTGTAGTTGAAATTAGATTCACTCTTTAGAGATTATGTGATGTCGCAAGGTCTTAATCATCACTCAAGAGCAACAGAGGGAATTGTTACATATAGGCTAGATATTCCATATGTAGGTCATATGTAGTAGTCTAGGTTAACATGCACGGACCATCAACCCCATAGCAAATTAATATGGCATTAGGCCCTAAAATTAGTTTATAGGCCATGAGAACCATTGTCAATGTTACAAATATTGAAATGGCCACAATATCTCGCTTGTAAGGTAAAGTAATTATGTGTAGGGCCCTACACATGGACCATGAATCATATAGTAAATTTATTAACCATGGACCACTATTTAGGTTATGAGAACCACTATTGGTTTACATAAACTATAAATATTAAACCATGGTTGGTTTATTGGTTTACATAACCATGGAAAAACCAACAACAACAATGACATCGACAATGGTGACAATGATGATCATGACGATCTCACATGTAGGATAGAGATTCTTATGTGGTAATCTAGGTTAACATGTGTGGACCATCAACCCCATGGAAAATTAATATGGCATTAGACCCTAAATTTAGCTCACATGCCATAGTCTAGGCCACGAGAACCATCCTTTGTGTTAAAAATATTGAAATGGCCACCATAAATAATGCCACTAATTAGACAGTGACCTAACACAACCAACCCATGTAAATGACTCGTGCACTTGGCACACTTGATCCATGCAATGAATTCATGCACCTAGGAAGCTTCAACCTCTAACCCCCTCACCTCGTACCTAAACTTAACATCTAGCCCAAACCAAATAACATGATAACTTATAAACCACTTGACCACTAGTACCAACAAAACTAGAACCCGTTTCCCACTAACCCACTAATCCCTTAGGTGCCTCGCTTCTAATCCAAAAACTCCCCAAAAGTTACGAGAATTGGGATTTTAGGGGGGGTTTTCAAACAACCACCTCCAAAAGTTCAATTCTCATGACTTTTAAGGAAGGTTCCAAAAAAACCACCTCCCAAAGTTCACTTCTCATGACTTTTAGGGGGGGTTTTGAAATCGCCCCCAAAAGTTATGAGAATTGGGCTTTTAGGGGGGTTTTCAGACAACCGCCTGCAAAAGTTCAATTCTCATTACTTTTAAGGGGGGTTCCAAACAAATTGCCTCCCAAAGTTCAGTTCTCGTGACTTTTAGGGGGGGTTTTGTCAAACCGCCCCCAAAAGTTATAAGAAATAGGAATTTAGGGGGGGTTTTCAAACAACCACCTCCAAAAGTTCAATTCTCATGACTTTTAAGGGGGGTTCCAAAAAAACCACCTCCAAAAGTTCAATTCTCATGACTTTTAAGGGGGGTTTTGACAAAACGCTCCCAAAAGTTCTGATAATTGGGCTTTTAGGGGGGGGGTCCAAAAACCACCCCCAAAAGTAAAATCTTAGGACTTTTGGGGCGGATTTAAAAACAAACGCCCCCAAATGTTCAATTTCCATGACTTTTAGTGGTGGTTTTAGAAGACCGTCTCCAAAGGTCTAAAAAAATGTTTAGGGGGGGCTTTACCAAGACCCACGCAAGCCAAAACCACCACTAGAGGTCTATTTTGTTGTAGTGAAATTACTACATTTCTGTGCTTTGCTCAGTCCCGAGGGAACAAAAATCCTTGAAATAACCTTTTCCTTGGTTTTTAGATCTTGAACTGGGATGATATTTTATGGGATAGGGATTCCTTCGGAATCTCATCTCACCCTCCTTCCTTGGTATGATTCAGCTCCTTGAGCCATCTTTTACTCACCTAGATCCATCATTTTCTCCTAGTGGTTGGATTCCCAAGTCCTATAAGAAGGAGGCCATCCATGAGCTAAAGGGAGAACTTTGGAGGCATCAAACCTATTATCTTAGAAGTCTTGCAGAGGTAGCAAAGGAGAGTTTGGAAGGAGATGTTGTTGCTTTGGACATCAAGGTATAACACTTTGTAATTAGCTTCTTTGGTTTTCCTAATGATAACTTGCCTTATTCTTTCATATATTGTTTCTTATAATGTTGATACATGATTTGTAATAAATGAGATCTAGATCAAAACATCTATTTGCTTGGGAGTTTTTGGTTCTTTTCCTTGTTCAACAATTTCAAGCTTTGGAGATCAAATTTGGAGCTAGAGCTAGGGAAACCTACAGATTGGAGGTAAGTTTCACTTCTTCCCTTCTCTTCTATGTTCAGTAATTTATGCATTGTGTTAGATATAGGAGAATAAGAGCACCATTTGTTTTGTTTCTGTCATAGATTGAACATTTATAACTTTGTTTAGTATATGAGAGGGTTTAACTATTTGTAGGAATAATTATCTAACACAAAAGGACCCACTAAAAAAGTACTTATCCAATGATCTTGGTTTGTTGTGCGCAACTGGTGTATTCTTATTGATTGATGAACAACTCTTCTTCTTTTCATCATTGCTTTATTCTTCCACAAATACCATGAATAGTACCTATTTTGGCTTGTCATCGCAATCACTTCCTTTGGATGCATTGCTATCTTCCTCAATATACAAAATCTTCCTCTGTTTTGGAATTTTATTTCTATTTTTAGGTCTGTGCTGAGTACACGTAGTTCTTTGTTCATGGAAATTGGATTCCTCGTGACTTTCTTTATATCCATCTTCCCTGTAAGGACACTTAGAAGTAAAATGGCCTATTCCTCCACATTTGAAACATTAAAAGGTGATTTGTTTTGTACTTACTAGGTCCTCTTTTTAGATTTCTTACAAAGTTTGAATCCTCTTCATCTAATTTATTACAAGAGTCATTGTCACGTTCATGTTTAGCCTTTCCAGTGTATTTAAAGGTTACTTCATTTCCGATGGTATTTTCTTTCTCGGTTATCATCTCATATGCAGTCAAGATCCCTTGAAGCTCGTCCTTCTTCAGGTATTCAATATTGGCTCTGTATTCTAGCACACATACCTTTGCATCAAATCTTGAAAGCAGAGTTCTCAGTATATTCTGTAAAACTGACTCTTCTTCTAGAGTAACTCCAAGACTCTTGATAGCATTAACTATCTCATCAAATTGCAAGAATTAAGAGGTAATATTATCCTCATATTTCATTTTCAAGGATTCAAATAACCCAAAGTAATTCTGCAAATTTGAATTCTTTACTTTCTCATCACCTTCATAGACACTTCTAAGCTTACCTTATACATCTTTGGCTGAGGTGCAATGCATGAACTTAATAAATTGAATGTATGTTAACCCACACAATAGTGTGTTTCTGGATTTTACATTTCACTCATATAGTCTCTTCTCAGCCGGGTCAGTTGGTACAATAGTTGGGACATTGTAACCATCCATAATGGCCTTCCAGACATCAACTCCGAGAGATTGGAAATATACTTTCATCCTGACCTTCCAGAAAGTATAGTTGGTGTTGTCAAACCTCGGTGCTCTATTAGTGGATAGACCTTCTTGTTTGTACATATATAGGCACTGATCTATCTTCCATATGTTAAGTTGTTACTAAAGACACCTGCTCCGATACCAATTGTTGGAATCTATTTAATACTGAGAGGGGGGGGTGAATCAGTATTAACATGGCTACGAATAGATTTTAACTTCTTAATTGATTATTTTTTATCTTTGATTATGCATTCACCATAAATAAAACATTAAACATCACATGAGCACAATACACAGAACACACATAATTTTTACGTGGAAACCAAAATAGGATAAAAATACAGAATGATCTCTTATAATAAAATACTACATTCAAGGAAGCACCAACTTCCTAAGTTCTCAAGCACCAACTGGAAGAAGGAACTGACCCCCTAGTTTTACAGGAATCGACCTGAAGGAAGCACCAACTCCCCGATTTACCAACACCAACTAGAAGGAGACTATGACGCCCTACTCCTTTCCCCGTCCTGTCACTTGGATATATAAAAATAATATATTGCTTTGATGTACTCCTGATACATGCACACTTCAGATATTCTAATGTTCATTTTGTTGTGCACACCTTATACATGTTGTATTGTTGTTGTGACTTATGCTGCATACATCACTTGAATTCACACTTAAAACATTACATCAAATTACATCTTACTTCATATACTGTGTGTTGCTTCATCAAATTTTGTAGTCTGCACCAACGTTCAATATTCCCTTCTGCTATTGCACATATGCAATCTCAACTGATATTGTGCATCAACTAATAATCTGTTGTTCTAACTTCATCCACTAGTATCATGTGGAAATGCACACCTTCATAGATATGTTTGATATGTCTTGGTGCGATAGTATTCAGCTAATATGTGACCTTTTGTGCATCATATGATTCGTCCTTTTTGTTTAATGCACTTGTCTCAAATCATCCTCATCATAATGTGCTTCCTTCACTGTGAAACAATTCTGTCTTAGTGCATCTGATGGATTGCCTTAATTCACACACATCAACTCAGTCTTCATGCATCAGATAAACTTCTTCACTACGCACATCACAAGATATACTTCAAATATGTTTCTACACTTTTATCTTAGATCATCTGTGATTGTCTGCGATATTATCATTCAATCCTCATGCACTTGCACATCTTATGTAATACTTCCTTTCTGTCTTCGCACAACTATCATAGATTCAAAACATCATTATGTGCACCTTCAATGATTCAATTCATATGCTTGTGTGCACTTGCATTTTCACTATATCATATTGTTCTAATTCCACGAGCCCATGATACCCTGAAAATTATAAATATGTATCCTCTAGCTTTCCTATTCTTCCATTTTCTAGCTTGAAGCTTACATTCATTCACCATCTTGACTTCTTATTTATACTTTATCTGCGCAGATGGCGATGTCATATCTTGTGAGTGTTGCACATACATGGTTCTTTCCTTAGTGGTATTTTCACCCTTGCGGTGTGGTCTTGCGACCTTGATGTGCCATTGCTTATGGTACTTGTGCACTTGACATCTTCAACCATTACAAGCTTCTTGGTACTTGTGCATGCTTCAAAAACTGAAATATTCCTTTGATTGATGAGTCTTGTGCGCTTTCAGGATTTGCATAACTGTTTGGCCATTTCTTTGGCTTTCTTGTGCACTCCCAAAACTTGTCCAATAAACTCTTTGGCTTTCTTGCGCACTCCCAAACTTTTGTCCAACCAACTTTTTAGATTTTACCTTGAGGGACTATGAATGGGTGGACTTGAGACCTAAATCTATACCACATTTATTCAAGCTAGATGCAATTCTGTATATACTTCTTCATACTGACATCCATATACTTCTTCAAAGTATATTTCATTTACATCTTTAAACTGGCATAAAAATATACTTCTTCAAAGTGTCTTTTATGTACTTATTTAAACTGGCACAGAGATATACTTCTTCAAAGTGGCTTTCATGTACTTCTTTAAACTGGCACATGAATAGTGAATACTCTTTGACATCAGTTGATATCAATGAAAACCAAACTTGAGCAAAGTGAATGAACTCATAACACATGTCAGGCATGTTTCATGTGTTTCCCTTCTAGAAAATATGTTTCAAAACTAGAACATAGAGATTTGGTTGTTTCCAAGAAAAAAACTCTTACCACTTAACAATCCACCCACTAGCATTAAAAAACAAGGTCATAGTATTTTGTCCTTCTTCAATAAAAAAATATTTGGACACTCAAACAAGCCATCCACTAGTGTTCCAATAATGGGGAATAGAAATTTGACCTTTTTTAACAAAAATATATTTTAACAAAAACAATCCCCTCACTTGTGAACCCCACACTAACATCATCCCAACCTTAGGAATGTATAAGCCAACATGAATCTTTGAAATGAGGAACTGTATTTTCCTAGAAGAGCTATTATTTTTAGTAATGAGAACAAGAATTGGTCCTGATTTGAAATGGAAAGTAACTTAAAAGCCTTGGTAGGATACATTGTGTAATGTTATTTGTCAAATTTGTATATTTAAAACAGTTTAAGCACTTACCTCCCTGACTCCTCTTCATTTATTCCCTCTTGAATATGGAGGTTCTTGTAGGATCAAATATCAAGCTCCAACAATTTTACTAAACACTTCCAATGCACTATTAGCACTAAAACATGTGACCTTGGGCTATCCCTAAGCATTGTGATATATTTACTTTAATATTAGATAGTTATCTTTCTCTCTCCACCGCCACAGTGGTGTCTAAACTTTAAAACATGCATGGTACCAGTACAATAACACATGCATCTATGGTTGGAGCCTAAGGGAGATTGTTGGTCAGATGAACAATTGTCCATCATAATGTGTATATAACAACAACATTCATATCAAACATCTAAAACTTGGATGCTTTAAAGTTATGGGGAAGAATAATCAAGTAGAAAATTAAGTGTTATGAAATTTTACAAAACTAAAATATGTTTACAGAGTTTTTTGATGTGTGAAGGAAAGTGACAATTAACTAGGTAGAGTGAACAAATTATTCAAAAAATTGTATTGGTTTGGTTATACTTGACTACTAGAATTTGGGAAACCCCTCACCCCAACCAATCCTACCACAATTCCACGTGGTTTCTTGCTAATATCACAAGAAACCATTATGGAATGGTAACAATGATTCAAAACCAAGTGGTTTTTCCAACTGATGTAACCATAATGATTGTAGTGTGGATTGAGAAGAAAATAGTCAAATTGAGGATTCCTCATTTTTCTTTTCTCAAAGATATACAGGAAAGGTAATCCCCATTGCGACCCTTCCACACCATCATGCATCCTAAAATACACGATTAAGGACCTCTTCTTCCCAACAAATCTAGATAAGGGTTGTTTGAAGCCACACTTTATCTTGATATCAAACTAGCAAGGGAACACATCATGAAAGGGGCATGTAGCTCAATGTTAGAGCATCCCAATGCTAGGAACCCTTATTGGTTCAATATCAATATTTGTACTACAATCTCAACACCCCCTTTCAAGCCACACTTTGTTGTAGGCCTCCTATCCACCCACCAATAAACCTAAATACTTGGTTCTAGTAAGTTGTTAAAATTTGGACATACTAGGAATTGAACACCATATCTACCACTAGATGGTGGGATGCTCTACCACTAGGATACAAGTACATACCTGATGAGAAACCTTGTTTGGAGCGTGGATTTTCACATCCAACGAATATGGGAATATGTGTAACCTTGGCATCAACCATGATCACTTTAGATACAATAGTGCACTTTAATGTATAAGATTATTCCATTTCCATGGGAAAATGAAACTCATCACTAACTTTATTATCATAAAGTTTTGCCACTTCCATACACATAAAAGAAAAAAATCTACAATTGATAGTCAGGAAGGACACAATGGAAGACTCAAAATAAATCTTCAATGAGAAACATAACAGACAGGCATTCCTTGGAAATTTGACTATGCTTCATAGATTACCCATTTCACACTGGAGTGGATTGTAAATGCTGCCAGTTTCCATATTGTCCCAGTTTAGTTAGATTGGACTTGCTAGGCCTGCACATATTCTCTCTATAATTTTGCAGTGAATACGAAGACAAGTTCATTGATACAATCAAGTATTTTAGAGTTCTTCATATTTGGACCAATAATGATTTGCTTCTATGTAACACTAATTTCCATACATGATTGAAATGTGAAAAAGAGCCATTTTTTTTTGTTTCATGTGCCATTGGTATGGAGAATTCCCTATACAGGTATTTTGCGTATGTATCTATAAACAAGTTCTTCAAGGCTCTTGATCACCTACAAACTATTTAAGAAAACAAGTAGACAAAATGCCATGGTACACATAAAAAGTGAGATGCCACCTTATTTATTTATCAATAGGATTACAATATAAACCAGTTGAAATGAAAATTAGAAACAACCATGCACATTCAAGTCCAAAAGCATGATCATTAGAATATTAAGAGTGACAAAAGAACCAAAGAGATATTTGTTCAATGCATCTCTTGAGCTCAAATATGATTTACAATTAAAACACTTGGAGAACAAATCCATCTAGACATAGAGATAAGTATACAACCACTTGTACAAATAGTTATATGTAGCTTACTTATCCATAGGTTGCACATGTACATTTCAAATAGTGGGAATTCTCCAAAATTCTCTTGTTGAAATTGTTATAGGTGAAAGATTTTAATTTCCCTTGCTTTCATAAGTTGAATCATTATATTAATGGCATTTAACATCCTAACCTGTATACTTTAGAGAAGCACATAAGTACACTTCTTTCCCAATTATCTTTTTCCTATGCTTGAGGATTTTTCTAAAAAACACAGGCTTTCCTAAAATCTACATCGGTATCATAAGTGTTGGTCTTGCTTCTAATGTGAGCTACGAAATTGGTATTGGAAATTTGGAACACATTCCTCTATTTAAATCCATGCATAACCATTATCACAACAAACTATAAGATAGTCTATGGTACACCATTCCATGAAGGTGGCAATACTATATCACAAGATTGTGATACTGGGAATTTTTTTTGCCTTTAGGCCAAGGCTGTCAAGATCAGGTAATCACACCACATACATTCTTACAAAATCCTTTTTAAATAATCCTAGTAAAAAAAATGATACTTAAATCATGCCCTTCATACTCCAAGGCAATTACCAATCATGTAGAGAAAAACTTGAAGATAATCTTGTGGCAGTATCAACTTTCAAGCATCTAATATCGTTGTAGGTAAATTTCATTTCTGAAGATTGGAAACATAATGTTTATATGTTTCTCTGGTTATTGGTTTTCTCATTTGAACATACTTGATGTCTAGCATGCTTTTGGGGATTCATTTTCTCAACCTCTTATTGTGTATAACTGAAAATCTTACACACAATACTAGAAAATCTCCATGTTGTAAGACATAAATGATTCAACTGGAAAAATAGAAATAATCCATCATACCAAATAATAATTAAACATTATCATTACTGAATACCAAATTTATTGGAACACTCATTGATATGGATCATCACCAATAAGCATAGTGTCTCCTTCATTATCTGTGTACACAACCTACCAAGATATGTTAGGATCACCTAGTTCTCCTTCAATGTTGAACATGCATTCAAGCTCAGATATTAATTCCTCGTAAACCTCAAACTTAGTAAGGTCACCACAACTCTTCCAAGAGAAATTCCCTTCTTGTGTACTTGCATGAAAATACAAGTGGTGTCAAGCAACTAGGTATATCTTAAGCCAAATAGAAATTCCAATGATCCAACTTGTTAACAATGGAAATATATATGTGCAAGCATAGAAATAACTTAGTAGATTTCCTAGAAGGGTTTCCATGAGGTCATACTTGAGTTTCTTTTGGTAACTTTTGCAAATATTTCTCCTAATCCCATCTTGCTAGAGGTGGTTCATATTTGGTTACCTTTGGTGGATATGAAACTTGGTCATACTTGGTAATTTGCACCTATTTTTCTCTCATAGAAGGATCTGTGCATAATTGGAAATCATTTACTGTAATAGAGGCTATGGTTGTTGTTAGGGTCACTTCATTGTCTCTTCATCCTGAAACATCTTTAGTTACAAGGATTATTAAAATTTCAAATTAGTGGATATAAATATACAAGTTCACTTCTAAGTTATTTATAAATGTAATTGTGTATTAATAGATGTAATTGCTACAGAACAAGCCATAAGCCATGCCCAAGCAATGCTCCTACACAACAATCCGTGCCCAAGAATCATTTACGTAAACAAAAAAAGGATATCCCAACATGCTTCCGCTCAAACAATCTTCATTACAACCATAGGCATGAATGATAAGAAAATGTGCAATAATGCATGAACAACCATCATAAATACGCTTCACAGGATCACCATGCATAATGAGGATACACGGTGGATGCATAGAGACAAGAGATGTAAATACTAACATGGGATTCATCATTACATTGATTTACTTGAGTATTTTGAGGCATCCATCAAGATTGTCATGTATTGACTCTAGGAAACACTTGGTGCACAAGCTTCAATATGGTCATTTTTTGGACCAAAAAATCCCAAAATGAAGGGTTCACACATCTATTCATTGCGTACTCCAAATTGCGTTTTCCACAAGGTTTTTCTGGCACACATAATCTTTGTTGGATATTAAATATGTCCAACACTTTCCGTGCAAACTGCAATCTGGTGACAGAAAAACCCACAATATATGGCACACTTTCCCAATTATGGCAACATTAATGCATAAAATTATTTTGGGTTGCATTAAAAATTACCATCAATTCGGAAACCTATTTGGCTGTTTTCCTCAATCAATTGGCTGGTTGGTTTCTAATTCAATACAATATGCATACAAAACACATCAAATTTTCTAAAGCTCCCATTTTTTTTATTGAATGTCTAAACATCGTCATAAATATTCAATGTTTCCAATTGCATTCTTTTGTGTCACATGTTCATCTGTTATCTTGTCATGCCCATGAAAACATCTGATTTCTATACATGTGTACATTCCACTCCATGAAATTGAACCTTCAGTTCACAATACCTACCAGGGATTTGTACAACCAAACCAACCTAAGACCTATAGGTTGATTTATATTTTATTAATTAACAAACAAAATCAGAATTTTTATTTATTTATTGAAAGATGGATTCGTTTTTTCTATATCAGGACTACCTATTTGTTCATGAATTGTTCATAAAAGGATTTAGAGATGGAACCAAAAAACCATTAACGTAAAACTATAAAAAACCTACGAATAAGGTTAAGAAGGGACGTTGATGTCAAATTATTATATGTACTACAAATGCTTGGCCCTCAAAAGCACATCTTGTAACAGTTGGTTCTTGGTTATGTTTTCAACCTTGAAGACTCGCATGGTGTAACAGGAAGACTGATCAACACTACTAGATAAACAACTGTTGTGCAGCTATCTTTGAACAAGATTCTAGCATGGAGGCTGTAAGACAAAAGACGTGATCATTACATCTAGATGAATCCCAATATTGTAGTTATCAAGTATGTTGTTTTGTGTGTAAAGGACATATTTTAGGTAGACGTCTCTATTTCCTTTTGTGGTTGTTAGTTTGAGGTCTTAATTTTCACAAGTTTAGTTGGCAGCAAATAGCCATAAGAGCCATTTCTCATTGACCACTATATTATACTTTGGGTTTCTCCTAGTGAATACATGCAATATGTGCAATATGTTACAGTGCAGTGTATTTATAAATGAGCACCTCATCGACCGCTGCATTATATTTGGGTTTTCTCCCAGTGAATACCTGTAACATGTTACAGTGCAATTTATTTATGAATGAGCACCTAATTTGTGAGGATCTTATGTATATCTTCAGTAAATGTTCATTTTCTAACCCTCTTCTCATTTACTTCTGCCTGTATTGTTTCCCAATATCCATTCTTTGTATTATTGATTTATTATCCATACTTTCTCATTGCTCAATTAGTAATCAATATCCATTTTTCTTCTCACAACAACGATCGATTGAGAAAGGTAGGTCGTTGTCCTTGCCTGGTCTTCCTTATGGTTTTTTGGATAAATAGAACATATGTTATTTCTAAATGTCATGTTGTTTAGTTGAAAAATGATATCTTGTCATCCACATATACCTTTAGATAAAGAGCATCCAACGAACGACTCCTTCTGGATTCCCTGTGCACAAGCTGATAATTGCACCTTGGGATTCCCTTGATATCTATACTTCAGAAACACTGGTCTTCATGGACTCAATTTATCAATGCCCATTTTCTTGCACAGGTCTTGAATAAAATGGAATTGACAAAATATGAGCATTCTGATTTAAATTGGATAAATTAGTCAAAAGATTGAATCTTACCGGAGTTTTTCAATATTTTGTTGGAATCTCCACTTACCTGAAACCTGTATAGGAAATTTTGCAAAAATCCTAAATTACAGGAAATATACCCTAAAATTTTCCCTAAGTCATGAAATTTCCCTAATTTCATTAATAAACATATATGTCCAAACCATGACAACTTACGGGAAATGGTAGAAATATTAAATGTGGACCGAGCGCCACTCGCAACCGGATTAGGATAAATATCCACAGATTCAATATTCATAGGATAACTGGTATCTGAATCTATCAACGCGATAATAATAAAAAATTACTCAATATCCTAGCACCATAGCGTCCATTAAAAGCAATAAAAACATTTGCGTCAACGCCATGAAATTCTCTGTCTGCATTTTTACCACAATAAGTATTCTCAGAGCTTTGCTGGTCCATTTTAAGGGATCGCATTCAACACACCCAATCCAAATATTATATGGAGCAAGACCATTTCCTTCTTGGGGATTTACCTCCAACTGTATGGCTATTACCCGAGGTGGCTCTTCTAGCCAAACAACGTGAAACCATGTAGGATCCAGAGAGAAACCATAGAGGATCCAGACATAAACCCTTCATCCCTTTTTGCATATTGTCAAAGGCGATTGTAGCCAGACTTGGAATGGGAAAACCACACCATGTGATGGGACTGAGGAGGATCCAAAGAGAAACTAGGTAGGATTCAAACAAAAACCAAGATTGGGAATGGGAAAGCGGCGAAGTGACAAGAAACCTGAAAATTTGGATACAGATAAACACAAATCCAAAAACCTGCATCCATATAAACCTAAATTGAAAGAACAGGGCGAGTAACGCAGCAATGATCTAGTGGACCGACGGATGACGAATCTTGGCATAATGTCGATAGAGAGTTTCTCATTTTTAAATGACAGTTTTAGTTTGTTGAAATTGTATAATTTGGATGCCCCATAGGTAATTAAGATACCTTAATCTATTTATGTAAACAAAATTACAATTTGAAAAATCAAAATTGCAATTTTAAAAAATAATCAAATTTCTAAATTCCATCAAAACTCGCCCAAAAAAGGTAACATCTAGTTTTTCGTTTCCCCATACTATATTTTTCTTATTTTTTAACATCTGATATGGTTCCCTCTTTCGAGATCAGATGTGCATTTTCTCTAAATTTAAGGTATGGGATAAACATTTCTTTAAAGGTATGGGGTTGAGCCTCAAGCTTCCAAAAATGCTGAAAACAAGGTGCAAAGATGGATTCCATCTAGCAACAGGATCCCCGTACATGAAGGAGGTCGCTCTCTCAAATGAATGGACTAGAAGCCACCGCCATAACGATTTCTAGTATTCAAGTGATGCATTGGGTGTTCATATGCTTGCGACCAAATGAGTGGTGTGCCTTACAATTGGATCTGTTGTAAATTAAATACCTAAAAGCCTAAGGTTGTGGGTGGTCAATATGAACGATAGGTTGAGTAGATCCATGTTCAAAGGTGGACTGGTCCCATGCCTATAGGTGGACTAGATCCATGGTACAAGCACTACTACATAGAGAAGGGTTTTGAAGGGTTTTGAGACAATATTTGAGATGATATTTATGTAAATTGTCTTGAGACGATATTTATGTAAATTGTTTCAATTTCAGACAACAAAAGTTGTGTATTGTCTTAAATATTGTCTTTAAGAAAGTGTCTTAAATTATTCTCTTTGTAGAGATAATATAGAATACATCAATTATAGACCATATTGTCTTTATAACTGACCATAATGTCTCATGTTGAGGCAAAAACAAAGTTGTGTATTGTCTCAAATATTCTCTCTAGAGACAATATAGAATACAAATATGTTTGTCTCTACTAAGACAATAGCACTTTTGTCTCTCTAGAGACAATATATAAAAAAATGCATAAAAAACATTTAATCATTTGGGTAAAATCAACTAAAGGTTATTTTCTCAAAATAAACTACAATATCCTATATTGTATTGATTTATGATAGGGCACACTGGAAACGGACCACCAACCTTCTGCTTTGTAATGCATAAATTCTACCATTGAGCTAGCACCCTTTAAAGAATTATGAGAAAGATGTAGGTTGTTGTGTAAACACCTAATAATTTCTAGTGTTATTAAATATACAATAAGTATTTTATTTCTTAAATATTAATTTTATCACTTAGATGCATATTATTCTACAATAAATTATATAAACAATTGGAAATATGGTTGCATGTTACCCCCTCTTTGCAAGGGGTAAATTGATTGTAGTAGAAAGGGTCAGAACAGACATTGTTATTCTCGCATAACAACAATAGAGACTATTCTTTGGATTCTTGTTGTATTATGGGCACCTAGAAGTCACCTACAACCTGAGGAAAAAATGATTTTGGGTAGTCATTACAATGTAAGCATGATGAACTGTAGTTCTAGGTAGGTTTCTCTATGGAATCGAGTTTGAGACAAAGTGAACTTGTGGATGATATCTAAACAAGGTTCTATTATATATAAGTTTCAGGTCTATTTTAGTAGAATTAAATCTTGTGACAAATATGTTTCCCTTTCGATTATGAGTATGGACACACCTGATGTACACCTAAGGTAGTAGATTTATTTTTGGAAGCACCCTACCATCCCAAAATATCATAGAGGTATAAAGAATCATTTCTTTAACATCTAGTTATTTACACTGTAAGTTGAAAACAAAAGATGGGAACCTTTACCAATCTTCTACAAGACATTTATGATGATGGAATAGAATCCTTAGACCTATTTCAAATTTAATATTGTGTTGTGTTTAATAATGTTTCCAAACATAAAAACATTAAAACAAGTTGCTAAGCATAAACCATTAGTTTTGATGGGGATATTATTTTTAACGTACATGCAACTTCACTAATTCAATGGAGGAAGTTTGATTTACATATATAACTTAGGAAAGTCATCAAGGAAAGCATGTGGAAAGAGTATTTGCAGTTTCAATTAATAAATGAACATGGAGACAAACTATAGAGGTTAAGGTTGGTAGTATAGTAATTTTTTCAAAACAAAATATCATCACTAGAGGGATAGTATTTAGTAGGTATTAATTCTAAAATGAGTGATGATGAGTTGTGTGCTACATAGTATACCTCATTTACAAACCTTATCTACAACTAGTAAAAGGGTCGTCGCCTTTGTAAGGGAATAAATCGAAGCTGACCTGTCGCACTTGAATTTCAGAGCCACAATGTACTGTTATCATAATTTGGGGATGGCATGTCTTTGATGAAGGGGATATGTGTATTTATATATATATTATGTTTAATTTTGTGAGAGGTATTTGAGCACTAGGTGGAGGATAAATTCCTCATGAAGAAAGATTTGGTGAAAGCATTTAGAGTTGTTGATAATAAAGGGGATGAGTTCATCAGCTCCTGTGAACTAGGTATGATTCTTGCAAAAAATAATGTCCAGCTTCAACATGCAAAGATGAAAAATATCACCTTCACTTAAAGTGTTTGAACTTTATCAATTGGATCATTTCATGCAAAACTAGCCTATCATTGTTTGTTGGCATGCAATGGGAAGAACTCGGGTTCATTATAATTCCATCAACGAAACCCAAGACATGAGCCCTTTTGGAATCACTTGCAAGCAAGAGAAATCTCACCCGAGGTATCTAGGGGGACAAGAACCGTGCTTCTGCAATGCTGAAGGGGTATGAGGGGTATGAGCAGTCACTCTACAAATCTAACATTCATTCATCTATTGTGCAAAAACACATAACTTTACTTATATGAATTGATAATCCATTCAAAACATAAACATAAACAGAGCATCCATTTGTAGAATAAAAATATTATTCACCACATTAAACACATTTACAATATGCTTTAGAACAATTTTACTCCATTATTATTAGCTTTGGGAACAATTTAAAAAACTTGCACAATGCACATCAAATCTCAGTCAAAATCCCCAAAAACAGCTCAGTACAAACTCAGTTATGACAAGAACCACAATCATTGTTGAAGGGTGTATGAACAACAACACAACAATAAGCCAAATAAAATACAAACCCCCCCCTTAACCAAAAAATCCTCTACATATTTATACATAAAAACAAGGGCCGAACCTGTTACAAATTGGACACAAACACCCAACTAGCTTCTACCTAACTTTTGTCTTTTGCATGATTTGGTCCATATGCCCAGTTGTCACATAGTCCATTTCTGGTGCATGATTCCTAAAATGGGTGCAAAAACTCACTCCAATAGTCCCCCAATACTCACATGTTCCTCGTCCCAAACAACTTCAGCTAATGTGCGTACTTCTTTGATGAAGATTCTTCAACTCAATAGTATGCTTACTACTGCATAACATCTTTTGAACTAGAGGATGACCCCTATGGACGTCTCATTGTGATCATTGATATGAGTAGAGTTCCGGCCATCACTCAATTATCCTCATTAGGTTTCTCTCTACATTGCCACTCTTCCTTTTGGTGGCACCATGGCTCTCTGTGTTGCGGCTATCTTGGCTCTTGGCTTATGGAGACTGTACTTCCTATAGCATCGAACTTGTTTCTTTACTCTACACCACTGGTTTACCCTTCGGCTCTGCATCTCTACAAAACAAGGATAATTTTAAGGACCCATACTTATTTTAAAGTGTATAAACCTTGGCGAATTTTACCAATTTATAAAATATCAACTATAAAATATTTGGGGATATTTTTCTAAAATTATTTCAATTTCTACGGATTTTATATAGTTTATATAATAATTTGGTGATTTTTAGAGTGAAAAAAAGTTTACCCCATCAAAATTGGGCAAAATGGGGCTTCAAAAAATGCAAATTGGCGAATTTTTTTTTGGAAAAATAGCCCATGAGCTAAATTTCGCCCCTAAAATTATCCTTGCTACAAAATACCCCCAACGATGCAACATTTACCTCAAAACAAAATCAAAAAGGAAAACTTAATTGCTCCATCCTACAACCTCGTGCTTCTTTTATAACCACTTTCTGAGTACCTTGACTCTCTTCATCATGATTTTCCTTCACCCTCCTATTCTGATTTCATGGATTAGATGGTGATTTACTAACATGTGGGGATCTTCGCTACTGATTTTCCCCATCAATGCCACACGTTCCCACTGTCCTGAGTCACTTCACCTCTTTTCTTACATGACCTTCACATAACATTACCTTCGACGAAGACTCATCGTACAACAAATCCAGAAAATCACCTATTGAAGATATTGAAGAACCTGAAGTTCCCAGGATCAGAGATACAACTATGGAAGAAGCAATTCCAGAAGATCATGAAGACTATGATATGGCAGAACCACAAGAACCTGTACATCCACCTCGTGAGAAGAACTCCCATAAGAGGAAACCATCATGGGTATGAGAAGCAATACAAGATGCAGAGAAGCATGGTGCTCCAGAGGGGATGCACAGAGAAATCAAGAGACCTAGGCCATACTACAGCTATGTAGCCCTCTTGTGCGACATCATTAACAAAGAACCTTCCAACTATGAGGAAGTGACAGAGAAGAAAGAATGGAAGGATTCCATGATCGAGGAATACCAATCGATTATGAAGAATGATGTCTAGGAGGTAGTTCCAAGACTAGAAGGGAAGTCTGTTGTGACTTCGAAGTGGATCTACAAGATCAAGAATGTTGCAGATGACAGCATCGAGAAACACAAGGCGAGGTTTGTGGCACTTTGCTTCTCCCAGAAGGAAGGCATATACTATGAGGATACATTTGCACATGTATCTAGATATACTTCCATCAGATTTGTACTTGCATTGGATGCAGTGATGAAATGGAAGGTACACTAGATGGACGTCAAGACAGCATTCTTGAATGGTGTAGTTGAAGAGGAAGTGTATGTGGAGCAGCCACTAGGATTTGAGAAACATTACATGTAGACTCATGCATGCAAATTGAATAATGCCTTGTATGTATTGAAGTAGGAACCCAGGACGTGGTACGACATGATGAATAGTTTCCTGATGAGCTTGGGATTTACCAAGAGTAAACAAGATTCCAACCTTTACTACAAGGTTGAGGTAGAAAATCCAGTGATACTTCTACTCTATGTAGATGACCTGTTTGTAACAAGTGAGGATGATCTCATTGTATATACGAAGAGGAATCTTTCCACAGAGTTCAAGGTGAAGGACCTAGGGATGATGCATTATTTCTTAGGCATGGAGGTGTGGAAGAGTTTGGATGGAATCTTCCTTGGACAAGGGAAGTATGCAATGGAGATTCTGAAGAGCTTTAGAATGATGGACTGCAAGGCTATAACCACACCCATGGAATCAAACTTGAAGATACTGTGTGATGCTTCATCAGAGTCAGTTGATGCCATGATGTATCGTCAGATGATTGGTTCATTGATGTACCTGACGAATAAGAGACCATACATATGCTTTGTTGTGAACACATTGAGCCAGTTCCGGATGGATCCGAGAGATGTTCACTTGATTGATTCAAATCATATACTGAGGTACTTGAATAGTGCAGTTGATTATGGGCTCAAATATGACGTGAATCAGAAGATTAAACTGCAGGGTTATGTTGATTCTTATTGGGAAGATAGTGCCTCATATAGGAAGTGCACTTCAAGGTGCTACTTCAGTATGGGATCTAGTATGATCTCCTGGTTTAGCAAGAAGCAGTCATCTGTGGCACCGAGGACAGCCGAAGTAGAGTATGTTGCATCTTGTTCATCTAGTTGTGAGGTAGTATGGATTAGGAAGCTACTGTCTGATTTGTTTGATCTCCAATTAGAGGCGACTTGTATATTTTTTGACAAGCATAGTTGTGCGAAGTTGTCCAAGAACCCAATGTTCCATCACAAGTCAAAGCACATTGAGATCAAGTAACACTATATCAGGGATATGGTGTAGAGAGGAGTAGTGAAGCTCCAGTATGTATCGACAGACAAGCCGATATCCAACGTGTTAACCAAGTCATTCGACATAGTGAAGTTCAAGTACTTCATAGAGAAACTTGGTGTTCTACAGATCGAGGTTCCTCTTAAGAGGAAGTGATGAGACCGGAGGACGTGGATGCACATGGGCCATGATCACATTGTGGTAGTAAATTCCTCCCATGTTGGTAGATGTAAGGTCCAAGCCATTCTCGCATGGTGGTAGGAAATTCCTCCCATGTTGGTAGATGTAATGGTCGGGCCATTCTCGCATAGTGGTAGGAAAGTCCTCCCATGTTGGTAGATGTAAGGGCCAAGCCATTCTCGCATGGTGGTAGGAAAGTCCTCCCATGTTGGTAGAGGTAAGGTTTGAGCCATTCTCTCATGGTGGTAGGAAAGTCCTCCCATAATAGATACGTTGTGAGGTCCATTGGTCATAAGACACTATGTGTGCGCGTAGGAAGGATCTCGCATGGTGGTAGGTTTGTCCTCCCATGTTGGTATACGTGAGCTGACCATTGTGGGACATGTGATGTGCATCTGGGCGGTGCTCTGTGTGATGATGAGATGATCTGAAGACGATGAGGTGATAGTAGGAGACGCAGGTGATTGCTGTGGAAATGTAATGACTGATCATGCAATGTATCTAGTTGATGGCTTGTTCATAGAGATGATGAAGACCTACATGAGGGATAGGCCTACATCCAACATGAAAACGGACTAGCTCTGTAGAAATTCCTATGACGAGTAGATTCGAGATATGTCACCAATCAATGATCGACATGATGAGGATTGTAGCAGCAATGACAATGATGATCCCATGTTGTTGATGATGTTCCAGCATTGATGATGACCAATGATGATGATGTCATCCAGAATTGTGTCCAAAAAGGGTTGATGACTGTGGCAAGAGAATACCTTCCTAGTTAAGAGGGAGTGTTGATGTAATTGTAACTTCGGAAGATATTCCCTTGTATTTTATATTGTTATTATTATTGTATTTTATTTGTACCTAAGGCGGAGATGTTTTCCCTCTGGTCGGAGATGTCATTATTAATTTTAGTCATGTAAATTCATTGAGGTAAAACCTCCATTTTAAGTTGAGGAAATAGATCCCCTAGAGTAAAATGTATTAAGGATATTGAGTCTCCTAGAGAAGTCAGCCCAGTCAGGTTTAGTTGGGGCCGACCTAGCTAGTGAAAATGTCAAGTGAAAGATAAAGTATAAATAGAGATCTGGGCTCTCTCATTTGGACACACACTCACTCACTCAAGTTTGCATTAGTGAGAGAGAGAAGACAAGGTTGTGTAGGAGAAAGAGACAAGAGCTGCAAAAGACTATCTTGTTTTGGGGTTTTCCATTTTGTGATATTGTATTGGTGACGATTCTATCTCTGAGAAAGTTGTGGGGTTTTCTCTTTTATGGTTTCCCCGAAGAAAATCTATGTGCCTCTTGTGTTATGATGTGCATGTGATTCTTTTAGTTAAGATCCTATATAATATTGATTAAAAGTAGAAAAAATAACAACAATCAAGAAGTAGATATTGCTTATCTGGTCTATTTTACTACTATAATTATCATCATTTCTAGAGCACGTCGAACATAATAAGTTTGTTCATTATATTGCAAATAGAATGATTTTATCTACTAACTTCTTTATAGTTAGGGGGTTGTATCATGGGTGAATTAGTAAGGGCCTTTTTCAGGTTGTTAAAAGACTGTTGGGCTTCATCATCCCAAATGAAAGGAATGTCTTTTTTGAGAAGCCTCATGTAGCCCTTAGTGATCTGGGCGAAGTTGCAGACAAAGCGGCATAAGAAGTTTGCATGCCCTTGCAAACTCTAGTGTTTTGGAATATTGGAGGGGAAAGGTAAGGCTGAAATGGCCTCCACCTTCACGGGATCAAGGCGTATGCCGTCCTTGGAGATAATGAAGCCTAACAATCTACCAGATTTGACACAGAATACACATTTGTGTGGATTCAGGAGAATGTTGTAGTGACGACATCGTGAGAATATTGCACTTAGATGATATAGGTGGTCCTCTCATGAATTGGAATGTGTGGGTAGGTCATCCATATAGGGTTCCACAACATGCTTGATATCGTGAAATGCATATGACATGGCCCGTTGAAAAGTGGCCTTGGTGTTTTTAAGACCAAAGGGTAACTTGCGGTACGCAAAGGTCCCCCATGGGAAAATAAAAGCGGTTTGTGCTTATCAGATGGGAGTATCTGGATCTGATTATAGCCAAAGAACCATCCATGAATGAGAAGATGACACTCCCAGCATAATTGTCGATAATCTAGTCGATAAAAGGCATTGGGTAGTTTTCATTTGGCCTAGTGAGTTGTCATTCGACTAGGGTTGATTGGATTTGTCTCCAAAGCTTCCAAATGAGGCCAAGGAGGGGACCAACAAGGTACAACACATATTAGGAGGAAGTTTCACTAGGTCGCATGTCACGAAGATGCGACACAAAGGCTCGAAGTGTAACTTTGAGGTATAACAGAGGTTTCCAAATATTTTCATTGTTTTTGTGAATTTTTTTGGGTTTTATCTTGAAGAAAAAGAAACAAAAAGAGAAAAGTATTTATACTATTCTTTTTTGTGTGTGCAAAGTTACTATTCAAAATGTCTAGAACCTCAACACACTTTTTGGTTTATGATGTAAGCTAGTTTATTTAGGATTTTACTTATGTATTGAAATGATATGTTCAATTAAATTGCCATAAATAATGTACATGCTTCATTTTTTTGGTATGATGTTAATGACTGAGTTGCCAATCAAGTACGTAGTTTGATAAGGAATCAACCAAACTATTCAGACTTCTAGGAACGTGAATATATTCAATGAAATCAAATTGACGTTATAAAATACGTACTTGCCGAAAATTTCTAAATAGTGTAGGATTTCAAACATGATACTGACCATTTAACTGAGATATTACTAATTCCAAGTCGAGTTTGACTATTATCTGTCAAATGCCAAGGGTGATAGCCTCGACAAGAAGCTCAATGATTGTGCTATATTATTTAAATTTGTTGGTTGTAGATCCGAGAAAAATGCCTCCTGAACATAAAAATTCGTCATTAGGTGTGAAAATCACCCATGCAACAGAAGCAATGTTCAAAGAACTACGGATGGCACCATCAGCATATCGCAAATATGTGAAGGTTTCTTGTGCCAGCTGCCAAAGTGACAATGCCAAGCAAGATAAGTATGTGCTCAAAATAACTAAAGTACAAAAGTTTATACAAAGAATACAACATAATACAATGAGTGTTGCGAGGCATCAATGCATACACAAATTATTTCTTTAGATAGAGACCATTTATGATCTTCGACATAGGTTCCCCATCATAATTGATCAATTCATAAGCTCCTCTCTTTAACACGGTTTTGACTACAAGTGGGACAAATCATTTTGGTATAGATTTCCATTCTCCTATTTTGTCTTGGTCTTGGTCTTGGTCATAAACTAAAACCAAATCACCTTCAGAAAATACTTGGGGATGGGATGATTTGTCATATTGAGTTTTAACCCTTTTCTTGTGTGCTTCCACATTTAGAGAAGCTTCCCTTCTAGTTTCATCCAGAGAATAAAGATGGAGAATCCTTTCTTCTTCTACAGAAGTGTTAGGTAGGAGTTCGACTGCTATTTTTAATGATGGGATTTCACATTCAATTGGAAACACAGCCTCTTGTCCATAAACTAATTGGAAAGGAGTGAATCCAGTTGTGGTTTTTGTAGTGGTATGGTAATCCCAAAGAGCGGAAAACAACATTAAGTGCCAATTAGTTTTGTTCTTATTAATCATCCTCTACAACATAGTTTTCAAAAACTTGTTAATGGCTTCGACTTGTTCGTTAGCTTGAGGGAAATATGGCGAGGAAAAGTCCTACCACAATCCTAACCTGTTGGTAAGTTTATCCATAAAGGAGTTCCTTAAACGACTTCCGTTATCAATAATGATCTCTTTGGGTACACCAAAACTTGCTATCACATGATTGAATAGAAAATATGCTGCAGTTTTACCCGTGGAGTCAAATGTAGGAATCACCTCATCCCACTTGGTTAAGTAGTCCACTGCTATGATGATGTAGTGCTGGCCATCGGCTAAAGGTGGGTTGATTGCCATAAAATCAATGGCCCATTTTGAAAATAGACCCACGGTTACTACAGGGTGTAATGGAGTAGGATGTGCGCATTTTTTTCGTATAGATTTGGAAACGGTGACACTTTTTAACAACATTGATGCAATATTTAAATATTGTAGGCCAAAAGTATCCTGCATGCATTATTTTCTGGGCAGTTTCCAACCTAGAGAGATGACCACCACATGCCCCAGCATGGAAATCATTCAAAACTTGTTCAGATTCCTTGTGTATTAAACAACGTCTTAAGATCATGTCTACTCCTTGATGGTACAAATTATCGCCTATGATGAGGTATCTTCATTCTCGGTGTCAAATGCAACATCGTTCAATGCTAGAAAACTGAGGATCAATACTTTGGGTTTGGAGACATGTGATAAATGTTCCATACCAAGGATATGAAGGTGTGATGAGGAATACATGTTCATCTACCCAAGATTCAATAGATATATGAAAGTACGATGAGGAATACATGTTCATCTACCCAAGATTCAACAGATACAATATCATCTTTATCATAGGGTTACTCAGACATTAGTTCAGCTAATGCCAACGGCTTCTTGGCTTGAGAATTTTTGAACTCGAGATCGAATTCTTGCAAAATTACTACGCATTTTGAATATTTTTGCACTGATGATATGGCAAGACAGAATGTGTTTCATGGGGTTCATTTCAGCCACTATGGTCATTTTTCTTGGAAATATATAATGTATAAGTCTTTGGACAACATGAACTACTACCAAGGCCAGCTTCTCAACCTGGGAATATCTCAATTTGGGAACTGCAAGGCCCTTACTAAGATAGTAAATAATATGCTCTTGTGATGATCCATCTTCTTGTTCCAATACCATTCCTATGGTGGAACTAGATGCTGCCAAATATAGCAAAATGTCTCTACTATAGTTCGGTGGACTAAGTACCCAGGAAGAGACCAAAGCTTTCTTTATTGCATCAAATGAGCGTTGAGCTTGGTCATCCCATATGAATAGTGCATCTTTTTTAAGGAGACGTATGAAACCTTTAGCTCATTCAGCAAAATCCTCGACAAATATTCTCAAGTAATTAGCTTTCCCTTGAAGGCTTTGAATTTGTTTTATTTTTTTGGGGAAGGCAACTGAATTATTGCCTCAACCTTGAGGGGATCCACCATAATCCCTTTTTTGAAACTATGAACCTAGGTAATCTCCTAGAGTCCACACAAACATGTAGTTGTGTGGATTCAACCTAATGTTATACTGGAGACATCGAACGAAGACGACTCATAAGTGTGCATTATGTTCAGCTCTCCTTTTAGATTTTCATTCCAAGTCATCAAGATAAACCTCAACAATTTTCTTAATGTCATGAAATTCATATGGAATGGCTCTTTGAAAAGTAGCCCTGACGTTTTTAAGGCCAAATGAAATTTTATGATATGCAAAATTCCCCCAAGGGCATACGAAATTTGTTTGATGCTGGTCTTCCTTTTTTATCTAGATTTGGTTGTAACAGGAGAATCCATCCATAAATGAAAAGATTTCATTCTCGACACATTCTTCTATAATTTGATCAATGAAGGGTGTGGGATAGTTGTCTTTGGGACAAGCCAAATTTAGATCCCTAATGTCAGTGCAAACCCGAATAGTTCCTTGATTTTTTTTAACAGGAACAAGATTGGATACCCATTCAGTTAAAGGAACAATATAGATGAATCCATCTTTCAAACATTTTTCGACTTCTTCTTTGATTGCAGTTGATTTCTTAGGATTAACTAGATGTAGTTTTTGTCGTACTGGTTTAACATTATCATAGGTTTTTATCTCATGTCCATATATGCTAGGATCGATGCCCGACATTTCTTCATAAGACCAAGCGAACACATCGCGAAACTCTTTGAATAGAGCAGTGTAATGTATGATTTATTATGGATAGCAATCTACACCTATATTGATGTTTTCAACGATGCCAAGCTTAATGAATATATTGATTGGGATGGTTTTCAAAATATTTTCCAAATTTCCTTCTGAACTCACATTGTGTGTTTGGAAGGGGCATTGGTATTTTTCCATGTCATCAACGAGGTAAATATTTTTGGGTTTGACCTCTAATGAGTCTATCTTTAGAAGAACTGAGGATCTATGATTCATATCTTCCTAGGGTCGTTCAGAAATATTCATGACTTCAAGGATGGCTTCATCGGTTGAAAAAGTCTAATCCAGGATGTCATGAGTGCTAGGAGCATTGATGGCCCATATTGGTGAAGTGTACGGATCATATTCCTCCATATGGGAAGGATTTTGATCTGAATATTCCGAAGCCATTTGAATAGCTTGATAATTTCTACGACAGAAAGGGGAACACTACTCTCTATTTCATTATGTTGCATAGAATTTGGTATATTTCCATCACTCTTTTCAAATAAGATGTCTTTCTTGGAGGCTTCGTCCGATGAGGTGGATCCAACTTCTGGCATGGACTTAGAAATTTTTTTTAATGGAAAGTATACTTCTGGTGTAATAGTGAAAATTGGAGCAGTGCTAGGGGTCAATACCAGTGGTGGAATTGCCAAAGTTCCCATGAGGGATGAATCTTTGAACATTCCCACCCCAATATCTTGAATCATTGTTTTCAAATCCCCTACCAAAGGTACATTCAAGTGGATACCAGTTTTAGGTGTGCAGTATTCTATTTGATCGATCATGACAATCTTCCCTTGGTGGGGAACTAAATAACTAGGAATACTGAAGACACTACAATCGTCATCTTGTGTATCCAACTACGTCCCAATAGAAAATTGTAATCAATGGGTGCGTCGTTTACCTCAACATCTACTTGAAATTTTTTACCTCCCAGTTCAATTGGGAAAGCCATGATAAGTCCATGAGGTGGGAACGAATGACCATCAAATGCTTTGAGTATTGTATGAGATGGTACTAGGGTGGGTGATCCCAAATACTTCCAACATGCTAGTTACATGACACAAGTTGAGGCTCCTTCATCCACAATGGTTCGAAAAATGTTCTTACCATGTGAAGTCACTTTGATCTGAAATGTGATTTGTGATGGAAGCCTACATGTGGACTGTTCTAATTCAAAAGTTATAAAATTGTTGTTAGATGGATCGATAGCACTGATAGCATATAATAGTGCCTTTCATTGAGCAGGACAACTTTGCAATATTTCCAAGGCGGAAATTGCACAAGGAGTTTGATCTAAGTCTTCAAAAACATTGTAGTTTTTAGCATCTCGTGCATTAGGATTGTGTGTTGTTCTACGGAAAACCCCTTTTGGAGGTCAAGGTACTATGTATATGGTTGGATTCTCAATGGTTAGAGAACCACTAGGATAAGATCCAGTTGTTTCTGCATCTTTTGAAGCATTCCATAAGAAGGATCCCTTGTTTGAATGTTTATTTCATGTTCACCAATCATGAAGATATTAGCATTGGGTGGATTTCCCCCTTGTGGGGGGTTTTCCTGGTTTCCTCCTAGTGGAGGTACTGGCGCCACCGCAACCATCTGTTGTTGCTGGGGGAAAGGTTTAGTTAGGATGACAGGTTGTTGTTTCCCTCCTGGTTTTTCCAACATTCAATGAAAATCATCCATATGAGGACAAAGGTGAGTAGGATGATCCCCTTGGAAAATTTTGCAAGGGTATTTTTTTTCCAGTTCTCTCGATTTCCTCCAGTAGGATTATTCACCTTAGGTGCATCTCCCGTCCCATAATTAGCATTGGGATTCTTCTTCTGTTTATTCATTTTTCCTTCTGGGTTCGTAATTTGGACCGTAAGTACTTCAAAATTTTGGGTGGGAGTTGTGGATTGTTGTGTTTCCTGGCCAGTTGTGGCTTGCGAAGTCTGAACCAACATTTGTCCCAATTCTTGGGTAATATGTTCAAGTTGGTTGAAGGATCTAATCACACCATTGGTATGAGCTCCTTTTGGTGGCCTAGCTGGATCCGACACATGTCTTACAACATAAGGGATTAAATCATAAAGTGTGCATGATTGGGAATATATCAAATCCATCTATTGAGCACTCTAAATGAGTTGTTCTTTGGTCATGGCTCTTGACATAGATACATCTTTGGAAAGAGTAGGTAATAGTGATTTTATGAACCAATCTGCTAAAAATTGATCAAGGATTTCGGCTTTGATAATCCTTCGGTGCCTCCTCCATTCGTGGATATGATCCGATATGTGAGTAGAAGTGGACTTCCTAAGTGAAGTTAAAAATTTTGTTCCCATCTCATAGCAGATAGGTAATTGAAAATGTGTCAGAAAGAGAATAGCTAAAGATGAAAATTCCGTGAATGTATTGTGGGGCAACTCAATGTACCATTTTGCAGCAGTTCCCGTTAGGGTTCACTAAAACAACCCTAACCTAACACTATCCTCAACTAGGGAATTGGATGAACACCACAAATGGAATGTCATCACATGATTTGCTGGATCATTCCCTAGTTTTCCATCAAACTTGGGTATTTCTGAGGGTATTTTAGTTGGTATGGTTGGACATCCATTCAAATGTAGAACATGATCATTATTTAGCTGAGATAAATCCATTAGATTCAATGTGTCTAGAAATGGTGATTTGACTGTTGCCATAGCAAACATTTGATATGTAGGTGAAGCTTGATGGCTCCATTGTTGTTGTCCTTGGGCTTGAAAAACATTCCAAGAAGGATTACCTCCTTGTGGATATTGCATCCAAAAATATTCGTTACTGCTTGAATGTTGTCCATTCCATTGTGGAACATGATGCATGTATGGATTGCCCCCTTGTGGAGGTATGTTCCCATAAGATTGGTTACTTGATGGGACATGACCATTCCATTGTGGGATAGGATTAATGAGTGGATTTCCCTATTACATAGGTATGTTCCAATAATATTGGTTACTTGGTGGAACATGACCATTCCATTGCGGGATAGGATTAATGGGTGGATTTCCCCCTTACGGAGGTGGGATCCAATAAGATTGGTTACTTGTTGGAATATGACCACTCCATTGATTGTTTCCTTGGTTTTGATATGCGTTCCAAGGTTGATTCCCCCCTTATGGGGGTTGTTCCCAAGAATATTGGTTACTTCTTGGAACCTGCCCACTCCATTGCAGAATGGGGTTGATAGGTGGATTGCCTCCTGATGTGCTACCTGTTGGGGATATGTGATTACCCCCAGGATTTTATCTAGGAAACATTGGGGGATGACTTCCCGAGGCATTTCCACTAATATTTGGAGCATAACCCCAATTGGAATTATTGTTCCATGGTCCATTAGTTCCTCCATGAATATTAACATTCCATGGTGAAGGGTTTCCCCCAGAAGTAGAACTTGGAAAAATGTTAGGTATACCAAGAGGATTTTGGTTTACTCCTTGACTATTTTTACCTTGATTAGACAAACAATATGGAAAACCCATATCTGGTAAGGCACACCCTCTAGTAGGGATCCCTTTAGATGAAGTGGATGTACTTCTGGGATTGGAACCCAAAACTATACCAAATGGCACTGAAGTGTTGGTTGAAATTGCGCTAATAACAGGTATACTAACTATTCGGATTGATGTAGAGGCCAAATTGGAAATATTTCTATCTCCATCAACTATTTGAGGTTCCGATGATGTAGTCCCCTACGCTCCTGATGAAGCCATAGGGTCAATTGTTGAATGATTCATATTAGTCCAATAACTGAAAAGAGGATTGATGTAATCCGATGACCCACTGATGTGAAGTATCACTGGGTCTCAAATATTTTTCAAAGGTGGGTTTACGTGAGTAGTTTTGTTGTTCTCTAGTATTTCAATTTCAAATGGAGCAAAGTTATCAATAATGTCTGTGTGTTCTTCATTAGGTGAAGTTTTAGTCTTTGTTTGATATTGTTCTTCTCTATTGTTGTTAATTGAATCTATTAGTTGTTTAGTTTCCAAGTCACAAGGTTGGGTCTTTTGAATCCGTCTCCATGATGTAGTGGGGCCTTCAATTTCTAGTGAGTTACTCCACTGTCACCATGACTGACAGATCGGGAGAGTAGCCACTTTGAATAATTTTGATAAAAGGATTTTTTTTTAAATGGTATTCTTAATTAAAAACATAATCAAACAATCCTAAGGAAGTCTAGACTCAAAAAAGGAAAAAGTGTACACATAGTAAAATGTCCTATGAAACCAAGAAAGAAATCTGCTTTCTAAAAAAATTGAAGCTCAGTGAAAAGTTGGATTAGAGAGCCTTCTAAAACTAGCAGTTGTTGAGGGATATCAAGCCTCAAACAATTACTAAAAGAAAAGCTATGAGAAACAGTTACAATAAGATTAAACCACCAGGGGTGCAAGTATTGGTTCTTGACCAATCACCCTCCCAAGGAGTAAAATATTCAAAGTATGTCTCAGGTACTTAAAGTGTCCCCCACTCATAATAGACTATGTGATATACTAGGAATAGAAACTAAGGTTACCACTTCACAATCGACAGTTGGGAGGAACAATTGTAAGTCTAGGACAACTCTCATAACCAAGTATTCTATAAAAGTGATGTCAACCCAAGGACTTGTCACTTTACATACAATTCTGTGATGATCTCATGTCCCTCTAAGAAAGAAAGAGGGGGAGAACAACCCTTACTTATCCATATTGACCTCATGCTTGATGCATGTGTTAGATGCGCTTTACCGCAAGCGATTTTTGCTACTAATGGATTTAAACTCTCAATAATCAATGCTAGTTTCAAAATTTTTGTAGCCCAAGAGTATTAACTCTCCAAACCTAATCCATGGCACTAACCTATTCTTGTTAGTGATATGAAAATAAAATTTTGGTTAATTTTATATTAAGCACCAATTTTAATGATATTTTGCTTAGTTTTAGGAGTGGAAGTGAAACTAGTGGTGTGTTGACTCGAAAAATATGAAACCAAACAATGCAATATGCTCATTATTATATCTTTCAATTCGATGAATGTTCTAAACTAATGAAAGGTTATAGGTTCATGTGTGTCTTTCAAACATACAAAATGTTTTGGTAGATTTTTTATATTTAGGAATAGTTCTTCTAAAATATGGATAATAATTTATTTCAACAATTAATGTAAACCAAACAAATATATCAATGAAAATGAATCTAACTCTATTACACGGGGGATCCCTATTTCTCGTTTGTGGGGCCACTCGAAAGTGCAAGCAAAGAGGATACGTAGATCCATTTTGACTACTTATGAATTAAATTCTTACACTTGGGATCTACTTTCTTGTTTGTAGGGCCACCCAAAAATGCAAGCAAAGAGGATACGGTAGCTCGAGAACTGTATGTGAAAATTGAAATCTACACTATTACACTTGAGGTCCACTTTCTCATTCACAAGCTCGCTCAAAAGCCCAAGTGAAGAGGATATGGTGGCTCAGACACAACTTATCACAAGAAAATCGAGATCTAAAGCTACAACTTTCTCTAATTGTGCATTAGAATAATGAAAATATTGTATATCCAAAAGAAAATTTGACTATTTAAAGCTTGTTTTCGGTTATGGACGGAAATTGTTTTCAAAATATCTCAAAGTGTGATGTTCAAATTTTTTTTTTAATGCAAATATCTTTGTGAAATGTGTTCAAGTGATCTTTTCATATGTCATAACTGAGATTTGGTTCCATGTTTCAAATAAGCAAGTGCATGAGTAAAAAATTAAAGGGCCTTAAGGTTCTTTAAACATGAATATTTATGTTTTTTTCAATTTTCACTATTTGAAAACTATGAAATGAATCAAAATTATTTAAGGAAGGGAGCTAATCCTATCCAATATGGGATATAACAGCAAAATAGGACCTTAAGCAAATGGATCTACCACAAATTGTAAGAAAATTTTGAAGAAAATGCCAATTTAGGCCATTTTTAAAGGTTTTTGGAGGGAAATTCGGAATCTAAACATATCAAACCAAACCATTCCAAACTTTCCTAATTAGTGGTAAACTGATCCTAACATGTCTCAAATCAATGTCCAGGTCTGCAAGTACAAACATTAATCCTCCTAGTATCCCTAAGACAATGAGATCTCAAAACTAGTTGACAATTCATGCAAATCTAAAATAAGAAAGCTTTAAAAAACTTTAAAATCTTCCAAATTTGTAGCTAAAGAGGGTCTAAGGAAGGTTTAAACTCCAATACAAGGGATTCCTCAGCCCATCCAAGAAGAAAAGATTAAAAAAATTGAGACAAGAAGGAAGAACCAATCTACAAAAAATCAAAAACTGACTAACGCATCTATTTAACTAGAACAGAGCATTGATGGGGCTTCACCGCACCCTGCACACAGGCAGGGTGTGTTGCTAACACCTTTTTCTAGTATGTAGGGTGCGTTGGTGACCCTTCAATGCTCTATATGCACATACAGGGTGAATTGGTCCTCTAACTCAAGAAATCCCGAGATCTGAACCGTCTTTTGAAGAATTTTGACTGTTTAAGGGTTGATTAGGGACAGATATGATATTCTAAGGGTCTGCAAGCGTGAAACATAGGTTCTATAAGAGTTTTAAGGAAATATTTAAGCAGATCTGAAAGATTGAAACACCAAAATTTTGAATAAATTTTCAAATTAAATCAAGCAATATGGTCTCCAATCTGATAATAACATTTTACGGTAGGGATGTATCTACATTAAACAACTATCTTATTACGAATAGGTGAGTTTGATTATCAGAAATCCACAATTATCTAACATTTCGTAATACATTTAACCATTTATAATTCAAATCAAATTTGTAACAAAAAATTTAAACTCATGAATGGAAGGAAAATTGAATTGCTTCATATTATGCCAAGGAAGAGAAATACTTACTTACAATAGTTCTTGAGATGCATCCATCCTCCTTTTCCTTGAGCCATCCTTCTCCATCCTTTTGATGAAGATGAGCTTTTCATTCTCCAGATCTCTCCAACATGCCTTTGCTTTCACCTTTTTCCTCCCTTACCATGCTCCAAATGCCTTTGTTTTATAGTATTGGGAAATGAGATCTCAAGTTTCCACTTTCAATGTGGGATCATCCCTTTTCTTCATTATTTATTCTTTTTACCAAAAAACCCACTTTCCATAGTATTTGTAGGATTTTGTCATAATTTCAACATTCTTAAGTACAATTAATGCAATCTTATGCACTTCTTTTCAGTGTTGATTGGTGGAGACTATATTGAGCCTTCAATTGAGTAGTTCATGTTGATGTATATGTAACTTCGGAATGTATTTCATCTATGTATTTATTGTACTCCTATAGAGATGTATTATTTCTCTATACAGAAGTGTCGTCATTTGTATTGACAAGTGTTGCAAGTGTTGTATCTTGCTGATGGGTTATTAGACCACCTAGTAAGGGGTCGGCCCGGATTATGTAACCATCGGTTATTAGACTAAGTTAGACAAGTCGGTCCCACTGGTTTATTGGGCAGGACAGAACACGTATAAATAGAGATCAGGAGATCTCTATTTGATCATCTCATTACTGACTCTTCCATCACTCGGAAAGTGGCACACATGTGAGGAGGAGGATCAACTGGTAGGAGAAGACTATCTCTTGTACTTTGGTTGTATCATTGCTCTTTCTATCTCTGAGGAAGTTGTGGGGTTTTTCACCTTTATGGTTTTCCCCAGTGAAACTTTGTGTGTCCATTGTCTTATGTGATTGCTTGATATGCTTGATACATGCTTGATATGATTGATATGTTGTACATGTTATTCTCTCAATAAATATCCTAGAGTATGCTGAATTAATGCTCAAAATCTAACATGGTATCAGAGCTTCCCTGAGAAGAAGACATTGTGCAATGGTGGAAACTAGGGTTTCTTGTTTATTGGATTTCTCTCCACAGATTTTGGAAAAGCAGTAAAGTAGATTGACTCTACTCATCAAGGAGAATCTTTTTGTCCAATCAGAATTCAATTTTGAGCACTTTCAGTTTTGGCCCTAAACATTAGGGTTTCCACAAAAATAGGAAGTTCTGAAATTTGAAGACATAGCTAGAAGCTCCTTGGAAAAATCGAATTTTAGAGCTTTGGATCGAGATTTTTGGTTGGGTAAAACTCTGGAAAACTCAAACCCTAATTCAGGGTCCTCCCTAGTGAATCCAGGAGATTGAAAAGCATTTTTGAAGGGTGAAACTTTACAGTTTTCAAATTCTAAGTATACCAGGGTGATCAACTCATCAAGGCGCATCTTTCTATCCTTTCAGAAGTTTGAAATTCACATTTTGAATTTTTAGGGTTTCTCTGACAAACCCTAATCCGGGACGAGATCTAGTTTTCAGCAAGACAAGTGGTAAGACCTAAAACTTTTCTATTTCCATTTGAAGTACTCTTTAAGATGTCTCGCCACACCAAGCTTGAGGATAAGCTTGAAGGGGTTGATAACTTCCGAGCATGGAAGTATAGGATTTGGGTTAATCCTAGAAGAAAATGAGTTGGACATTTATATAAATGAAGTGGTCCTTGTCCCAGAAGAAGAAGAGGCTAAGGCTCTTCACAAGAAGAACTTGGTTAAGGAAAAGAGGATCATTACTAATTCGATCAAACATCATCTCATACCCCATGTGTCTTCCCTAAAGATACCGAAAGAGATGTTTGATTCCCTGACCAAGCTATTTGAAGGGAAGAACATAAATCGAAAGATGACCTCGAGGAATCAATTGAAGAATGTCAAGATCCGGAATGCGGAGACCATGCAGTCTTATTTCTCAAGGGTCTCCCAGATAAAAGAACAACTTGAAGCTGTGGGAGAAGACATAGAAAATGGAGAAGTGGTAATTACCACTCTTAATGGCCTTCCTAGGTCATGGGATTCCTTCATCCAAGGAATTTGTGCTAGGAAGAAACTTATCACTTTCAGTAGATTGTGGGAAGAATGCTCACAGGAAGAAGCTTGAATTGTAGCTCAAGAAGAGAAGATGGGGAATGAAGATCAAGCTCTCACAATACACTCCAAAAGTCATGGTGACAAAAAGACTCACCATCATGGCAAGAAAGAAAGACACCACCATCAGAATCAGAAGGGTAGAAGAAACATGTCCCATGCCCGTTGCTATACATGTGACGAAAAGAGACACTATTCCAGAGACTGTCCCAGAAATAAGAAAGATGGTTCTCACAAAAGGAAGAACACCAAAAGAAGACATCATGCTCATGCTGCAGAGGATGATGAACCTCCCAGGAAGAGGGCTAGAGAAGATAGTGATGATTCTTCTAGTGATGAAGAATATGTTTTGATTTCTGCTCTCACTCGAACCATTACTCATGGAAGTAATGATTGGCTTATAGATAGTGGGGCTTCTAAACACATGACAGGATTCAAGGAATCCTTTAGGAACCTATCTGAACATGAATCACCGCACAAGGTGAAACTTGGGGATGACTACCAGTATCCAATAAAAGGGAGTGGTGAAGCCTCCTATAAACTAGACTCTGGAAAGTCTATGAAGATGAAAGATGCATTTATGTTCCAGGTCTCAAGAAGAATATACTCTCCATATTTGCATTGGATGCAAAAGGCGTGAGGGTTGCATTTGTAGATGGCCAAGTCCTAATGTGGCCAAAAGGTTAGACAATAGATGATGCAGTTGTGATTGGAGAGCAAGAGGGAGGATTATACAAATTGAAGGGCCAACCAGAACAAGCCATGGTCCATGACTTAGTAGATCCAAGTGAACTTTGGCATAGAAGGCTTGCACACATGCACTATAGGGCATTACCAATTGCAAGAAAAGTTGTAGAAGGTATTTCTGAAATCCAGACAAAGCATGAAGGCATTTGCAGAGGTTGTGCAAAGGGAAAGAACACAAAGAAGACATTTCCAAGTAGTGAAAGCAAGGCAAAAAGAATCTTGGAAATCATCCACTCTGATGTATGCGGTCCGATGTCATCCAATTCTATGAGTGGGTATGTATACTATGTTTCCTTCATTGATGATTTCTCTAGGAAGACTTGGGTTTACTTCTTGAAGAACAAAGATGAAGTATTTGACAAATTCAAGGAATTCAAAGCCTTGATAGAAAACCAAACTAACATGAAGATCAAGATCTTCAGATCTTACAATGACGAAGAATTTACTTCAGGAGACTTCAAGAAGCTATGCAGTGATTCGGGGATTAAGAGGGAGTTGACCACTCCTTACAATCCACAAAAGAATGGAGTTTCTGAAAGAAAGAATAGGACAATCATGGAAGCAGCTAGGGAAATGCGTCATGACCAAGATCTACCCATGCACTTATGGGCAGAAGCAACAAGAACAACGGTATATGTGCAGAACAGAACACCTCATAAGATACTTGACAACAAAACACCAAAAGAAGTGTTCACTAGTAAGAAACCAGAAGTTGGCCATCTCAGAATATTTGATTTTCCAGTATACACTCACATCCCAAAAGAAAAGAGGACAAAGCTAGATCCTCTAGGAAAGAAGGGCATATTTGTGGGTTACAGTGAAAGCTCGAAGGCTTACAGAATCTACTTCCCAGAATTCAAGAAGATTGATATCAGTAGGGATGTAACATTTGATGAAATATCAACATACATCAAATCGAGGAAAACGCTAGTTGAAGATAATGAAGAACCCAGAATATCCAGAACTCAAGACACCACCATGAATGAAGCAGTTCTGGAAGAAAATCGTGAAATGGAAGATCCACAACAACCTGTAGACCACCTCATGAGAAGCAATCTCACAAGAGGAAACCACCATGGGCTAGAGAGCTCATCCAAGATGCAGAAAGGTTTGGCATTCCAGAAGAGGAACACAGAGAAAGGAAGAGAACAAGATCGCATACTAGCTATGTTGCTTTACTCTGTGACATAATGAACAAAGAACCTTCCAGTTATGAAGAAGCAGCAGAAAAGAAAGAATGGAAGGATGCCATGGTCGAGGAATACCAGTCGATCATGAAGAATGATGTTTGGGATGTGGTCCCAAGACCAGATGGGAAGTCTATGGTGACTTCCAAGTGGATGTATAAAATCAAGCATGTTGCAGATGGAAGCATAGAGAAATATAAAGTAAGGTTTGTATCTCGTGGATTCTCCTAGAAAGAAGGGATTGATTATGAAGAGACCTTTGCTCCTATGGCCAGATACACTTCCATTAGATTAGTGCTTTCTCTGGCTGTAGTGATGAAATGGAAGGTACACCAGATGGATGTCAAGACAACTTTCTTGAATGGTGTAGTTGAAGAGGAAGTGTATGTGGAGCAGCCACTTGGGTTTGAGACACATGACCGAGAGACACATGTGTGCAAACTGAAGAAATCCCTGTATGGTTTGAAACAGGAACCCAGGACCTAGTATGGCAGGATAGATGGCTTCCTATCAAGTTTGGGATTTACCAAGAGTAAAGAAGATTCCAACCTTTACTACAAGGTTGAGGAAGGCAATCCGGTGATACTACTATTGTATGTGGATGACCTGTTTGTAACAGGTGAGGATAGATTGATTATCGATATGAAGAGGAAGCTTGCTGCTGAGTTCGAGATGAAGGACTTGGGTATGATGCACTACTTTCTTGGTATGGAGTGTGGCAGAGTGCAGATGGAATCTTCCTTGGACAAGGGAAGTATGCAGTAGAGATCCTAAAGAGGTTCGGGATGGTGGAATGCAAGTCTATGGCCACACCTATGGCATCGAACCTGAAACTTCTGTGTGATGCTTCTTCTGAGCCGGTTGATGCTATGATGTATCATCAGATGATTGGGTCCTTGATGTACCTGACGAATATGAGACCAGATATCTGCTTTGTGGTGAACACCTTGAGCCAGTACTTGACAGATCCGAGACATGTTCACCTAATAGTTGCATAGCATATTCTGAGGTACCTGAAGGGTACAATTGACTATGAGCTCAAGTATGAGGCGAATCAAAAGTTTAACCTGGAGGGTTATGTTGATTCGGATTGGGCAGGCAATGCCATTGATCAGAAGAGCACTTCAAGGTGCTGCTTCAGTATGGGATCCGGTATGATCTCTTGGTTTAGCAGGAAGTAGTCCTATGTGGCACTGAGTACAGCCGAAGTAGAGTATGTCTCAACTTGTTCGGCCAGTTGTGAGGAAGTATGGCTTAGGAATCTAATGTCTAATTTGTTTGATCTCCAGTTGAGTGCTACTTGTATATATTGCAACAACCAGAGTTGTGTGAAGTTGTCGGAGAACCCAGCGTTCCATGACAAGTCAAAGTACATTGAGATCAAGTATCACTATATCAGGGATATGGTGCAGAGAGGAGCAGTGAAGCTCCTGTATGTTGCAACAAATGAGCAGATAGTCGATGTGTTGACCAAGCCGCTGGCCAGAGTGAAGTTTGAATAATTCAGAGGGAGACTTGGTGTACTTCAAATCGAGATACCTTCCAAGGGGATGTGATGAGTCTAGAGACACGGATGCACACGATCCATTTCGACATGGTGGTAGGTTCATCCTCCCATGGTCGTTGATGTAAGTGTTGGGCCATTCTCACATAATGGTAGGTTAGTCCTCCTATGGTGCAGATGTAAGGGCTGGGCTGTTCTCACATGGTGGTAGGTTAGTCCTCCCATGGTGAGTTGTAAGGGCTGGGCGGGCTTTTCCGACATGGTGGTAGGTTAGTACTCCCATGGTCGTTGATGTAATTGACGGGCTTTTCCAACATGGTGGTAGGTTGGTCCTCCCATGGTCGTTGATGTAATTGCCGAGATTTTTCGACATGGTGGTAGGTTGGTCCTCCCATGGTCGTTGATGTAATTGTTGAGTCATTCCGACATGGAGGTAGGTTGGTCCTCCCATGGTCGTTGATGTAAGTGCTATGAGCCTTTCACAGATGGTAGTAGGTTGGTCCTCCCATGCTGGTGAGTGTAAGTGATGTGTGTGTGCATCTGGGTTGTGCTCCGTGGATGATGACGATGATCTAAAGACAATGATGTGATAGTATCGTACATAGGTTTTGTATAGGCATGTGATCAGTCCTGAGATGCTCTTGTAGGTTTTTGCAGAGGCAGTGTAATCAGTCCTGGGAGATCTTGTAGGTTTTGCAGAGGCAGTGTAATCAGTCCTATGGTGTACATACTTGATGGCTTGCTCGCAGAGATGTTGATGGTGTTCATCTAGCATGAAAAAGGGCTGGCTCTGTAGATGATGAAGACCTGCAGGTGGTGGGTCTACATCCAGTATGAAAAAGGACTGGCTCTATAGAACTTCCTATGATGAGTAGATTGGATATTGATTGAGATAGCATCAGTGACAATGATTCGATGACGATGATCCTGTGATGGTGATCTAGAGAAGAAGACTTGTGCTAGAAGATCTATGTCGAGAAATACCTTCCTAGTTAAGAGGGAGTGTTGATGTATATGTAACTTCGGAATGTATTTCATCTATGTATTTATTGTACTCCTATAGAGATATATTATTCCTCTATACGGAAGTGTCATCATTTTTATTGACAAGTGTCGCAAGTGTTGTGGCTTGCTGATGGGTTATTAGACCACCTAGTAAGGGGTCGGCCCGGATTAATGTAACCATGGGTTATTAGACTGAGTTAGACAAGTCAGCCCCACTGGTTTATTGGGAAGGACGAAAAAAGTATAAATAGAGATCGGGAGATCTCTATTTGATTATCTCATTACTCACTCTTCCCATTGGTTAAATACGAGCCTACATGTCTTATGTCAAAGATAAGTCAAAGTAGTGTATAAATAGAGGAGGTGTATTCCTCATTTTACACACTCACTCACTTGAGAGTGGCACACTTGTGGAGGAGAGGTCTGCTGTTGACACTCAATAAAATCTGTGTTGAGGAAGCATCGATTGTCACAAATAATAATTGCAGTGGTAGTTATAAAAATAGGGAATGTAAAGCTCGAAAGTCAGAGTTCATCTATTATCGGCGTGAACAGGATTATAGGTGAAGAAAAGCTGAAGCTCCATACACATTCTTATTGTTGTTTAATGAACTAGAGGACAGGAATACACTTCAGGAATATATCTGTCCTAATTGCAGTCGCAGGTATTCAGCCTTAAATGCATGCAACTGATCAGCCTTACTGAGGATAGTTTTCACTGTGAAAATTGCAATGCTGAAGTCGTTGTTGAAAGTGACAGCAAGAAGCAGAAGCAACAGCCTTACAACGAATACGCCATCCTCCATTCGGCTACGTACTTTTTACAGTTAAGATGGAAAATATCAAGTTGGAAGCAGTTAAATTCTGCATTCAAATATTGGTGACAGAAGTAATGTTGCTAAGGAAATTGATACGGCAGATGAAGACATAGCAAAGGCGTCAAGTCTGTCAAGATGTATCGTATGGGATGTTTGCCAAAAGTCAGAGAGAAAGATCTACGGTCCCTAATCCATCCCGCGTCGTTCACATGTTCGTGAGATAACGTCGGTTAGTGGTCGCGGAACAAAAACCACCATGCAACGTGTCCATTTCTGATGCGTCCGGATACGTGAAAAGTTGTATTGCAAACCACTCCAAGCCCGCGCGGATACCATCCATTGGAAATGTTATAAAAAGGAGGTGGTCACATTTGTAGTATTTGTTTCTTCTTTTGACCAAAGCCGTCACGCTCTCCAAAACCCTAAGCCAAATTCGATGGGGTCTTTGAACGCTGCGATGTGAGCCTGGCCAAAAAGTTTGGTTTTCTATACAGGAGCGAGAAGCTAAAGGCTAAAAGTTTAAAATCAAAGAGATAAGACGCCATTATCCAAGAGCTGGCGAGTCTGCTATTTTTGTCCAATCCATTTCATATGATGAATATTAAAAAGGTTCTTGGAGAATGATGTAACAGGTTTAAGTGAAATGGCCTCATCAGAAAACAATCCTACAGTCTCAAACGTATGGTATATTATGGCTCAATAAAACCAGCTATATTGCAATCAGAATCTCGCCGTTCTTATTCTTAATAATGGGAAAAGCTATTTGAGCCCTAAAAATTCGAAATGGTTTCATGAAACCCTGACAGATATGGATATCAAAGATCCAAATCGAAGAGGATGCAGATTTATTTTCCAAATGGGCAGAGATGTTATATAAAAAGCTGGTACATTTGGTCGAAGAAGTTTTTAGAGTATATCGAGCTTTAGTAGAACGATGTGACCACATCTCTGGGGAGCCACATCAAAATACATTATAGCATAAGCAGAGGCAACTCATCAATCTCCGAAAGCCCAAAATTCCAGGCAGAATATCAACAAGTGGCAGAATATTAAATATCGGTGGAAGAAGTGAATAAATAGAGATAGCTGGCAGCCATCTTTTAGTTTCCGAGAACAACATTCCAGATTTTCCGTCATTTATAGTTTAAAAATTAATTCCTGTAAAGTAACGATTAGTTATTTGATTGTTATTTTAGTATCGGTGGTTTATTTTTAAAAAAATACAGTTAGGGTTTGCTCATAGGGAAAAAATTTGTATAAATTATTCATTTTACAATGTAAAAGGGGTTGGATTTTCGGTAAGGAGAAACCCATTCTGGGTGTTTTGAAGGGCTTCAGAAGTTAATAAAGATCTCAGAATTGAACAGATTTTTCTTCAAAGATTCATGTGTTGTTTAAAATTGCAGTCTGTACCATTTCCTTTCTCTACCTGTGCAAGTTTATTTTCTGCGTCATTCCTTTCATTATGTCGTTTTCTTCTATGCTTAGATGAACGTTCATAATAGATTGAGATTCATGTTTCCATGCCTCGATTTATTCGCTTCTGAGCATCCATTTATTTCTCTAAAATTAACGGTAGATTCATCTGAAAATTGATGCCTGCTGTTAATGGACTGTCTTTATTTCTTTCCCTATCACCTGCAAAAATCTTATTGACTGTAATAAGACAGCTATCTTGCCTTTGTATGAAAATATTTGTTTAACTGCTGGTCCATATTTTTCTGTTTTCTCGACTCCATTGCCCAATGGTATCCTGTTCATGTTGATCTAGCCACCTCATTAAAAATCCTTAAGTTTTTATTCATTTTACAAATTGGCCCTTGAGTTTCATTGTCAAACTGCTGTCGTGGTGACATTGGATGGCAGATTTGCCGAGAGAGCCCTCTCTGGCTGAAGGAGGCCAACTTTCAGTCTAAAGATTGGTTTGAAATAGGTTACCTCGGGTTACTTTGATACAGCCCAAGGAAAATCCGAGTGCTAACATTTTGGCGCCGTTGCCGGGGATCGAAGGTTTCATTTTCCCTGGGTATGAACGACAAAGTTGCAGATTTGATTGTTGATGGTGAACAACGGTCAGATATCAAACAGGCTGTGCATCTTTCACCTGGCGACTCCATCTTCAAAGAATCCAGTTTTCAGAAATTTCATGGCGACTCCACATTAAAGAAATCCAGTTTTGCATTGGTTCACAGGCTAGTCTCCTCAGTTTTCAAATCAGAATCTACAGTTCCAGTATTTCAAGATGGCCTCGTTATTAAGAAGGTATGCTCCTATGAGCAGGTCTCATATTCCCGGTTTTCCGAATCAAATTCCTAAAATAGATTGGCAGTCTTATTTGCCTAAATTCAGAGATGAAAACAATGATAATGCTGCTTTACATTTAATCAAATTTCATGCGCATATACACAAGCTGAAGATTAGGTTTCATGAGGACTGTCTTATGAAGATGTTCATGGCTTCTTTAGAAGGAAAAGCAAGGGATTGGTATGAAAGTTTAAAACCTGGTAGCTTGTTTTCTTTAAAAGATTTTCACATAGCATTTTATGAGCATTATGCAGTAGATTTTCCAGCTTTGTCTTTAGTGGAAGATTGCTGTGATCAGTTTGAGGGTTTCATACAGTACCTCAAAAGTATTGATGAAGATCTGGAATGTATGAATGATGAAGACTTGTCTGAAACATTTTATCATTTTTCTTCGCAAGTCCATGGCCACGATGATCAAGAGAAGCTAGCTATAGATAAGATCAATGAAGAAATAATAGTAGATTCCCATGAGCTCTGTTCAGAAACAAATGAAGAATGCATTCAGCATCAATCTGCAGAAGAGAAGGAAAACGATAGTTGTTTGATTCAAAAAATGCACAAGCCACCTCCTCTTTTAACAGAAGAAGAAATAGATCGGCTCCTGCAGAGTCATGCTACGACCCCTGCTTATACAGATTTGCAGTCTTCATATAGTCCGGGATATGTAAGTCAATCTTCTTCCAGTTTTGGGCATGTAAATCTGAATTTGAATGATGACAATCATGATGATTTTATGAAGGAATTCATTTTTGAAGACGATCTGCCACAAGAAAATCAGCTATTAGACACCAGTTTCTTTCATCAAAAAGATAGAGCTGTCATATTTAATGATCTTGCAGAGTGTTTGCTATTTGAGGATGCATTAGATTATGAAGATAATCATTCATTTCTGGAAAAGAATGTTAAGGAAGAAAGACTATTCCAGCTCTCCCGCCAAGTTGCAAAAAATCCAAAGGTACTTCAAATAAAATGTATTTTTTTTGATCCTATACTTGAGTATATGAAGAAATTTCTCAGTTTCGATTTGCAGCTGGGTTTTTATTTTGAGAATAAAGATTATCAGTGGTTGCCTATACTGTCATATTTTCTGTTATTGGCTTATTTCGAACACGGTGAAAGAGTCAGATTTTTTGGACATTTAATGGATTGGCTTCATTGGTGTTTCCGAATTACTTGATTGATGGAAAGTCTTTGACATTCTAAAGGTAGGGTAGGTAGGAGAAATAAGTTTGCCACGCAAGCAGTCTTCAGTATGTACAGTGGTGTTTTCAGTTCAGTTTCAGCATGTGAGTTTTCAGTTTTCTATAGTTAAATGGTTTTCAGTTACAGTTTTGGATAGAGGACTGGTTACAGGATACAGGATATAATATACAGGACACAGGTTACAGGTTGCAGTTGTCAGGATTGGGAGCCGCCCAATGGTCAGGCACATGGTCTACGGTGTTCTTTGCTGCCTCGCTGGGAGGACAGCATCCCCAGTAGGAGCCAGTTGTTGACACTCAATAAAATCTGTGTTGAGGAAGCATCGATTGTCACAAATAATAATTGCAGTGGTAGTTATAAAAATAGGGAATGTAAAGCTCGAAAGTCAGAGTTCATCTATTATCGGCGTGAACAGGATTATAGGTGAAGAAAAGCTGAAGCTCCATACACATTCTTATTGTTGTTTAATGAACTAGAGGACAGGAATACACTTCAGGAATATATCTGTCCTAATTGCAGTCGCAGGTATTCAGCCTTAAATGCATGCAACTGATCAGCCTTACTGAGGATAGTTTTCACTGTGAAAATTGCAATGCTGAAGTCGTTGTTGAAAGTGACAGCAAGAAGCAGAAGCAACAGCCTTACAACGAATACGCCATCCTCCATTCGGCTACGTACTTTTTACAGTTAAGATGGAAAATATCAAGTTGGAAGCAGTTAAATTCTGCATTCAAATATTGGTGACAGAAGTAATGTTGCTAAGGAAATTGATACGGCAGATGAAGACATAGCAAAGGCGTCAAGTCTGTCAAGATGTATCGTATGGGATGTTTGCCAAAAGTCAGAGAGAAAGATCTACGGTCCCTAATCCATCCCGCGTCGTTCACATGTTCGTGAGATAACGTCGGTTAGTGGTCGCGGAACAAAAACCACCATGCAACGTGTCCATTTCTGATGCGTCCGGATACGTGAAAAGTTGTATTGCAAACCACTCCAAGCCCGCGCGGATACCATCCATTGGAAATGTTATAAAAAGGAGGTGGTCACATTTGTAGTATTTGTTTCTTCTTTTGACCAAAGCCGTCACGCTCTCCAAAACCCTAAGCCAAATTCGATGGGGTCTTTGAACGCTGCGATGTGAGCCTGGCCAAAAAGTTTGGTTTTCTATACAGGAGCGAGAAGCTAAAGGCTAAAAGTTTAAAATCAAAGAGATAAGACGCCATTATCCAAGAGCTGGCGAGTCTGCTATTTTTGTCCAATCCATTTCATATGATGAATATTAAAAAGGTTCTTGGAGAATGATGTAACAGGTTTAAGTGAAATGGCCTCATCAGAAAACAATCCTACAGTCTCAAACGTATGGTATATTATGGCTCAATAAAACCAGCTATATTGCAATCAGAATCTCGCCGTTCTTATTCTTAATAATGGGAAAAGCTATTTGAGCCCTAAAAATTCGAAATGGTTTCATGAAACCCTGACAGATATGGATATCAAAGATCCAAATCGAAGAGGATGCAGATTTATTTTCCAAATGGGCAGAGATGTTATATAAAAAGCTGGTACATTTGGTCGAAGAAGTTTTTAGAGTATATCGAGCTTTAGTAGAACGATGTGACCACATCTCTGGGGAGCCACATCTAAATACATTATAGCATAAGCAGAGGCAACTCATCAATCTCCGAAAGCCCAAAATTCCAGGCAGAATATCAACAAGTGGCAGAATATTAAATATCGGTGGAAGAAGTGAATAAATAGAGATAGCTGGCAGCCATCTTTTAGTTTCCGAGAACAACATTCCAGATTTTCCGTCATTTATAGTTTAAAAATTAATTCCTGTAAAGTAACGATTAGTTATTTGATTGTTATTTTAGTATCGGTGGTTTATTTTTAAAAAAATACAGTTAGGGTTTGCTCATAGGGAAAAAATTTGTATAAATTATGCATTTTACAATGTAAAAGGGGTTGGATTTTCGGTAAGGAGAAACCCATTCTGGGTGTTTTGAAGGGCTTCAGAAGTTAATAAAGATCTCAGAATTGAACAGATTTTTCTTCAAAGATTCATGTGTTGTTTAAAATTGCAGTCTGTACCATTTCCTTTCTCTACCTGTGCAAGTTTATTTTCTGCGTCATTCCTTTCATTATGTCGTTTTCTTCTATGCTTAGATGAACGTTCATAATAGATTGAGATTCATGTTTCCATGCCTCGATTTATTCGCTTCTGAGCATCCATTTATTTCTCTAAAATTAACGGTAGATTCATCTGAAAATTGATGCCTGCTGTTAATGGACTGTCTTTATTTCTTTCCCTATCACCTGCAAAAATCTTATTGACTGTAATAAGACAGCTATCTTGCCTTTGTATGAAAATATTTGTTTAACTACTGGTCCATATTTTTCTGTTTTCTCGACTCCATTGCCCAATGGTATCCTGTTCATGTTGATCTAGCCACCTCATTAAAAATCCTTAAGTTTTTATTCATTTTACAAATTGGCCCTTGAGTTTCATTGTCAAACTGCTGTCGTGGTGACATTGGATGGCAGATTTGCCGAGAGAGCCCTCTCTGGATGAAGGAGGCCAACTTTCAGTCTAAAGATTGGTTTGAAATAGGTTACCTCGGGTTACTTTGATACAGCCCAAGGAAAATCCGAGTGCTAACATCTGCTATGGAGAAGGAGGAGCTTATGCTCAGGGTTTGCATCCTTGTATATTGCTGGTCATCTATATTGAGGAAGCTTTACTGGGTTTTCTACCCCATGAGGGTTTCGCAGGATAAATCTGTGTCTCTTGTGTTTATGCTGTGCTTGTTGTTTCTTCAGTGATCCTGTATATGCTATTGTTGTGAAATGGAATGTAATGCTGCTATTTTCTATCTTCGCATATTAAATATTAACATGGTATCAGATCTAACCTGAAGGAAGGCAAGGTATGGCACTTATGACACTTGCTTTACTTACGACAATTTGAAGGTTAGGGTTTTATATAGCAAAAACCAGTCATCGTGGATCTTTTGCTATAAATCCATTTCTGCGAAGGTTCAGGACCTAAAAAAGTTTATAGGTCGAAGATAACATCCCCAGGTACCTTGTGTCCAAAGGGAACCCTCAGATTCGTTGTACTTTGTGAGTTATGATTAGTACAAGTTAGGGTTTCTGCCTCTTCCAGATCTCAGTCAAAATCAGGTGACCTAGGAAAAAAGGTCATAACTTGGGCTAGGAAGCTCCAAATGAAATTTCATAAAAAGAGACAGGTAGTACACAGACTGTACTATCTCAGAAAACTTTTGCAGAGGCCGAAACTGAACCAGTGATAGGTGGCACACCGTACAAGTTCGCTCTCCTGTTTTATCCCATAAACAGGTCACGTTGCGACACTTGGCATAACTCTCTCTCAGAGAGTCCAATTGAGGTAAGAACTATCAGGATGGAAAGATAATAGGGCAGGCTATCTCAGGAAACGTTTTCAGAGGCCGAAGTTCAAACAGTGACATGTGGCACGCCGTACAAGTTCGCTCTCCTGTTTTATCCCATAAACAGGTCACGTTGCGACTCTTGGCATAACTCTCTCTCAGAAAATCCAATTGAGGTCAGACCTATCAAGATGGAAAGATGACAGGTCAGGCTACTGTAAAAAAAAGTTTTCAGACCCTGTGGAGTGAAAATTTCAGAGTTATAGCAGAATCAATCAGGTACATATTTTTGTCAAAACAGAATTATTTTTGGAGCACCTTTATTCATGGCTTCCGGAATTTAGGGTTTTGGAGAAAGTTAGAATTTTTGGAATCGGAATCCACGGCTGAATGCTACTCAGGAAAATCAAAATTTAGAGACCAAGATCGAATTTTTGGTTGGGTATAAGACCGGGCTTGATCAAACCCTAGTTCGGGATTTTGATCGGAAAGATGGAAAATTAGGGCTTCAGCAAAAGTTGGAATTTTTGAAGTCTGTAACCACGGCTGGAAGCTCCTCAGAAAAATAAGAGTTTAGAGCCTTGGATCAAACCTCTTGATTGAGCAGAAGGGTGGGCTTCATCAAACCCTAGTTCGGGTTCCTGTCCAGAAGATCTAGAAGTTTCAAAGGCAATTTTGAGGGGTCAAATTTTGGAGATTTCAAAATTGAAGTATGCTAGTTTGATCAGCTCAACAAGACACATCCTTCCATCCATTCAGAAGTGTGAAAGTTAAAGATTGAATTTCTAGGGTTCCTCTAGCAAACCCTAATCAAGCCCTAGATCAAGTTTCAGGGGGAGTTGAGGCTATGGCCTTACATTTCTTAGTATTTATAAGTTTTCCAAAATGATTTATTTTCAAAGCCCCATGTCATTAGTGAAAGAACGAAAGGGCTTATATAAAATGTTCATTCCAACGTTCAGCGTGGGAAAGCTTGTAATTAATCTCGTGCATCTCATACATTTTTTCTTTGATGCACCAGTGCATCTATATTTTATATAGCTGTATTTATCTCTATCTACATCTGTGCTATAAGAAGACTACAAGAAGTCTCGACAGGTATGACTTAAGGAGGTTCAGGTATGTCTTGAAATCTGATTCTTGATTAAGTTCATAATGTGTTTGTCTTCATATTATTTATTAGTACAATCTTGATTAATGTCAGAATTGTCTTATCACCCTAGTAACAGTATGAATGCATGTGAATGATCGAAGACATTCATTGATTAGGGCTATATGATTGTACTAATACATTATGGTGTTATGTGAGGTTGATGTAGTCTGCTAACAAGATACAGGTACATCACAAAATACAAATCAAGTTCCATGACCATGACAACATGAAGACAAAGACTCTTCCATAATCTTTGTTCTACTTACGAGGTATGTATGACTTTGTTATATTATGCTTAACCTATGAGACATGCAGGTTCTAGCTCAGGATCTCTAAATCAATGAAGAGATTGTTTAGGTATGTTGTACATAACTAAGCAGGCATACTAATCCAGGTATGTTTTCCTATGTCAAGTTAGAATCTTACCTTGTGTTAGGATCTCTTATATAAGTATACTTGGTATGATTGGTTATGCTTATTCATCAAGTTAGTAATCAAGGGTTTATGCATATTATGTCTCTTATCTTGGTTGATGATTTAACTAACTAGATCAAACAAGAATATGCATGAGTAAAAGAAGACTTCCCTGAAACCTTGAATATTATCTATAATCATGACTATACATTTTCAAGATTATTTAGAACTATAATATTGAGAATATAGTAATGAATGTATGTTTGTGTATGAGATCATGAGGATAACACTAGTGCACACTTGAGCATGCACAGTGGTACAGAATGAATAGAAGTTCAAAAGACATATAGAAGATCAAGCGGGAGGCAACCACACAAACATAAAAGATAAGTATTTGAGTTGCTATTTGAAATAGTAAATGATATTGTCTGTAATAGGTTGTATGCATATTTGTATTCCTATAATATATCATGCCGAGTGTAAACATTCATAAAGCATTGAATAGTATACTACTAATATGCATATGATTGGTAAGTTGGACAAACATTCCATTGTTGCTTGTCTAGAATGAAACCTCTTCGCTGACATGCTGAGAGCTATGCACACTCTCGATAGTATGTTCTAGTAGAGATGGAAGGCATCTAGATAGCCACTGTATTCATACAGGATATGGAAAAGTGTTGTGCCAAAGTATTGTTCAAGATAGGTGCATAACTATGTATCTATATGCATAATAGGTTATCATGTCAATACGATTTGATGATTATGAAGTATTACTAATCATGTACTTAATTTTGATTTGTAGGAAATATCATGATGAATGATGAACACTGAACAAGCGATGGATGTTCAACAAAAGATTTACAAATCAAACACACTATAGAAGGCTTGTGGCTAGAAGATTCTCTTAGAAAGAGGAAGAGAATCATGATGAGATGTTTGCTCCAAGTGGCTAGATAAGACCATTCTCTTAATGGTGTAACTAAAGAAGAAGTGTGAATCAGATTCTGTATGGGTTCCCAGGATCGATAATCAATTGATGAGCTTAATGACCACCATGGGTGATGAGGATCTCAACCTTTGCTACAAGGTTGAATATTGTTTCTATAGACAGATGACATGGATGCAAGAAGGAACTCACCACAGAGTTTGAATGATATTGAGGCTCATATCAGTAGACCCATCTAATGAGAGATGGCACAGATAGATATGCAGAAGATCATTCAATGAAAATGAAAGATCTCAGATTGATGCATTACTTCCTAGGTGTGGAAGTACGGAAAGACTCAGAAGGAATCTTTCTCAACCAGGAAAAGTATGCTGAGAAATATTAAAAGGACTTGATATGTTGGAATGACCACTCGCATGGATTCCAACTTGAAGCTGTTAGTGAATGACTCATCAGAGTTAGTACATATAACTCTGTATAGACAAATTATTGGGTCATTGATGTATCTAACAAATACTAGGTCAGATATATGCTTTGCTGTGAACACCTTGAGTCAGTATCTAGTGGAAACTAGATGTGTTCACCTGATAGTTGCAAAGAATGTGATGAGGTATCTAAAGGATACGATAGACTTTGATCTATGCTATCTTGGAGATCATGACTTCAAGATGGCTACACAGATGTTGATTGGGCAGAAAGTGTATCAGACAGGAAGAACACATCGAGAGGATGTTATTGTCTGGGATCAGCCATGATCTCGTGGTTTAGCTGGAAGCAGTCTAGTGTGGCTCTCAGCATAAGTGGAATATATGGCTGCTTACTCTGCTAGTTGTGAAGCGGTATGGCTTTAGAATGGACCCAACTATGATCCTATGTGACAAATAGAGTTGTACCAAAATGGCAGAGAATCCAGTGTTCCATGATAAGTCAAAGCACATAGAGATCTGACATTTCTATATACAAGATATGGTTAATATTCGAATTCATAACAAGTTACCATTGCACTAACCAAACCTCTACCGATCTGATGTACTAACCAAACCTCTACCTCAAGTAAAGTTTTCCAAGACAAACTTAAGATAGTTAAGAAGGACCCTCCTCGAAAGGGGGAGTGATGTGATCACTTATGATGAGATTTCCCGCATCGACAGTGAGGTCAATGATGTGGTGATGTCGACAGAGAGGTTGGTGGATGGTCCTTAAACAGGGTCTAAGGTGACAAGGGGATTGCATCATCCTTGAACAAATGTTCTAAAGAGAGCCGTAGACGTATGTCTTCGAGAATGAAGTCCTGGGTGGACATGACAGGATTGCATCATCCTTAAGAGAGCCGTAGACATATGTCTTCGAGAATGAAGTCCTTGGTGGACATGATAGGATTGTATCATCCTCAAAAGAGCCGTAGATGTATGTCTTCGAGAATGAAGTCCTTGGTGGACATGATAGGATTGCATCATCCTCAAGAGAGCCATAGACGTATGTCTTCGAGAATGAAGTCCTTGGTGGACATGATAGGATTGCATCATCCTCAAAAGAGCCGTAGACGTATATCTTCGAGAATGAAGTCCGTGGTGGACATGATAGGATTGCATCATCCTCAAGAGAGCCGTAGACGTATGTCTCTGAGAATGAAGTCCTTAGTGGACAAGTGAGGATTAAGTCATCCTTGGATGTGGTCCTAAATGTACGGTTGAGGATTGAGTCATCCTTGGACGTGGTCCTAAATGTACGGTTGATGATTGAGTCATCCTTGGACGTGGTCCTAAATGTATGGTTGAGGATTGAGTCATCCTTGGACGTGGTCCTAAATGTACGGTTGAGGATTGAGTCATCCTTGGACGTGGTCCTAATTGTACGGTTGAGGATTGAGTCATCCTTGGACGTGGTCCTAAATGTACGATTGAGGATTGAGTCATCCTTGGACGTGGTCCTAAATGTACAGCTGAGGATTGAGTCATCCTTGGACGTGGTCCTAAATGTACGGCTAAGGATTGAGTCATCCTTGGACGTGGTCCTAAATGTATGGCTGAGGATTGAGTCATCCTTGGACATGGTCCTAAATGTACGGCTGAGGATTGAGTCATCCTTGGACGTGGTCCTAAATGTACGGCTGAGGATTGAGTCATCCTTGGACATGGTCCTAAATGTACGGTTAAGGATTAAGTCATCCTTGGACATGGTCCTAAATGTACGGATGGGATTGAATTGTCCCTAGACATGAGACTTGTCTTAAAGTGATAAGGATTTATCATCCTGGAACTTGATCTGGATTGTATCATCCATGGACCTATGTCCTAAAGAGAGCGGGATTGATCATCCTGTAATATGATCGTGTGTGTTGCAGGATATGCTGCGATGTATTAGTGAGAATACATGCTTTTGATGATAGATGTATTAGTGAGAATTCATGCTTTTGATGATAGATGTATTAGTGAGAATACATGTTTTTGAAGGTAGATGTATTAGTGAGAATACATGCTTTTGATGATAGATGTATTAGTGAGAATACATGCTTTTGATGATAGATGTATTAGTGAGAATACATGTTTTTGAAGGTAGATGTATTAGTGAGAATACATGCTTTTGATGATAAATGTATTAGTGAGAATACATGTTTTGATGATAGATGTATCAGTGTGGATACAGATGCTGTAGATCGAGATGATCCAAATGCTGTAGATCGTGATGATCCAGATGCTGTAGATTGAGATGATCCAGATGCTGTAGATAGAGATAATCTAGATGTTGTAGATCGAGATGATTCAGATGATCCAGATGCTAATGCTGTAGATCGTGATGATCCAAATGCTGTAGATCGAGATGATCGAGATGCTGTAGATCGAGATGATCCAGATACTGTAGATCGTGATGATCCAAATACTGTAGAGCGAGATGATCCAGATGCTGTAGATTGAGATGATCCCGATGCTGATGATCGTATGATGACGATGCTGATGATCGTGAGGATCCAGATGTTGATGTTGTTGTAGTTGTTCGAGTGCTGCAGAAGATGAAGACTCAGTACTAAAGATGTTGATATTTCAGTATTGAAGATGTTCCAGTAACTGCTTGAGTTACTGATGATGTTGAGAAAGCTTCCAATGATTTATAGATGTATCATGTATGATGTTGATGACACCTTGCTCGTGCAGATGCTGTTATAATATCCTTCTTGTTAAGGGGGAGTGTTGAGATATTGTAACTTCAAAGAATATTATATTTGTACTTTATTATTCCGGAGATGATTCATTCCTCCGTGAAGATCCTATTGTATATCCGGAGATGTTTATTCCTCCGTTGGAATGTGGTAACTTGGGTTATTAGACTTCCCTAGTGGGGGTCGGCCCTGTATGTGTTATGTGGGTCAAAGGGTTATTAGACCACCCTAGAGGGGTCGGCCCAGTCAATTGTAGTGGGGTATTTAACCCGTTGGTTAAATACGAGCCTACATGTCTTGTGTCAAAGATAAGTCAAAGTAGTGTATAAATAGAGGAGGTGTATTCCTCATTTTACACACTCACTCACTTGAGAGTGGCACACTTGTGGAGGAGAGGTCTGCTATGGAGAAGGAGGAGCTTATGCTCAGGGTTTGCATCCTTGTATATTGCTGGTCATCTATATTGAGGAAGCTTTACTGGGTTTTCTACCCCATGAGGGTTTCCCAGGATAAATCTATGTCTCTTGTGTTTATGCTGTGCTTGTTGTTTCTTTAGTGATCCTGTATATGCTATTGTTGTGAAATGGAATGTAATGCTGCTATTTTCTATCTTAGCATATTAAATCTTAACAAAGCTATCCTTGATATATTTTATCTTTTGCTAGAAATGCATTTTTATGATTAAAATTATTTATCTGTGATATCTTTGGATGTTTCTTTCAGTTTATTACTCATATTTTTTTCAGTTTGCTCCTTGGCAGTATAGATTAGATTTGCTTAAACAGTTTTAGATCATATTTACTTAATTACCTACATTTAGTTTAGAGCACTTCCATATCATCTTTAAAATTAAAATACATAAAGGGTGGATAGGGCCACAACCGGTACAAAGAACACAAATCTTTAAATCTTACATGGTAGCCAGACCATCAATTGAACGAATTCCCCATACCAAATGGTGAGCGATCTAATTGGGCTTGCTTACCAGGGAGAATCCCTTGCTGATTGATGCCACAATTTTCGGGGCATCAACAGTTTTTCGCACTAGAAGGAGGGCCAACAGTGGATGGCTGTCAGAGGAGATCCTCCCGTTAGAAGAGATCCCACTGAAGACCCGTTTGAAATAGCTATCCCAGACAATTTGGATCTAGAATTAATAAATCAAGAAAATCTCAATTTTGAGTTCGAATAGCAAGAAACATTATATGGTGTTCCTTTTGCTCAAGTAGTGAATTTAAGAAGACATACTTGTGCTTATGTTAGGCATCTTGGTGGTTTGAACATTATCCCTTACTCCCCATAAGAAGAGCCCCTAGAAGGGAAACACAATATACAAGAGATCCAGTTCTTGTTCAAAACTTTGAAGAGTTGGTACATCTATCCTTGGAAGAAATCACAGACCCTCTTGGAGAAATTAAACTTGAGACTCCTCCAAATTTTGAGGAACCTTGTATTCCACGAAATTCCCCACCTCACACTCCACGTGATTCTCCACCACATTCCCCATGTGGAGCCATGGTTGTACCTGCATGGAGAGCAAGAGGAGCACTGAATTTGGCTGGACTATTTCTTGATTTGCCTAAGAATCCAGAGAAGGTTTTGCCTAAGTATGACCCTAGGAAAGGTATCTCTGCTAAAGATCACCCTAAAAGCTTTTATTTGGCTCTAAACCTTCTAAATGTGAAACACGAATATGTATTTTGTAGACTTTTTCCTTATACATTCGAACCCAAGGTATCTTCCTAGTACTTTAGTTTACAAGCTAGCTCAATATCAAATTGGGAAGATTTTGAGAAGTGTTTTCTAAAGAAATATGGAAATCAGAAAACAATCGCTACACTTATGAAAGAATTGTTGTCCATGAGAATGGAAACGAAAGAAAAGGTGTAAGAATTTAACTAAAGATTCACTGCACTGTTAAATAATTTTAGTGAGGCAGCAAGACCCACAGAGGAATATTTAGTTGAATATTACACAACAGCACTTGATCCTCCCATAACAATGTTTGTCAAAAGAACTAAGAAAACTACCTTGATAGAAAACTTTGAAGAAGCCAATAAGGTGCAGGAAGAAGCATACAACATTGCTAAACATGCTCTTGATGCGGAAACAAAACCAGCAACCACTAAGAAAACGCTACTGCTAACCAGAAACAAAGAAGAACCACCAACAGATATGGAAAACATGGTCAAAATGATGCAAAAGTTGTCTAACAAAATTGTAGATCTGGAAAAGGATAAGGTAGCTAGCACATCTAGAAATCCATTTAAACCATTCTACAAGAAAAGGGAGGAAAATGGTCAGCGGTTCCCACCTATAAATAGCTATGCTATTCTGAATTTAAACGAAGTAGGAATGGATCATTTCTGCACTTTTCATCAGGAACCACACTCTGAGAAAAGATGTCCGCAATGGATAAATTCAATGAGTTTAGTAATGAACCAAATGTTGGATGCACAAATAATAGATCAGGAAGATCCTCAAGAAGAGAAGACCCTGGAAGAAGAAGAACCCACTCCAGACACCACTATGGTGCTGTGGGATTGGGTGCCTTTAACAAATTTAATTAAAGATGACCCCGAAGAAATCCAAGTTTTGATAGTGAATGTCACTACTTGTAGCAAGGGTCCAATCGTTGATCCAAGCCCAACTGTGCCGAAGCCTAAAGTCTCCAAGGAGATACCCAAAAGGTGCATCACTATTATTCCTCCACAACCTAAGGCAAATCCAGCACCTACAAAAGAACCAAACATAGAAATAACTAAGAAGTCAAAAGTTACTTCAAACAAAACTGAAAATCAACCAAAAGCTGCAAAAGAATGTGACATGGGATATGATATAATTGAAGACATAAAGAAATCAAAAGCAAATATTTCCATATTTGATATGTGTAGTTTGCCTCAGCACCGAAAGAAGCTGTTAAAAGCTCTTGATCCCCAATCTAGCACTCTGTTAGCAAGCACTCAGGAAGATCCTGAAATAAATGAAACTAGTATTGGCAGGAAATCTAAATCCCAAACATTGCCTTTTCTCTTAACTTTCAAAATTTTCAATCATAATGTGCATAACCATTTGGTAGATTCTGGAGCTTCCTCGAATGTAATGCCACTGTCAATTTGCAAAAGGATTAATGGGCATCCAATTCCATCTCCAACTCAGATCATAGAGTGTGTTAGCAGATCCTAGAGTGTGTCAATTTATTGATATAATGGTAGTTGATATTCCTGAGGTTTATGGTTTGATTTTGAGCAGGGACTGGCCTACAAAACTAAATGGTTACTTCACAACGGACTGGTTTCACTTGTGGTTACCATATTAGAATAGGAAAAATCAGATTAAAATACTTAGAGAACCTCACGTGAAGCAAAACATAACTTAGTTAGAAGAAAAAAATGAAGCTGTAGCTTTCTCATCTTTAGTTTTCAGAAAAGTTTTCTTAGAAATTGAACTGGGTAATTATCAATCAGAAAATGTTAGCCATGAATCAAATGAACAGTCTAATCTCCTTCAATTCTCTCAGACTAATGATATTGATTGTAACATAGTTATATTAGTTACTTATTTAGATGATAGTGATACAAACTTAGTTAAATCGGAAAAAAAAAAATAAAAAAAATTGGGTTCTATGCTTTGATGGTTCCAAAACTCAAGAAGGATCCGGAGCTGGTTGTGTTTTAATTGATAATGAAACCAACAAACATTTCTTATCTTGTATATTAGATTTCGAATGTACTAATAATACTGTTGAATATGAAGCATTGGTCCATGGATTAAAGAAAGCTATTGGTTTGAATGTCAAATACTTGAAAGTCTTTGGTGGCTCAGAAATAGTTGTCAAACAGGTGAGAGATACAATTCATTGTCTTTCACCACATTTAGAGGGTTATCAATCTGAGGTATGGGATTTAATTTCACACTTTGAAGCTTTTAATATAAATTCTATTCCTATATTACAAAACGCTGCAGCTGATTTATTATCTACTTCCGCTTTTAGGTTAATGCCCACTAATAATAAGTGCTCTATCGAATTGGTTTTCAGGCCGTCTGTTCCAGATAATAGTACAAATCTTAGAGTTTTCAATGATGACGATCATATCATTAGTTTCCTCACAAATGAAGATGCTTTCCAGGAAGCCATTATAGATGAAGAAAACGATGATTCTGGCCTGTAAAGCAAGGACGCAGTCAAAGGAAACTCCATGCCGAAAGGAGTAAGGGCGCTCGAAAGTTTGTTCGATTTGCAAAACAAGTTCAAGAGGCCAACAAATGTTAAAACTCACATATCCTCTATGCAGCATGAATTGGTAACCTGGGTACAAAAGCTGAACCAAAATATGTCAATCTTGGTAAATGTTCCTCACCAGGCAAAAGGGATAAGTTAATTAAACTTTTTCAGCAATATAAAGATGTATTTGCATGGACTTATGAGGATCTGAAAACATATGATACTCGCATCATTTAGGACATAATACTAATGAAGGAAGGCGTTAAGCCATTTCAGCAGTAATTAAAAAGAATGCATCCGACTCTTGAGCCTTTAACAAAAGGAGTTGAAGAAATTGTTAGATGCCAAGATCATTTTTAAAGTCTGGCACTCGGAATGGGTCGCTAATCTAGTTCCCGTGCAAAAGAAGTTAGGAGAGATAAGACTATGTGTAGACTTTTAGAACTTGAACAAAGCTTCTGATAAAGATAATTATCGTGTACCTCCAATGGAGCAAATCCTACAAATGGTATCAGGATCAAAGCTTTTTTCTCTACTAGACGGTTTCTCTGGTTATAATCAAGTACTAGTAGCAGAAGAAGATCGCCTCAAGACTACTTTCCACACTAAGTGGGGAACATTTGCATACTGAAGGATGTCGTTCGGCTTGATAAACGCAGGAGCTACATTCCAACGAGCAATGGATATTTCCTTTCGAGGACTGAGTGGTCATTGTGTTGTAGTCTTTCTTGATGATGTGACAGTTTTTTCAAAGAGAAGAGAAGACCATGTTTTCCACTTGAAGCATATTTTTTATCACTACAAGAAATATGGTATTTCTTTAAACACCAAGAAAAGTGTTTTCGTTATTCTTAAGGGAAAGCTTTTGGGTCACATAATTTCAAAAAAGAGAATTTCGATAGATCAAGAGAGAGTGCAAGCTATCAACAAAATTCCCATGCCCCACAACAAAAACTCTATGCAATCATTTATGGGCACCATTAATTTTGTTCGAAGGTTCGTTCCCAATTTCGCTCAGACCATTAAACCTTTGCAGCAAATGGTGAAGCAGAGTGTAAAGTTTAAATGGACATACTTGGATAAAGTTGCATTTAAAGAAATCAAATAAGGTATAGATGATTCCCCTTCTTTACAAAGCCCAGACTTCGATAAGGATTTCATCATGTATAACTTTGCTTCAGACGACTCTCTCGCAGCTATGCTCACGCAAAAGGTAGAATCTGTTGATGTATATGTAACTTCGGAATGTATTTCACCCATGTATTTCATATATGTATTTTGTACTCCTATAGAGATGGTATTATTCCTCTATACTGAAGTGTTTGTATTCCTATAGAAATGTTATTATTCCTCTATATGGAAGTGTCGTCATTTATATTGTAAGTGTCGTAACTTATACTTGATGGGTTATTAGACCACCTTGTTGGGGTCGGCCTTGTATAAGTCATGTGGGTCAAAGGGTTATTAGACCACCCTATTGGGGGTTGGTCATGTGGGTCAAAGGGTTATTAGACCACCCCAGTGGGGGTCGTCCCAGTCAGCATTATGTTAAGTGGTTAAGTTGAGGCCGGCCTAGTTGAGTAAAGATCAAGTCAAGTTAGTGTATAAATAGAGAGTGTGTCTCTCTCATTTTATACATTCTATTCTCTCACTCACACTTGGGAGAGTGGCGCACTTGTGGAGGAGGAGGCTCTGCTGCTAGGAGAAGACTATCTCATGTATTCTGGTTGTATCATTGCTCTATCTATCTCTGAGGAAGTTATTGGGGTTTTTCACCTTTATGGTTTTCCCCAAAAAAACTCTGTGTCTCTTATGTGCTTGCATTATTGTGTCCATGATTGATATGCTGTAGATTTGCTATACATGTTGTTCTCTCAGTTAAGATCCTAGATCAGATTGAAGTAAATTCTGAAAATTTAACATGGTATCAGAGCTAGCCTGAAAGAAGGCATGATATGGCATGTATGACACTTGTTGCACTTACGATGCTAGGGCTTGATATAGCAAAAACCAGTCATCGTAGCACTTTCGCTATAAATCCATTTTTGCGATGTTTTCGGATCTGAAACTTTTACAGGTCGAATATCACATCCCTGTGTATCTAGTGTCCAAGGGACAACCTCTAATTGGTTATACTTTGTGATTTATGATTTGTACAATATAGGGTTTCTGCCTCTTCCAGATCTGAGTCAAAATCAGGTGACCTTGGGAAAAAGGTCATAACGTGGGCTAGGAAGCTCCAAATGAAATTTCGTAAAAAGTGATAGGTATTACACAGAATTTACTATCTCAAGAAAAAAATTTAGAGGTTTAAGTTGAACCAGTGACATGTGGCTCGTCGTACAAGTTCGCTCTCCTGTATTATCCCGTAAACAGGTCACGTTGCGATACTTGGCATAACTCTCTCTCAGAGAATCCAATTGAGGTCAGACCTATCAGGATGGAAAGATAACAGGTCGGGCTATCTCAAAAAAAGTGTTCAGACCCTGCGGATCGAAAAGTTTGGAGTTACACCAGAAACAATCAGGTACATATTTCTATCAAATCAGAATTATTTTTGAGCACCTTCATTCATGGCTTCTGGAATTTAGGGCTTCAGAGAAAGTTGGAATTTTTGTAATTAGAGACCACAGATGAATGCTACTCATCAAAATCGAAATTTAGAGACCAATATCAGAATTTTTGGTTGGGCGGAAGGCCGGGCTTGATCAGACCCTAGTTCGAGACTTTGATCAGAAAAGTGGAAAATTAGGGATTCTGCAAAAATGGGAATTTTTGAAATCTGTGACCACGGCTGGAAGCTCCTCATAAAAATAGAAGCTTAGAGATTTGGATCAAATCTTTTGATTGGGAAGAAGAGTGGTCTTCATCAAACCCTAGTTCAAGGTCATGTCCAGTGAATCCGAAAGTTTCAAAGGCAAAATTGAGGAGTGAAACTTTGCAGTTTTCAAATTCTGAATATACCAGCTTGATCAGCTCATCAAGGCGCATATTTCTATCCTTTCAGAAGTTTGAAATTCAAAGTTTGAATTTTTGGGTTTTCTCTGACAAACTCTATTACAGCTCCAGATCTAGTTCCTGCAAATCAAGTGGATTGGGTTAATCCTAGAAGAGGATGGATTGATCACCTGCATAAGTAAAGAAGTTCCTGTCTCAGAGGGAGATGAGGCTAAGGCCTTCCATAAGAAGATTATAAGCAATCTTGACAAGTATGGCTTACAGGTATGTTTCATGGTTAAGTTTATCATATGTTTATCATTACAGTACAATCTTGATTAATTACTAGACTTGTCCTATCACCTTAATAGAAGATGTTCATTGATTAAGGTTTTGACAATTATGAATGTACTAATGCATTGTGATGTTGTATGAGGTTTATGTTGTTCGCTGACATAAAAGGTACACCAAGAAAGACAAATCATGTTCTACTTCAAGAACATATGATCATGGTGACATGAAGACAAAGATTCATTCATTGTCATGGATCACATAGAAGATCTACTTACGAGGTATGTATAACTTGGTTCTACAATGGTTAACTTATGGGACATGCAGGTTACTAGCACAAGTCACTGAAGAGAACTAGTAGACATTATGCGGGTATGTTAGACATAATTAGCTAGCATGCTAATCCAGGTATGCTTTTCCTATATCAAGCTAGAATCCTACCTTGTGTTAGGATCTTATACTGTTTCGTTGTTGATAATTATTATTCATGAAGTCATAGGTTTTAATAGTCATGGTTGTATACATATTATGTTTCTTACCATATTTGATGATATGACTAACCAGAAGAATCATGAAGGTATAGGTTTGAGTAATCACAGGTTTATGCATATTATATCTCTTATCTTGATTGATGATTTAACTAACCAGAAGAGTTCTATGATCAAATAAGAATATGCATGAGTAAAAGAAGACTTCCCTGAAACCTTGAATACTAATGCTTATTATTTCTGTTTGAAATGATCATGACTATACATGCTTAAGATTATTCTGTTAGTATTAAGATTATACTAATAAATGTGTGATTATGTATGAGTCCTCAAGGATAACACAATGATGATACTAACAAGCATGCATAGGGATCGAGAATAAATTTAAGTTCAAGAATAGGTAATCCAGGAAGAAAAGATCAAGAGGGAGCACACTCCAATAGTTTCTGCAAGGATGCAGATATTCAAAGGGAGTTGACCACTTCTCACAATCCACATCAGAATGGAGTTGCAGAAAAAGAAGCAAAGACTGAGAGGGAGTCAGCCCAACAATCAAACAAAGATAAGTATTTTTATTATCATTTCTTGCATATTTGTTTGGTTAAATAAAATTGTTCAATGATGTATATGCTCATGTTCCTAGACTTAGGATATGTATTGTGCATATTAGAATGATTGCATTAATGAATAGTATACTACTAATATGCATGTGATGGGTAAGTGTCCTATGGCACTGTACAACATTCCAGTGCTACTTATCTAGAACGAAACCTCTTTGCTGACATGTTGGGAGTAGTGCAAACTCTTAACAATGTTTTGGTAGAGACTGGAATGCATCGAGAAAGTTGTGGAACATGGATGAATGTTGTATTGAAGCATTGGGTAAGATAATTGCATGACTGTATGACATATTTCTTTATGTGCAAGAATTTGTCTGAAAATTATGAGATGTTTCTAATCATGCAATTTAACTTGTTTTGTAGGAAAGACCGTATACCTTCACCTACAAAAGAAGCACTACAACATTTGTTCAAGCAACAAAATTATCTATTGAAGATATTGAAGTTCCCAGGATATGGGAAGAATGCCATGATCCATCGATCATGAAGAACGATGTTTGGGATGCGGTCCCAAGAACTGAAGGGAAGTCTATTGTGACTTCCAAACGGAACTATCAGATCAAGCATGCTGTAGATGGTAGCATAGAGAAATATAAAAGTGATGAAATAGAAGATACACCAAATGGATTTCAAGACAGCTTTCTTAAATGGTGTAGTCATATATGTGTGCAGAACTTGGGGATGATGCACTATTTGTTTTTGGCATGAAGGTGTGGTAGAGTGCAGATGGAATCTTCCTTGGACAAGGGAGGTATGCAGTAGAGATCCTAAAGAGGTTCGAGATGATGGACTACAAGGCTATGGACACACCTATGGAATCGAACCTAAAGCTTCTGTGTGATGCTCCATATGATCCGGTTGATTATGGACTCAAGTACGATGCGAATCAAAAGTTTAACCTGTAGGGTTATGTTGATTCAAATTGGGAATGCAGTGCTACAGATAGGAAGAGCACTTCTGGGTGCTGCTTTAGTATGGGATCAGGTGTGATCTATTGGTTTAGCAAGAAGTAGTCCTGCGTAGCACTGAGTACAGCCGAAGTAGAGTATGTTGCGATGGATGAGCAAGTTGTAGATGTATTGACCAAGCCGTTGTCCAGAGTGTAGTTTGAGTACTTCAGAGAGAGGCTTGGTGCACTTCAGATCAAAGTTCCTTCCAAAGGAAAGTGATGAGTCCGGAAGATGCGGATGCACATGAGATTTTTTGACATGGTTGATATGTTCTCCCTTGGTTGTGATGTAATTGCTGAGCCATTTTTCACATGGTGGTAGATGTGTTCTCCCATGGTGGAAAAGTAAGGGTTGGAGCCTTCCCCGAATGGTGGTAGATGTGTTCTCCCATGTCGGTGGTGTAAGTGTTGGATGATGTGCATCTAGGCTGTGCTTCGTGGACGATGAGATGATCTGAAGAGGATGATGCTATGATGATCAAGAGGATCATGGATGATGAGCATCAGGACAATGCTCCAGTTACTACTCTGTATATATATATATGTGTGCATCATGTTGGATGCTAGATATGATCAATTGGATCATTTATATGTATGTACGCATCATATTGGATGCTGGATATGATCAGTTGGATCATTTGTATGTATTTTGTATATGCATCATGTTGGATGCTTGAACCATGTATCTGTATATGTATTAGGTGGATACTGAGATCATGTATGTTGACATGTATCAGGTGGATACATTGTATGATCAGGTAGATAATGTATGATGATATGTATCAGGTAGATACTTGGTATGCATCAAGTGGATGCATTGTATGATCAGGATGATCGTGGATGACAAGCTTCTCCAGATGACATGCAGCAGGATGTTGTAGTGATGATGATCAGGATGATCATGTGTACATTAGGATGATGTATGGTGAGTATCAGGATGATACTTTTTGGCCGTGGATCAAGTTGTGCAGATGAGCATGTCTGGGAGATCCTATAGGTCAGAGTTGTGTACCCGTAACAGCCTGAGATGCTCTTTCGAGACATTGCTCTGGGAGGACATGTAATTTGTGCCCTGGGAGATCCTTAGGTTAGATTTGTGTACCCATAACATCCTGAGATGCTCTTGCGAGGTTTTTTCCTATGGCATGTAATTTGCTCCTGGGAGATCTGGATAGGATGAAAAAGGCCTTAGATGCTTCGGCCAGGTTTTGCCATGACCACATGTAATTTGCTCCTGGGAGATCTGGACAGGATGAAAAAGGCCTCAGATGCTTCAGCCAGGTTTTATGGTGGACCACATGTAATGTGCTCCTGGGAGATCCGAAAGGTAGAGCTGTGTGCTCATAACAGCTTGGGATGCTTCAACTAGGTTTTGTGGTGAGATCACATGTAATGTGCTCCTGGGAGATTCGGCAGGTAGAGCTATGTGCTCGTAACAGCCTGGTATGCTTCAGCCAGGTTTTGTGATGGGTCACATGTAATGTGCTCCTGGGAGATCCGACAGCTAGAGCTATGTGCTCGCAATAGCTTGGGATGCTGCAGCCAGGTTTTGTGACGCACGTAATAAGTCCTAAGGATTCCACAGTATGGCCAATGATGACGAAGACCTGCAGGTGGTGGGCCTACATCTAGTATGAAAAAGGACTGGCTCTGTAGAACTTCCTATGATGAGTAGATTTAGAGATTGATTGAGATAGCATCAGTAGTGACGATGATGATGACTCAATGACGATTATCCAGTGACGATGATCTAGAGAATATGACTTGTGCTAGAAGACCTATGTCGAGAAATACCTTCCTAGTTAAGAGGGAGTGTTGATGTATATGTAACTTCGGAATGTATTTCACCCATGTATTTCATATATGTATTTTGTACTGCTATAGAGATGGTATTATTCCTCTATACGGAAGTGTTTGTATTCCTATAGAGATGTTATTATTCCTCTATATGGAAGTGTCGTCATTTATATTGTAAGTGTCGTGACTTATACTTGATGGGTTACTAGACCACCTTGTTGGGGTCGGCCCTGTATAAGTCATGTGGGTCAAAGGGTTATTAGACCACACTATTGGGGGTCGGCCATGTGGGTCAAAGGGTTATTAGACCACCCTAGTTGGGGTCGGCCCAGTCAACATTATGTTAAGTGGTTAAGTTGAGGCCGACCTAGTTGAGTAAAGGTCAAGTCAAGTTAGTGTATAAATAGAGAGTGTGTCTCTCTCATTTTATACATTCTATTCTCTCACTCACACTTGGGAGAGTGGTGCACTTGTGTAGGAGGAGGCTCTGCTGCTAGGAGAAGACTATCTCTTGTATTCTGGTTGTATCATTGCTTTATCTATCTCTGAGGAAGTTATTGGGGTTTTCACCATTATGGTTTTCCCCAAGTAAACTCTGTATCTCTTGTGTGCTTGCATTATTGTGTCCATGATTGATATGCTGTAGATTTGTTGTACATGTTGTTCTCTCAGTTAAGATCCTAGATCAGATTGAAGTAAATTCTGAAAATTTAACAAAATCAATAGATGAATACCCAATTTCCTTTATGAGCACTGGTCTGCAAGACATTGAGCTGAACTACCCTGTTGTATACAAACATGCATATGTCGTATTCAAAGCAATAAAGCAGTTCAGGCCATATATTCTTAAGAAAAAAACTAAACTTGTAGTTCCTCACCCCACCGTCATATCTCTTTTCATTCAAAAAGAATTGGGAGAAAGAAGAGGAAACAGGGCCACCGCTCTTCAGGAGTATGATTTAGAATTTAAACCAACCACCATCATTAAAGGTCAAGGTTTATGTAAATTACTCAATGAACACCCAACTAACGAAGAGCTAAATTGGGAAAATGAAGCTGAACTGAACATGGTTGAGGTATGTCCCATTTTCACAGCTCCTGAATATTGGTATAGGGACTTAGTGCATTATTTGAAGAAAGGGTACTTGTCAGAGCACTGGAGTTCTAAGCAAATAAGGGCACTTTGTTTGAAATCAGCAACTTATCAAATCATTGATGGGGTAATTTTTAGAAGAAATTATGATGGCATTTTTCTTAGATGTCTGGAAAATGAAGATGCAAATAAAGTGGTCAAGGAATTACACGATGGCCTTGCTAGGCGACAATATTGCAGAAATACAACAACTTACAAAATACTAAGAGCTGGATATTATTGGCCCACTTTGTTCAGAGATGTCCACGCCTATGTAAGGAATTGTAATGTGTGCCAAAGGAGTGCTGGGAAATTGCCAAAAGTAATAGGACCTCTACAACCAGTCATTATCTCTGAACCATTCAAGCAATGGGGCATAGATGTCATTGGAGAAATAAAACCGAATTATTCTATGTAGCACCAGTATGTCTTGACGGCCAAAGACTGTTTTACAAGATGGACAGAAGTTGCTTCGTTGAAAAAAATCAATGAGGATGCATTTATTAATTTATTAAAGGAGAACATCATAACCAAGTTTGGGGTTCCAATTTCCCTATTTTTTGATAATGTAACTTATTTTTTTTCTTTTAAGATAAATGAATTTGTTTATGAGAGAGGAATTAAGTTACATTATTTAGCCAATTACTATCCCCAAGGAAATGGATTAGCTGAATCTACAAACAAAAACCTTATCCAGATTCTTAAGAAAACTATGATTGAAAATCAAAGAAGCTAGCACATAGCTCTCCCAAATGCTTTATGGGAAGACAGAGTCACCCCCAAGAATGCCTTAGGAGTTTCCCCGTATACCCTTGTCTATGGTAGAGAAGCCATCCTTCCTCCAAACATATTTCTCCCATCCTTGTAGTTGGCCCAAGCCTCCCAAGGTTCCAACAGTCAAGTCTTACAATCTAGAATTGACAACCTCCTGAAACTTGAAGAGTCCCGGTAGAAACCCAGAGATTGATTCCACCAGCACCAAGACATAGTCAAAAGGTGGCTTGATAAACAAAAATCAGGCAAGAGAAGTTTCGAGGTAGGTGACTTAGTTCTTAAATGGGACCATCCACATGATGGTAAGGGAATGCACACAAAGTTTCAACATTTATGGGTTAACCCTTACCAAATTTCTAAAAATCTTGTCCCTTCGACATATTAGCTGAAAGATTTACAAGGGGAGGAAGTAACTCTACCTCTCAACGGCCTCACTTTAAAACAATACTTCGCATAGTCCTATGAGGTATTTTGTGTTAAGATTTAATATGCTAAGATAGAAAATAGTAGCATTACATTCGATTTCACAATAATAGCGTATACAGAATCACTGAAGAAACAACAAGCACAACATAAACAAAAGAGACACAGATTTATCCTGGGAAACCCTCATGGGGTAGAAAACCCAGCAAAGCTTCCTCAATATAGATGACCAACAATATACAAAGATACAAACCAAAGACATGATCTCCTCCTCCACCATAGCAGACCTCTCCTCCACAAGTGCGCTACATTGTGAGTGAGGGAAGTGTGTGTATAATGAGGAACACACCTCCTCTATTTATACACATCTCCGACTTGTACTTTATATTAACTAGGTCGGCCCCAACTTTACCACTGGGTTAAACACCCCACTACAACTGACTGGGATGACCCCACTAGGGTGATCTAACAACCCTTTGACCCACATAACACATACAGGGCCGACCCCCACAAGGGAAGTCTAAAAACCCAAGTTACCACATTCTGACGGAGGAATAAACATCTCTGGATATACAATAAGATCTCCATGGAGGAATGAGACATCTCCAGAATAATAAAGTGAAAATATAATATTCTTTGAAGTTACAATATTTCAACACTCCCCCTTAATGAGAAGGATATTATAACAGCATCTGCATGAGCAAGGAGTCATCAACATCATTCATGATACATCTATAAATCATTGGAAGCTTTCTCAACATCATCAGTAACTCAAGCAGTTATTGGAACATCTTCAATACTAAGTCTTTATCTTCTGCAGCACTCGAATAGCTACAGCAGCATCAACATCTGGATCCTCACGATCATCAACATCGTCATCACACGATCATCAGTATCGTCATCTAGACCATCATGACCAGTAGCATCGTCATCTAGACCATCACGATCAACAACATCATCATCTAGATCATCACGATCAGCAACATTGTCATATAGATCATCACAATCAATAGCATCGTCATCTAGACCATCACGATCAATAGCATCATCGTATAGATCATCACGATCAGCAGCATCGTCATCTATACCATCACGATCAGCAGCATCGTCATCTAGACCATCACGATCAGCAGCATCGTCATCTAGATCATCATGATAAGCAGCTTCGTCATCTAGACCAATACAAGTATACACATCATCAATACAAGTATCCTCATCAATACAAGTATACATATCATCAATACAAGTATCCTCATCAATACATATCATCAATATCAATACAAGTATCCTCATCAATACATATCATCAATATCAATACAAGTATCCTCAATAGCAGCATACTCTACAAAACACATGATTCATTTAAGACACCATAACATGTCTAGGGACAATACAGTCCACTCGTCAACTTAGACAAAATCTAAGGACCACTTTCTCAAAGACATATGTCTACGGATCAATTCAGGGACCGAAGTCTAGGGATGATACAATCCCCTCTCGTCCACTAGGGACCACTTCTCGGAGACATCTGTCTATGGGTCAATTCAGGGACCGAAGTCCGGGGATGATACATCCCCATCACATACATTTTGAACTAGTGGTTCCGGGATGATGCAATCCCCATCACATACATTTTGAATTACTCGTTCTGGGATGATGCAATCCCCATCACGTACATTTTGAACTAGTGGTTCTGGGATGATGCAATCCCCATCACGTACATTTTGAACTAGTGGTTCCAAGATGATGCAATCCCCATCACGTACATCTTGAACTAGTGGTTACGGGATGATGCAATCCCCATCACGTACATTTTGAACTAGTGGTTCCAGGATGATGCAATCCCCATTAGTCCACTAAGGACTTCATTCATGGAGACCATATGTCTACGGATCAATTCAAGGGACCAAAGTTCGAGGATGATACAATCCCCACCTATCCACTACGGAATTCATTCTCGGAGACCATACGTCTACGGATCAATTCAAGGGACCGAAGTATGGGGATGATACAATCCCCACCTGTCCACTAAGGACTTTATTCTCAGAGACCATACGTCTACAGCTCACTTTAGGACTAAAGTCCAAGGATGATCTGATCCTCACATGTCCACGAAGGACTTCATTCTCAAAGACATACGTCTATGGCTCTCTTTAGGACTGAAGTCCAGGGATGATCCAATCCTCACATGTCCATGAAGGACTTCATTCTCGAAGACATCTGTCTATGACTCCTTTTAGAACATGTGTTCAAGGATGATGCAATCCCTCTTCTTTCTCGGAGACACCTATCTACGGCTCCTTTTAGAACATGTGTTCAAGGATGATGCAATCCCTCTTCTTTCTCGGAGACATCTGTCTATGGATGCTTTTAGAACATATGTTCAAGTATGATGCAATCCCCTTGTCACCTTAGACCCTGTCTAAGGACCATCCACCAACCTCTCTATTGGCATCACCAATACAGGTATCCACATCATCGACCTTACTGTCAATGCATGCAATCTCATCATAAGTGATCACATCACTCCCCCTTTCGAGGAGGGTCCTTCCATGCTTGTCTCGGAAATACTCAAAGTTTCTTGAGGTAGAGGTTTGGTTAGTATGTCGGTAACTTTTTCACTTGAGGTAGAAGTTTTGTTAGTACATCGGTAACCTGTTACAAATTCAAACTTTATAGTTCCTTTCTACACCATATCTTATTAGATCCCTATGTGTTTTGACTTATCATGGAACACTGAATTCCATGTCATCTTGATACAACTCTATTTGTCACATAGGATCACAGTTGGTTCTATCTCTATGTCAAACAATCCTAAAGCCATACTTCTTGACAACTAGAAGAGCAATCAGCCATATATTCCACTTGTGCTGATCCCATACAATAACATCCTCTCGATGTGTTCTTCTTGTCTAATACACTTTCCACCCAATCAACATCTGAGTAGCCATCTAAAGTCATGATCTCCAAGATAGCATAGATCAAAGTCTATCGTATCCTTTAGGTGCCTCATCACATGCTTTGCAACTTATCAGGTGAACACATCTAGTTTCCACTAGATACTGACTCAAGGTGTTCATAGCAAAGCTTATATTTGACCTAGTATTTGTTAGATACATCAATGACCCAATAATTTGACTGTACAGAGTTATATCCACTAACTCTGATGAGTCATCAGCTAACAACTTCATGTAGGAACCCATTTGAGTGGCCATGGTTTTTCATTCAAACAAATCAATTCTTCTCAAGATTTTCACAGCATACTTTCCTTGGTTGAGAAAGATTCCTTCTAATCCTTTTCATGCTTCCAGCCCTAGGAGGTAATGTATCAATCCAATATCATTCATCTCCAACTCTATAGCTAGATTCTTCTTGCTTTCCATGATCTGCTTCTCATTCCCTGTTAGAAAGAGATCATCCACATACAATAATAGTATGATCGATAACCTTAAGATAAAGGTTAGGAACAGCTTTACTTCTGGTAAATCCCAAGCTTGTCAAGAAACTGTCAAATCTCCTTCTGTGACTGAACATCATTAATACTCTGCACTGAGTGATCTTCTGCATATCTATCTGTTCCATCTCTCATGAGATGGGTCTACTGATATGAGCTTCAAGATCATTCAAAATCTGTGGTGAGTTCCTTCTTGCATCCATGTCATTTGTGTATAGAAACCATATTCAACCTTGTAGCAAAGGTTGAGATCCACATCACCCATGGTGATCATTAAGCTCATCAATTGACTATTGATCCTAGGTACCCGAACAGAGCTTTCTTCAATTGAATCCTCAAGATAATGGTCTTATCTAGCCACTTGGAGCAAACATCTCATCGTGATTCTCTTCCTCTTTCTAAGAGAATCTTCTAGCCACGAGCTTTCTATATTATGTTTGATTTGTAAATCTTCTTGTTGAACATCCATCACTTGCTCGGTGTTCATTGTTCTTCATGATCTTTCCTACAAATCAAAATTAAGTACATGATTAGTAATACTTCATAATCATGAAATCATGTTGACATGATAACCTATTATGCATACAGATATCATTTACATAGTTATGCAACTATCTTGACCAATACTTTGGCACAACACTTTTCCATATCTTGTAAGCATACAGTGGCTATCTAGATGCCTTCCATCTCTACAAAAACATACTATCGAGAGTGTGCACAGCTCTTAGCATGTTAGAAAAGAGGTTTCATTCTAGACAAGCAAACAATGGAATGTTTGTCCAATTTACCAATCATATGCATATTAGTAGTATACTGTTCAATGCTATATGAATGTTTACACTCAGCATGATATATTCTAGGAATACAAATATGTATACAACTATTACAAGCAATATCATTTACTATTTCAAATAACAACTCAAATACTTATCTTTTATGTTTGTGTGGTTGCCTCCTGCTTGATCTTCTATATGTCTTTTGAACTTCTATTCATTCTATACCACTATGCCTGCTCAAGTGTCATCCTCATGATCTCATACACAAACATACACTCATTAGTATATTCTCAATATTATCAAAACATTATAGTTCTAAATAATCTTGAATATGTATAGCCATGATTATAGATAATATTCAAGGTTTCAGGAAAGTCTTCTTTTACTCATGCATATTCTTGTTTGATCTAGTTAGTTAAATCATCAATCAGGATATGAGACATAATGTGGATAAACCCTTAACTTGATGAATAACCAATCATACCAAATATACTTATATAAGGGATCCTAACACAAGGTAAGATTCTAACATGACATAGGAAAACATACCTAGATTAGTATCCCTGCTTAGTTATGTCTAACATACCTAATCAATATCTTCTTTGTTCCCTGCGAATCTCATAGGTTAAGCATAATAGAACAAAGTCATACATACCTTGTAAGTCGAACTTCTATGTGATCAAATATTATGGAGGAGTCTTTGTCTTCATGTTGTCATGGTCATGGAACTTGATTTGTCTTTCGTGATGTACCTGTATCTTGTTAGCAGACAACATCAATCTCATACAACACCATAGTGCATTAGTATAATCATATAGCACTAATCAATGAATGTCTTCTATCATTCACATACTTTTACTAGGGTGATAAGACAATTCTGACATTAATCAAGATTGTACTAATAAATAATATGAAGAGAAACATATTATGAACTTAATCAAGAATCAGATTTCAAGACATACCTGTATCTTCTTAAGTCATACCTGTCGAGACTTCTTGTAGTCTTCTTATGTAAGGCCTTAGCCTCAACTCCCCCTGAAACTAGATCTGGAGCTTGATTAGGGTTTGTCAGAGAAACCCTAAAATTCAATATTTGACTTTCACACTTCTGAATGTATGGAAGGATGTGTGTTGCTGAGCTGATCAAACTTGCATACTTCAATTTTGAAATCTCCAAAATTTGACCCCTCAAAAATTGCCTTTGAAACTTCTGGATCTTCTAGACAGGATACCGAACTAGGGTTTGATGAGCCCCACCCTTCTGACCACTCAAAAGGTTTGATCCAAGGCTCTAAACTCTTATGTTTCTGAGGAGCATCCAGCTGTGGTTACAGACTTCAAAAATTCCAACTTTCGCTGAAGCCCAAATTTTCCACCTTTCCGATCAAAATCGCGAACTGGGGTTTAATCAAGCTCGGTCTTCTACCCAACCAAAAAATTCAATATTGGTCTCCAAATTTTGATTTTCCTGAGTAGCATTCAGCCATGGACTCCGATTCCAAAAAATTCCAACTTTGTCTGAAACCCTAAATTCCGGAAGCCATGAATGAAGGTGCTCCAAAAATAATTCTTTTTTGACAGAAATATGTACCTGATTGTTTCTGCTGTAACTCTGAAATTTTCAATCCACAAGGTCTGAAAATGTTTCTTGCGGTAGCTTGACCTATCATCTTTCTGTACCGATAGGTTTGACCTCAATTGGATTTTCTGAGAGAGAGTTATTCCAAGTGTCGCAATGTGACCTATTTATGGGATAAAACAGGAGAGCGAAATTGTATGGCATGCCACATGTCACTGGTTCAACTTTGGCCTCTTACAAATCTTTTTGAGATATTGCAGTCTCTGTACTACCTGTCACTTTTTACGAAATTTCATTTGGAGCTTCCTAACCCAAGTTATGACCTTTTTTCCAAAGTCACCTGATTATGACTGAGATCTGGAAGAGGCATAAACCCTAACTTGTACTGATCATAACTCACAACGTACAACGAATCAAAGGGTTCCCTTTGGACACAAGGTACCTGGGGATGTTATCTATGAACTATAAACTTTTTATATCTTGAACCTTCACATAAATGGATTTATAGCGAAAGTTCCACGATGACTGGTTTTTTCTATGTAAAACCCAAACCTTCAAATTGTCGCAAGAAGAGAAAGTGTCGTAAGTGCCATACATTGCCTTCCTTCAGGTTAGATCTGATACCATGTTAAGATTTAATATGCTAAGACAGAAAATAGCACCATTACATTCCATTTCACAATAATAGCATATACATGATCACTAAAGAAACAACAAGCACAGCATAAACACAAGAGACACAAATTTATCCTGGGAAACCCTCATGGGGTAGAAAACCCAACAAAGCTTCCTCAATATAGATGACCAGCAATATACAAAGATGCAAACCAAAGACATGATATCCTCCTCCACCATAGCATACCTCTCCTCCACAAGTGCGCTACATTCTGAGTGAGGGAAGTGTGTGTATAATGAGGAACACACCTCCTCTATTTATACACATCTCCGACTTGTACTTTCTATTAACTAGGTTGGCCCCAACTTTACCACTGGGTTAAACACCCCACTACAACTGACTGGGGTGACCCCACTAGGGTGTTCTAACAACCCTTTGACCCACATAACACATACGGGGCCGACCCCCACAGGGGAAGTCGAATAACCCAAGTTACCACATTCCGACGGAGGAATAAACATCTCCGGATATACAATAAGATATCCACGGAGGAATGAAACATATCTGGAATAATAAAGTGCAAATATAATATTCTTTGAAGTTACAATATTTCAACATTTTGTACATAAATAAACACTCGTGTTTCTTTTCTTGTTTGTTTTTTTTTGTTTTGTTTTATTTTCTTTAGTTACCTTGGTTTGATTTCCACCTCGCTCTGTACTAAGTATTTTCTTTATTTTTTCTTTAATAAAGCCTAGCCCAACTTTTGGTGTAGAGGTAATATAGAGCTCTGAGCAAGACTCAAAATCCTGTAAGGCAGAAACTTACTTACAAAGAAATGTTTTTTTTGTGACTTTGTTTTCACTGTTGGGCTCCTGGGAATGAAGATATGTTTTTTCTATTGGTCAAATAACCCTACTTTTAATAACTAAGATTCAACATTTCCTTCTTACTATCTTGGTACTTCATTCACTCTAACATTAATACCTGTCTCAAAGAGTTCACTATGATAGACCCATGGAGAGGAAGCATGTCTTACAGATGTATGGTATTTAAAATGATCCCATGATGCAAATAAAATCCAAAAGATATTATATTAAAGAGTTTGATTTCCATAAATTCTCGCCTCAATTAAAGCACGACAAAGAAAAGCAAAGTACATTCAATTAAGGAAGTTGTTCAAATAAATTAGCCCAACAAGGTTCTTCTCCATCCGTGAAGCATGATAATCAAATAAATCTCTCGCTCACACAAAAGGACATTATGGATTGAAGAACCTAAATCAAATATGGAAGTTGAAGAAATTTATTTTTGGAAGGCTCAAATGGCAAAAGTCATCAATCAAGAAACATCCAAAAGGATGCAAATAGCATGGGAGTGAGGAACAAATGAATATGTCTGTGAGATATTGTTACGATCATGTGGAGTCTTTATTAGTTGACATCTAGAAGACAGAATTTCAAAATGAACTCCATACTCTAGCCCTAAGAGAGTTGTAAAGAAGTATAATTCTAAGTTACATTCTCCCAAAATGACCATGATGATGAGAGTGATCACTACATTCACAAAAGCTGAACTATGAAGACATTTTGTTACCGATATAAATCAGTGGTTTGTAAGTTTTCTGCCCCTATGGAGAGCTTGTTTCAGAGATCTATGTTCACCAAGAAATCGCCAATTGTTGTTGCTGCAACATCCTCCCCAAAATTTTGTAAATATTGGGGACCCTCCTTGTTTTTAGAAAGGTTTGCTTAGAGAAGTCAAGTCCCTTCTTGGAAGGTCTTTTATACTTAGTTTTCTGGAGAACGCAAGTCCTTAATCCTGTTTTTTGTTTTTTCTTCTAAGTAAAACTCAGCTTTCATAGCCGAAACGATGGCACAACTCACCGAGTTCGGCCGCAATGTTCGGGCCTTTTTGTTAATTTTTAGAGCTTTTCCTGTTTCGGCAAAACTCATCGAGTTGCTCCACAACACGCGGGTGTTTTGGTTAAGTTTTAAAGTCATCATGTTTCGAATGAACTCGCCCAGTTCCGCCACAACCATCACTTTGACTCACACAGAACATCCAAAATGCATCTTTTGCTTTGTCTTTTTATAAGTTTTACGTCGCGATGAAACACACCAAGTTATGCCGAAATGACCCGTAGATGCGATCTGAATCAACTAAACACTTCATCAAACTTAAGCTCTTTTCAAAGCTTCTCCGGCAGAACTCAATCGGTCTCGCCAAAACTATTGCCTCTGAACCCTAAGTCCTGCCATTAAGAAGCAATGTAAAGGAAAGCAGCGAAACTCAGCAAGATTCCTTGAAACAAGATAGGAAGTGGCCAGTTTCAAGCTGATGATGAACTTGCCAAGGTATGCCGACCCATTGCAGAAGCACTTAGCAAACGCCGCCAATGTTGTCACTCCAACTCGCTAAAAGTTTTCATTTGATGGCTCGCAGTTAATGCCAAAACGACGCCGAAAGGACCCTAGTCACATTGTCATAACGATGTTTTTAATGCGCACAACCACCCCGTCATGTCGAGCTTAATACCTACATGTGTGAGCTTTTATATATAGAAAGTTGGTGATTGGGGTTTATTATTGTTTTTTTTTTAACTTTTCAAAGAACCCCGTTCAAGGTCGATCTAGCTAGTCAAGGACAGCCAGGTCTGCAGCCCATCATCCACTGCGAGCCCAATCTTCTGCTGCCAGGTAAGATTTTTCCTTTGAGCCTTTTGGTTTTTTACAGTTAAAGTTATGGTTTTAGTCGCATTAAGATTGTTTCATTATCCCCGCCTCGGCCACCTTTTTCCTTGTTGGGATTTCTTTTTGCACCATAGTTGTTCATTCCCGAATCCTTTTTAGAACGCCTAGCTGGCCTTTTTTTTTTTTTTTTTTTCTATCTCGTCATCCTCCCAAGCTCGAGCTCTAGTGACCCAAACCAACATACTCAGCAACATTCAGCCTAATTTCCCATCGGTCCTCGTTTGTGCCCAATTATGAACACCCCAAGCTTGCTAGCTCAAGAGTCAAGTAGTAGCATCACGAGTATCTCCCTCTCCTGTTCGGCACTAATAAAAAGAAGGGGAAACTAGCTTTGTTTATTATGTTAGTAGAAATTTTGTTGGTTTTCCTTATACACATTTAATTTCCTGTCTAAAAGTTTGAGACATAGTATTATTTTCAAGGAAATTTTCCATTACTGCATCTTTGTTCCCTCCCTAGGCTAAGCTTGATGTTTTGATGAATTTTGGTCAATACTCAGTTTTGCATTTTTTGTTTATCATGTATCTACTCATGCGTGGTTTTGGCTAGGTTCAACCACAATGTCGAAAGGTGTCAAGAGGAAGGGAAAAGTCTCTGAACTCGAGTCAGGTGGTGAAGATATCAAGGAGGCAAGGGTCGAGGCAGTATACGAAGTACCAAACCAGTTATGGGAATTACGCCTGAATTCAAGTGGGGAGATTTGAATCACATGATTAGAGACCAGGAAATTCCCAGATCAGTCCTGGAAGAGATGTACTTGTACCAGAACATTAGAAGCTCTGGAATCACTAAGGCAACAATGTGCCCAAAAGTCTTTCTCTGCGTGGAAGTCATTGATTGGATTCTAACACATGCAAATGCTAAATCGAGGGTCTTATCCAATAGCAAAGGAGAAGCATTTGCCTCATTCCATCCAGCCCATATTTCGGCAAATTACAAGTTGCCCTGCAATCAACAGTTGTTGAACGATGCATGGCTCGAAGGTCACAACATGAATTATGTGGAAATGGCTAGAAAATTGTTAATCCAAGGAAGGAAGCTGAGGGTGAAGGAGGGCGATTATTATGAAGTTCAGGCGCTAAGACTTCCTTCAAAATTATTGCCCTCATGCTAAGACAATCTTTTGGCAAAGCTGATGGAACCACTTATCAGTTGCATTGGATCCCTATGATACACTATGTAGCATTCAAAGGCACGGTGTTCAATTGGGAAGACATCCTCTCGGATAATATATCATCAGCCATAGCTGCTACTAAGGAAGGGTAGTCCCGGGGAAAATCAAAGTTCTACATGTCATCATATCTTATGGATTGTATTCTAGCAAGGCACCCGTTCTCAAGGTTAGGATGCATTTGGAGCAAGGCTAACACCCCAGTGTATATTGGTTATAAGATCTTATGGGACCAGAACTATAGAAGGCATTACAAGATCATCTATGAAGAATTAATCATGCCACTGTATGAACTAATGTTCAATCAAAAACCCAGTTGTCTATCTGAGAATTCCATGGCAGTCATGGAAACGTATGGGGATGTTTATCTATTAGAAGAAGGCACCTACATAAGAATGTATGGAGGTTACAAGCCACCCCTTCTCTTACCAGGGTATGTTACGGATTTTGTGGTCCACAAAGAGGCCGTGAGATAGGTGTTTATAGATGGATTTGGTCATGTCCTAAAGAAATTGAAGAAATACTCCTTCTCGGCACTACCCTTCTATGTCAGAGCATACAAGTTTTCTAAAGTCATCTCGACATAAGAGTTTGTCCAGGAGCTAAGAGAATTTCACTTTGGAGAAAAGATTTTAGCAAAGAATGACAGGCTTAATAAGGTCGCAGATCATTGCCAAATTGTCAATGCACACTTTGAATATGCGCACTATTTTGATGAAGATGAAGAAGTCTTCAAAGGGGTCAATAATATGACCGAAATCCAAAGACACCTTTGCCTCAAAACAGGGGCTGGTACTAGTTCCACTGCAGCCCAAGCTGTTAAGGAAGCAGAACTATGAAGAGAGAAAGAAGAAGCCAAGGCTCTGACGAAAGAAGAGGAAAGGCTCAAGGCCGAGGTTGAAAAGTTCCAAATCGAAACAACAACAAAAGGAGTGAGAAGATAGGATTCAGGAGCAAGAAGATAGGATTCGAGAAGAAGAAGCTCAAAGGCTTCAAGATGAGGAGTCAGAAAATATCAAAAAGGAAGAGGCCACCAAGGAGCAGGAGCAAAGAGAGGTAGTTGAAAAATAGCTGAACGCCGAAGAAGAAGAGAGACAACTGAAGGCCGAAGAGGAAAATAAGGCCAAGGTGGATGCACAAGCTGAGGGCTCAAATATGCAAGACATGGGCATAGACTCGTCCCAGATGGTTCAGACCCTGCCTGCAGAAGATTACATCCCTATAGAAGATCTTCCACTCATCCCTTTTACTCCATCAAAGAGTCATACTGTAACCCATTGGGACAAATTTGTTTTTGACAAGAAAAGGAAATCTATTATACAAAGGACAGAGTCAAGAATGAAGAAGCCTTTCCACCTAGACATCATTACCAAGCGAGAAGCCACTATCATCCAGGGCACAAAACACGCTCCTGAGGCTATGGCATCCACTACTGTAGCTGCCGCCAAGGCAAGCAAAGATAATGTACACAAGATAGTAAATGAGTTGGATGCAAGCAAGAAGAGGGCTCGCATGTTACAACTTACTTTGGTAAATGAGCAGTCTTATAGAGACTTAATGGTGAAGAAATATGACCATCTGCTATCAGAACAAAAGGAATTGTCTGATAAGTATCAGCACCTGGAAGACGAAAAGGAAAACTTGGCGGTCCAGATGATGATAGTGGAAGGAAAGAAGAATGATTTTGAAGCTAGAATCATTCAATTGGAATAAGAGAAAGAACTGATGACAGAGCAGTTCGAACAAGCAAGCAGTAAGGAAGTTGATTTAAGCCCCTTTCATGAGCAATCCTATGACATATTGAAGCAAATGCACGAGTCACAAGAACTTCTCACTGAAGAAATTTGCAAGTTGAAGGCAATGGCAGATAGGATGAAGGAAATTAACTCCGAAGCCATCAGGCTCAAGAAGAAATATACACGTGTCAAAGAAGATACTGGAAAGCATATTGAGTGGAGAGAGGGGAAGTCAGCATTCGCCATGGTCCTCCCTCTCAAATCCATAGCCAAGTTTAAAGAAGATATAGGCTTCATGGAGTTTTGCAAGAACTATGGTGTTAAATTAAGCTCTGTAATCCAAGCCACTATCGAAAGATGCAGCAATCTCTATCAAAGGATCTAGGAAACTCATGAGAAGTGCGAAATGGTGATACCCAAGACTCTTGAAAACTTCCCGAGCAAGGAGCAACGCTTGTCTAAATTGAAGGGTGAACTAAACATAGATATGGAGTACGTGAGGAAGATAGATGCGTTAACAGCGGATGATCTTCACCAGTGCATCGCGCAACCCTCCATGCATGCCCACTTGTTTCAAGAGATTCTCCAAACTACTACAATAGAAGTGCAGGACATTGAAGCAGAGCTGGCCAAGCATGTGATTTACAGAAAGTTCATGCTCCCTGCCCCTTCCAACACTGTTATACGAGAAATAGGCATTTGGGTGAGTTATATAGCAGAAATAGATAAGCCAGTTATTGAAAAAGCGCCAGCAGAGTTAGGAGCGTCATCTGGGACAAAAGCACCAACAGAGGCCGCGGTGCTAGAAGGAACAGGGGCGCCATCCGGGAGCTGACTTGGCATTCAAAGATGTCTAGTGATAAGCTAGTAGTTTTGCTTTTCTGTTATCTAGTTGTAAAATTAAAGGACGGCTGGATTTTGTTCTTTTTTGTAAAAAACATTTAGGGATTTTTCCATTTTTGTAAAGGGCATTAAAAGAAAAATTAAGAGATTCTTTGGGATGGGGACATGTGGCATCTCTTGGAGCATTTTGTAAAGTTATATATAGAAGAATAGAGAATGATAGAAGGACTTTTGGCAGGTGAAAGGACATTTATGTCTTGTACTTGAATTGATTTGATGCATATATAAGAAGTTCGATTTTTTCCTAAAGAAAGCCTTGGGGACTACGTCTTTGCCTGAAGGATGTGTTGAATGTCTGCTGGATTATTCCTATGAAATTGATACAATACTGTGAGATCATTCCTTGCTGTTATGAATTGCTTCTTGGTGATGAATGTTCTCATAATTTTTTGTGCAAATATGTTTACCTCAAATGAGTAATGAAATGTTTTAATTAAATCAAAGTTATCTTTTATATCTTTTATCTTTTGCTGGAAATGCATCTTTATGATGAAATAGCTATCTGTGAGATCTTTAGATGTTTCTTTCAGTTTATTACTCATATTTTTTCAGTTTTCTCCTTGCAAGGATAGATTAGATTTGCTTAAACAGTTTTAGATCAGATTTACTTAATTACCTGCATTTAGTTTAGAGCACTTGCATATCATCTTTAAAAATAAAATGCATAAATGGTGGATTGGGATGCAACTGGTACAAAGAACACAAATCTTTAAATCTTACATGGTAGTTGGACCGTTAATGTAATGTCCCCATTCAAATAAGTGCATAGTAAGACAATCCCATCAATCCTACTAGTTTCCTAGGTTGGATGGGCACATGTGGGATGGTAATAAGGAAGCTAATAAATGATATTTAGACATTATAGGGGTTCAAGCATTTAATAAATATGGTGAAAAAATAAATTCAAGATAAATTCTAAGTGGCAAGTGGCTTTGGAGACATATGGAGGTGGTGGGACCCACACTAGCTTGATTTTTCAATGACACATGGCAGCTCTCTCTTGCCAATTCAAATTCATTTGAAGGTGAACACTCTTGGGTGAGTTGGTAAGTCATAACACATGGAATTTAGCATCTTAGGTCGAAATGGGATGGAATAGTAACCTCCATGGGAGAGGAAGAGTCAAATTGGAGACTAGTGGACACTTGCACTAGATTCCCTAGTTTTATGACAACAATAATGAAGCATCTATGACATTTATGACAAAATTCAGACCTGACTTCTTACATCTGACCATTATGACATGTCAGCCCCAAAAATAGGCTCAAGGAAGGCGCTCATGGAGTTGGGGGAAGCTAAAGAGACTCAAATTCGAATTTGGGAGAAGATGGAAGGTTGGAACTAGGAGACAAGTGGCAAATGAGGAATAATTTCTAAATGGAAATTTATTGAATCTATTGAGAGGATTTCGACCCCTTGAAGGCTAATGTTGGTTATAAAATGTAGAAATCAAGTATGAGAATGGCTTTTGATGATTTGAGAAAAATTGCATTTGTGAAGAGAGAACTAGTGGATGACTAGTTTCTTGCCTTAGCCAATTTCGAGGGTGAAAGATTCCCATCCAAGTTGGTGTTTGGAGAGGCCACTTAGGTCTTTAATGGTGATTTAATGGAGTTTTATTTGTAGGTAGCAGATACAGGAAGTTTCATGGTTTGGTTTAGTGCAGCACTTTCTCTCCACAATTTCCAATTTTGAAGGCATATTCAGGCTCCTTAAGAAATTGCGCTTTGGGTGAGATCTTGCACTCATTGGGAGAGCTTCATATGATATTTTTCTGATTGTAATAGATTCATATTTTCTTTTCTTCATATTCAGAAACTCTCAGGTCAAAATACCAATTGAATGTATGCAAAATTATTGATTAATGAGCAAACAATGTCCATTTCCCCAATGCTTTGATGTATGACACTATAAGGTTGATTATTTAGAATGGATGGATGATTCTCTGATATATTTGTGATTAATATACTACCATGAATATATTATACAAGTTTCATGTACTGTACTTGAGCATTTGAAGCATTTTTACTCAGTTTGTTTGTATTGAGAGGTGAAATAGTGCCATTTCCCCAAGGGTCGAATTGGGGGTTTTTGTTGTTGAATGTGAGAGAGTTAGAACAGTAGTAAAAATCAATTAAGGGTGCATATGAGACCTTAATGACATACTTAACACATTACATATCTCTGTTCATAAATTCGTGGGAGTTTGGAGGCATTTGGAAGGCCATTTGCAGTGTTACCCGAGGGGGATTCGATGCACAAATTACTAGTCAAAATTACATATATTGATCAGAATACAAATCAAGTTTGCAGCAGTAGTTGGAGGGCCATAAAAAATCCCTGAACCTAATAGTCAAGTATAAATACCATTCATACACTCCTACAGAAGATTTGGGAGCATTTGGGTTGATTTGGAGGTCAAAACAATAAAACTAGTCAAAGGTCGAAATTGGGGAAAAAGAGGAAAAATTGGCATTTTAATAAAATTTTGAAAAAGAGTCATTACAAGTGGTATCAGAGCATGGTCTTGGCACCTGATGGTATTAACAAGAAGCCAAACAAATAAACCACCACCCTTTAAATCAGTAGTTGAAGAAGTTTTGGTTGAAGAAGAGATAGTAGCAGAAAAAGAGTTTTTTTCTAAAACAATGGGTAGAGAGGAGGAGGAAAAATTAAGACATAAGGAGGAATTTATTGAAGCCTTAAAACCATGTTTTAAAGGAATTACCATGGTTATGCTAGATATGAATAAACAAATGATGAAAGGTTTTGAATTGTTGGGTAGCCAACTTTCAGGCAAAGGGATGATAGGAGATAATAGTGGTTCACACTCAGGGGAAAATATGAAAGAGAATGAGCATATTTTCTCAAGTACAGAACCTCATAATAGACCTGATGAATTTCAAAGCACACAAAGGCATACTGCACCTAAATTTCTCACACCCAAAGAAGAGCCCAATCTTGAATTGGATTACAAGAAACTAGTAAATGATTGGAATGATTTGAATGAAGAGTGTAAAAGAGGTGTACCACTCAGTGACTACATTGATGCTATGCAAAAGATTAAAAGGATGGGAGACAATAGGAGTCCATTCCAAAACAAAGAATTGAATAGTGCTATTGGAAAAATGTCACTTCCTACTTTTGATGGTTCTTCTCAAAATTCTGCTAACACTTGGGTGCAAAAATTAGATGTATATTTTCAACTGAATCCTATGTTGGAAGATGATGCATTAAAAATGGCCATTTTGCGTTTGGAAGGAGATGCCAATGAATGGTGGTTTCATGGGCTGAAAACCTCAAGTCATAATCAGGTTAAAACATATGGAGAATTTGTTGATAGGGCACTAGAAATATTTGAACAAAAAGATCTAGAATTGCCTTTCAAAGAACTAGCTCAATTGAAGCAAACTGGGTCCCCTACCGAATATATGTTGGACTTTCAAAAATTATCAGTCAAGGTGGCTGATGTATTTATGGGAAGATTAGTATTGCTTTTCACTAAAGGTTTGGATGAACCCTTAAGAGGTTTGGTCAAAGCCCACAAGCCAACTACATTAAAAGATACAATGAGCTTGACTAGGGATCTCCAAAATGTGCTTCTTAGAACGAGATTTCCTCCTAAGCCTAGCTACAAATTTTAAAAGAAACCTTGGCAAAGGGATGAATATGACAAGAAACCTTGGCAAAAAGAGTCATTTGAGAGGAATAAAAAAGAGGGACTAAAAAGGGATGAACTTAGAAAAAATAAATTGTGCTTCACATGCTTCCAACCATGGACACCGGGGCACAAATGTACCAAAGGAAAGGCTCAATACATAGAAGTATTTTTTGATAATGAGGGGTATGATGGGGGCATGGATGAAGATGGACATATTTCAGATGAATAAGAGGCATATGAGACAACAGTAGAAGAGGAAAGACAAGAAGAAAATCAGCCTTCATAGGAGAAAGCAAGAATGGCAGTGCTTTCAGCAGTACCTCGCTATCATACTATCCGATGCAAAGGTGTGGTACAAGGACAAAGAACAGTTTTGGTAGATGGAGGAGCCACTCATAACTTCATTGATGTAGATATGGTAGAGAAAAGAAAGATACCTATTGAACCATTTGATGGCTTCACAGTTGTCATTCCCAGTCACAACACAATGCAATGCAAAACATGGGTTCCAAAGCTGCAAGTCACCGTAGGTAACTATACTTTTGTTGATAGTTTTTATGTGGTTGATGTTGCTGATACTAATGTGGTTTTGGGAGTGCAAAGGTTGTATTCAATAGGAGAGTATACAGTAAATTATCAAATTCCCGAAATGAAATTCCAAGATTCAAAAGGAGTACAAAGAATTGTGAGAGGGCAACACACTTATCCAAATCAAGTAGTAATTTGCAATAGTATGAGATCTATATTGAGGCATGGGGATATAGAATGGGCTTCTAAATTTCATATTACATCTCCCAAGCCAACTATAAATATTGTCAAAAACCCAAAGGAGATAGAGAGACTTTTGCAAAAATATGAAAAGGTTTTTAGAGACCTTCCACATGGTAGGCCACCAGATAGGGGGATTGAGCAAGTATTATTTTGGAGAAGGGTACTTCACCCATTAAGATACCACCTTATAGACATCCTAAAAAGTTCAGAGATGAGATTGAAAAAGCTATCCAAGAACTCCTAGAGTTAGGACTCATTAGACCAAGCTCTAGCCCTTATGCTTCTTCAGTAGTGCTAGTGAAGAAAAAAGATGGAACATTGAGAATGTGCATAGATTTTAGAGCCTTGAACAAAAAGACTATCAATAATAGGTATCCTATTCCTAGGATTGATGAGCTCATGGATGAGCTACATGGGGACAAATACTTCTCAAAAATTGACCTTAGATTAGGGTATCACCAAATTTGAATGACAGATGAAGATGTGCAAAAGACCGCTTTTGATGTCATTGTGGCCACTTTGAATTTCTTGTCATGCCTTTTGGGTTAACTAATACTCCAGCCACCTTTCAAGCATGTATGAATAGGATATTTTTCAAGCAACTAAGAAGGTTTGTTTTGGTTTTCTTTGATGATATTCTCATTTATAGTAAAACATGGAAAGAGCATTTGCAATAGTTAGAGATTGTGTTGAAAATCTTGCAAGAAGAGTCCTTATTTGCTAAGTTATCAAAATGTGAGTTTGGGATGAAAGAACTACTGTATATTGGGCACATTATTGGGAAAGAAGGAATGAAGGTACACATGGAAAAAATCAGGGCTATTTTGGAATGGCCATCACCAAAAAATATTGCCAAATTGAGAGGCTTTATTGGCAGATGCACCTACTACAGAAAATTTGTGAAAGGGTTCTCCAAGTTGACTTCTCCACTCACTGATTTGACTAAGAAGGATGCTTTTAAGTGGGATGAAGAGGCTGAAAATTCCTTCCAAAAAATGAAAGAGGTAATGAGTAGTTGTCCCATACTTGCACTTCCTGATTTTACTAAATCTTTTGTTGTGGAATGTGATGCTTCAGGTGGAGGAATAGGGGTTGTCCTAAAGTAAGGCCAACACCCCATAGCCTTTGAGAGCAAAAAGTTGCAAACTCATGAAAAACTTTACTCCATCTATGATAAAGAAATGCTGGCCATTATGCATGCATTGACCAAATTCAAACAATACTTGGTGGGCAGCAAGTTTGTGGTGAAAACTATCCACAATAGTCTAAGACACTTTCTCACCCAAAAAGATCTAAATGAAAGACAACAAAAGTGGGTAAGCAAGATTCAACCTTATAATTTTGATATTGAATATGTCAAAGGAAAGAATAATATAGTAGGAGATGCTTTGTCAAGAAGGCCTTATTTTTCTCTCATGGATATTGCCAAGGATTGGAAAAACATGCTACTATTTTAATATGCCAAAGACAAATTTGCTTGTGATGCGTTGGATGGAATCAAAGGGGATGATAATTATAGGATTTTGAATGGGATAATATATTATAAGGGAAAATTTTATTTAGTTCATAACTCCAAGCTCAAGTACCGAATTTTGCAAGAAGCACATGATTCCCCACTAGCGGGCCATCTGGGGATCTTCAAAACTTATAGACAGTTGAGGCAAATATTTTTTTGGAAGGGGCTGAAGGAAGATGTTCAGAAGTATGTGAATGAATGTAAAGCATGTCAACAAAACAAATCAGAACTTACATGTCTAGCCGGCCTATTACAACCATTGCCCATTCCGGAGCAAAAATGGGACAGTATTTCCATGGATTTCATCACTGGATTGCCTAAATCCTTGGGTAAGGATTGCATCTATGTGGTATTTGATAGGTTAACAAAATTTGCTCATTTCTTTGTTGTTACATCATCTTTTAGTGCTGCACAAGTGGCTAATATTTTTTTCAAAGACATCTTCAGATTGCATGGGCTCCCCAAGATCATTGTCAGTGATAGAGATAGTAGATTCATGGGTGCTTTTTGGTAAGAAATTTTTAGATTGGTAGGCACTCAATTGAATCCAAGTACTAGATATCATCCACAAACTGATGGAAAAACAGAGAGGGTAAACCAATGGTTGGAAGGATACCTAAGAAACTATGTGGGAGGGCAGCAAAAAACATGGGCAAAATGGCTACACTTGGGTGAGTTTTGCTACAATGCCACTTATCATATGTCAATAGGAATGTCTCCTTTCAAAGAATTATATGATTATGATGCACTTACATTTGGTAACATTATATTTGGTTATAGTAGAGCCCCAAAGGCTAAAGATTGGGTGGAAGAGAGCCAAGAAATTTTAAAGCTCTTGAAAGACAATTTGCAGGTTGCTTAAAATCAGCAAAAACAATATGCTGATAGGCATAGAGAAGAAAGAACCTTTCAAGTAAATGATTTAGTATATTTAAGGTTGCATCCTTATAAACAAACATCTCTAAAAAAGAATGGAGTAGAAAAATTAAAACCAAGGTACTATGGGCCATACAAGGTAGTGCAGAAGGTTGGAGAAGTAGCATATGAACTAGAACTTCCGGAAGGGAGTAAAATCCATAATGTATTTCATGTTTCTTGTCTCAAGAAAGCTCTTGGTCAGCAAATCATCACTTCAGAAATACTTCCTCCTTTGGATGATGAAGGTTAGCTCACTCTTGTTCCGGAAAAGATTTTGAAGGCACGGGAAAGAAGGTTGAGGAGTAGAATCATCAAAGAATATTTAGTGCAATGGAAGGACTTACCAAATGAAGATGCCACATGGGAAGAGGAGAATATTTTGCAGCATCCAAATCTGAAATTGCTTGAGGAGAAGCAATCTTGGGTGGGGAGGACTGTAATGTCCCCATTCAAATAAGTGCATAGTAAGACAATCCCATCAATCCTACTAGTTTCCTAGGTTGGATGGGCACATGTGGGATGGTAATAAGAAAGCTAATAAATGATATTTAAACATTAGAGGGGATCAAGCATTTAATAAATATGGTGAATAAATAAATTCAATATAAATTCTAAGTGGCAAGTGGTTTTGGAGACATATGGAGGTGGTGGGACCCATACTAGCTTGATTTTTCAATGACACATGGCAGCTCTCTCTTGCCAATTCGAATTCATGGGAAGGTGAACACTCTTGGGTGAGTTGGTAAGTCATAACACATGGAATTTATCATCTTAGGTCGAAATGGGATGGAATAGTAACCTCCATGGGAGAGGAAATGTCAAATTGGAGACTAGTGGACACTTGGGCTAGATTCCCTAGTTTTATGACAACAATAATGAAGCATCTATGACATTTATGACAAAATTCAGACCCGACTTCTTACAGCTGACCATTATGACATGTCAACCCCAAAAATAGGCTCAAGGAAGGCGCTCATGGAGTTGGGGGAAGCTAAAGAGACTAAAATTCAAATTTGGGAGAAGATGGAAGGTTGGAACTAGGAGACAAGTGGCAAATGAGGAATATTTTCTAAATGGAAATTTATTGAATCTATTGAGAGGATTTCGACCCCTTGAAGGCTAATGTTGGTTATAAAATGTAGAAATCAAGTATGAGAATGGCTTTTGATGATTTGAGAAAAATTGCATTTGTGAAGAGAGAACTAGTGGATGACTAGTTTCTTGCCTTAGCCAATTTCGAGGGTGAAAGATTCCCATCCAAGTTGGTGTTTGGAGAGGCCACTCAGGTCTTTCATGGTGCTTTAATGGAGTTTTATTTGTAGGTAGCAGCTATAGGAAGTTTCATGGTTTGGTTTAGTGCAGCACTTTCTCTCCACAATTTCCAATTTTGAAGGCATATTCGGGCTCCTTGAGGGATTGCACTTTGGGTGAGATATTGCACTCATTGGGAGAGCTTCATATGATATTTTTCTGATTGTAATAGATTCATATCCTCTGTTCTTCATATTCAGAAACTCTCAGGTTTAAATACCCATTGAATGTATGAAAAATTATTGATTAATGAGCAAACAATGTCCATTTCCCCAATGCTTTGATGTATGACACTATAAGGTCGATTATTTCGAATGGATAGATGATTCTATGATATATTTGTGATTCATATACTTCCATGGATATATTCTACAATTTTCATGTACTGTACTTGAGCATTTGAAGCATTTTTACTCAGTTTGTTTGTATTGAGAGGTGAAATAGTGCCATTTTCCCAAGGGTCGAATTGGGGGTTTTTGCTGTTGAATGTGAGAGAGTTAGAACAATAGTAAAAATCAATTAATGGTGCATATGAGACCTTAATCACATAATTAACACATTACATACCTCTGTTCATAAATTCGTGGGATTTTGGAGGGATATGGAAGGCCATTTGCAGTGTTTCCCCGGGGGGATTTGATGCACAAATTACTAGTCAAAATTACATATATTGATCAGAATAAAAATCAAGTTTGCAGCAGTATTTGGAGGACCATAAAAAATCCCTGAATATAATATTCAAGTCTAAATAGCATTCATACAGTCCTACAAAATATTTGGGAGCATTTGGGTTGATTTGGAGGTCAAAACAGTAAAACTAGTCAAAGGTCGAAATTGGGGAAAAAGTGGAAAAATTGGCATTTTAATAAAATTTTGGAAAAGGGTCATTACAGTTAACCAGATGGATTCCCCATACCAAATGGTGAGCGATCTAATTGGGCTTGCTTACCATGGAGAATCCCTTGTTGATTGATGCTATGATTTTTGGGGCATCAATAGTTTTTCGCGCTATAAGGAGGGCCACCAGTGCATGGCTGGCATAGGAGATCCTTCCGTTAGAAGAGATCGCACTGAAGACCCGATTTAAATAGCTATCCTAGACAATTTGGATCTAGACTTAATAAATCAAGAAAATCCCAATTCTGAGTTCGAACAGTAAGAAACGTTGTATGCTGTTCCTTTTGCCGAAGTAGCGAATTTAAGAAGACATACTTGTGCTTATGTTAGGCATCTTGGTGGTTTGAACACAATTCCCTTACTCCCCAGAAGAAGATCCCTTAGAAGGGAAACACAATATACAAGTGATTCAGTTCTTGTTCAAAACTTTGAAGAGTTGGTAGATCTATCATTGGAAAAAATCACAGAGCCTCTGGGAGAAATTAAACTTGGGACTCCTCCAAATTTTGAGGAACCTTATATTCCACGAAATTCACCACCTCACACTCCACGTGATTCTCCAGCACATTCCCCAGGTGGAGGCATGGTTGTACCTGCATGGAGAGCAAGAGCAACATTGAATTTGGCTGGACCATTTCATGATGTGCCTAAGAATCCAGAGAAGGTTTTTCCTAAGTATGACCCTGGGAAAGGTATCTCTGTTGAAGATCACCTTCAGAGCTTTTATTTGGCTCTAAACCTTCTGAATGTGCAACACGAAGATGTAGTTTGCAGACTTTTTCCTTATACATTCAAACCCAAGGTATCTTCCTGGTAATTTAGTTTACAAGCTAGCTCAATATCAAATTGGGAAGATTTTGAGAAGTATTTTCTAAAGAAATATGGAAATAAAAAAACAGTCGCTACACTTCTGAAAGAATTGTTGTCCATGAGAATGGAAAAGAAAGAGAAGGTGCAAGAATTTAACCAAAGATTCCCTACACTGTTAAATAATTTTAGTAAGGCAGCAAGACCTGCAGAGGAACCTTTAGTTGAATATTACACAACAACACTTAATCCTCCCATAGCAATGTTTGTCAAAAGAACCAAGAAAACTACCTTGATAGAAAAATTTGAAGAAGCCAATAAAGTGGAGGAAGAAGCAGACTGCATTGCTAAACATGCTCTTGATGCAAAAACAAAACCAGTAACCACTAAGAAAATGCTACTGCTAACCAGAAACAAAGAAGAACCATCAACAGATATGGAAAACGTTGTCAAAATGATGCAAAAGTTGTCTAACAAAATTGTAGATTTGGAAAGGGATAAGGTAGCTAGCACATATAGAAAGGAATTTAAAGCATTCTACAAGAAGAGGGAGGAAAATGGTCAACTGCTCCCACCTATAAACAAATGTGTTTTTCTGAATTTAAATGAAGTAGGAATGGATCATTTCTGTACTTTTCATCAAGAACCACACTTTGAGAAAAGTTGTCCACAATGGATATATTCAATGAGTTTATAAATGAACCAATTGCTGGATGCACAAATAACAGATCAGGAAGATCCTCAAGAAGAGAAGAAACTGGAAGAAGAAGAACCCACTCCAGACACCATTATGGTGTTGTGGGATTGGGTGCCTTTAACAGAGTTAATTAAAGATGACCCCGAAGAAAGCCAAGTTTCGGCAGTGAATGTCACTACTCGTAGCAAAGGTCCAATCGTTGATCCGAGCCCAACTACGCCCAAGCCTAAAGTCTCCAAGGAGATACCCAAAAGGAACATCGCTATTATTCCTCCACAACCTAAGGCAAATCCAGCACCTACAAAAGAACCAAACGCAAAAATAACTAAGTAGCCAAAAGTTACTTCAAACAAAACTGAAAATCAACCAAAAGTTGCAAAAGAATATGACATGGGATACGATATAATCGAAGACATAAAGAAAGAAAAAGAAAATATTTCCATATTTGATATGTGTAGTTTGCCTCAGCAACAAAAGAAGTTGTTACAAGCTTTTGATCCCCAATGTAGCACTCCGTTAGCAATCACTCAGGAAGATCTTGAAATAAATGAAGCTAGTATTGGTGGGAAATCTAAATCCCAAACATTGCCTTTTCTCTTAACTTTCAAAATTTTAAATCATAATGTGCATAACGATTTGGTAGATTCTGGAGCTTCCTCGAATGTCATGCCACTGTCAATTTGCAAAAGGATTACTGGGCAGCCAATTCCATCCCCAACTCAGATCATACAGATAGAACTATTGTTAGAGTTATCGGAGAAATGAAAGATGTGCTTATTAGGTTGTCAGCGGATCCTAGAGTGTGTCAATTTATTGATATAATGGTAGTTGATATTCCTAAGGCTTATGGTTTGATTTTGAGTAGGGACTGGTCTACAAAAGTAAATGGTTACTTTGCAGCAGACTGGTCTCACTTGTGGTTACCATATCAGAATAGGAAAAATCAGATTAAATACTAAGAGAACCTCACATGAAGCAAAATGTAACTCAGTTAGAAGAAAAAAATGAAGTTGTAGCCTTCTCATCTTCTTTTTTGGGAAATTATTTCTTAGAAATTGAACCAGGTAATTATCAATTAGAAAATGTTAGCCATGAATCAAATGAACAGTTTCATCTCCTTCAATTCTCTCGAACTGATGATATTGATTGTAACATAGTTAGATTAGTTACTGCTTAGATGATAGTGATACTAACTTAGTTAATTCGGAAATTTTTTTTTGGGTTCTATACTTTGATGATTCCAAAACTCAAGAAGTATCTAGAGCTGGTTGTGTTTTAATTGATCCTGAAACCAACAAACATTTCTTATCTTGTAGATTAGAGTTCAAATGTACTAATAATACTGCTAAATATGAAGCGTTGGTCGATGGATTAAAGAAAGCTATTGGTTTCAATGTCAAATACTTGAAAGTCTTTGGTGACTCAGAAATAGTTGTCAGACATGTGAGAGATACAATTGATTGTCTTTCACGACATTTAAAGGGTTATCAATCTAAGGTATGGGATTTAACTTCACAATTTGAAGCTTTTAATATAAATTCTATTCCTAGATTATAGAACGCTGCAGTTGATTTATTATCTACTTCTGCTTCTAGGTTAGAACCCACTAATAATAAGTGCTCTATCGAAATGGTTTTTAGGCCGTCTGTTCTGGATAATATTACAAATCTTAGAGTTTTCAATGATGACAATCAGATCATTAGTTTCCTCACAAATGAAGATGCTTTCCAGGAAGCCATTATAGATGAAGAAAAAGATGATTCTGCCCTGCAAAGCAAGGATGCAGTCAAAGGAAACTTCATGCCAAAGGAGTAAGGTCGCTAAAAAGTTTGTTCGATTTGCGTAACAAGTTTAAGAGGCTAGCAAATGTTAAAACTCACAGCTCCTCTATGCAACATGAATTGGTAAACCTGGGTACAGAAGATGAACCAAAATATGTCAATGTTGGTAAATGCTGCTCACCAGGCGAAAGGTATAAGTTCATTAAACTTTTTCAGCAATATAAAGATGTCTTTGCATTGACTTATGAGGATCTGAAAACATATGATACTCGTATCATTCAACACATAATACCAATGAAGGCAGACGTTCAGCCATTTCACTAGCAATTAAGAAGAATGCATCCGACTCTTGAGCTTTTAATACAAAAGGAGTCAAAAAAATTGTTAGATGCCAAGATCATTTTTAAATTTCGGCACTCGCAATGGGTCGCTAATCTAGTTCCCGTGCGAAAGAATTCAAGAGAGATAAGACTATGTGTAGAATTTTGGAACTTGAACAAAGATTCTAAGAAAGATAATTATCCTGTACTCCAATGGAAAAAATCCTACAAATGGTATCAGGATTAGATCTACTAGACGGTTTCTCTGGTTATAATCAAGTACTAGTAGCAGAAGAAGATCGCCTCAAGACTACTTTCCACACTAAGTGGGGAAAATTTGCATACCGAAGGATGTCATTTGGATTGATAAATGCAAGAGCTACATTCCAGCGAGCAATGGATATTTCCTTTTGAGGATTGGGCGGTCATTGTGTTGTAGTCTATCTTCATGATGTGACCGTTTTCTCAAAGAAAAGAGAAGATCATGTTTTCCACTTGAAGCAGATTTTTTATCGTTGCAGGAAATATGGAATTTCTTTAAACCCCAAGAAAATTGTTTTCGCTATTCTTGAGGGCAAGCTTTTGGGTCACATCATTTCAGAAAAGGAAATTTCTTTAGATCAAGAGAGAGTGCAAGTTATTGACAAAATTTCCATGCCCCACAACAAAAAATCTATGCAATCATTTATGGGCAGCATTCATTTTGTTTGAAGGTTTGTTCTCGATTTCGCTTAGACCATTAAACCTTTGCAGCAAATGGTCAAGTAGAGTGTACAGTTTAAATGGATAGACTTGGAGAAAGTTACATTTAAAGAAATAAAAGTAGTAATAGCTAATGCCCCTTCTTTAAGAATCCCATACTTCGATAAGGATTTCATCATGTATACATTTGCTTCAGACGACTCTCTCGCATTTGTTCTCACGCAAAAGGTAGAATCAACAGATGAATACCCAATTTCCTTTATGAGCACTGGTATGCAAGGCACTGAGTTGAACTACCCTATTGTAGACAAACAGGTATATGTTGTATTCAAAGTAGTAAAGTAGTTCAGGCCATATATTCTTAAGAACAAAACTAAAGTTGTAGTTCCTCACCCCACCGTCAGATCTCTTTTCGTTAAAAAAGAATTGGGAGAAAGAAGAGTAAACTGGGTCACTGCTCTTCAAGAGTATGATTTAGAATTTAAACCAGCCACCATAATTAAAGGTCAAGGTTTATGTAAATTACTCACTGAACACCCAACTAACGAAGAGCTAAATTGGGAAAATGAAGCTGAACTAAACATGGTTGAGGTATGTCCCATTTTCACAGCTCCTGAATCTTGGTATAGGGACTTAGTGCATTATTTGCAGTAAGGGTACTTGCCAGAGCACTGGATTTCTAATCAAAGAAGGGCACTCCATTTGAAATCAACAGCTTATCAAATCATTGATGGGGTACTTTTTAGAAGAAATTAATATGGCATTTTTCTTAGATTTCTGGAAAAGGAAGATGAAAATAAAGTGGTCAAGGAATTACACGATGGACCTGCTGAGCGACATTATTTCGGAGATACAAGAGCTTACAAAATACTGAGACTTGGATATTATTGTCCTAGTTTGTTCAGATATCTCCACGCCTATGCAAGGAATTGTGATGTGTGCCAAAGGAGTGTTAGGAAATTGCCAAAAGCAACAAGACCTCTGCAGCCAGTCATTATCTTTGAACCATTCGAGCAATGGGGCATAGATGTCATTGGAGAAATAAAACCGAATTCTTCTATGCAGAACCAATACATCCTGACGGCCACATACTATTTTACAAGATGGGCAGAAGCTGCTCCGTTGCGCAAAATCAATGAGGATGTGGTTATTAATTTCTTAAAGGAGAACATCATAACCAAAATTTGGGTTCCAATTTCCCTAGTTTTTGATAATGCAACTTATTTTTCGTCTTTTAAGATAAATGAATTTGTTTATGAGAGAGGAATTAAGTTACATTATTTATCCAATTACTATCCCTAAGGAAACAGATTAGCTAACTCTACAAAAAAAAGCCTTATCCGGATTCTTAAGAAAACTCTGATTGAAAATCAAAGAAGTTAGCACACAGCTCTCCTAAATTCTTTATGGGAAGATAGAGTCACCCCCAAGAATGCCTTAGGAGTTTCCCCGTATACCCTTGTCTATGGTAGAGAAGCTATCCTTCCTCCAAACATATTGCTCCCATCCTTGCGGTTAGCCCAAGCCTCCCGAGCTTCCAGCAGTCAAGTCTTACAATCTAGAATTGACACCCTGCTGAAACTTGAAGAGTCCCGGAAGAAAGCCAAAGACCGATTCCACCAGCACCAAGACATAGTCAAAATGTGGTTTGATAAACAAAAATCTTGCAAGAGAAGTTTCGAGTTAGGTGACTTAGTTCTGAAATGGGACCATCCACATGATGGTAAGGGAATGCTCACAAAGTTTTAACATGTATGGGTTGGCCCTTACCAAATTTATTAAAAGCTTGTCCCATCGACATATAAGCTGAAAGATTTACAAGGGGAGGAAGTAACTCTACCTCTGAACGACCTCGCTTTAAATCAATACTTCGCATAGTCCTATGAGAGATTTTGTACATAAATAAACACTCTTGTTTCTTTTCTTGTTTGTTTGTTTTTGTTTTGTTTTATTTTCCTTAGTTAGCTTGGTTTGATTTCCACCTCACTCTATACTCAGTATTTTCTTTATTCTTTCTTCAATAAAGCCTAGCCCAACTTTTGGTGTAGAGGTAAGATAGAGCTCCGAGCAAGGCTCACAATCCTGTAAAGTAGAAACTTACTTACAAAGAAATGTTTTTTTGTGACTTTGTTTTCACTATTGGGCTCCTAGGAATGAAGAGATCCTTTTTCTATTGGTCAAATAACCCTTCTTTTAATAACTAAGATTCAGCATTTCCTTCTTACTATCTTGGGGCTCCATTCACTCTAACATTAATACCTATCTCAAAGGGTTCACTATGATAGACCCATGGAGAGGAAGCATGTCTCATAGATGTATGGTATTTAAAATGATCCCATGCTACAAATAAAATCCAAAAGAGCTTATATTAAAGAGTATGATTTCCAGAAATTCTCACCTTAATTAAAGCACGGCAGAGAAAAGCAAAATACATTCAATTAAGGAAGCTATTCAAATAAATCATCCCAGCAAGGTTCTTCTCCATCCATGAAGCATGATAATCAAATAAATATCTCACTCACACAAAATGACATTATGGATTGAAGAACCTAAATCAAATATGGAAGTTGGAGAAATTTATTTCTGGAAGGCTCAAACATTAAAAGTCGTCAATTAAGAAACATCCAAAAGGATGCAAATAGCATGGGAATGAGGAACAAATGAATATGTCTATGAGATATTGTTAAGATCCTATGGATTCTTTATTAGTTGACATCTATAAGACAGAATTTCAAAATGAACTCCATACTCTAGCCCTAAGAGAGTTGTAAAAAGTATGATTCTAAGTTGCCTTCTCCCAAAATGACCATGATGATGAGAGTGATCACTACATTCACAGAAGTTGAACTATGAAGACATTTTGTTACCCATATAAATCAATGGTTTGGAAGTTTTCTTCCCCTAAGGAGAGCTTGTTTCAAATATCTGTGTTCACCAGGGAATCGCCAATTGTTGTTGCTGCAACAGCCCCCCCAATTTTTTGTAAATATTGGCGCCCCTCCTTGTTTTTAGAAAGGTTTGCTTAGTGAAGTCAAGTCTCTTCTTGGAAGGTCTTTTATACTTAGTTTTCTGGAGAAAGCAAGCCCTTAATCCTCTTTTTTTTTTCTTCTAAGTAAAACTCATCTCTCATAGCCGAAATGATGTCACAACTCATTGAGTTTGGCCGCAACGTTAGCAACTTTTTGTTAAGTTTTAGAGCTTTTACCATTTCGACGAAACTCATCAAGTTGCGCCGTAACGCGCAGGCATTTTGCTTAAGTTTTAAAGTCATCCTATTTCGGATGAACTCACCTAGTTCCAATGCAACCGTCGCTTTGACTCGCACAGATCATTCGAAACACAGCTTTTGCTTTCTCTTTTCTAAGGTTTATGTCGTGGCGAAACACGCCAAGTTACATCGACATGACCCGTAGACGCGATCTGAATTGGCTAAACACTTCGTCAAACTTAATCTCTTATCAAAGCTTCTGTGGCGGAACTCAACCGATCTCGCCAAAACTATTGCATCTGAACCCTAAGTCCTGCCATTAAGAAGTCATGTAAAGGCAAGCAGAGAAACTCAGCAAGAATGACCAAAACAAGATAGAAAGCGGTCAGTTTCAAGCTGACGATGAACTCTCCAGGGTGCGTCGGCCTATTGTGGAAGCACTCAACAACATTCGGCCTAATTTCCCGTCTGTCCTTGTTTGCGCCCTGTTATGAACACCCTGAGCTTGCTAGCTCAAGGTTCAATCAATAGCATCATGAGTCACGCCCTCTCCTTTTCGGTACTAATAAAAAGAAGGGGAAACTAGCTTTGTGTTAACGAACAATCTACCAAAGACGGATCTAAGGTGTGATCTCCCTAGCTCAATGCAAGTCTAGAACAAATCAAACAAAATATAGATCTCCTTTCCTAGATCAATAGAAGTGAAAAATAATGGATAGATAGCTTACCTCAGATTTGCAGATTCCTTTTCTCTTTGTTGCTCTAATGCTCCAGCGTGTTCAAATCTCCAACTGCAAGGCCCTGTTGAACATATAGATACTAGCAAATAGTAAAAGCATACATTTCATATGATTGATCTAAGTTAACAGTTAAGGAATAAAACTCTAAACGTCATCATCAATGAGACAACAGTTTATGGAAAGAGATTATATTAACTGTATAAAAGTGGGAATACATAGAAAGGATGAAGCTACAACCAAAGCCTCAACATTGCATCCTCCATCCAACATGTCCAAGCCAAGCCTCCAAGATGGTACAAGCTTCCTAATCACCAATATGGGTTCTACCAGCATAAGGGTAGCATAGGCCTTCCCCCCTCCCATGGATAGAGTGGGTGTTTATATAGGGATAAAGAGATAGGGTAGGTTGAGGATTAGGGAGAGATGGTTAAGGGATCTTTCCATAAGGTTAGGAACCGAAATGCCACCTCACCTAGAACCTAGGGATAGGCCTCCACATCATTCATCTTCGAGAATGGGCTCGAAGATACTCTTTTATCCAAATAACTAACATCTTCCCAGGTTGCATTAGGACAACTCGCGACGTCGCGTGTTGCACAAGGGAAAACTACGATGACCTTGAAAAGTAGTTCAGTTAATCCCTCCAGTCATGGGAAACTTCAGGGATTTGTTTTTACTCTAAAATGGGTTTAGGTAAAATAGCAAAGAGCTTACACAATGGTCAAGATGACGACATTATCACAACGGTCATGATGATGACACTTGGTCATAATGACGATACTTGCAATGGTCATGGTGACAACACTAGGTCATGATGATGACACTTGCAACACTTGCGACACTTGCAAAAGGGTGACAACATTTTGGTGTAACACTTTGTCTATTATGTTAGTAGAAATTTTGTTGGTTTTCCTTATACACATTTAATTTCCTGTCTAAAAGTTTGAGACACAGTATTATTTTCAAGGAAATTTGCTATTACTGCATCTCTATCCCCTGCCTATGCTAAGCTTGTTGTTTTGATGAATTTCGGTTCAATACTCAGTTTTTCATTTTTAGTTTATCATGTATCTACTCATGTGTGGTTTTGGCTAGGTTCAACCACAATGCCAAAAGGTGGCAAGAGGAAGGAAAAAGTCTCTGAACTTGAGTCGGGTGGTGAAGCTATCAAGGAGGCAAGGGTCAAGAAATTATATGAAGATACCAAACCAGTTATGGGAATTGTGCTTGAATTCAAGTGGGGAGATTTGAATCACATGATTAGAGACCAGGAAATTCCCAGATCAATCCTGGAAGAGATGTACTTGCACCATAACATTAGAAGCTCTGGCATAACTAAGGCAGCAACGCTCCCAGAACTCTTTCCCTGCGTGGAAGTCATCGGTTGGATTCTAACACATGTAGACGCTGAATTGAGGGTCTTATCCATTAACAAAGGAGAAGCATTCACCTCGTTCCACCCATCCCATATGTTAGCAACTTGCAAGTTTCACTGCACTCAGCAGTTGTTGAATGATGCATGGCTCGAAGGTCTCAACATGAATTACATGGAAATAGCCAGAAAATTGTTAATCCAAGGAAGGAAGCTAAGGGTGAAGGAGGGCAATGATTATGAAGTTCAAGCACTAAGACCTCCTTTCGGAATTATTTCCCTCATGCTAAGAAAAATTTTTGGTAGAGATAATGGAACGACTTATCAGTTGCATTGGATCCCTCTTATCCACTATGTAGCATTCAAAGGATCGGTGTTCAATTGGGTAAACATCCTCTCGGACAATATATCGTGAGCCATAGCTACTGCTAAGGAAGGGCTATCCAGGGGAAAATCAGAGTTCTACATGTCATCATTTCTTATGGATTGTATTCTGCCAAGGCACTCATTCCCAAGCTTATGATGCATTTGGAACAAGGCTGACACCCCAGTGTATATTGGTTTTAAGATCTTATCGGCCCAGAATTACAAAAGGCATTACACGATCATCTATGAAGAATTAATCATGCCACTGTATTAACTAATGTTCAATGAAGAACCCAGTTTCCTATCTAAGAATGCCATGGCAGTCATGGAAAAGTATGGGGATGTTTATCTATCAGAAGAAAGCACCTACATAAGAATGTATGGAGGTTCCAAGCCACCCCTTCTCTTACCAGGGTATGTTACTGATTTCGTAGTCTAGAAAGAGGCTGTGACACAAGTGTTTATAGATGGAGTTGGTCATGTCCTAAAGAAATTGAAGAAATAATCCTTCCTGGCACTACCCTTCTATGTCAGAGCATACAAGTTTTCTAAAGTCAGCTCGGTAGAAGAGTTTGTCCAAGAGCTAAGAGAATTTCACTTTGGAGAAAGGATTTTCGCGAAGAATGATAGGTTTAATAAGGCCGCAGATCATTGCAAAATTGTCAATGCACACTTTGAATATGCCCACTATTTTGATGAAGACAAAAAAGTCTTTAGAGGGGTCAACAATATGACCGAACTCCAAAGACGCCTTCGTGTCAAAAGTGGAGTTGGCACTAGTTCCATGGCAGAATTGCAATGAGAGAAAGAAGACGCTGAGGCTCTGACGAAGAAAGAGCAAAGGCTCAAAGTCGAGGTTGAAAAGTTCCAAAGGGAAGCAGCAGCAAAGCAGCAAAAGGAGCAAGAAGATAGGCTTCAAGAAGAAGAAGCTCAAAGGCTTCGAGATGAGGAGTCACAAAATATTAGAAAGGAAGAGGCCACCAAGGAGTAGGAGGAAAGAGAGGTAGTTGAAAAGCAGCTGAAGGCCGAAGAAGAAGAGAGACAGCTGAAGGACAAAGAGGAAAATAAGGCCAAGTTGGATGCACAAGATGAGGGCTCAAATATACAGGACATGGACATAGACTCATCCCCGTTGGTTCAGACCCCACCCGCAGAAGATGACATCCCTATAGAAGATCTTCCACTCGTCCCTTTTACTCCATCAAAGAGTCATACTGTAACCCATTGGAAAAAAATTGTTTTTGACAAGAAAAGGAAATCTATTGTACAAATTACAGAGACAAGAATGAAGAAGCCTTTCCACTTGGACATCATTACCAAGTGAGAAACCACTATCATGTAGGGCACACAAAACACTCCTGAGGCTATGGAATCTACTACCGTAGTTGCCACCAAATCAAGCGAAGATAATGTACACAAGATAGTAAATGAGTTGGATGCAAGCAGGAAGAGGGCTCACATGTTACAACTTACTCTAGTAAATGAGTAGGATTATAGAGACTTAATGGTGAATAAATATGACTGCCTGCTATCAGAACAAAAGGGATTGTCAAATAAGTATCAGCACCTGGAAGAAGAAAATGAAAACCTGGCAGTCCAGATGATGATAGTGGAAGGAGAGAAGAATTATTTTGAAGCTAGAATCATTCAATTGGAAGAAGAGAAAGAACTGATGACAGAGCAGTTGGAACAAGCAAGTAGCAAGGCAGTTGATTTAAGCCCCTTTCATGAGCAATCCTGTGACATACTGAAGTTGTTGATGTATATGTAACTTCGGAATGTATTTCATCTGTGTAATATATATATATTTATTGTACCCTTATAAGAGATGTGTTATTCCTCTATAAGGAAGTGTCGTCATGTGGATTGACAAGTGTTGCAAGTGTGTGTACTTGTCGATGGGTTATTAGACCACCTTATGGGGTCGGCCCTAATTAATATATAATATAATGTGGATGTATCCAAGTAGACAAGTCGGCCCCAGTAGGTCACTGGGCAAAAAGGTGAGTATAAATAGAGATAGGAGATCTCTATTTTACTCACTCGGAAAAGTAACTATCTCTCTCTCTGAAAAGTGGCGCACTAGTGAGGAGGAGGAGGATCATCTGCTAGGAGACTATCTCAGTGTTATTTCGTTGTATTTTGGTTGAGCCATTGCTCTCTCTATCTCTGAGGAAGTTGTGGGGTTTTTCACCTTAGGGTTTTCCCCACGGAAACTCTGTGTCTCTTGTCTCTATGCTTTTGATTCTTGTGATGCTTGTGATGCTTGTCATATTATGATTGTCATGCATTGATATACTGTAGATGTTATTCTCTCAGCAAAGATCCTATAGCATTGTGATTTAATACTAAAAATTTAACATGGTATCAGAGCTTAACTGAGAAGAAGACATTTTGCAGTGACGAAAGCTTGTATTCCTTGTTTATTGGGTTTCTCTCCACAGATTTTTGAAATTCAGTATAGTAGATTGGATCTACTCATCAAGGCGCATCTATCTGTCCAATCAGAATTCAGTTCCAAGCATTTTTAGATTTGGCCCTAAAAATTAGGGTTTCCACAAAAATAGGAATTTCTAGAACATGAAGGCACAGCTGGAAGCTCCTTGCAAAAATCGAAGGTTTGAGCTTTGGATCGAGATTTTTGGTTGGGTAGATCTCCAGGAAACTGAAACCCTAATTCAGGGCTCTCCCCAGTGAACCCGGGAGGACAAAAAGGCAATTTTGAAGGGCAAGACCTTGCTGATCTCAAATTCTGAATGTACTAGGCCGATCAGCTCTCCAAGGCGCATCTTTCTATCCTTTCGGAATTTTGAAATTCAAATTTTGAATTTTTAGGGTTTCTCTGACAAACCCTAATCCGGGACCAGATCCAGTTTTCAGCACTTCAAGTGGTAAGTCCTAAATCTTTTCTATTTCCATTTGAAGTACTCTTAAAGATGTCTCTCCACACTAAGCTTGAGGATAAGCTTGAAGGGGCTGATAACTTCCGAGCCTAGAAGTATAGGATTGGGTTAATCCTAGAAGAGAATGAGTTGGACTCATATGTGAAAGAAGACATCCCTATCCCATAGGATGAAGAAGCCAAGGCACTGCACAAGAAGAACTTGGTCAAGGCAAAGAGAATCATTGCTGATTCTATCAAAGACCATCTCATACCTCATGTGTCTTCTCTTAAGACACCCAAAGAGATGTTTGAATCTTTGACCAAGCTATTTGAAGGAAAGAACATAAATCAGAAGATGACCCTGCGGAACCAATTGAAAGCAGTGAAGTTTCAGAATGGAGAAACCATTCAATCTTACTTTTCAAGGGTCTCCCAGATCAAGGAACAATTAGAAGCAGTAGATGAAATGGTGGAGAATGGTGAAGTGGTGATGACCACTCTAAATGGCCTACCCAGGTCATGGGATTCCTTTATTCAAGGAATTTGTGCAAGGAAGAAATTGATCTCCTTCAACAGATTGAGGGAAGAATGCTCTCAAGAAGAAGCTAGACTTATAGCTCGTGAGGAAAAGATGGGAGGAGAAGATCAAGCTCTTGCAGCTCACACCAAAAGAAGCAAAACCAAGAAGGATCACTCTCACCAGAAAAGATTCCATCAAAAGAGTAAGAAGGACCTAAGATGCTTCACATGCAATGAGAAGGGTCACTTTGCTTCAGATTGTCCCAAGAACAAAAGGGATAATAACAACAACTCCAGTAAGAAGAAGAAGGGCAGCAAAAGAAGGTTTCATGCTCATGCTGCCGAAGATGATGAACCTCCAAAGAAGAAGGCTAAGGCAGAAAGTAGTAGTGATGATGACTCATCAAGTGAAGAAGAATATGTTCTAATTTCTGCTCTTACAGGTACCATCTCCCATGGATGTAATGATTGGTTGATTGATAGTGGGGCTTCCAAACACATGACTGGGTTTAAAGAATCCTTTCTGAACCTATCTGAACATGAATCACCCCATAAGGTGAAACTTGGGGATGATTATCAATACCCAATCAAAGGAAGTGGTGAAGCCTCCTACAACCTAGATTCTGGAAAATCATTGAAGATGAAAGAAGTACTTTATGTACCTGGGCTCAAGAAGAACTTACTCTCCATCTCTGCATTGGAAGCAAAAGGTATGAGGGTTTCATTTGTGGATGGCCAAGTCCTAATGTGGCCAAAGGGAAAGACCATAGATGATGCATTAGCAATTGGAGAGCAAGAGGGAGGCTTGTATAAATTGAAGGGACAACCTGAACATGCCATGGTGCATGAATCCATGGAGCCAAGTGAACTTTGGCATAGAATACTTGCTCACATGCACTATAGAGCACTTCCAATTGCAAGCAAGGCAGTAGAGGGTCTTCCTGAAATCAAGACCAAACATGAAGGTGTTTGCAAAGGATGTGCAAAAGGTAAGAACACTAAGAAGGCTTTCCCAAGCAGTGAAAGCAAAGCAAAAGACATCCTGGAAATCATTCACTCAGATGTATGTGGCCCTATGTCATCCAGTTCCCTGAGTGGGTATGTTTACTATGTATCATTTATTGATGACTTCTCCAGGAAGACTTGGGTATACTTCTTGAAGGGCAAAGATGAGGTGCTTGATAAATTTAAGGAATTCAAAACCTTGATGGAAAATCAAACTGACAAGAAGATCAAAACATTCAGATCCGACAATGGTGGAGAATTCACCTCAAATGACTTCAAGAAGCTTTGCAGTGATTCAGGGCTTAAGAGGGAGTTGACTGCTCCTTATAATCCTCAACAGAATGGAGTTGCAGAAAGGAAGAACAGAACTATCATGGAAGCAGCAAGGGCAATGTTGCATGACCAGGATCTTCCTATGCATCTATGGGAAGAAGCAGCTAGAACAGATGTATATGTGCAGAACAGAACACCCCACAAGATATTGGACAACAAGACACCAGAAGAGGTCTTTTCTGGTAAGAAACCTGAAGTCAGCCATCTCAGAATATTTGGTTGTCCAGTATATACTCATGTCCCAAAAGAGAAGAGGACTAAACTAGATCCTTCAGGAAAGAAGGGCATCTTTGTGGGTTACAGTGAAAGCTCGAAGGCTTACAGAATATACTTTCCAGGGTTCAAGAAGATTGATGTCAGCAGGGATGTAACATTTGATGAAAACTCAGCATTCATCAAATCAAGAAAGGCACCTACCGAAGTTTATGAAGAACCTAAGGAAACAAGATTTCAGGACACTATCATGATTGAAGCAGTTCCAGAAACTGTTCATGAGTTTGAAGATCCACAAGAACCTGTAGATCCACCCTGTGAGGATAACTCTCACAAGAGGAAACCTGTATGGGCTAGAGAGCTCATTCATGACGCAGAAAGATTTGGCATTTCAGAAGAAGAACACAGAGCAAAGAAGAAAACCAGATCACACACCAGTTATGTTGCTTTACTCTGTGACATTATGAACAAAGATCCTTCCAGTTATGAAGAGGCAGCAGAAAAGAAAGAATGGAAGGATGCTATGGTTGAGGAATACTAATCAATAATGAAGAATGATGTTTGGGATGTTGTCCCAAGACCTAAAGAGAAGTCTGTTGTGACTTCCAAGTGGATCTACAAAATCAAGCATGCTGCAGATGGCAGTGTGGAAAACTACAAAGCAAGATTCGTAGCTTGTGGTTTCTCTCAAAAAGAAGGAATAGATTATGAAGAAACCTTTGCACCTGTAGCCAGGTATACTTACATCAGAACAGTACTTGCCCTGGCTGCAGCAATGAAATGGAAAATACACCAGATGGATGTCAAGACTGCTTTCCTGAATGGTGTAGTAGAAGAGGAAGTATATGTGGAACAGCCACTCGGTTTTGAAATACATGACAGGGAATCACATGTATGCAGATTGAAGAAAGCCTTGTATGGCTTGAAGCAAGCTCCCAAAACCTGGTATGGTAGGATGGACAGTTTCCTATCTAGCTTGGGCTTTACCAAGAGTAAAGCAGATTCCAACCTTTACTACAAGGTTGAGGAAGGGAATCCAGTGATTCTACTCCTGTATGTGGATGACCTATTTGTGACAGGAGATGACAGACTGATTGCAGATACTAAGAGGAAGCTTGCAGCTGAATTCGATATGAAAGATTTGGGAATGATGCACTATTTCCTAGGTATGGAGGTGTGGCAGAGTGCAAGTGGGATCTTCCTTGGTCAAGGGAAGTACACGGTCGATATCTTGAAGAGATTCGGGATGATGGATTGCAAGGCCATGGCCACACCTATGGCATCGAATCTGAAGCTTCTATGTGATGCTTCATCTGAGCCAGTTGATGTCTCTATGTATCGTCAGATGATTGGATCCTTGATGTACCTGACGAACACGAGACCAGACATTTGCTTTGCTGTGAACACATTGAGCCAATTCCTGACGGATCCGAGGAGTGTTCACCTGGTTGCTGTAAAGCATGTTCTGAGGTGCCTGAAGGGTATAGTGGATTATGGGCTCAAGTATGAAGCGAATCAAAAGTTTAACCTACAGGGTTATGTTGATTCAGATTGGGCTGGCAGTGCTGCAGATAGGAAGAGCACATATGGGTGCTGTTTCAATATGGGATCAGGTGTGATCTCTTGGTTTAGCAGGAAGCAGTCCTGTGTAGCACTGAGTACAGCTGAGGCAGAGTATGTTGCAGCCTGTTCAGCTAGTTGTGAGGCAGTATGGCTACGGAAGCTACTGTCTGAGTTATTTGATCTCCCGTTGGAGGCTACTGGTATCTTCTGTGATAACCAGAGTTGAGTGAAGCTGTCCGAGAACCCAGTGTTTCATGACAGGTCGAAACACATAGAGATCAAATATCACTATATCAGGGATATGGTGCAGAGAGGAGCTGTGAAGCTTCTGTATGTTGCGACGGACGAGCAGATTGCAGATGTGCTGACGAAGCCACTAGCCAGAGTGAAGTTCGAGTACTTCAGAGAGAGGCTTGGCGTTCTTCAGATCGAGGACACTTCGAGGAAGAAGTGATGGACACATTTGCTGAAGCCATTCCAAGCATGTTGGAAGGAGGATCCTTCACATGGCTGTGGATGTAAGCGCTGGATAATGGGCATCAGGATGATGTTCTGGTTTCTACTGGATATGATCAGTTGGATTATTTTTATGTATGTATGTATGCATCATGTTGGATGCTGGATATGATCAGTTGGATCATTTTTATGTATGCATGTACGCATCATGTTGGATGCTGGATATGATCAGTTGGATCATTAATGTATGTATACGCATCATGTTGGATGCTGGATATGATTAGTTGGATAATTTATGTATGTATGCATCATGTTGGATGCTGGATATGATCAGGTGGATCAATTATGTATGGATGCATCATGCTGGATGCTGGATATGATCAGTTGGATCATGTGTATTTACTTTGTATATGCATCATGTTGGATGATTAGACCATGTATCTGTATATGTATCAGGTGGATACATTGTATGATCAGGTGGATCATGTATGGTGATATGTATCATGTATCAGGTAGATACTTGGTATGCATCAGGTGGATGCATTGATGATCAGGTGGATCATGTATGATGATATGTATCAGGTAGATACTTGGTATGCATCAGGTGGATGCATTGATGATCAGGTGGATGATGCAGCAGGATGTTGCAGTGATGATCAGGATGATCATGGATGATGAGCTTCAGGATGTTGCTCCAGATGACATGCAGCAGGATGTTGCAGTGATGATGATCAGGATGATCATGAGTACATCAGGATGATGTATGTTGAGTATCAGGTTGATACTCTGTGGCCGTGGATCAGGTTGTGCAAGATGAGCATGTCTGGGAGATCCTATAGGTCGGAGTTGTGTACCCGTAACAGCCTGGGATGCTCTTTCGAGACAGTGCTCTGGGAGGACATGTAATTTGTGCCCTGGGAGATTTCAGGTCGGAGTTGTGTACCCGTAACATCCTGAGATGCTCTTGCGAGGTTTTGGTCCTATGGCATGTAATTTGGGCCCTGGGAGATTTCAGGTCGGAGTTGTGTACCCGTAACATCCTGAGATGCTCTTTCGAGGTTTTTCCATGACCACATGTAATAGCACCCTGGGAGATTTCAGGTCGGAGTTGTGTACCCGTAACATCCTGAGATGCTCTTGCGAGGTTTTGTGGTGGACCACATGTAATAGCGCCTTGGTAGATTTCAGGTCGGAGTTGTGTACCCGTAACATCCTGAGATGCTCTTGCGAGGTTTTGTGGTGGACCACATGTAATTTGTGCCCTGGGAGATTTCAGGTCGGAGTTGTGTACCCGTAACATCCTGAGATGCTCTTTCGAGGTTTTGTGGTGGGGTCACATGTAATAGCGCCCTGGGAGATCCTACAGGTCGGAGTTGTGTACCCGTAACATCCTGAGATGCTCTTTCGAGGTTTTGTGACGCACGTAATAAGTCCTGAGGATTCCACAGTATGGCCAGTGATGACGAAGACCTGCAGGTGGTGGGCCTACATCCAGTATGAAAAAGGACTGGCTCTGTAGAACTTCCTATGACGAGTAGAGTCAGAGATTGGTTGAGATAGTAGCAGCAGTGACGATGATGATGACGACGCATCAATGACGATGATCCAAAGAAGAAGACTTGTCTAGCAGATCTGTGTCGAGAAATACCTTCCTAGTTAAGAGGGAGTGTTGATGTATATGTAACTTCGGAATGTATTTCATCTGTGTATTATATATATATTTATTGTACCCTTATAAGAGATGTGTTATTCCTCTATAAGGAAGTGTCGTCATGTGGATTGACAAGTGTCGCAAGTGTGTGTACTTGCCGATGGGTTATTAGACCACCTTATGGGGTCGGCCCTAATTAATATATAATATAATGTGGATGTATCCAAGTAGACAAGTCGGCCCCAGTAGGTCACTGGGCAAAAAGGTGAGTATAAATAGAGATAGGAGATCTCTATTTTACTCACTCGAAAAAGTAACTATCTCTCTCTTTGAAAAGTGGCGCACTAGTGAGGAGGAGGAGGATCATCTGCTATGAGACTATCTCAGTGTTATTTGGTTGTATTTTGGTTGAGCCATTGCTCTCTCTATCTCTGAGGAAGTTGTGGGGTTTTTCACCTTAGGGTTTTCCCCACGGAAACTCTGTGTCTCTTGTCTCTATGCTTTTGATTCTTGTGATGCTTGTGATGCTTGTCATATTATGATTGTCATGCATTGATATATTGTAGATGTTATTCTCTCAGCAAAGATCCTATAGTATTGTGATTTAATACTAAAAATTTAACAGAAGCAAATGCATGAGTCACAAGAACTTCTCACTGAAGAAATTTGCAAGTTGAAGGAAATGGTGTACAGGATGAAGGAAATTAACTCCAAAGCCATCAGGCTCAAGAAGAAATATGCGCCTTTCAAAGAAGATATTGGAAAGCATATTGAGTGGAGAGAGGGGAAGTCGGCATTCCCCAAGTACCTCCCTCTCAAATCCATAGCCGAGTTTAAAGAAGATATACGCTTCATGGAGTTTTGGAAGAACTATTTTGTTAAATTAAGCTCTGTAATCCAAGCCACTATCGAAAGATGCAGTGGTTTCTATCAAAGGATCCAGGAAACTCATGAAAAGTGCAAAATGGCGATACTCCGGACACTTGAAGACTTTCCGAGCAAGGAGCAACACTTGTCTGAATTGAAGGGTGAACTAAACACAGAGATGGAGTACATGAGGAAGATAGATGTGTTAACAATGTATGATCTTCACCAGTGCATCACGCAACCCTCCATACATGCCCACCTATTTCAAGAGATTCGCCAAACGACAATAGCAGAAGTGTAGGACATTGAAGCAAAGCTGGCTAAGCATGTTATTTCCAGAAAGTTCATGCTCCCTGCCCCTGCCAACACCGTTATACGAGAAACAAGCATTTGGGTGAGTTATATAGCAGATATAGATAAGCCAACTATTGAAAAAGCGCCAACAGAGCCAGGAGCGCCATCTGGGACAAAAGCGCCAACATAGACCACAATGCTAGAAGGAACAGGGGCGCCATCTGGGAGATAACTTGGCATTCAAAGATGTCTAGTGATAAGCCAGTAGTTTTGCTTTTCTGTTATCCAGTTGTAAAAATAAAGGAAAACTGAATTTTTTTCTTTTTTGTAAAAAACATTTAGGGATTTTTCAATTTTGTAAAGGGTATTAAAAGACAAATTAAGAGATTCTTTGGGATGGGGACATGTGGCAACTCTTGGAGCATTTTGTAAAGTTATATATAGAAGAATAGAGAATTATAGAAGGACTTTTGGAAGGTGAAAGGACATTTCTATCTTGTACGTGAATTGATTTGCTGCATATATAAGAAGTTTGATTTTTGCCTAAAGAAAGCCTGGGGGACTGCGTCTTTGCCTGAAGGATGTGTTGAATGTCTACTGGATTATTCCTATGTCATTGATGTAATACTTTGAGATCATTCCTTGCTATTATGAATTGCTTCTTGGTGATGAATGTTCTCATTATTTTCTGTGCAAAGATGTTTACCTCAAATGAGTAATGAAATGTTTTAATTAATTTAAAACTATCTTTGATATCTTTTATCTTTTGCTGGAAATGCATCTTTATGGTTAAATAGCTAGCTGTGAGATCTTTGGAGGTTTCTTTCAGTTTATTACTCATATTTTTTCAGTTTGCTCCTTGCAACGATAGATTATATTTGCTTAAATAGTTTTAGATCATATTTACTTAATTACTTGCATTTAGTTTAGAGCACTTGCATATCATCTTTAAAATTAAAATACATAAACGGTGGATCGGGCCGCAACCGGTACAAAAAACACAAATCTTTAAATCTTACATGGTAGCCGGACTGTTAACCGGAAAGATTCCCCATATCAAATGGTGAGTGATCTAATTGGGCTTTCTTACCAAGGAGAATCCCTTGCTGATTGATGCTATGATTTTCGGGGCATCAACAGAAACATAGAAAATAAATAGATAATTAATAAATAAATAAAATAGAAATAATTAATAATAATATAAGTTCAATTATTTATATGATGTTTTGGCATGGTTGAATTTAATCCATAATTAAACCAAGGTATATTTTTAACCATGGGAGACCATTGTTTATCCATGGTTGAATTTAGTGCATCATGGTTGATATAACTAGGAGAACGTTGATGTTTACCTTGGTTGAATTAACAAGGAGAACATGGATAACCATTGTTTGACCATATTAAGAAACCACAACCAAATTTTTAAAAGTAGTTGATAAACGCTAAACGATGTTTTACTTCAGTCCATAGTTGACTTTTAAGCAAGGTTGACTTTGAACCATGGTTGACTTCAAACCATAATTTACTTTTAAGCAAGGTTAGCTTTGAACCATGGTTGCTTCAATCCATAGATAACAATAGTTCATGGTTGAATTCAATCCACAATTGACTTCAATCCAAGGTTGACTTCAATTGAAGGATGGCTTCAAGGTTTCCTTTAATCCAAGGTTATCTTCAATACAAGGTTGACTTCAAGGTTGACTTTAATCCAAGGTTGACGTCAATCCATGGTTGACTTAAATCGAAGGTTGAATTCAATCCATGGTTTTCTTCAATACAAGGTTGATTTCAATCTATGGTTGACTTTAATCCAAGCTTAACTTTAATATATGGTTAAATTCAATCCATGGTTGACTTCAATCTATGGGTGACTTCAATTAAGCTTGACTTCAATCCAAGGTTGACTTAAAGGTTGATTTCAATCCAAGATTGACTTCAATCTAAGGGTGACAGCAATCCAACGTTGATTTCAATACATGGTTGACTTTAATCCAAGGTTGAATTAAATCTATGGGTGACTTCAATCTAAGGTTTAATTAAAGGATGAGTTGAATCCAAGATTGAATTCAATCAAAGGTTGGATTCAATCCATGGTTGAATTCAATTTAAGGGTGACCTCAATCTAGTAATAATATTTACCTTAATGAATTCAATACATTATTGAATTCAATTCATAGTTGACTTCAATCCATGGTTAACTTCAATTCCAAGTTGACTTTGAACCATAATTGACTTTAATCCACAACCACACTTTTAGAAGTGTTTGATTGAAGTTGAACCATGGTTGAATTCTAAGTAAGTTTTACATCTATCCATGGTTGAATTTTACGCTAGGTTAACTTCAATCTGTGGTTGAATTTTAAACAAGGTTAACTTCAATCCATTGTTTACTTTTCAACAAGGTTGACTTCAATCCAAGGTTGACTTAAATCCATGGTTGACTTCAATTCATAGCTAACCTCAATCCATTGTAGACTTTAATCAAAGGTTGACTTCGATCTAAGGTTGACCTTTAATCAAGGATAAAATCCAATGTTGAATTCAATCGATAGTTGACTTCAATACAAGGGTGAATTCAATCGAAGGTTGAATTTTAAGAAAAGTTGACCTCAATCCTTGGTTGACTTCAATCTAAGGTTGAATTCAAACCAAGGTTAACTTCAATCCATGGGTGACTTCAATCCAAGGTTAAATTCAAACCATGGGTGACTTAAATGCAAGGTTGACTTAAATCCCTTGATTATAATAACATTGATGCCATCAAACCATGGGTGATTTCAATGCATAGTTGAATTCAATCAACAATTCACTTCAATCCCAGGTTGACTTTGAACCATTGTTGGTTTCAATCTACAACCACAATTTTAAAAGTGGTTGATTGAATTTGAACAATGGTTCACTTCAATCCACAATCGAACTTTAAGGAAGGTTGACTTCAATCCAATATTTACTTCAATCCATGGGTGACTACAATCCATGGTTCACTTCAATCCACAATCGAACTTTAAGGAAGGTTGACTTCAATCCAATATTTACTTCAATCCATGGGTGACTATAATCCATGGTTCACTTCAAGCCATGATTGACTTCAATCAATGGTTGATTCTATTCGAAGGTTGACTTCAATCCAAGGTTGACTTCCATCCAAGGTTAACTTCAATACATAGTTGAAATTTTAAGTAAGGATGGATTTTAAGCAAGCTTGGATTCAATCCAAGATTGACTTAAATCTATGGGTGACTTAAATCCAAGGTTGACCTCAAATCATGGTCAAATTCAATCCACGGTTTACTTCAATCCATGGGTGACTTCAATCTAAGTTTGATATCAATCCAAGGTTGAATTAAATCCATGGTTTACTTAAATCCATGATTGACTTATATCCATGGTTTACTTCAATCAAAGGTTCAATTTAAACCATGGTTGACTCAATCAAGAACCATACATTTAAAAGTGGTTGATTGACATTGAACCATGGTTGACTTGTGGTTGATTTACATTGAACCATGGTTGAATTCAATCCATGGTTTACTTTTAAGTAATATTGACTTCAATCCATGGTTTCCATTTAAGCAAGCTTGACTTGGATCTAACGTTGACTTCAATCCAATGTTGAATTCAATCAAAGGTGGAATTCAATTCATCATTATCTTCAATCCATAGTTAAATTCAATATGTGGTTGACTTCAATGCATTGTTGACTTCAATTCATAATTGAATTCAATCCAAGGTTGACTTCAATCCATAGTTGACTTTAAGAAAGGTTGACTTCAATCCAAGGTTGACTTCAATCCATTATTGACTTCAATCCCAAGTTGACTTCAATCCATTGTTGACTTCAATCCATTATTGACTTCAATCCACGAGTCACGTCAATCCAAGGTTCACTATAATCCAATTTATACCTCAAGGTTGACTTCAATCTATGGGTCACGTCAATCCAAGGTTCACTTCAATCCTATTTATACCTCAAGGTTGACTTCAATCCATGGGTCACGTCAATCCAAGGTTCACTTCAACCCAATTTATACCTCAAGGTTGACTTCAATCCATCGTTGAATTCAATCCAAGGTTGACATCAATCCATAGGTTGAATTCAATTCATGGTTGACTTCAAACGAAGGTTGTCCTCAACCCATGGGTCAGTTTAATACAAGGTTCAGTTTAACCCAAGGTAGACCTAAAGGTTGGCTTCAATCGAAGGTTGACTTCAAACCAATGTTGACTTAAATCAATGGTTGAATTCAATCCAAGGTTGACATCAATCCAATGGTTGACTTCAATCCATTAATAATATTAACTTTAATGACTTCAATCCACAGTTCACTTTGAACCATGGTTGACCTAAATCCATAAGCACATTTTTAAAAGGTTGATTGACTTTGAGACATGGTTGACGTTAATCCATAGTTGAATTCTAAGCAATGTTGACTTTAATCCATAGTTGACTTTTAAGCAAGGTTGATTACAATCTAAGGTTTACTTTAATATTAATCCATGGTTAACTTCAATCCATAGTTGACTTTTAATTAAGGTTGACTTGAATCCATAGTTGAATGTTAAGTAATGTTAACTTTAATCTAAGGTTGAATTCAATCCATGGTTGACTTCAATCCATAGATGACATTTAAGAAAGGTTGAATTGAATACAAGGTTAACCTCGTTCCATGGTTGACTTCAATCCGAGGGTAGACATAAAGGTTTACTTCAATCCAAAGTTGACTTCAAGCCAAGGTTGACTTCAATCCATGGTTGACTTCAATCTAAGGTTAACATCAATCCAATGGTTGACTTCAATCCATGGTTGACTTCAATCCATATTTGACTTCAATCCATGGTTGACTTCAATCCACGATTGACTTTGAACTATGGTCGACCTAAATCAATAGCCACATTTTTAAAAGGTTGATTGACTTTGAGCCATGGATGACTTCAATCCATAGTTGAATTTTAAGCAAGGTTCAATTCAATCCAGAGTCGAATTTTAAAAAAGGTTGATTACAATCTAAGGTTCACTTCAATCCATGGTTGAATTCAATCCATACTTGACTTTTAAGCAAGGTTGACCTCAATCCATACTCGATTGTTAAGTAAGGTTAACTTCAATCCAAGGTTGACTTCAATCCATACATGAATTTTAATAAACGTTTACTTTAATCCAAGGTTGATCTCATTCCAAGGTTGACTTCAATCCATGGTTTCCTTTGATCTAAGGTTGACTTCAATATAATGTTAACTTTCATCCATGGTTGGATTCAATCCATCATTGACTTCAATCCAAGGTTGACTTTAAGCAAGAGTTGATTTTTAATCAAGTTGACTTCAATAAAAAAGTTTACTTAAATCCATGGTTGACTTCAATCTAAGCGTGACTTCAATCCAAGGTTGATTTCAATCTAAGGTTGATTTCAATCCATGGGTAAATTTAATCCAAGGTTGATTTCAATCCATGGGTGACTTCAATCATAGGTTGACTTAAAGGTTGTCTTATATCCAAGGTTGACTTCAAGGGTGAATTCAATCCAAGGTTGACTTAAAGTTGACTTCAATTTAGGGTTGACGTCAATCTAAGAATAACTTCAAGGTTGAATTCAAGCCAAGGTTGACTTGAATCCAATGGTTGACTTCAATCCATTAATAATATCAATATTAATGTCTTCAATCCATTGTTGACTTCAATCCATGATTGACTTCAACCCAAGGTTGACTTTAAACCATGTTTAACTTCAATCCACAACCAAATGTTTAAATTTGGTTGATTGAATTTAAACCATGGTTGACTTAAATGCATAATTGACTTTTAATCAAGGCTAAATTCATTCCATAGTTGAATTTTAAGCAAAGTTGACTTTGAACCACAATTGAATTCAATCCATAGACTTTTAATCAAGGTTGATGTTGAACCGTAGTTGACTTTGAATCCATTGTTGACTTCAATCCATAGTTGACTTTTAAGCAAGATTGACTTTGAAACATGGTTAACTTTGAACCATTTACTATATTCACGAATATTAATATAAATATAGTTAAATGTTATTATATGAATATTCATATTAAGTCTTTATTCATCATAAATAAATAGAGTCATAATTGAATTTATTAATAACAAATATGAATATGATTGAGTAACGATTAATGATAATATTTATATTCACGTGAATATTTTCATTACGTTTCTAAATATTTATCAATATTAGTATTTTTTTATTAATATAAATTGGGGGGCCTGTCCTCATCCCGCACGTCCACAAACTCTTTAATCTAGCGGTCAAGCAAGGGTTCCCTACACCTTGGACTTAGAGCCTCATTATTCATATTTTCAAAAGTGGCGATAAAAATAACCCCTCTAGTTATCAAACCATTATGATTAGCCCTCTCCTAGCCAAGTTATATGGTATTATCTTAGAAACGAAGATCAACGAATGGCTAGAAATGGAAGGTAAGTGTGCTAAAGTCCAAGCAGGTTTTATAAGGAATCATTCAGCCACATACCACCTTGTTACATTTAGGATCATTGTAGAGGAATGTCGTAATAATAAGTCTGAGATTTTTTGTTGCTTTGTGGACTTTAGGAAAGCTTCTGATACAGTGCCTAGAAATAACCTGTGGAATAAGCTAGAGGAGCTTAATGTTCCTTTTGAGTTGAGAGCTGCCACGATAAGGTTATACAAAAATGTCATTGTCAAATTTAAGAATAATGAGGGATGGTCAACGGATATAAACTATAATATTGGATTTAAGCAAGGTTTCCCCCTCTCCCCTACCCTTTTTGGCATTTATTGATAAACTAGAAAGATGTTTAGAAGAAATAGGTTGTGCTGACACAATCTTAGCTATGATAGTTATCATCATCCTTCTTTATGCTAATGATATTGTTCTTATGGAAAGGTGTCCATTTGATCTCGAGAAACAATTAAGAATTCTCAAATATTTTTGCTCTAACATGGGTATGACTATTAACACCGAAAAGAAAAAGTTATGATTATGAAATCTAAGAAAGGCACCTATGGAAATTTTATTTATGATAGCAGTAAATTGGAGGAAGTGGACTTCTTACAAACATCTTGGAATTGATATTCATCACAAGCTCGATTGGAGCCATAGCATTGAGAAAATGATTAATGGAGGATGGAAAGCTTATTTTGGTCTTGAAAATAATTGTAAATTAGCCAACCTAGTCGTGTGGGATAAAAAAAGCTCCTCTTTGAAACTCATGCCATCCATGTTATCTTATATGGTTGTGAAGTATGGGGGTGCAACATTTCTAGAGAATCTTTGAGAAAGATTGAGCAAATCTAGAAGCGGTTTATAACTTATAACCTCAAAATTAAAAGCAATACGCCTTATCTTATTATCCTCATAAAAGTGGGTCTTTCCACCATCAAGAGCATGGCTATGACAAGGTACTTAATGTACAAGCACAAGATAAATAACATGGGAAATGAGAGACTTCCTAAAATTGTTTTAAATTCAAGTCAAAACCAACTACGCCTCAAGCAAAGTTGGTGTAAAGATACGATGGCTTGGTTAGACCATTGGGGCATTGATGAAAATGACACTTTACAGAATATTGATAATATCAAAAATATTATTACCTTTAAGTTTAAAGAGAAATTGTGGTACGAGGAAAATTTAGCGGTTAAGAGAAAACTAAGTTACTATAAGGAGGTCATTATTCCTAATTTGGAAGAGCAGAAATATCTTTTGATAATAACTAGTTCAAAGAAGAAAATTAATATATCCAAGATTAGAACGAACTCCCATGAGCTTCATAACGAAACAGAGCGTTGGTCTATTCCCAAAATTCCATGGGAGGAAAGAGTTTTTCAACTTTGTGAGTCTATGAGCATTGAGGATGAAAGTCACTTTCTCATAGAGTGCCCTTCTTACACCCACATTAGATATGAGTTTCATAGTTATTGTTACAATACAAACCTTGTTAACCGCCTAACTTGCCAAAACTATAGTGAGCTTGGAAAGCTTCTTACCAAACTTTTTGAGCATAGGAACAAAAGTTTAAAGCAAACCAAGTAATAACCTTCTTAAGGTTCTATAGGTCAAAGTTGGTCGTAATGGACGTTAATCATCATCATCATCATTATCAATTAATCATAACTATAGCTATTTTTATAAACTTAATTAATATTTTTTTTAACGGTAATTATATTCATATTAATGATTAATTCAATTCAATTTTTAATAAATTTATAACCATATTCATATAAATGATTAAATTTAATTTAATCCTTAATTCATATAATGTTGATTAATTAAAAATTTAATCTTTAATAAGATATGGTTATGATAAACCTAAAAGGTTAGATCCATTGATGAAGAGAGAGGACTTTTTCACCACTGGGAAAGGTTGAATTCCAATAAGGAATATTAAACATAAATTTAATTCAATATTAAATCAAAATTTCAAAATTTGCTGCTTTGGAAACTTTGAGTAAAATAAGTTACTCCTTTCTCTTGGATCCTTTTCATCAAACTGATCGAGCCGAGGCTCTAACTACCCTGTTGCTCGCAGTTTCGAAGGTGGACATTCATTCTCGTGAATGTAATCCTCTTGACAGATATGATTGTAATACGGATTTCTTTACCCTCGTATGCTTGGACCAAACATCTAACTGATGGATAACTATATAACATAGATTGAATTAACTTCTAACTGCTGGATTGCTTAAAATGATTGATCTTGGCCAATGGATCATTGCTTAATTTCCCTACTTCCCCTCTGCTAGAAGAAGTGGCCGAGCTTTCGCTCCCCGTGTGGAAAATGGAAAAAGAGTTGGATTAAAAAAATAAAGGTGGATTAGCAATTAACCTTTTGGTAGGATGTCCATCTACAACAAATATCTGCCCTTAGATGTGTGTATGGCGAATCTTCTTTTAAGGTATATGCCAAAGCAATGCATCCTCCTCGTCCATCTTTAATCACAGATAAAAAAGTTGCGATGGCCCTCAAGGTGCAATTTTGATAGTAGACGTCTTCAATGTAACACGATCAAATAGAACAACAAAGCTTCAATTAAAGATTGATTAAGTAACAGGGAGATTTTGAAAAGAAAAGCTTCATTTGTAACAAGGAGATTTTGAAAAGCAAAGCTTCAATTTGACTAAGTAACGGGGAGATTCTTCCAGTGGGTAATTGAAAAAAATTGCAAGTGGGTTATATGGATTCAATCTAATTAGAGTAAGATGAGATTAATTAATATTAGATAGCTAAGATTCTTTGATATTAGAGAACACTAAACAATAACTATTCTAAGACAATTGGAGATTCAATATAAATTGGGGGGCCTGTCCTCATCCCGCACATCCACAAACTCTTTAATCTAGCGGTCAAGCAAGAGTTCCCTAAACCTTGGTCTCAAAGCCTCATTATTCCTATTTTCAAAAGTGGCGATACTAATAACTCCTCTAATTATCGGACCATTATGATTAGCCCTCTCCTAACCAAGTTATACGGTATTAACGTAGAGAAGAAGATCAACGATGGCTAGAAATGGAAGGTAAGCAGGCTAAATGCCAAGTAGGTTTTAAAAGGAATCATTCAACCATAGACCACGTCGTTACGCTTAGGATCATGGCATAGGAATGTTGTACTAATAAGTATGACATTTTTTGTTGCTTTGTGGACTTTAGGAAAGCTTTTGATATAGTGCATAGAAATAACATGTGGAATAGGCTAGAGGAGATTAATGTTCCTTTTGAGTTGAGAGCTGCCACGATAAGGGATGGTCAACATATGTAAACTGTAATATTGGAGTTAAGCAATGTTGCCCCCTCTCCCCAACCCTAGTTGGCATTTACATCAATAAACTAGAAATATGGCCAACAGATATAATGAAGGATGGTCAACAGATATAAACTGTAATATTGGAGTTAAGCAATGTTGCCCCCTCTCCCCTACCCTAGTTGGCATTTACATCAATAAACTAGAAATATGTTTAGAAGAAGCAGGTTGTGTCGGCACGATATTAACTAGGATAGTTATTATCCTCCTTCTTTATGATGATGATATTGTTCTTATGGCAAGGTGTCCCTTTGATCTTGATAAAAAAAAATTTAAGAATTCTCAAAGATTTTTGTTGTAACATGGGTATGACTATTAACACCGACAAGAAAAAATTTATGATTATAAAATCTAAGAAAGACACCTAATCAAATTTTATTTATGATAACAGTAGAATGGAGGAAGTGACTTCTTACAAATATCTTGGAATTGATATTCATCAGGAGCTCAATTGAACCATAGCATTGAGAAAAGGATTAATGGATGATGGAAAGCTTATTTTGGTCTTGAAAACAATTGTAAATTAGTCAAAGTGGTCTGGTGGGATAAAAAAAAAGTTCCTCTTTGAAACTCTTGCCATCTCTGTTATGTTATACGGTAGTGAAGTATGGGGGTACAACATTTCTAGAGAATCTTGGAGAAAGATTGAGCAAATCCAGAAGCAGTTTATAACTTATAACCTCAAAATTAAAAGCAATACGCCTTATCATATTCTCCTCATAGAAGTGGGTCTTTCACCCATCGAGAGCATGGCTATGACTAGGTACCTGATGTACAAGCACAAGATAAATAACATGGGAAACGAGAGTCTTTCTAAAATTGCTTTAAATTCAAGTCAAAATCAAGTGTAAATATACGATGGCTTGGTTAGATCATTGGGGCATTGATGAAAATGACACCTTACAAAATATCAATAATGTCAAAAATATTATTACCTTTAAATTTAAAGAGAAATTGTGGTACGTCGAGGAAAATTTAGCGGTTAAGAGAAAACTAAGATACTATAAGGAGGTCATTAACCCTACCTTGGAAGATCAAAAATATATCTTGATAGTAACTAGTTCAAAAAAGAAAATTAAGATAGCTAAGATTAGAATGAATTCCCATGATCTTCATAGCGAAACAGGGGGTTGGTTTATTCCCAAATCTCCGTGGGAGGAAAGGGTTTTCCATCTTTGCGAGTCTATGAGTGTTGAAGATAAAAATCACTTTCTCTTAGAGTGCCTTGCTTACACCCACATTAGATATGAGTTCCCACATTAGATATGAGTTTCATAGTATTTGTTACAATACAAACCTTGCTAACTGTTTGATTTGCCAAAACTATAGTGAGATTGGAAAGCTTCTTACCAAGCTTTTTGAAGTTGGTATCAGTGGAAGTTAATCATCATCATCATCATCAATTAATCATAACTATAACTATTTCTATAAACTTAATAAATATTTTTTTAACATTAATTATATTCATATTAATGATTAATTCAATTCAATTTTTATTAAATTTATACCCATAACCATATTATAACCATATTCATATAAATGATTAAATTTAATTTAATCCTTAATTCATATAATATTGATTAATTAAAAATGTAATCTTTAATAAGATATGATTATCATAAACATAAAAAAGTTGGATTCATTAGTGAAAAGCAAGAACTTTTTCCGTGAAGAGCAAGGACATTTTCACTAGTGAAAAAGGTTAATTTCCAATAAAAAATATTAAACATAAATTAATTTAATATTCTTACAAAATTATTATAATTAATATTAAATAATATTAGCATTAAATTTAATATTAATTACAACATCATTATATAATTAATTACAACGTAATCATACAACCATATTCATATATTTTAGGCTCACTTCTTTCCAATACATGTATAGGTTTACATAATTTCCATGTCTTTTTGTTGTTTTGATCTATACAAGGCCTAGTTTCCCACGCAGCATGCCCTATATTTTTTCTTCTAAAACTTGATATGGCCAACGTAGTATATCCTGTTTTAATAAATAAAGTGGAATAAAAAATATTTAATATTTTATTAATATAGATAGCTTTTACTTTATAAAGTATATCCAATACAAATTTAAAAATACACATAATTTTAAATAATCGGTGTTTTTACATTATACGAGTATTTGGAACACGTATCTGAGTTGTTTAACTAATATTTTTTTTAATGGTTTAATTATTATATTTTAAATTAATTTTAATAATATATTGACTCTTTTTATAATTTAATTTATTTGATAAAAAAACAAAATTTCGAAATTTGGTGCTGTGGAAATTTTGAGTAGAAGAAGTAACTCCTTTCTCTTGGATCCTTTTCATCAAACTGATCGGGCCGAGGCTCTAACTACCCCGCTGCTCGCAGTTTAGAAGGTGGACATTTATTCCAGTAATCCTCTTGACAGAAAAGTACACAATCATTCAAAATCCATGTGCTACGATGACGTCATACTGATCCGAGTATCTTAATGCAATTGCGGAGTCTATGTGACGCGAGCCGACTCGACCACCTATGACGCAAGCTGGTATCTAAGTTCGGTTGAAAAAAAAAACTGGTATCTAAGTTGGTATATAATATTGTCGAATCTTGTTGCCAAATTATTTGGGTCAATAGGAACAGACAATAAATGATAATACTGCTGAATCTGGTTACTATGTTTTTTGCCAAATTTTCTTAAAGCAGAAGCTAATACTGTAAAATCTAGTTACTAAGACCGCAAATGTTAATATTGCCGAATCTAGTTACTATGATTTTTCTGTCAATTGAAACAGACGAATTTCTTATGGAGGAAATAGTTTGATCAGTATGGAAATTGTGAGTGTGACGAACACTAGGTATAAAACCATAATTTTTTCCGCAATTATCAAAACGCATAAGGATCATAGTACATCATCCACGGCACCCCTCGTCACCCTCCCTCCCATTAACGAGACGACTGCATCCACGGTCCCTCTCACTTAAAGGGTCTTAAAAACCATTAACGAGAGACGACTGCATCACTACGGTAGTTGTCATTTTTGTAGCGTAGTACGATGTATTACAGATCCGCTTATATCTCCATGTTCTCTTCTCTTTCTCTTCTTTTGTAACTAGCACAGCCACTATGGAGATTGCTTAGATTTCCATCTTCTCTTCTCTTTCTCTTCTTTTATAACTAGCACAGCCACTATTCTCGGTTGGTGAAAGCCTCAACAATAAAATTGAGCAGTTCTCCTTTCTCTAATTCATAAATACAATTAAAAACATGCAACTACCAAGAAATTCATAAATACAATTAAAAACTACATACAACCGTACGCCTTATCTCATTGATTTGATTTAAGACGTACAAAATTATTAAAGCTATTCGGTGATGACAAGTCGGTGATGTCAGCCTGGGTATGGGACACGCAAGAATTCAACATCCATTAAAGGGTCTTAAAAACCATTAACGAGAGACGACTGCATCACTACGGTAGTTGTCATTTTTGTAGCGTAGTACGATGTATTACAGATCGCTTATTCCTGCTCCGGACGTTAATAACAGGACCGTGGATGCACTAGGCCAGACAAAGCTGTCTGGCATATTCAGATCATAGATGGTCTACACCTAACGCTAGGGGAGAGAGTCCCATAGTTGTACGGGGTATCAAAAGTGGAGATATAAGTGAAAATACTTGGTACCATTTGTTATTTATAAAAGTACTTTATGTATAAGTAAATGTCAATATTTTCCTGTTTTTGAAATTACTTAAAAAAAACTTTCTTCTACGTTTTGAAATAAAATGAATACTTAAAATCAGAAATTTCATTTTAAGTCCCATCTATTTTAAGTCATATCAATGTTCACCCATTGGCCCCAAGCAAAAATACACTATGGTGACATTAGGACTAGACAACTTGGAACTTTGTGGCTTACATGGCATCCCTTTGGATTCGTCATAGCTCAAGACCAATATGGTTGGATAGAGAACATGCCAAAGTATATATCATAAAAATTTGGAGGCAAAACAAGCTCGGGAACATGAAGAATTAAGTTACATAAAAAGAGGTAAAAAAAACGCTCACTTATTGGCCTCCCTCCCCTATTAAATCCCGTGAGCACGAGCACTATTCAATTTGCTTTGCAGAATTAAAAAGCTGCCTGGGTGGGGTGGGTTGTGTGTCTACGGTTGTTATTGTCTTTGAATTGTTAGATCAAATACAATGGTTCATATTACGAAGTAGTAGCAATAAATAAATGCAGTGGTTAAGACTGAGCTAGAGAATGAATAGTGTTCTCCATCATGACTTTTGAAATTTTGATTTTTTCTGATTGACACTAAGGCTCTTCCATTGTTATTATGATTTATATAAGTTCACATATATCAATCACTTTTAAATACGTGGTCATGGTTGATATAGGTTGTATATAAGACATATTTTTAATAAATATGGCTTGTTAGTTGACAACAATTATTGTATTATTAATGTTGTTGTTGTTGTTATAAAAACAAATATTTATAAATGAAAACATAAATAATAAATAAATAAATAAAAATTAAAAGGCTGGTTCAAGGTAATGATACCTACTTATGACAGGTTAGTTGCAATGGCTTGTTGGAAAAATAAAACTCTTAAGATGAAAAGTAGAAAAACAGATCACCTTTTGAATATGTAACTTTTATAGGTGTAAAAGTGGTATAACCACCCCAAAATGTCATTATTTTAAGATTGGTGCGTTATTCTTTCTCTAAAACATAATGCATATGTTTGTGTTGCTTCACTCATTTGTTATGCAAATTGTCAATTTATGAGGAAAAAAATATGTAGAGACGTTCTTGACGAATCTTGTGAAGGGTTATTTTTCCAAAACTTTAAAAGTTAATTTTATATTTTTTTAAATTACGAAAGTTAGTGAAGCCTTAAAACAACATAGTAGAGTGTTGGTCCACCATATCATTGTCTGAACATAATAATTTTTTTTTTTTCAGCTTGCAGGTATTTTTATACTCTTGTGCGGGTTCTTTTCGGTTTTTGAAACAAGTAAGCCATACAAAAGCTATAGGCCAAATAAACGACCTATGCTTTTTACAAATTTGACATGACTGCAGTTAAAAATGAATTAAAAATAGAAAAAAATAATAGATCTATTCAAAAAATGTATAGTTAGAATCTACACACAGAGCTCGACAAGTGTGTGCAATTTCATTAGTATTGCACAAGTGGAGCATATGCGGAACTAAGCATGAAAAACATGAAGTTACAGAAATTGGTGGGTTGGTGCAACGTAATGATGCCCAATTATGACAAGTTAGTTGCAATGACTTTCTGGAAAAATAGAAATATTATCATTAAAATGAATTATTAGGGGTACCTACAAATTTTTTTTGGATTAGGTGTAAAAAGATGAAATGTAGAAAAACGGATGACCTTCCGGAATATATAACATTTATTTATGGAAACATTGTATAACCACCCCAAAATGTCATTATTGGAATATTGGTATGAGTGATTCCATGAAGATGGGTAACTTTTTTTGGCCAAATATGACGGTGAAAAACAGAAATTTTACCCATGTATTAAATTGAAGCCCTCGAAACTCATACTTGCCTTATGAATTTTGACATGCAGTTGAAAAACGAAATGTAAAGAATTATGTTGGCTTTCCAATGATATTTTTTTCGAAATATACCAGTGCCATATATCATGTCGAATTTTCATTTAATGAAACGTGTGTACTTAAAAATTTGAAGAGCAATTAACAAGTAGTCTGTGTACATGCACAATAAATTAATGTTAAATAATAATTTTAAAAAATGAAATATGTGAACATGATCTAGACAGAGTGCACTGGGGCTTACATATTTTTCTTTTAATTTTTCTCGAAAAATTATATTTATTATTATTTTTTGAAACTTAGCAATGTATATTTAAGTCGCATTTTGCACACATTTGTGTGTGTGCACGAAATCTTATGATTTTTTAAATAATTTGCAAAACTAAAACCACCATTTTATAAGGAAGCGTTTATCTGGGGCTTGTGTTTTTTTTCAATTTTTTTGGATGTGTATTTTGAATGTTGTGGATTTATCTTTGAGCTCAATCGAAGTTGTCGGCATGGTTTTTTAGGGCAAGTTTTAGTAGAAAATTTAAAACAACAGACATATGAAGATACAAATTCATAAATTTTATATATCTGGATAGAGGATTCGTTGACGAATCCAATGGTATCAAGTCCACTCATTAATGAGCATTTAATGCCATAGTTCAACTCTATGGAAGGCAGATAAACATTCCATTCTATTGAGAAAGGAGCTCTTGGCCTATATTTTAAGCCCTCGATCGAGCTATTTGCTCGACCGAGATTTTTCAAAAACCTTGATCGAGGGTTTAACGATACCTTGATCGAGGGTTTAATAAAACCTCAATCGAGGTCTTGTTAAACCCTCGATCGGGGTATTAGCTCGATTAAGCGTCTGTCAAAAAGGCTCGATCGAGGGTTTGTCTGTGTAAAAAAATATATAAAGCAGCCGAGGCGAAACCGCGAAAGGGGTTGGAAACAATTAATGTTGCCAACTACCCTTCCCTCCGAAAAACAACAACGAACCTGTATATAACTAAGAAAGAAGGATTCACAAAATACAATTTACTTCCTTTCTAGTTTTTTTTTTCCATTAGAGATTTAACAATTTGATCTTGTTGAATTAGAGATTTGTGAATTTGATCTTGTTGAATTAGAGATTTGTCATTTTCATATTGTTGAATTAGACCTCATTAGATATGTAAGATATCTTTGTAGGCATAATTCAAGATTTCATACTAACATTTTATTGTTTGTTATAATAATTTGAAAAAAATTTGTTTGTTTTCATTGTAAATTGATTCATGTAAAATTTCTTTGTAGGTATATTTCAAGATTTCATACTAACATATTGTTGTTTCTTATAACATTTTGAAAAAAAAATTGTTTGTTTTCATTGTAGATTGATGGGGAATTAAAAAAAAAAGACAAAGAAAACATGCTAGACAACAAAATGTCAATGAAGAATGTGAGTACAATAGAGAACGAATGAGACAGCAAAGAGCAAGGTTGAGAGAAGAAAAAGATGCACATTTGGTGCAACAAATTTCAATGGAGGAAAACCAAGGTAAATTATTGAATTACATGTTATCATAATTTAAATATCATGCTACATAATTTACAAAATTAGTAACAATTTTCCAATAAATCTAACTAAATTTCATAATTTAATTTGTTTCATATTTATTTGTAATTATATTCTTATTTATTTCATCAATTTGTTATTTAAATTTCAAAGTTTGTAACAATTTTTATATTAAATGAACAATTTTCAAGTGGTTTTAAACCAAACTTAAATTAGAACAATTTTCAAATCAAACATGTAAATTTGTATTCTATTTTCATGTTAAGATATGAACATATTTTAAATTATTTTAAATTATTTTCAAATTATTTCAAAGTTGCTAACAATTTTCAAATTATACTTCAAAGTTGCTTTAAAACAATTTTCAAATTATTTCAAAGTTTGCTAACATTTTTCAATTTGATTGTCCAACAATTTTCAAATGAAATGTACACTTAGATTCTTTTTCAAGTTAAAATGTATGTACATATTAACTATTTTGAAATTTCTAAACTTTATTAACAATTTTCAATGTTATTAGTATAATTTTCAAATTAAATGTACACTTAGACACTATATTTTCAAGTTAAATTGTACATATTTAATTAATTGCAATATTTTAAGTTACTAACAATTTCAAGTTAAATGTAATTCCAATTCTTGTTTTGTTAGAAAATTCGATTTCAAAACAAATGAATAAATATTTTGAAATTTACATTTTGATAGTTATGTATTAGTTAGAATTTATTCAATTTGAAAACAAATGAATAAATATTTTCATAGTTATGATGGTTGGCAATATTTTCATAGTAATGAATATTTGAATACAAATGAATGTTCAAAGAGCTATTTAATTATAATGTTTACTTAAAAAAAAAATTCATCTATCACATATATTTTTATTTGCATAATATGACATATTACCATGATAAGATTAATGATTAGAATCATATATTTTGTTAGGACAAATTGGAAATAATTAAATTTGCAATGTTTGCAACCTTGCATTGATATGTGAAGCATTATTGATAAAAAAATCCTTAAATTGCAATTTATGATAAAATCACAATTTCCATTTAAATGTTTATTGTTGAAATTGCAAAATCATCAACTAATGAAAATGTTATTTTGCATTAAAAATTATGAATTTCCCCTCTATCATATCACTACAATGTTTTTAATTAAATATCATATTTATCTCTAAATCAATGTTTTTTCCCCACATTTAGAGTATAATAGGCATGTTATGATGGGTAGAAAATCAATCTGAAATTTTTATTTCACTTATATACAATATGGGATGCATGATGTTGTCCTTGAAATTCTAGGGCAGAAGTGTTGTAATCATTTATTCTTTGCACGGTGATTTGCAACTTGTATTTTAAATATTTATTTATTTATAAATTGTACCATAAAGTTAAAATAACATTTTTCTTGTGATGTAAAAGTAAAATGGACATAAATTGCATAAAGAAAATTTGCCCACAATTATATAATGTGATGATTGTAAATTATATTAATTTTTATGCCCACAGTAGTTTTTATCAAGTTATTAATAATTATCTTGACTTAAATATATATAGTTGATTTTCAAGTTACTAGCAATTTTAAAGTTAAATGTACAAGTTACTACAAATTTTGCATTTGTTGTAAGTTCGGATCTGGGAATAATCCCTGTCCACTTAACTGTGGGAAGTACTTGGGCATAAGCCCTAAAACTCATTGTGAGGAGTACCACAGGAACCCCAAAGTAGCTAGCTCATTGAGAGGACCTGCCAGCGAAAAGGGAAACGACCCTTACCTGATTGACTAGTTTCAACCCATGAGGTAAACCAAGAGCTGTCGTTTGTGGCCAAGTGGTTATCAATTTTACCTGAGCCGTGGAGTGAGGGGTACTGCCCCAATACGCAAGTTGTTAGACAGCATTGGTGGCCAAGTGAAACACCTGAACTATTAGGAATCCTAACATACCTGGGGTCCATATCTATTTTCAACTAAACTGTTGTCGATCACTTCCGCATCGTTTTAGATCCAACGTCGGCATTGCAGTGTTTGTTCGGGGCTCGTACGATGCAGAGGTTAAGATCCTAGTGGGCAGCCTTCACTAACACCTCGGGGTTTTGGTGTAATGGTTCGTATCACTTGAGTAATTTGAAATTTCAAGTTACGTGAGCAATTTTAAATTTCAAGTTACTAGCAATTTCGATTTTTACTTATAACAATTCTCAAGCTAAATGTATTAGTTGGAAAATTTAATTCACATGCAATTTTCAATTTCCACATCAAATTTCAAGTTATTGGCTATTTTAAAGTTCAATGCATAACTATGAAGTAACCAATTTTCAGTTTGTTTTAATTTACATGTTACGCAAGGAGAGATTATGGTCAGACATCACACCATGGTGATCAAGAATCACATGACCCTGTGCCCCCTGATGATCCTGATTAGCCATCACATGACACCTTTCCCTCTCACATTGAAAATATAATTGGGAGTTGCAGTGGGGTTGGAAGGGGTGTAAATTTTCTAGAGGATTGTGCAGTTGTTTCTGCACAAGAAGAGATTGGAAACTCGATCCCTGGTCGGAGAGTTAGACAACATGTCAATAACATAATCAAATCATATTTTGAACAACATTCAATGATGGCACAAGCTCAAATCCTACATGGATTGATAAAACACAAAAAATTGAAACGTGCCACAAAGTTGTTGAGTTTTCAAGATGTTAAAACAAAAAAGACATGCCAGAATGCAATAGAAAATGTAAGATCTGCATTATTTTCATTTGGAAAATCAAGAAACAATGATACCCGAGTTTCTTGTAAGGCAATTACAACGGCTGTTGTGGCACAAAGCACCTCAAGAAATCGAATGGTATCAACAATGGCATCATTGCTCAATGTTTCAAAAAGAACATTGCTCAAATATACTAAATTCAGGGTCCGGATAGATGAAAGTGATGAAGCTGCTTGTTGGGATCTTATTTGTAGGGAACCCTATCGAGATAGGATGGCAGCAGGCATTGGAGAGAAGGTGATAGAGTTTTGGGATAATCATTCTCATGCTATTCCAGATTGAAAGCATGTCATGCGACAACGTTTATCCAGAGGCATTTATTAGGAGCACTGTAAGCATGTGATGGAGATGACGGGAGTTGCACTTTACGAGGAATTCCAAGAAACCAATCCTGGTGTTCAAATATCATTTAGCATGTTCAACAAATTGAAACCGTGGTATATTAGGCCAAATACGATTCGCGACACTTGTTGCTGTCGGTACCACGTTGAATTTCAACTATACTATGACACATTTCTGGATTTTTGCAAAAGGCACTGGAACAATGTACTAGCTCCTCACACAGTGCGAGACTTTATTTGTATGATACTATGCAACAGGAATCCTGAACACGTGCTTTTCAATAAGAGGTGTGTAGGTGGGAGAAAATGCCATGAATGCGGTGATTTGACATTATTCCATAGGAACTTTCCTATTGATCCAACACACCATGGATTGTCAGATATCACCATTAGGTGGAAGAGGTACGAGTACGTCACCATGAATCCAACACCTTCTTCATCTGTGCCATCCAAGAGGATCGACTTGCTTGATGATGAGATTTCTGTTTTAGATTTCATGGAGAAGTTTCAAAGTCAGATTTATAAATACATAAAGCACTCCCATAGGTCCAGCTAGCAAGCTTCAGAATTCAAACATTCCCGTGAGGTATTTGAGCCGGGCACAATCTTATCAATGGTAGACTTTGCGGAGGACTACACCTTTGCTCCTTAGAGAGAGATACAAAGTGAGTACTATCACTCCGACTAGGTGTCTATCTTCGTACATGTGTTGTACAGACATGCTCAGGAAAACATTGATGGTAGGGATAGCACTCCCCAGTTACATGAAGTGATCAAGGAGTACCATTTTTATGTTAGTGATGATCGTGAGCATGACACATTGTTCGTTCAACACTGCTTTTGGTTGATTTATGATTCGTTCAAGAAGAGAGGCGTATCATTTACTGAACACTGGATTTGGTCAGATGGGTGTGCAGGGAAATTCAAATCGGTACGCTCATTTTATTGGTTGAGTCGCCTACACAAACAGACAGGAATCCGACACACCTGGAGCTTTTTTGAGACATGGCATGGGAAGGGTGAACATGATGGCGCAGGTGCATGTGTGAAACGAGCACTTCGGAGGTACCAGATGAGTCATGGTGCAACCCAACTCAAATGCTCCACTGAAGTAGTTGATTGGTGCACACATCATTTGGGACATTAGGGTCGCGAACAAGCAAGGCCGATGTGCAGGTAATAAACTCCAAACTCAATTAATAAGCTAATAACATTCAATATCAACATTTCCAAAAGAACACATGTACTCGATAGGAATTTACATATGACAAATTGAATTCCATGCAGGTTCTTCTGGGATGTTGCCCTTGGAGATGTTAATAGATCCATTCCATGGTCTTGTGACACCATCCCTGGTATGAGGGAATTGCATTCTGTTCGAAGTAAAGATATGGGGGACATATTTTCCATTGAAACGAGGAAGTATGCCTGCTTTTGCGATTTTTGCAGTGATGCAAATGGATGCAGGCTTGATCACTGTGAAAATGATTTATATGTCAAACCATGGAAATATGTATCTCTTAATCCAAAGGGTCCACATCCAATTCCAACATGGCAAGAGATGCACACTGAAGAGGCAATGGTCTCATTAGATCATGATCGAGTTTTCGATATGGTTAGGGAAGGTATATGAGTCTTCATTAAGTTAATTAGTTCATTATATCTTACACATATACAAATGTTGTACAAATTTGTACATAGGACATTTGAATAATATTTGTAATGTATCTTGCAGGTGATGTATTCGTTGTCATTTCACCTTTCCACAACCAAGAAAATGTTGCATACTATTTGATGCGGTGCACACAAATAAAGAGTAGATTGGTGCAACCCTACCAAGATGGGGACTTCACATACCAGGTTGGAGACATGGTTCTAATGGGACACTTTTTTGAAAAAGTGAAAAAATAGGGTGCTCACATTATTTATAGAGATTTTATGCCTGGATATATATCATGTCAATACAGTCATTTGGTGGTTGCAGCTCGGATACCTCTAACAGAAATCAAGGTGAAGAGAGGTGATCCAAAGAGATGGAAGATGATAGAAGTTGATCATGATCGTATTATGGAGATTTGCATTCCTATAACCCATTGGCCAGATAAATGAGTTACATTTATGCCACTTGCATACATGTCAGAAGTTTTCATGTTGTCTTGTGTAATATTTTTTTGGAGATTTTTGTGGAGGTTGTTTTATAAATGTATTTTTGTATCTATGCTTAATGTGAAGAATACAAATACCGGATGGGATGCTTTTGAGAAATTTGAGTCATGGTGCTCCAATGCGAATACACTTGAACATGTACAAGTTCTAATTTTAGATTTTGATTTCAAATACAATTGTAATGTAATTGAGAATTTAAAATACATCTATACAATGTGGAATGGCGAAATTTAAATTTTGAATTGTACAATGTATTCCAATTTTAAATTTTGATTCCAAACTTGCAAAATTTTATACATTATAATTTCCAGGTTAAACCAAAATCAATAAACTTATGTATTTTAGGTTTTAGGTCACTAAATAATTGCTTCAACTAAGTAAAATTCATGATGGCCAAAACTTAATTTCTATTTTCATATTTATAAGAATGGAAATCATGTGAAATGAGTTTGGGTAGCTTGAAAACACATAACTATCATAAGTACCTTGAAAACACAAGAAAAAAGGAATTGAGAGATAACTACCATGGTTAGCATGCAATGCATGCCCACTTAATTCAATTTAGGAGTATGATGATTAAGGCATACATTGTTTATGCAATTAAGAGTCCCCACACCTTCAGGGAAATTTATATGGCTCTAGACTTTATCCTTAAACCTCTAGACTTTTCTATGTCCCTTGTATTCATATGTGACAATGCTCTATATAATAGATACTCAATGTTGTCACCTACCTTGAACTTGAATTTGGTAATCGATTACCATTTTGTGCAACATTCTTTAATATATGAATTTAGAAAATTTTGGGCATTATAATTATTGTTTGGACCACACATTCTTGTATCGATAACCTAGAATTTTTGCTATTTAGGACGATTGTGTTTCCCTTGATTGTTCGTAGTATATCATTGAAGCTTCAACCAGAGGTCTCATACATATCCATGTGTGGTATATATGTGACTCTTCCTTAGCTATATTTTTTGTGACATGACCGCAATCAATCCATAGTTTTTAATTTTTCTTACTAAGGGAAATGAAGGGCACCAAAACACTCCTTCAATTTGGTTTCCTTCCAAAGCGATTGATTAATAATTAGATTGACCTTGCTAGTAGAATTTTTACATTCGTGGGTGACATTTAGTTATGGTGATTTGGTGGTTGAAAATCCCTTTGCTCGACACTTGTTATAATTCACATAATGAATGTTCGTCCATATCATCAAAATGATTTGTAAGGTTTTGTCATAAGTTGTTGGGAAGCATAGTCTCACAAAACATTATTTTGTTTGTTGATGTAAGCATTCATTAACTTTACATACTCGCATTCAATTTAAAAAGTTATTTTGTACATGTTGATGTGAACATTCAACATAGAAGCATAGTACATGGAAAGGTAATAACTTGCACATGCCTTCATATATGAAACTTACCTAGTTGGATCAAATGGTGTCATTATCTCCATTTGTCATAAAAACATAAATCATATGAAATAGTTGTACAAGCATAGTTTCTACCATAGTTGTACAAGCATCTGCTATCAACATATTTCCATTTCTTATATTAACTAGGTGGTTATGCCGATTGCCAAGAAAAGAAACCATACATTTATGACTTTAGATTAGAGCACACACTTAAAAAAAAATAACACAAAGATTACCTACATACTATATAACTTGTAATTATATAATTTTGTCTCAAGGGATATTTCACCCTCTCAATGGAAAAAAACATTCTTATATACAACAAGACATTGAATTTTCAATTGAAATTACACATTAAATTTTCCATGTAATTGAATTGGAATGTGGAAACTGTAAGTGAATTGTAATGTGTAGACAACGTAATGCAAAATGTCAATTTCAATTTTCAATTCAAATGTATTCTAATTTTAATTTTTTATTTCAAATACAAAATTGAGAATTTAAAATACATCTATATACAATGTAAAATTGTAAAATTTAAATTTTAGATTGTACAATGTATCATAATTTAAAATTTTTATTTCAAATGCAATTGTAATGTAATTGAAATTGAACTTGTACATTGGAACAACACATTGTATTCTCAATTGAAATTACACATTAAATTTGAGATTTTAATTTTAAATTGTAATTGAATTGGAATCTAGAAACTGTAAGTGAATTGTAATCTGTAGACAACATAATGCAAAATGTCAATTTCAATTTTCAATTTCAAATGTATTCTAATTTTAAATTTTGATTTCAAATACAAAATTGAGAATTTAAAATACATCTATATACAAGGTAAAATTGTAAAATTTAAATTTTAGATTGTACAATGTATCATAATTTAAAATTTTTATTTCAAATGCAATTGTAATGTAATTGAAATTGAACTTGTAAATTGGAACAACACATTGTATTCTCAATTGAAATTGCACATTAAATTTGATATTTTAATTTTAAATTGTAATTGAATTGGAATGTGTAGACAACATAATGTAATCAAAATTTCAATTATTAATTTCAAATGTATTCTAATTTTACATGTTGATTTCATTTATGCAATTGTAATGTAGTTGAAAACGAGCTTTTAAATTGCAATTGAATTGGAATTGAAATTACACATTAAATTGAAAATTTTACATTGTAATTGAATTGGAATTGTAATTTCAATTTTAAAACGTAATGTATGTATTCAATTCTAAATTTTGGAAGATGTGAACTCTAATGTAGTCGAAATTTGCATTTTAAATTGAACTAAATTGTAACTACACATTAAATTTGCATTTTAAATTGAACTAAATTGTAACTACACATTAAATTTGCATTTGAAACGACAAAACATAAATTTGTAACTATAATAACTATGTCTAGATCTAATATAAAAAACAATAGATTTCAAATCATATAAAAAATACACATGAAAACATCAATATGATAAAATATACAAAATATCCAAAGTTCATATATGATACAAGTCCATGTATAAATGATATGAATCCATATCCAAATCATGATAACGTATCTATAGATCATCCAAAACATGAAAATATATCAAATATAAAAATATCCAAAACATGGAAATGTATAAATCATCAACTCATCGGCCACTACCCCCACGAGGCCTATGATCGTCCCTCTGACTGCCCTTCTGTGCAGCAGCCTGCTGCTGTCTCTGAGACTCTAAACCCTTAAGGAATTGTGCCATATCCGTCGTGTCAATGGTGATATCTGGGATCTGGGTAGGAATACGGGTAGATGGCCCTTCATCAGGATAATGTACTCGAGGTACATCCCAACTACGTGTGAAATCCAATGCAACACTGACACCCACCTGTTGCGATGCCTATGTAATATGCCAGTACATGTAATAAGTTAGATTTATTAACAATTAAAACTAAATTTAACATAATTTAAAAGCTATCCGTAAAAACTTGAAACATAAAGTACAAAAATCAATTACTAAATGTGACTAAATAACATGAATTGGAACATCAATTAAAACTCACATGTGTCTCTGGACCCGGCTTGTCAGAACCTTCATGGTCCTCATGTCCATAATTAGGATCTACTACCTTTCTGTTGCCCTGTACAATTTGAAATTCATTTGAAGTTAAGATCTACAACATAAATCTCAAAAATTAAGAAATAAAACACAAATTATTTAAACTAAGAAATAATATTCAAACACAAATTAAATTGAAACATAAATTATAACTTACCCTGACTAGCGGACCAATAGATGGCTTGCTAGCAAAGAGTTGATCCATGAATGGGGTCCCCTGCATGGATCAATAGAATACAACTCCTTGAAGTATTATTGACCATTCAATTTGCGACATTGATATGATGTAACATGAAGAACATATATACATAATTGTACAAAAGTATATTTGTTGTGTAGCGACGCATCTACGATATAACTGAAAGTATGCATCTCGCGCTGACTCAACATACCGCAGTAGGGTCTCGCGATCGAAAATACTGAGCATGTCACTAGAGACATGCTCTATCTTTGGCTCTGCAGGTGGAGGGGGTGGTCTAGATGACTCTCCATGCACAACAACAGCAACACTGCCCAAGGCAGTGCACAACGAGTTTGCAAGGTCAACTCTAGCCTCCGCAGCAAGCTGGGATGATTGTGCCACATCCCCCAATTTGATAACTTCCCTATCTGAAAGAAGTATCAACCTCAGAGCGGTTGGCACGAAGGCAGGGTCTCTCCGAGCTCCAGGACATTGGTAGGAGCGTCCCCTACCAGCCCCATAGAACTGGGACCCTGTGCTAGTGTAATCCGGGTGCATGTCCAAAACAAACTCTGCATAAATATGTTTTGCAAAGTACAATGGGACCTAGTCATGGTGGGGGAACATGCCCCACGATCCCATGAATCTATCATATATATGTGGTGCAGCGACCTCCAACTTAAACTCCCCGAGTCTAAGCGGTTGACTGGGGGTGCGGTCATGAGGGATGTCGAATAAAGCACCCTTGATGTCATGCCCTCTTATGGTAACTTTGACATCCTCCCATTTGTGGATCCCAATGACACCATCTCTCCACCTCTGGCATGAATGTCTCCAAATGTCACTGAGAGGTCCTACCCTCCTGTAGAGGGTCAACATCTCATCAATCGTCGATAACATCATCGACAAAGATCTCCGTGTGGGAGAATCCTCCCTCAAAGTGCTTACACATGAGCTCACCCACTCTCGTTGGGAAATGATGTAAGCGAGAGTGATTTGTGTAGCCTCATCATCGTATGATCCCCCTGATGGGGAACCTGCGATCCAAACCAAAACAAAAATGTTACTAAAAATATATATTATAACTTGTAGCTGAAATTCAATGCATTATATACTAAAAATTTACTAAAAATGTGCTAACAAAAAATATGCACCTGATGCACTTGTGTCTTGTTGCACATCCTCCTCTTGGGGATCCGCATGTATGTCGTCAGGATGAACTGACACACTATCTCTCCTGCTGCCGCCACCAGTGGCAGCCAACCCCGGCCTGGCATCACTCCTCGGTGAACGGGAGCGTTGCCGATGGCCTCCTTGTCAGGCAATGTTAGATCCTCTCGTGCTTCGCGGAGCATGAAGCACCGAATCTCTCTCTTCAAGACTATCTGCATCACATTTTAATTTCTAATTCTAATTTTCTTTCAAATTCTATTCCAAATTTCACATTTCAATTTCAAATTTTCTCATTTCAATTTCAAATCCTATTCCAAATTTCACATTTCAATTTCAAATTCAAATTCAATTCAAATTTCAAATTCTATTCCAAATTTCACATTTGAATTTCAAATTCAAATTCTATTCCAAATTTCACATTTCAATTTCAAATTCAAATTTCAATTTCTATTTCAAATTTCACATTTCAAATTCAAATACAATTCAAATTCAAATTCAAATTTCATTTCAATTTCAAATTTCAAATGCAATTCCAAATTCAATTTCAATTCCAATTCAAATTCAAGGCCACCACTGGAATAGAGTTTTCTCCTATTGATCCTCAACCATCGAGTGAAAAGAAGGTTCCTGGAATAAAATATCCCCACTCATGTCGATGATACAAGTACTAAGGAAATCAATGCTTAATTGAATGAGCATTTACCCTGCCACGAGAATAATGAGGAGGAAGGAATACAACCGCGTCCTCGTCCAGAGGAAGCAACCTAATAGAAGTAGTGCATTGAAGCCAGGGATAATCTGCGACTTGATGGATAGGACATAACTATAATGAAAGAAATTAAGGATCAGAGTGGTGACAAGGCTATACACGAGGAAGGAAAGACGGGATCGGCATGCAAATTTCCTAGCTTATTCGACGTCCTAAAGCTTTTATGGTGCTTAGTTTTGGAATTCCTATGTAAGGAATATCGGGAAACCTCTTGGAAGGTCGTCATGGATCCTAGGGGGAATAAGGATACAAAGAGAGGAAGGAAGGTTAAGGAAGAAAATCCCCCGAGGGTGACTTGGGAGCAAAGGCAGATCTGTCAAGTGGTTTGTTTCTTCTGAGAAAGAATCCCCCAAACTATCTGAGGGGATATCAAGAAGGTCGAGAAGAATTTATGGGAACAAGTTAAATCCCTCAAGATTGAGTAAGTTAGAGAGGAGGTGACAGAATGGGTGTAAGACCCGAGGACAACTGTTGGCGGGATGGCATCCTATGGCAAGCTCATGGCGACCTACTGGGATACAAAAGGGCTTCTCTCCCATGTCCTCATGGAACGAGTGAAGTTGTGAACAAGGAAATTGGTGACAAGGAGCTAGCATGGGCTTGGAAAGAACATAATAGAGATTGTCAACTAATGTACAAGAAAATCGACATAATGGCTAGCAAGATGGGGATACATTTCTATCAACGCCCTGCTCTGGGATCTGGTTATCTGGTATTACCTCTGCGGGTGCGATTGGTTTGGTGAAGATCACGGGCAAGGGAGGCCAGGCTGTGGCGGACGACACCTCTGGAGATAGGACATGTGCGGGAGAAGGCAATATTAAGGAGTAGCAAGGGTCACGTCCTTCCATCGGTGCGAGTTCATCAAAGGTCATCTGAATAGCTCCTATGGTTCCTCAATCTTTTTGTAATTTGGGTCAGGTTTATCTGTGTCTTGGTTGTTCCTTGGCTAATAGTAGTATAGGTTTCAGTTTAAGGAATCGGTGTATGAAGAACAAATGGTAGTTTTTATGTGTATGTAGTAAATTCATCCTTTTTCTCAAGTTGATGTATGGGGGGGGAAGGGAAGTTATTGAAAATCTAATTGTTGTGCCGTCTAAACACTAACAAAGCCCAATGTAATGAAGCCATGTACTCTTTTTGATATAATAATATGATATTTTATTAAAAAAAAAAAACTAGATTAATATCATTTTTATTTATAATGAAAATTAAAAAATATTATAAATATAATTTTTAATTATTATATTACTATTATTATTATTAAAATCTAGATAAATTAGGATAAGGTGCACTCTTAATGCAATTTTTTACAGTGCTATTATTAAAATTTTTAAAAATAAGAATAAATCACATAAAAGAAATTCTTAACATTGAGTGAATTTTTTGGTATTTATTACATCTTAAAATAAAAAGCCACAAGTGCTTAGTCCATGCTATCTTTGCTAAGTGCATAGATAGTGTAGAGATACCATGCTTAAAGTTTTTGTTGAAGCTTTAAGTGATATGACGACAGATTTTACATGTTAAAAAAAAATTAACTATGAAAAATATATGAAAAATAGAATATAACCGTAATGAACTCGTAGTGATATGTATCTAAATTTTCAATTTCAACATAATTTTTAAATTTTAACATAAGATATCATGCATATAATTATGTAAAGAATTAAAAAAAAATGTTATTATCTTATTTTTAGTTTTTATTTTACTAATTTCATTTAAAGAAATGTTATTGTTTTTATAATTAATTTTTTTCATTAATTTCATCTATATATAATAGGTAAAAGATCTCAATATTATATATGATTGACACAAAATATCAAACCTAGACATGGATGGAATATTTATGTCAAATAAAATTCATAATATAATAGTTAATCATAAAAATCATATAATCAACACATAGACCATATTTAATTATGACACAAAATATCCAACCTAGACATGGATGGAATATTTACGTCAAATAAAAGTCATAATATCATAGTTAATCATAAAAATCATATAATCAACACATAGACCATATTTAAATATAATTAATTATAATAACTCTTAACAATATTTTACCATAGTCTATTCATAAGCAATCATTATTAAATATAATGAACTTTAACTAAAGTAATTATCTGAAATATAAACCATTATAGTTTATTATAAATTTAAATTATTTCTTATTTTATTTTAATAATAATAATTTAATTTACTATATGTTAATTTTTTTTATGATATTTTCGTGTCTACAAGAGAATTTCTCTCCACGATATGTCTTTATTTTATTTTTATTTTTATAAATAATTATTGATAGTTTTTTTTAATAATGTAAACAATATTAATATTATCATATTTATAAAATGTTTCCTATTTTAATATTAATAATGTTATGTTAGGCCACCTGATCATATAATGATGTTAGGCGACCTGATGTTGGGAATTTTTCCAAGCTATCCATTATGGTTCCAGGCCAATTTATCTTCATTGATGTTCACATTGTGGACATACTTTTCATGGCCTGAGAAGGGATCCTATTTAGGACAATTTGGCAAGTTGGTTATGGTTATGGTTATGATTAATAATATATGATTATATATTATTAATATTCATTTTTTAATTTTTTATATTATATTATTAATTTATTAAATATTATTTTTTAAAAATAAATTAAGTAAAAATTAATAAACAATATATGATTAAATATATTATTAATATTTATTTTTTAATTTTTTATATTATAATATTAATATTAATATATGATTTTTTTTTTAATCTTCTTAGCGTTCTCGGAGGATTGAAAAAAAATTGGCAGCATTTATGCTTGCAAATTCACATACCAAATAATTTTTAAACAAATAAATGCAAAATAAATTTAAAATCCTAAAAGTATTTCAAATTTAAAATAGTTTTGGTTTTTGCTTTGAAATGGTTTTCTGTTTTAGGTTCAAATGGGTTTTTTTTTTCAATCCTCTTGGCATTCTCGGAGGATTGAAAAAAAATGGACAGCATTTTGGCTTGTAAAATCACATTTTAAAATAAAACCGGATGGGGTGAAATGCTACCGATTGAGATAAAAACAAAATTAAATTAAATAATTTAAACAAATAAGTGACAAATATCTAAAACCCTAAATCTATTTCAAATTTGGTTTTTGTTTTGGTTTGAAATGGGTTTTTGTTTTGGTTTGAAATAGGTTTTTGTTTTAGTTAAATGAAATGTTTTTTTTTTCAATAAGTTTGGTTTCAATGGCAGTTTTCGGTTTCAATGGCGGTTTAGTTTAATTGCCTACATCCTAATCATTTCTAAAAAATTAAAATAAACCTAGATTTGATAAAAATACACAAATTTATACATAAAATAAGAAATATATTTTTTTTTAAATAACAAAACGAATGTAGGATTTCCACCCACCTGGTGGAAGAGATGACATGGCGTTGATGTGGGGAGGTCACGTCATTGTGGCGTCACTGTGGGTCGGGTGTGTGCTCGGTCGAGGTCCCAGCTCACTGTTCTCTGTCTCTGTCTCTATCAAGCATGAAAATAGGGTCGGTCGGGCTGGTCGGGCCCTGTTTTTTTTTTTTTTTCTCTGTCGCATTCCCTCGATTGAGCAAACCCTCGATCGAGGGTCAAAACCTCGATTGAGGGTTTGCTCGATCGAGGGTCTGTCAACGCACAACCACATCTACACTTTTGTTTTTTTTTTACGGTTCGAACAAACCCTCGATTGAGGGTCTAACCAAACCATCAATCAAGGTTTTGCTCGATCGAGGGTTTGGTTAGAACCTCGATCGAGGGTTTAAAACATCCTCAATCGAGGTATGTTAAGGCCCTCGATTGAGGTATTTTTAAACCCTCGATTGAGCATATAAAACCTCAATCGAGGGCTTGAAATTATCTCGATCAAGGTTCTGAAAAATGAATTTTTGCCTTGCGATCCGCCAAAAATGGTGAACCACATTCGTGGATTCACCCGTATGTTATTTTTTTTCTAAAACATAATGCACATGTTTTTGTTGAGCCACCTATTTGCTATGTAAATTTTCAATTTACGAAAAAAAATTATGTAGAGGCGTAGGCAATAGAAAAATCTTGTGCGGGGCTATTTTTCCAAAAATTTAAAAGTCAATTTTATATATATTTTTAAATTACTGAAGTCAGTGAAGCCCTAAAACGACATGGTCAAGTGTTGAGCCACCATATCATGGTCTAAAAATAATCAAAATACATTTTTGTTTTTTTAGGTTGTAGGGATTTTCGTGCTCTTATGCAGGTTCTTTTCCGTTTTCGAAATAGGTAAGCCAATCAAAGGTTATAGGCCAAATAAATGACCTATGTTTTTTGTGAATTTGACATGAGTGTAGTTTAAAATGAATTAAAAATAGAGAACAACAATAGATCTATTAAAAAATTATATATTTAGAATTTGCACACAAAGCTCGACAAGTGTGTGCAATTTCATCTACAGTGCACTCATGGAGCTTATGTAGAACTAGTTGTGAAAAACAGGAAGTTGCAACATTTGATGTGTTCTTCCATAAATCACAGATAAATCAGACCGAGCCTAAAGGTGCAATCCGAAGCTAATTCCAAGCCTGCAAGGGCACCAAAAACAATTTGAATTCATACACGTGTGCGCGCATAGAAGTGCGCATGCGTCCATGAAAGTGCGCACACGTGGTTAAGAGAGCGCATGCGTAGGTGTGCGTACGCATCCATGAAAGCACACACGCATAGGTGCGCATACGCGTTATTGTATCCTATATGGTTCATTTAATTTCCTTTGTCAAGGGGATACATAAAGTTGATGAAGATGCGATGATGAAGAAGATGACGATGATGGAGATGTTGATGAGGAAGGGGGAGATGACAATGATGATTAAGATGTTGATGAGGAAGGGGGAGATGACAATGATGATGAAGATGTTGATGATGATGATGATGATGATGAGATGATGGTGACAATGGTGATGAAGATGATGATGAAGGTGATGATGATGGTGGTGATGATGATGATGAGGATGATGATCATGATGGTGGTGATGATGGTGATGAGGATGATGATCATGATGGTGATGATGATGATGATGATGATGATGATGATGAAGAAGAAGATGATGATGATCATCTTCATCATCATCATCATCACCATCATCATAGACATCTTCATCATCATTGTCATTTCCCCCTTCCTCATCAACATCTCCATCATTGTCATCTTCTTCATCATCACCATCTTCTTCATCAATATCATCATCATCTTCATCACCATCGTCATCATCATCAACATCTTCATCTCCATAATCATCATCTTCTTCATCCTCATCATCATCACCATCATCATCAACTTCATCATCATCATCATCATCATCGTCATCATCAACACCATCATCATCATCGTCACCACCCTCTTCTTCCTCATCATCATCAACATCTAGGTCATCATCTTGATCATCAACGTCATATCAACATCATCATTATCATCCTCATCATCACCATTGATGGTGATGATAATGAAGATGATGATGATGATGTTGATGATGAGTGCGATGACCATCAACATCATCATCATCTTCATCATCTTACTCATATTCATCATCATCCACCACCACCACCATCATCATCATCATCATCTTTGTCATCACCCTCTTCCTCATCAACAACATCTTCATCATCATCATCATCATCATCATCATCAATGATTATGATGACGATAGGAAGATGATGACAAAGATGTCAATGACGAAGATGATGATGAAGGTGGTGATGATGAGTATGATGAGGATGATGAAGATGACGATTATGATGACGAAGACAATGATGATCATGACCATGATCATATGATGAGGATGATGAAGATGGCAATGATGATGACTAATGAAGATGATGATGACGAATATGATGATTTTGATGGTCATGATGATGATGATAATCATATTTGTCGTACTCGTATTCATCATCATCCACCATCATCATCATCATCATCATCATCATATCATCATCATCTTCATCATCCTCATCATCATCAGCGTCCTCACAATGATGATGATGATGATCATGATGAGGAAGTTGATGATGATGATGTACTGCATATTCATCATCATCTTCATCATCATCATCATCATCTCCAAATTAGTCATCATCATCATCGTACTCATATTCATCATCATCATCTTCATCGACGACGATGATACGAAGATGTCAATGATGATGATGATGATATGAAGATGTCAATGATGATGATGATGATACGAAGATGTCAATGATGATGATGATGATACGAAGATGATGATGAAGATGTCGATGATGATGATGATTAGGAGGAAGATGGCGATGATGATTATGATGATGAAGATGAAGATGACTAAATTATGATGATGAATACATTGATGATCATGACCATGATCATATGATGACGACGATGATGATGAGGACGATGATGATGATGATGATGGTGATGATGATGACTAATGAAGATTATGATGACAAATATGATGATTTTGATGATGATCATATTCATCATCATCATCATCTTCTTCATCATCGTACTCATATTCATCATCATCCACCATCGTCATCATCATCACCATCATCATCATCATCACCACCACCATCATCATCATCCTCGTCCTCACAATGATGATGATGATGAAGTTGATGATCATGATCATGGTGATGATGATGATGAGGATGATGTGCTGCATATTTGTCATCATATTCATCATCAACATCATCATCATCTCCATTAGTCATCATCACCATCTTCATCGTCATTGTCATCATCATCATTCCCATCCTCACAATGATGATGATGATGAAGATGGTGATGATGATGACTAATGAAGATGAGTATGACGATGAATATGATGTTTTTGCTGCTGATGATGATGATCATATTTGTCATCAACATCATCATTTTCATCATCGTACTCGTATTCATCATCATCCATTTTCATCATCATCATCATCATCATCATCATCATATCATCATCATCTTCATCATCATCATCGTCATCTGCGTCCTCACAATGATGATGATGATGACGAGGAAGTTGATGATGAAGATCATGGTTTTGATGATGAGGAAGATGATGATGATGTGTTGCATATTCCTCATCATCTTCACCACCATCATCATCATCATCGTCATCTCCAAATTAGTCGTCATCATCATCATCATACTCATATTCATCATCTTCATTGATGATGACGATACGAAGATGTCAATGATGATGATGATTATGATACGGAGATGTTAATGTTGATGATGATGATATGAAGATGATGACGAAGATGTCAATGATGATGATGATTAGGAGGAAGATGGCGATGATGAGTATGATGACGAAGATGAACATGACTAAAGACAGTGATGACGAAGACAGTGATGATCGTGACCATGGTCATATGATGACAATGGTGATGATGGTGATGATGATGACTAGTGAAGATGATGATGACGAGTATGATGATTTTGATGATGATCATATTATTGATGATGATGATGTGTTGCATATTCCTCATCATCTTCATCATCATAATCATCATCATCATCGTACTCATATTCATCATCATCCACCACCACCACCATCATCATCATCATCATCATCATCTTCATCGACAATGATGATACGAAGATGTCAATGATGATGATGATTATGATACGAAGATGTCAATGATGATGATGATGATATGAAGATGTCAATGATGATGATGATGATACGAAGATGATGATGAAGATGTCAATGATGATGATGATTAAGGGGAAGATGGCGATGACGAAGATGAAGATGACTAAAGATAGTGATGATCGTGACCATGATCATATGATGACGATGGTGATGATGGTGATGATGATGATGAATATGATGATTTTGATGATGATCATATTCATCATCATCATCATCATCTTATTCATCATCGTACTCATATTCATCATCATCTGCCATCGTCGTCATCATCACCATCATCATCATCATCATAATCATCATCATCATCATCACCATCATCCTCATCATCATCCGCGTCCTCACAATGATGATTATGATGATCATGATGATGAGGAAGTTGATGATGACGATCATGGTGTTGATGATGATGAAGACGATCATGATGATGAGGATGATGTGCTGCATATTTCTCATCATCTTCATCATCAACATCATCATCATCTCCATTAGTCATCATCACCATCTTCATCGTCATTGTCATCATCATCATCATCCTCGTCCCCACAATGATGATGATGACTAATGAAGATGAGGATGATGACGAATATGATGTTTTTGCTACTGATGATGATGATCATATTCGTCATCAACATCCTCATATTCATCATAGTACTCCTATTCATCATCATCCATCGTCATCATCATCATCATCATCATCCTCATCATATCATCGTCATCATCATCATCATCATCATCATCATCATCATATCATCATCATCTTCATCATCATCATGGTGTTGATGATAGGGAAGATGATGATGATGTTCTGCATATTCCTCATCATCTTCACCATCATCATCATCGTCATCATCATCATCGTCATCTCCAAATTAGTCATCATCATCATCGTACTCATATTCATCATCATCATCATCATCTTCATTGATGATGGTGATACGAAGATGTCAGTGATGATGATGATTATGATACGAAGATGTCAATGATGATGATGATGATACGAAGATGATGACAAAGATGTCAATGATGACGATGATTAGGAGGAAGATGGCGATGACTAGACGAAGATGAATATGACTAAAGACAGTGATGATGAAGACAGTGATGATCATGACCATGATCATATGATGACAATGGTGATGATGGTGATGATGATGACTAGTGAAGATGATGATTTTGATGATGATCATATTGTTGATGATGATGATGATCATGTTGTTGATGATTCATCATTGTACTCGTATTCATCATCATCCATCCTCATCATCATCATCATCATCATCATCATCATATCATCATGCATCAAAATATTTCATAATGATGATGACGAGTGTGATGATTTTGATGATGATCATATTGTTGATGATGATGATGATGATCATGTTGTTGATGATGATGAAGATGAAGATGATGATGATGTGCTGCATATTCCTCATCATCATTATCATCATCATCATCTTGAAATTAGTCATCATCATCATCATACTCATATTCATCATCATCCACCACCATCATCATCATCATCCACCACCATCACCATCATCATCATCATCATCATCATCTTCGTCGACGATGATGATACGAAGATGTCAATGATGATGATGATTATGATACGAAGATGTCAATGATGATGATGATGATATGAAGATGCCAATGATGATGATGACGATACGAAGATGATGATGAAGATGTCAATGATGATGATTATTAGGAGGAAGATGGTGATGACGAAGATGAAGATGACTAAAGATAGTGATGATCGTGACCATGATCATATGATGACGATGGTGATGATGGTGATGATGATGACTAGTGAAGATGATGATGACAAATATGATGATTTTGATGATGATCATATTCTTCATCATCATCATCATCACCATCATCACCATCATCATCATTATCATCCTCGTCCTCACAATGATGATGATGATGATGACTATGAAGATGGTGATGATGATCATGTTGTGGATGATGATGGAGATGATGATGAAGAAGATGATGATGAAGATGTGTTAGGAACCATGTCAACCCTTCTATTTACTTTGTTAGTATATTGTTGTTGGATGCATATGCTTTGTAAGTCATCCCTTAGTATTTGTTGATCCATAGTTGTGTTATTGTTGTTTGGTGCATATGCTTTGTAAGTCGCCCATAGTATTGTTGATCCATAGTTTGTATTGGCCCATGGTTTTGAACCATAGTATTGGCGCCTAGACTTAGTATATAAGTGTGTGTTGAGGCCTATGAAGGCACCATGAAGTTATTTGTATTGAGCTTGCTCAAAGGAGGTTGCCCCCTCGAAGTGGCCTGTGATCAATATAAAAGTGATTCTGAGTTCTGTCATTTATGTTATTTCGCATATTCTTATTAATCAATTGTTGCAGTTTCTCCACATCTGGTATTAGAGCACTTTCTTGGGCTCGCTGGGTGAAATTTTTGCCAAATTTTTTTTTTCACATTTGTTGCAGCTTTGGATCTAGGAATAATCCCTATCCGCTTAACTGTGGGAAGTACTTGGGCATAAGCCCTAAAACTCATTGTGAGGAGTACCACAGGAACTCCAAAGTAGCTGGCCTATTGAGAGGACCTGCCAGCAAAAAGGGCAATGACCCCTACCTGATTGACTAGTTCCCACCCGTGAGGTAAACCAAGAGCTGTCATTTGTGGCAAAGCGGTTATCAGTTTTACTTGAGCCATGGAGTGAGGGGTACTTCCCCAATACGCAAGCCGTCAGACAGCATTGGTGGCCGACTGAAACCCATGAACTGTTAGGAAGCCACACATACCTGGGGTCCATATCTATTTTCAGCTGAACTGTTGTCGTGTTGTTTCAAATCCATTCTAAAAGTCATTCCAGATCCATCTGTTTCAGATCTATTTCAGATCTAGCCGTTTTCAATCCAGTCGGGCCATTTTAGATCCCTCTGTTTTCGATCACTTCCGCACCATTTCATATCACTCTGTTTTCCCTGAAACTTCACTGACACCCCTGCAATCCCATTCTGCATATTTCATTCCTGAGGACCCTATCCCAAATTCCACTTCTCAAAGCCCGAAATCCCACATATGTCTATTTTTAGGGTTTGCCATAACTTCTTCGGATTTTACCCAATTGCCTTCAAATTTTTCCACCGAGTTCCCTTCTTAATTCTGCTTCTTTGTCCCTCTCTGCCAAATTTTCTCATTCTTTCACCCCGCTTCTAAAATCCCCATTGTTTGCTTCCCTATCCATAAGAAAGTGTCCAAAACCTAGTCAAACCCCAATTACCCCTCTGAGTTTTTCGCAAATCCAAATTTCCCTTTACTAAATAAGCTTTTGTTTGTGTTTTTCTATCCATTCTCGCCCCCCCCCCCAAAAAAAAAAAAAATCCTGGTTATGGTTGTCACCCGCGCCGGAGCAAAAACCATGGAGGAATCACTTGCAGCCATCCAAACCAAAATCCAAGATTTGGATGAAAAATTTCTCATCCTCCATCTTCAACATTCAGCCATGAATAATAACCGACAGCAAGAATCTTCTGCAGCCACTGGGTTCTCTTCTTCTAGCCATTTTCGTGGTCCGAAGCTTGAATTTCCTCGCTTCAATGGTACTAATCCGACTGGATGGGTCTATCGTACATAACAATATTTCAGTCTGCATAATACTTTTGATGTCCAAAAAGTTCCACTTGCATCCTTTCGTTTGGAACAGGAAGCCCTTTAATGGTATCGTTGGTACATCAAGGCTCATGACAAGCCAAAATGGACAGATTTTTGCCAACTCCTTTTGCAACGATTTGGTCCCAGTGCTTTTGATGACTTCACCGGAGCACTCACTAAACTCCGTCAAAGTGGCACTGTGAGAGAGTATCAGAATGAATTTGAGAAACTAGCCAATCACACAGAAGGCTTGTCTGATGAATTCTATAGGAGTTGTTTTATCATTGATCTTAAGGATGAAATTCGGTCAGAGGTTAAAATGTTCTGTCCCAACACAATGATGGAAGTCCTAGGGTTAGCTAAGTTGGTAGAAGACAAGATTGCAACCCAACAATGCTCAAAACCCATTTTTGTTCTCTTCCAAAATATGGGTTCTCAACGACCTCCCATTCCACAAGCAACTCGACCAACTCCTATCAAGCATTTGTCTGAAACAGAGATGCAGGCATGCAGAGAAAAATGGCTTTGTTATAATTGTGATGAGAAATTCACTCGGGGACATATATGTGTTCAACAAAAGCTCTATCTCTTGGATATGGGTTCTCCGCCTTCCTCTAAAATTGGTGAAGAAGCTCCAGATCCAATGGATTGTAAGGTCGACGTTCATGAGCCTCCTATTGACCCCCCATCTCAGGATGAACAACCAAAGATTTCTCTCCATGCTTTATCCGACGTCACCACCCCCCAAACAATGTGGGTCAGGGGTTATTTCAATAAGCTTCCTCTTACAATACTCATTGATTCTGGTAGCATTCATAACTTCATTGACCCCCAGATCGCCAAACAGGTTGATTGTTTTTTCCATCCTTGCTCCAACTTTGAAGTCATGGTTGCTAATGGAGGCATCTTACCTTGCAAGCGAAAGCGTCACAATGTGCATATCTCTCTGGAAGATTATAACCTGCGCTCTGACATGTTTTCCTTGTCCTTAGGTGGATGTGATGTGGTTTTGGGAGTTCAATGGTTACGCACACTTAGCCCCATCTTATGGGATTTTGCTGAACTTTGGATGTAGTTTTCATTCAATGGGACACCACACAAATTTACACGCTTAAAACCAGGGTCTCTCTGCATCATCAGTTCACATCGCTTAGAAAAGATCCTTAAGAAGAATTCACATGGTGTCATCGCTCAGCTCCATTCCATTCAGATGCACCCATCAATGGTCTCCACTACTTCCTTGGATAGATATGTAGGAGTCTTTGCTGCACCAGTGGGCTTCCCACCTTCAAGAGACCTTTCTGGTAAGCATTTAGCCGTGTCTACATCTCAGCAGGAAATGATAGCTATTTTGCATGCAGTACAGACATGGCAGCCATCCCTATTAGGGAATTATTTATGCATCAATACTGATCTCCAGAGTCTGAAAAATTTCCTGGAACAATGGGTCTCCTCCCCAGCACACCTGAAATGGGTTATCCACGTCATGGGTTATGACTATGCAATCACTTACAAGAAGGGTAAGGACAATATGGTGGTAGATGCTCCTTCTCACACATTTGATGACCCAGTTTCTCTTACATCTATTTCTCTGCTTGTTCCAAACTGGTTGCAATATGTTCAACAGGGCTATCTCTTCTATGAACTCCATGCTTCTTCATCGGCAGGGCACTCTAGGTTCCTCCAAAAGTATGACCATGAACAATGTAAATTATTTTGGTAGAGACTGAAACTGCCAATTCAACATATGGTGGTTGATTGTGATACTTTCCAGGTCAACAAGGGTGAAACGACACTCCTTTCGGGACTGCTCGAACCCTTTCCCATCCCTACACAGATTTGGACAACTATTTCTATGGATTTCCTAGAAGCGCTCCAGTGGTACAATACCATGTCTACAAGGAAACCATATGAAGTAGTCTATTGACAGGCACCACCAGTTCTTCTTCCATACACCCTCAGTAGCTCCCCAGTTCAGGAAATTGACTCGGTTCTTCGAAACCGCGATCAGATTCTTCTCATTCTGCAGGACAATCTTCACATGGTAAGAATTTGACTGAAACAACAAGCCACTCAGCACCGTTCAGAGCACACTTTTCACGCAACTGATATGGTTCTTCTTCAGCATTCCAAGCAATCCTCCTGATACTGAAAAGGCATCAGTGGCCCGGAATGCAACCTGAAGATGCTACAGGGGAACCCCTCTGTCCAATTCTGCATCAATTTCCACATCTAAAGATTTGAGGACAAAGCTTTTTCTAAGGGAGAGGGGATGTTAGGAACCCATGTCAACCCTTCTATTTACTTTGTTAGTATATTGTTGTTGGACGCATATGCTTTGTAAGTTGTCCCGTAGTATTTGTTGATCCATAGTTGTTTTATTGTTGTTTGGTGCATATGCTTTGTAAGTCGCCCATAGTATTGTTGATCCATAGTTTGTATTGGCCCATGGTTTTGACCCATAGTATTGGCGCATAGACTTAGTATATAAGTGTGTGTTGAGGCCTATGAAGGCACCGTGAATTTATTTGTATTGAGCTTGCTCAAAGGAGGTTGCCCCCTCAAAGTGGCCTGCGATCAATATAAAAGTGATTCTGAGTTCTGTAATTTATGTTATTTCGCATATTCTTATTAATTAATTGTTGCAAGTTCTCCACAAGATGATGAGGATGATGTGCTGCATATTCGTCATGATCATGATCATCAACATCATCATCATCATCATCATCATCTCCATTAGTCATCATCACCGTCTTCATCATCATCATCCACCTAGAAGCATTATTCTTGATGTAATACATATGTTTATAATTCAAAATTAAATTAATGTTTTGAAATTAAAATACATATTTGTAAATATACCCCTAAACCCCTAAACACCTAGAAGCACTTAAATGCACATAGGGATTATGGGTTAGAAGAGGTCCTAAAGGCCTTTATGGGGAGAGTCTCTTTATGGGGAGGGGCTCTAGGAATAACCCGACACATTTATATCTCTTGGGTAATAAATGACCTGAACGTTACCCACCAAACAATACAACATTCAGAAGGGATGCGCACGCGCTAGAAGCGTGTGCGCGTCCCTGTTGAAGATAAAATTTAGAAAATCACCCGTGTTCTTTCTTGCACAATTTTTTCTTTATTTTCGCGTTCTCTTCGTTGGTTTCACACACAGTCCGAAAAGCATTTACATGGTAGATTGAATTCATACACCATTTGGATAGAATACACAACATTTTGGGCTCTATTTGGCTCCTTGGATTGAATACACACCTCTTGGGCTCTATTTGGATCAATTGAGTGAATACACAACAGTTGGACTCTATTTGGCATGTTGGATTGAATTCTCATGCTACTTGGACACACATGAAGTCTTCTTACATATAGTGGACACATCAAAAGAGCATTTGACATTTGAGGCAAAGAGAAATCATAATCCTTTAGGTATGGTGATAATTTTATCTTGTTAAATGTAGTTTAGTCTTCATTCACTTGTTTGAATGGAATCTATTTTGTTTTTTCCTCGTGAATTGTATGATAGATCTATTTTATTTTTCTTAATCTTCAACATACACAATAAAAACATCTAACCAAAAAAAAACTAGAAAATGCACCAAGCAATGCTTTCAACCTTTCATGAAGATAATAAAAAACAATTACTTGCATCACCACCAATAACATTTCATAATCACATTCTTCCATCTAGTAGACAAACATTTGTTGAATTCCTCATGGTTTCACTACAACAACTCACACAAACACCTAGAGAATTGAAAACTCTTAGTCTTTTGGGGCTATTTTCCCTCATAGGGAAGTTGCTCCTACTAACATCCCATACCACCATTCAATACCATCCACTACCATCCTACCGAGTTCCTAGAGGTGTCGTTGCAGTTATATGTAGGGCATTCCCAATAGCTTTTAAGATTATATGAAAACATTCTCACTAGATGTTGTTGTACATAATCAATTGCTACATCGAGTTTTAATATCTTATTTGTTGTTCATTCTTGCAGGGGTGATATTTTTGTTTTTTTTTAAAACACATTGAATATGGGAAACAGACGTAATAATAAAAGAAAGTCTAGAAGGATGGGGCTACCCTATGAAAAGGCCCATGAGATAAGAGAAAATGCAAGGTTGTACATGCAAAACTGTAGAAATCAAAATCTTAGTGCGTTAGATCCATCAACAAGCAATGACGAAGTGGTTGAAGCCAATCAAATCTTGCCTGATGTTGAGTATGAAGGGATAGACATTGAACAAGTTCTTAATTGGAAACCTCCCCAAGAAGAGCACACACATGCAGAACACACTCCCTTGTAGGATCAAGTTGTGAACGAAGGGCCACAACAAGCCATTGACGGGACTCATACTTCCTTACCGACTCCCTTTCCTCGACTATCAAGCGGACAATGAAGAACTCCTAGACGTATTCATGTGGATGAAAGTTCATTTTTAGGACTTGAAGGTAAGATGCCCAAATGCACTATTGATTTCCATTGTAGCAAGATAACAAAAGAATTTTTTGAATCCAAAACCAATGCAGTAAAATGTCAATTGTTTCTTGCTTTTTTAAAATCACATTGTCTAGCAGATGTTAGGAGAATTTTGGGCATAAAGGTAGTTAGAAGTTCAGATGTCAACAATCATGTTGTTAGAAATCTACAATCTGCATTTTGATTTGATTGGAAAAACTTCTCGTACAAAAGATTTTAATGTGGCCCGTCGTTAACGGTCGGAATCGATTGTAGACAAATCCACAAGGCAACGTCGCCTACTATCACACACATGTAAAATCTTTAAAGTAGACAGAAAGACTGTTCAAAAGTATTTTGCCATTAGAGAAAAACTTGAGACCCTAGGCCAAAAAGATTGTTGGGCCTTTGTTGGTAGGTTACCTCGTTCAGACATGAAGCTCATTGATGTTGTTAAAGAACTAGTGCAGAATTTTTGGCATGATAACACTACACTGTCATCGAATCAAAGAGATGTTTTAAAGTTGAGAAAAGGTGTTAGGGGGGGTGAACCCCATGTCAAGGACTTCCTTGACATGACACAAATAGAACTCTATGAGAGGTTCAAGAATGAGCACACACAATTGAACTTGGGCCAAAGGTCCTTTGAAAAATGAAAACCCTGGTATGTTAAAATTTGCAATGATCGCAATACATGTTGTTGTAGATACCATGTAGAATTTGAGTACTTTTATGATACATATAGACATATATTTTGTGATTTGCATACTAACATTGTGCAGGATTGCCCATCGTTACAGCCACCGAATGCATCCAGAGAATTTACACATAGCATAATGTGTCCAAGACCTGAAGGACAAAAATATTATAAAAGATCATGTTTATATGGGACATGTTCCAGTTGCAGTGGATTTGCATTATTGAGCCCCTGTATCCACGCAACCCTGGAGCACAGATTTGGGAGGATGTCAATAGAAATGTAGAACTTCTAGTACATAACATATCAAGTAGATAGTTCGAAGGAAAGCAAAAAAATTGCATTGGTGAAGTCATAGGTAATCTAATTTTGCATACTTTCATACTGTACATGTTGAATTTGTACATATATATTCACATTGAAAATGTCACGTTGTATTAATGCCCTTGGTTTTGTGGCACTAGGTACAAATTTGCAATTTCATGAAGGAATTCTACCAAAAGACCGAGCAGTATGTATAGCATGTCCATGTAGCACAATGGCAGGATGAACAGTACAGACAGTGCAGGGACACCTTCCCCAATGGAACAATATTGTCGGTTGTGGACTTTGCTGAAAACTACACCCTGTAGCCACATAATGAGATTCAAAGTCAATACCACCATTCATACCAAGTTAGCATAATGGTCCATATCACATATAGGCACGCGCCAGAGAGCAGCAACGACAGGAGGATAATATTGAAAGAGACCAACTTCTACATCAGTGATGACAGGTGCCATGACCTGCATTATGTGCAACATTGCTTCAAAATTTTCTATGATCAGCTGAAGGAGAGAGGTATATAGATGGACCGGCATTGGATATGATCAGATGGTTGTGCAGGCCAGTTCAAAAATGCACATGTATTCCAATGGTTGAGTATTTTGCACAAGACTTGTGATGTGCTGCATGTGTGGAACTATTTTGAGACCGTGCATGGAAAGGGAGAGCACGACAGTGCCAGGGCATGTCTCAAAACTTCCCTACGAAGGGACGAGATGAGGTGCATGAGAAACCCTCATATTCGGGATGCAGAAACCATAGTTCAATGGTGCTTTGCAAAAATGTCAGATCGAACCACAGAGCAACACATACTAATAGGTAGAGGACATGTTGTCAGAAATTTCTGGCATGTAGTTGATACAGACCAACCGCATTCTTATAGTTGCAGTATTGTGCAAGGAACTCGTGGATTTCATTCGGTTCGAAGCTCAAACAACCCCTTATTTGAAATATGGATGCAAAAACTTGCTTGCTTTTGTGGGCCTTGTAGCAGTTGTGAATGGGATGAATGCGAATCAATGGATTGGGTTGATGAATGGGATCATGTATCACTTACAGTGGACCCACATGCAGTTGTTGAAACAATCCAGTTAGAGGAAGGCCAGTCCTCTATTTCGAATGAATATGATCATATATCTGATCTAGTACATCCAGGTAAACATTTCTGCATGCATATCTCGGTTCCCTCGTTTATATGTAATTATCCAAGTTATCAAACCACTACTTGTTGGAATATGACCGTAAAATGCATCTTTGTAGGACACATCTACGGAATTGTCGCCCCGACAGACAATGCAATGGGGACGAATTATTGGTTGACACGATGCATCCAGGGGAAGCAAATCCTCCTCGCATCATTAATGGATAGTGAAGGCATTACCTTTCCCATTGGCTCGATGGTTGTTCAGGGGGAATATCTTACAATGGATGGAAAGGGACCAAAGAGCAATGGCTACACATACATGTATTATAGACCAGGGTCACGGGTGTATCACTTTACGAACTTGATCGTTGGTACAAACATCCAACTATAGACAATGTCAACGAAATCATCAAACAAGGTACGCTACTTACTACCTCATGCAGAGCATGAGAGGTTGTTTGATACAATAAAAAACCGAGAGGATCCAGAAGGCCTAATTGATTGAGGTACATAGTATAGTAATGATGTGATTGTTTATTCATGCATGTCCAAAGTTATTCATGTTAGATAGTTTATTTGATATCGTTATCTTATATCATTTATTTGATGTTTGAGTTATGATTAAGTTATGATTTATAGCCATGTGATTGTTTATTCATGCATGATCAATGTTATTCATGTTAGATAGGAATTTGATATCATTATCTTATATCATTTATTTGATGTACATGCATTATGATTTATGTGAATATGTATGTGGTTCATGTGATGCAACAACTTCCATATTTTCTTGAGCTACTTCATCATCTCCTTGAGCAAATTTGATGGTCAAATGCATAGAGATCTTCTAGACTCTTAGATATGTATCCTAACATTTTATTTTAAAGCATGCTCATTTATGGTTGAAGATTGATGCTTGATTCCTATAGAAAACCACTTAGATACATCATCTCCATAATCATCATCATCTTCTTCATCATCATCATCTTCTTCGTCATCATCATCATCATCTTCATCACCATCACCATCATCATCAACATCTTCATCTTAATCATCATCACCATCTTCATCATCATTGTCATCTCTAGGTCCCTCGTCACCATATTCATGATCATCACCATCTTCGTCATCGTGGTCATCTCTAGGTCCCTCATCACCGTCTCCATCATCATCACAATATTCATCATCATCATCATCATCTTCATCACCATTTCCCTCAGCGTCAATGCCTTCATTAGTTAGCCGCTAGCCACAAGTGCCCGAGGGAGGATTTTGCAAAGTTGACGCCCATGTGCAAAAATTGCACACTCCCTCACTGAGCAAAACCCTCGTTTCCAAGATGGACCTACAAGGTGACACCCGATCCATGAGACCGGAGGGAAGGGGCACCTATAGTACTATGTCGACGTCCTGAATCCAACGGAGTCGACGATTCATTGATCAAAGCCACGATCATCGTTCTATGGCTTGCTCTGTCTCGCATCTGAAAGGCCTTCAGGGACACCTGCTGGATACCTACCAGAGGCATAGAACTCCAATCGTGAAACAGAACCAGGTTTCGGCAAGTCCTGCAAGTGTGTCTAGGGAGGTTCTCGCTGGGGATGCTAGCCACAAGTTCCCGGGGGAAGATTTTGCAAAGTTGACCCCTGTGTGCAAAAATTGCACACTCCCTCACTGAGCAAAACCCTAGTTTCCAAGATGGACCTACAAGGTAACACCAGGGCCACAGGACCGGAGGAGAGGGGCACCCCTAGAACTATCCCGACGTCCTGAATCCAACAGAGTCGACAGTTTGTCGATCGGAGCCACTGTCGTCATTCTATGGCTCGCTTCATCTTGCATCCGAAAGGCCTTCAGGGACACCTGTTGGATACCTACTGGAGGCATAGAACTCCAACCGTGCAATAGAACTGGGTTCCAGGGAGTCCTGCAAGTGTGTCTAGGGAGGTTCTAGCTGGGGACACTAGCCATAAGTGCTCAGTGGACGATTTTGAAAATTGGACCCCATTGTGCAAAAATTGCACACTCCCTCACTGAGAAAAACACTAGTTTCCAATATGAACCTACAAGGTGACACTGGGACCATGGGACCGGAGGAGAGGGGCACCCTTACCACTATTTGGATGTCTTGAATCCAATGGAGTCGATGGTTCATCGATTGGAGCCACGGTCTTCATTCTATGGCTTGTTCCATATCGCATCCAAAAGGCCTTCAGGGACACCTGTTGGATACCTGCCGGGGGCATAGAACTCCAACATTGCAGCAAAACCTAGTTTTGGGGAGTCCTGCAAGTGTGTCTAGGGAGGTTCCGACTGGAACATATAGATCTTAATAGGATTTATACAATCTCTGTTTTATGAGAAACTGACCTTAGAACATCTCGTAGCAATGACAATGAATCCTTCATTTTGCATTTGTTAGCAGAAGAAGATCAATTTTCGACAAAACAATGTAGTTATTACATGTGGAGGGTAGCGGTTTCCCATGGAAAATGAGTGTAGGGTTGAGCAGAGGAAAGATGTTGGGAAATGGGCTATTACATTAGCTTTTCTGATGGGCAAGCGGTTTACAGAAGGAAATATGGCAGCTGTAGGTATCTATGCTTTTCTTCCAACGGAAATTGTAACAGGATTTCCATTTATAATACAGGCATATTTTTTAGTGGTTTCGTCAAGAGAAAGTATCATTTTCAATAACAAGTGGAACCAGGGAATCCTTTGTTGTGTTCCATTAGCCTTTTGTTCAGCATTCCATGCTTTGATAATTGATAATTCACGTCTATCATTGAAAACTTGGGTCTATAGGTACCTTCACTTTCATATTCCTCGTTATCCACAGCTAACACAAGTTAGAGATGCCATTCAGACCCAATTGAAAGTTGACAAAGTGGTTTTATGTGACGCCAGCTTTGGAATAAATGTTTATGTAAACCAACAGAAGCTCAGACAATACTGCCTGCTTTTAAACGCATTCCGGAGAGAGCAAGAGGACAAGTTCATCCAAGCAACTTCATTCATCTATATTCTCGTAATGTACACATAGTCCATAATTATCTTGATAAACAAGAGTTTTATAATAGCTTGAATTTTTTGGGCATGGTTATCTCCCTATATTCAGTTGTTTGATTGGTTGACAAGCTTGCCTGAAAATCTGTACGTTGAACTTCTTTGTTTTATTGCTGAAAAATGGAAGGGATTTTCAAGTCACCTGCAAAACACTCCTTTGTTGAAATATCTAAGTTCTTCCAACAACATAGATTTGGCTAGTGTATCAAATGCTGCCATCCACACCAGAATTTATCTTTCGTCAAAGGAGTTTCCCATATTATGGTTAACCAAATGGTCTCTGGAGCTTGGAAGTGCCGGCAAATATTATTCCATGCTTGAATCTACCCAGAAGGAAATTATAAATTTAGATACTCGAGAATGCCTGAATCTACCCAGAAGGAAATTATAAATTTAGATCATCGAGAAGGTGAGAAACTGCATGGGTGGTTGAATCAGTATCCCAAAATTACAGAGATTTCTATCTCAAAGTTTGCTGAGCAGCTCCTGGATGTAGTATCAGACTCAACAGAAGGTAAACTTGTTATCACCACTAGAATGGCCACGGGGTGGCCGACTAGGATGCTCGTAGCACTCGAACTGTGGCTCGGTTCGTGAATTTGTCGATTCCATTGGGTCTAGGATGCTGGGTTTCAGCTAGGGGACCTTCCAAAGCGTGCCTTGAAGACCCGGAAGCGGTGCTAATGAGCCATCACCGGAGCTAGGGTTTTGCTCAGTGAGGGCCATTCCAAATTCGCTCAAGGGGGCCATTTCTCGTCCAGAGGCCCCCAAGTATGCGTGGCCACCGTGGATAGGTCCACTATGGCCATGTGGACCTGTGGGAGCTGATGCAATCCAAATCCGCTCGCTCGTTTGGGTTTCGTGGCTACGGAGCAAATGCCCAAAGTGTCCCTAAATGACCCCGGGGTGCTCGACTAGAATGCTCGTAGCACCAGAACCGTGGTTTCGTTCGTGAATCCGTCAACTCCGGTGGCTCCGGGATGCTGATTTTTATCTAGGGGACCACCCACAGTGTGCCTCAAAGACCTAGAAGCGATGCCAATGGGCCATCCCCGGAGCTAGGGTTTTGCTCAGTGAAGGCCATTCCAAATTCACTCAAGGGGGCCATTTCTCGTCTGGAGGCCCCTTGGCATGCGTGGCCACCATGGATAGGTCCACTATGGCCACGTGGACTTGTGGGAGCCAACATAATACAAGTCCGCTTACCGGTTTGCGTTTTGTGGCCACGGAGCAAATGCCTAAAGTGTCCCTGAATGGCCCCAGGGTGCCCGACTAGAATGCCTGTAGCACTTGAACCGTGGCTCCGTTCATGAATCCATAAAATTCGGTGGGTCCAAGATGTCGGGTTTCAGCTAGGGGACCCCCCACAGCATGCCTTGAAGACCCGTAAGTGGTGCCAATGGGCCATCGCCGGAGCTAGGGTTTTGCTCAATGAGGGCCATTCCAAATTCGCTCAAGGGGGCCATTTCTTGTTTGGAGGCCCCCCGGGAATGCGTGGCCACCATGGACAGGTCCATTATGGCCATGTGGACCTGTGGGAGCCAACAGAATCCAAGTCCGCTCATCAGTTTGGGTTTCATGGCCGCGGAGCAAATGCCCAAAGTGTCCCTGAATGGCCCTGGGGTGCCTGACTAGAATGCCCGTAGCACCCAAACCATGGCTCCGTTCGTGAATCCGTTGACTCTGGTGGGTCCAGGACACCGGGTTTCAGCTAGGGGATCCCCCATAGTGTGCCATGAAGACCCGGAAGCGGTGCCAATGGGCCATCCCCGGAGCTAGGGTTTTACTCAGTGAAGGCCGTTCCAAATTCGCTCAAGGGGTCATTTCTTGTCCAGAGGCCCTTGGGCATGTGTGGCCACCATGGATAGGTCCAATATGGCCACGTGGACCTATGGGAGCCGACGGAATCCAAGTCCGCTCGCCGGTTTGGCTTCTGTGGCCGTGGAGCAAATTCCCAAAGTGTCCCTCAATGGCCTCGGGGGTGCCCAACTAAAATGCCCATAGCACCCGAACCGTGACTCCGTTCATGCATCCCTTGACTCCGGTGGGTCTGGGATGCTGGTTTTCAACTAAGAGACCCCCCACAGCATGCCTTGAAGACCCGGAAGCGGTGCCAATGGGCCATCTCCGGAGCTAAAGTTTTGCTTAGTGATGGCCATTCAGGGACACTTTCGGGGTTCGCTTCGGGACCACGAAACCCAAACCAGCGAGCGAAATTGGATTTTGTTGGCTCCTAGAGGTCCATGTGGCCATTGTAGACCTATCCATGGTGGCCACGCACACCCGGGGGCCTCCAGACAAGAAATGCACCCCTTTAGGGAATTTGGAATGGCCATCACTGAGCAAAACCCTACCTCCAGAGATGGCCCATTGGCACCGCTTCTCGGCCTTCAAGGAATTCTCTGGGGGGTTCCCTAGATAAAACCTAATGTCCCAGACCCACTGGAGTTGACAGATTCATGAACGGAGCCACGGTTAGGGTGCTATGGGCATTCTAGTCGGGCACCACGGGGCCATTCAGGGACACTTTGGGCATTCGCTTCGCGGCCACGAAACCCAAACCGGTGAGCGGACTTGGATTCTGTCGGCTCCCATAGGTCCATGTGGCCATAGTGGACCTGTCCATGATGGGCACACATGCCTAGGGGTCTCTGGACGAGAAATGGCCCCCTTGAGCGAATTTGGAATGGCCTTCACTGAGCAAAACCCTAGCTGCAGGGATGGCCCATTGGCACCACTTCTGGTTCTTCGAGGAACGCTATGGGGGGTCCCCAATATAAAACCCAACATCCCATACCCACTGGAGGTGCATATTCATGAATGGAGCCACGATTCGGGTGCTACGGGCATTCTATTTGGGCACCCTAGGGCCATTCAGGGACGCTTTGGGCATTTGCTCCGTGTCCACGGAACCCAAACTGGTGAGCAGACTTGGATTCTGTCAGCTCCCACAGGTCCATGTGACCATATTGTACTTGTCCATGGTGGCCATGCACTCCCGGGGGCCTCCGAATGAGAAATGGCACCCTTGAGCAAATTTGGAATGGCCTTCACTGAGCAAAACCCTAGCTACAGGGATGGCCCATTGGCACCGCTTCCAGTTCTTTGACACACACTGTGGGGGGTCACCTAGCTGAAACCCGATGTCTCGAACCCATAGGAGTAGACGGATTTGTGAACGGAGCAACGGTTGAGGTGCTACGGGCATTCTAGTCGGGCACCCTGGGGCCATTTAGGGACACTTTGGGCATTTGCTCCTGGCATAGAACCCATACCGATGAGTTGAATTGGATTCTGTCAACTCCCACAGGTCCACATGGCCATAGTGGACATGTCCATGGTGGCCATGCACGCCTGGGGGCCTCCGAACAAGAAATGGCCCCCTTGAGCGAATTTGGAATGGCCTTCACTGAGCAAAACCATAGCTCTAAGGATGGCCCATTTGTATTGCTTCCGGGCCTTCGAGGCACGCTGTGTGGGGTCCCCTAGCTGAAACCTAGTGTCTCAGACCCACTGAAGTCAATGGATTCATGAACAGAGCCATAGTTTGGGTGCTACGGGCATTCTAATCGAGCACCCTAGGGCCATTCAGGGACACTTTGGGCATTTGCTTCGCGGCCATGGAACCCAAACTGGTGAGTGGACTTGGATTCTGTCAGCTCCCATAGGTCCACGTGGCCATAATGGACCTGTCCACGATGACCATGCATGCCTAGGGGCCTCCGGATGAGAAATGGCCCCCTTGAGCGAATTTGGAATGGCCCTCATTGAGAAAAACCCTAGCTCTGGCGATGGCCCATTGGTGCCACTTCTGGGTCTTCAACGAACGATCTGGGGGGTCCCCTAGCTGAAACCCAGCGTCCCAGACCCACCAGGATCGATGGATTCATGAACAGAGCCACAGTTCAGGTGCTACGGGAATTCTATTCGAGCACCCTGGGGCCATTCAGGGACACTTTGGGCATTTGCTCCGCAGCCATGGAACCCAAACCGATGAGAGGAATTGGATTCCATCAGCTCCCATAGGTCCACATGGCCATAGTGGAACTGTCCATGGTGGCCACGCATGCTTGGGGGCCTTCGAACGAGAAATGCCCCCCTTGAGTGAATTTGGAATGGCCTTCACTGAGCAAAACCCTAGCTCCAGGGATGTCCCATTGGCACTGCTTTCGTGTCTTCGAGGCATGCTGTGGTGGGTCCCCTAGCTGAAACCTGGTTTCCTGGACCCACCAAAGTTGACGGATTCATGAATGGATCAACGGTTCAGGTGCTACGGGCATTCTAGTTGGGCACTCTGGGGCCATTCAGGGACACTTTGGGCATCTTCTCCATGGCTATGGAACCCAAACCAAGTAGCGGACTTGGATGTTGTCAGCTCCCACAGGTCCACGTGGCCATAGTGGACCTGTCCATGGTGGCCATGCACGCCCGGGGGCCCCTAGATGAGAAATTCCCCCCTTGAGTGAATTTGTAATGGCCTTCACTGAGCAAAACCCTAGCTCCAGGGATGGCCCATTGGCACCGCATCCGGGTCTTTGAGGCACGCTATGGGGGGTCCCCTAGCTGAAACCCGTCATCCCAGACCCACCGGAGTCAACAGATTCATGAATCGAGCCATGGTTCAGGTTCTATGAGAATCCTAGTTGGGAATCCTGGGGCCATTCAGGGACATGTAGGGCATTTGCTTCACGGCCACGTAACCCAAACCGATGAGCGGACTCAGATTCCATCGGTTAGAGTTAGAGTTAATGAGGATGACGAAGATTGTGATGCTGACGAAGACGTTGATGATGATGGTGATGGCGATGGTAATGGTTATGGTGATGGTGATGGTGAAGAAGATGGTTTAGTGCTAGGGTTTGGGTGAGGGTTAGGGTTGGAGTTATAGAAGGAAATTGAGTTAGGGTTAGAGTTAGAGTTAATGATGGTGATGAAGATGGTGATGATGACGATGATGGTGATGGCGATGGTGATGGTGATGGTGGTGATGAAGGAGATGGTTTAGTGCTAGGGTTTGGGTGAGGGTTAGGGCTAGAGTTATAGAAGGAAATTGAATTAGGGTTAGAGTTAGAGTTAATGATGATGATGAAGATGGTGATGCTAACGAAGACGTTGATGATGATGGTGATGGAGATGCTGATGGTGATGGTGATGGTGAAGAAGATGGTTTAGTGCTAGGGTTTGGGTGAGGGTTAGGGCTGGAGTTAGAGAAGGAAATTGAGTTAGGGTTAGAGTTAGAGTTAATGATTATGATGAAGATGGTGATGATGATGATGGTGATGGCGATGGTGATGGTGATGGTGGTGATGAAGGAGATGGTTTAGTGCTAGGGTTTGGGTGAGGGTTAGGGATAGAGTTATAGAAGGAAATTGAATTAGGGTTAGAGTTAGAGTCAATGATGATGACGAAGATGGTGATGATGACGAAGACATTGATGATGATGGTATTGGTGATGGTGATGAGGGACCTAGAGATGACAATGATGATGGAACCTAGAGATGACAATGTTGATGAAGATGGTGATGATGATGAAGGCGTTGATGATAATGGCGATGGTGATGGAGATGTTGATGAAGATCATGGAGATGGTGATGATGGTGTCGACGGTGATGAGTGACCTAGAGATGACAATGATGATGAAGATGGTGATGATGATGAAGGCGTTGATGATGATGGCCATGGTGATGATGATGATGATGATGATGAGGATGATGATGATGATGATGGAGATGTTGGTGATGATGAAGATGATGATGATGTTGATGATGATGAAGATGATGAAGATGGTGTAGATGGTGATGATGGTGGCGATGGTGATGAGGAACCTAGAGATGACAATGATGATGAAGATGGTGATGATGATGAAGCCATTGATGATGATGGTGATGGTGATGGAGATGGTGATGAAGATGATGGAGATGGTGATGATGGTGGCGATGGTGATGAGGGACCTCGAGATGACAATGATGACGAAGATGGTGATGATTATGAAAGCTTTGATGATGATGGTGATGGTGATGAAGATGATGATGATGATGATGAGGATGATGATGATGATGATGGAGATGTTGGTGATGATGAAGATGATGATGATGTTGATGATGATGAAGATGATGAAGATCATGGAGATGGTGATGATGGTGGCGACAGTGATGAGGAACCTAAAGATGACAATCATGATGAAGATGGTGATGATGATGAAGGAATTGATGATGACGGTGATGGTGATGGAGATGGTGATGAAGATGATGGAGATGGTGATGATGGTGGCGACAGTGATGAGGGACCTAGAGATGACAATGATGATGGAGATGGTGATGATGATGAAGATGGTGATGATGGTGAAGGCATTGATGATGATGGCGATGGTGATGAAGATGATGATGATGATGATGATGGTGGTGATGATGATGGAGACGGTGATGAGGGACCTAGAGATGACCACGATGACGAAGATGGTGATGATGATGAAGATGGTGATGATGATATTAGATGCAGTGATCATAATCATCATGGGGATAATTTTTTTATCAAATGCCACACAATCATAGTTGTAATAACCATAGTCACAGTCCAAAAGGTGCATAATTGAACCACGAGAAACATCAACTAATTGTGGCATCACATGACCATGGTAAGAATAAGCATTGATGTGGGCGAGGGTGGGTATAAACATTGTGTAGATGATATAGAGAAAAAAGTTGGTGCTCTATAGAGGTTAAATGAGATGACCATATCCAAATGATGTATGATGAAGAATTTGGGAAAAAAACTTTATTCTCACTAAATACACAAAACACCTTATCATCCTTGAAAAACTGAAAAAATGGTTAGTTGTTTTCAGAGGTAGTATATAACTATTGATGGCAATTTCTTTGATGAACCATGTTTGGAAAACTACTATAATGGTTTGTGTTGTATGAAGTGAGAGTCCTTGGGATCCATTTGTTGGAAATAAAACTTCCATATTAGATTCTGAATGTCTACAATGACTTGGAAAAAAATTTCAATCCTTTAATCAACTTTACTTGCAAAAATTCATCTTAACCCCCAATCTCTTTTATGCTAAGATCTATCGAGAAAGTGTAGATTGTCTATCTCAAAATTCTTAGACTTAACTCCTCAATTGTTTGGATAGGGTTAAGATCAATTTGTGTATCCCAAGGGGATAAATCAATGATTTGTAGCCATTTTTTCTGGCCATTTCACTAATTATGTTCCAACACATGCTTAGTTCAAATCCCCCCAGGTGATGCACAAAAATTTATGTTGATATGTTTACTAAAAATGCAATCCTTGAATATGGGGAAGTGTCCCTTGAATTTCCTCACAAGGTTTCCTTTAGAAAGGAAAAGATCAACTTGTGATATGAAAGCAGTCAAATAATGTATTTTGAAGGTTAGAAACAAGTATGCTCTAAACTACGAAATATTGTCCATCAACAACCATGTAGATATTCTATAAGTAATCCCAAGATACTCTACAAGTTGTCAACAATGGCCTTCATTGTGCATAAAATCACATAAATCAACCAGTAATCAAGCATGAAGTATACACTACACATCCATCACCATTGCACTTGAATAAACGTAATTTTATGTAGACTATTCAGGTGTGGATAAGTTATAGGAGGACGTCGTGGACGATGAACCCCTGCCGGTTGTACGATAGAGGGTATCGAACCAAAAGGGATAGGGGGGATGTTGAGGGATGGTACATGGGAGGGAAGTCCTACATAGAGGGAGGAGGATGGACAGAAGGGAGGTTGTGGACAAAGAGGGGAAGCTGGAAGGAAGGGGGGGGCGTGGATGAATGGGGGAGGATGGATAGACATGGGGGCGTGGATAAATTGGGGAGGATGTATGGAAGGGGGGGCGTGGTTGAGTCGGGGGGGATGGATGGAAGGGGGAGTATGGCTGAAGAGGGGAGGATGGATGGAAGGGAGGGGGGTGGGCATAGGGAGGAGTCTAGATGGAAGCAAGGGGGGGGGGCTCATGGGAGAGGGTGGATACATAGGACTAAAATGGGGAGCCACAGCTGTTGGTGGCACCTACATATACATTTGTAATATCACAATTTAGTAAACAAACAATAACTTAAACCGTAGTAAGTTGCAACAATTCAAATTAAAAGTGTTCTTATAACTACAAATTGTACCTGTGTATGTGGTGATCTGCCAATCCCTGGAGGGGGGTGGTTGATCACCATATTCAGGGAACACCAGTGGACACCAAAATGCATGCATGTTATGGAAATGTTAAACAAGTCATTATTTAGGCAATCAAGATATTCAAAAACATTGTATGAACTATCAACGTGTATGCCATAAATATAAATACTTGAGTAATATAAATGACATAAGTAATAAGACTATTGTGCCAGGTACTAAAAATACCTCCGTGTGGGGTGCCGCAATTTCAATTGCAGCTGCCATTGCTGCATCCAGGTTGGGAGATCCTACGTTCTCCCATGTTGGTGTCTTAGATCTGAATAATTGTACATTGAAATAATAGTTTAAGTCAAACAAAAATACTTTAAAAATACTTTACAAGTTATCAAGTGATGATTGAAAACACATTAAAAAAATTGCTAACCTGATCCATATAACAACCATCAATCGGGCTAGGGAAAGTGTTCCCGCAATGGGGACAAAGATGTGGAATTGCCCCCGTCGAACTGGAATGCTCAGCATGGCTACCACCGGTCACGGGTATATCCTAGCCCTATTGTGAAGGTCCTGCACCTAGATCTCTATTAAGGTCAACCGACCTCTCCACTATAGTAGCTGCAACAAAGGAGGTGTGTCTAGGGAGTCCACGTGCAACATTCCTCATTGCCACCTCGATCTGATCAATCTTATGGGGTAATTGAGGTGGCTGGGGAGAGGGGTTGGGCTTGCGCATGGGAGCTCGTGGTGCTCCCAGTGGGTTCCTCCTGGCAGCAAGTCTATCTTGGGAAGAGCCATGCCCAACACCCTGGAACTTGGTTATGTCAAAATAGTTGACCTGTAAACCGAGGAAAAACTCAGCCCACAGTTGGTGAAGGAAGTACTATGGAACCTCCCTATTATTGCAAGGAGGTAAATCGCACACCATGAACCACCTCTGCATCCAATTGTCCCTCCACGGTTGGTAATGACACCAATCCATGCAGACACGTGGCTTTGTAATGTTCGGTGGTTGGCCTGTTTTTGGCTCGGTCAACATACTAGATAATTGGGCTTTTGTGATGTTCAAATCTTTTATTGGTTCCTTGGAGATGCCAGTGGAGTAGTACTCCCGCATCCTAGTTCTAAATTGAGTCATGTCTATCAATTGCTGATGTGCATGGATGAGGGAGTCGATTGAGTTCTCAATTGAAGTGGCAAGAGAATATCGATATGGTTCACCCAAGTTTCTAAGTTTGCGAGTGTGCACTCACATTTCATTTACATAGTGGTTAAGGTCATCTTGTTGAAAATTTGGTTGTGGGTTTTGGTTTTGTTCGGCATTAGGTCCAAGGTTCGGATTTTCTTGTGTTCCACCAGACTCGGGGTTAACATCTTTTTCACTCATTGTCTCAGTTGCAATATGCAGTTGAAAATTGGTTCACTGTTTTCAATGTTTGGGAATTATTTACAATTACATAAACAAAAAAAATACAAAAATTAACACAAATAATGAATAAAATTGAAAAAAAACATGATATTTACCTATTAATTGAAGTGGTGATGAGTTTATGGGTGTTTTTGGGTGGTTTTGGAGTGGATTTCGCCTCTGTTGGTGGTTGAATCGATGCGTACGCAGAGGAGGAGGATGCACTCGGTCAGCCAAATGGAAAATGGGGAAATTGTGCACTATTTTTTATATATATTTTTAACAGAGGTGCGTGCGCGTCTCCTTTGCGGGTATGCGTCAACAATGCGCATACACCATCAATGCGCACGTTCCTTGGTTCGGTACCAAACCTAGTGTTGCGTGCGCGTCTCCTTAGGTGTGGTTGCGTAATTTTTTTTCTTCGCTAGCACGACCCTATTGCAACGAATATAGGGAGAATCTTTGTGCACCTGCCCTGGTGTGCTCTACCAAAAATCAGACCGAGCCTCAAGGTTTGGAAATCCGAAGCGAATACCAAACCTGCAAGGGCACCAAAAACAATTTGAATCGAGACACGCATGCGCGCAAATGCACGCACACGCATAGGCACGCATGCGTTGCTGTGTGCGCACATGTAGATGCCCGCACACATTGTTTTTACACCTTAATTTTTATATATCCCTCCCTAAACACCGCTCCCCCCCTCTCTATAACCCCACCCCCCTTCTCTTCCTATCCACCCAATCCCCCCTCCCTCTCTTCCACTCTACCCAATCCCTCCTCCCTCCCTCACCCCTCTCTTCCCTCCTTCACCACAAGGGTTAGGAGATATATTATTACACAAAATCATTAACTCACATTATCCTCATGTACATATAAATATTCATCATTTTAACCATAAATCTAGGACCCCCATATCTCAATTGCCAAACCCTTGACCAGTATGCCCTATATACTTCAATCCCTAGTCCCCATTACAACTAACCATCATAACTCTTGGTCCACTATAATCCTAAACTAGTATAGCCTCTAAAAATCCTAAATACTAACACATAATGATATATATCCGTTAACCCCTATAACCTTAACCATGTAATCTTAACCTCTAAAGTGTCTAGTTAAATAAAAATTAATCCCTATCCCTTATAACCTCTAATTATCATCAACCCTAAACTCTATCATCAAACACCCAACCCTTAAAACCTATAACCCATAGCCAACTTAGAGAGATAGTCAGAGAGAGAGACTTGAACCTTGGGCCCTAAAGGAATATTCTATCCAAAAGGAGCTATGATGATTTCCTCCACTAACCACACATGACCTCTTAATGGTATCATTGGCCTATGATTAAGGATGTCGATACCATGAAGTCATTTTGAGCAATATGTATGTTCCTAAACGAGGATTTTGGAATGATGCTTTATGGAAGAATATCGTGCCTTTGGCCATAAAGAAACCATTTAGACATCCAAGGATTTGAACAATGTCTAAAAGCACCAAACAAGACTTTAGAGGGGTATCCATTGTGCTAGATGTATCCAAGTCTTGGGGACCTAGGGAATTGGACATGGTCAAGGGAGGAGACCTAAGACTTAGGCCTTAAAGGAATCTTATATCCATCTAGGACTAAGAAGGTTACCTCCACCAACTACACATGGCCTCTTGAGGTATCATTGTCATTTGATTGAGTATGGAAGTGCCATTATATGGTTTTGAACTTAGTGTCTACATGTCTTAGGGACTTGGAAATGGTTTTCCAAGGAATAAGTATTCTAGCAATCAAAGACTAAGAAGGTTTTCTCAACCAAGTCCCATCATGTGGCGATCATCATCATCATCATCATCATCATCATCATCATCTTCATCATCATCATCATCATCATCATCGTTGTCATCGTCATCGCCATCATCATCATCATCATCATCATCATCTTCATCATCATCATCTTCATCATCATCATCTTCATCATCTTCATCATCATCGTTGTCATCATCATCACCATCATTTTCATGGTATTCATCATCATCATCATCGTCGTCGTCGTTGTCCTCCTCCTCATTGTCATCATCATCATCATCATCTTAATCATCATCATCTTCATCGTCTTCATCATCATCATCATCTTCATCATCACCATCATCATCATCGCCATCACCATCTTCATCATCATCATCATCATCATCGTTGTCATGGTCATTTAGATGATGGTGATGATGATGATGAAGACGATGATGATAATGAAGATGATGAAGATGATGATGATGATGACGACCATGATAATGATGATGGTGATGATGAAGATGATGATGATGATGAAGACAATGAAGATGAAGACGATGATGAGGAAGAGGGTGATGATGATGATGATGAGGACGAGGGTAATGTTGATGATGATGATGTTGTTGATGATGATGGTGATGAAGAAGATCATGATGAAGATGATGATGATGATGAAGATGGTGATGATGATGATGATGATGATGATGATGGCGAAGATGAGGATGATCATCATCATGATCATGATATTGAACATGATGATGATGATGATGATGATGATGATGACGACAATGAAGATGATGGTGATGACGACCCCAAGGATGATGAGGATAATGATGATGATGAAGATGCTGCTGCTGTTGCTGCTGATGATGATGATAATGATGAATATCATAATGAATATGTTGATGTTGATGATGATTGTAGAACTCGGTCCTAGATTTTCTAATTTACTTTAATAAAACCTGTGTTTTCTTTGTTTTCACACAGTTTCAAATTTCTGTTTTGATTTTCTACTTACTTCTGTTTCTATGCATGTAATATATATCAAGTTTACATTTAAATTCTAACATCTACTTCTCATGTGCAGGTGCAACAACATACAGCATATAACTGGAAAATACCCAACATAAATCCGAATTTGACAAAGTAGAAATGACCAACATACCTGCTGGAAAATACCTGTGGAAAGCTAGTAGATCCACCCTTGTTGCTGCCCCAGTTTGTTGAATGCCTTGCTGATTCCCTTTGATTTACCCTGCAACCAAAGCCTTCCCCACAGTTCTGAAACTCAACCAGCCAAAACAGTTTTGCCACCCTGCCAACTGGCGAGGTCTCGCCGACCACCCAGCTCCAAAGGTACCCCTTTAGACCCCCAAGCCCAAACCGAGTACAAGCCAACCGGTATTTCCCTTCTGCAAACTCTCCAACAAGAACCCCCTTTCTTTGCTGTTTTTTCCCTCCTCTCTGCTCCTCTCCTCTCCAAAATATCCAAGGTGAAGAAGACCCCTTCTCCTCCTTCTCCTCTCGACCTTATCCCCCCCCTTTGTCCTTCCACCGACACCTCTTGTCATAACTACCCCTATCTTCCCCATTAATTCTATCCAATCCCCCCATTCCTCCTCGAGCCCCCCAACTTTGACTCATAAACCAAGACTATATTATTTTATTATCAAATTCAAGTTTGGGTTGGTTCATCTTTGAACCTTAAGTGCTTTCCACTCAACCGACAACCTCTCGGCAATATTCCAACATTCTTTCCCTTTTTCAAAATAATAATTAATAATTAATAAAATGTTATATTATAAAATTAAAGTTCTACACCAATCACAAATGTTTTACACTTACACATTTTACCCAAATAATTACTAGTCCACTCTCGGTGACCTCATAATTAAATGTTTCATAATAAATTTATAATTAATTCATTCATCATTTTTTTATTAAACAACTACAATGCGCATTCCGACACTTGTTTATAGATGGCATAATATATCTATTTGCAATTTACCCTAGGTTCTAATTAACTTAGACATGATCATAATTAAATTAATAGTTATAAATTAATTCTTATCCATATGTTTTAATTAATTAACTAACCTTGTAATTAATTAACTAACCTTGTAATTAATACTAACCTATGAGATTATTATTACTTAAATTAATATTACAATAACCATTAAACATTTTAACCCTTACCCTTGACTATTTAAATTCATAAATAATCAATCAAGCATTACTAATCAATTACATTAGTTGTTACTTAGGTTAATCCATAGTTCGTTCATTAATCAATACTATTAATCATTAACTCATAATGATTAACATTAATCAACATTACTAACCTTAATCGACAATATTTAACATTAATCAACTATATTAATCATTAATCAACAATGACTAACCTTAATCAATGTTAGTAACATTATTATTAACATTAATCAACGACAATTACATTAATCAATATTCTTAACATTAATCGCCAATATTTAACATTAATCAACAATATTAATCATTAATCAACAATGACTAACCTTAACCAATGTTACTAACATTAATCGACAATAATTAACGCTATTACTAAACCATCTTTTATTACTACCTAATTCCTCTATTACCTTATTCAGTTATAAATCCAAAATTACTAACTCGACATATTAACTTAATCTCCTATTTAGGTAAGTAGTAACAACGTAATTAATGCCTAAACATTATGGTTCACTTTTATTTCATGCAACTTATAAATATGTAGGCGAGTTATGTAAGCGTAGCTACTGCTTACATACCTCGCGTAAGTACACTAACAGTAATAAATCGCACACACATCAATCAAAATCATGAAACTTATTGTTTACCGAGACAGGTTTAAACATAGTTTGCGAGGTACATTCTTTTACTAACTGAAATTTTATTAAATTACGACAATTCATACATTACTGAGTTACAACACATACTCAATCCAGGGTTTTACACACATACAGTTAGATCTTGTTTTCACCCCTACTTCAAGCTACACCTATTTGCCTACATCATCGCTAACTTCCACATCCTATCCTGTCCTCTGCTGGACTACCCTGAAATGTCAAGTCTTGACCGA